>CM022299.1:242643568-243843568 GCA_011799875.1 Thinopyrum elongatum | reverse complement strand
GTTACCCGTCAACCTACTGCACCTACTGAAAATATTGG
This sequence comes from Thinopyrum elongatum, assembly GCA_011799875.1. Lineage (NCBI taxonomy): Eukaryota > Viridiplantae > Streptophyta > Magnoliopsida > Poales > Poaceae > Thinopyrum > Thinopyrum elongatum. The sequence continues at coordinate 243,843,530 of CM022299.1, read as the reverse complement.
TTATGAAATTCCTTCGGGTATGATAGAACAACTGCTAGCTAATCCTTATGCAGGAGACGGAACTGAACATCCTGATATGCACTTGATATATGTGGATGAAATTTGTGGATTATTTAAGCTTGCAGGTTTACCCGGAGATGAAGCTAAGAAGAAGGTTTTCCCTTTATCTTTGAATGGAAAAGCATTGGCATGGTATAGGGTATGCGATGATATTGGATCCTAGAATTGGAATAGATTGAAATTGGAATTTCACCAAAAAAATTATCATATGCATCTAGTTCATCGTGATCGGAATTACATATATAATTTTTGGCCTCGTGAAGGAGAAAGTATCGCTCTAGCTTGGGGGAGGCTTAAGTCAATGTTATATTCATGCCCCAATCATGAGCTCTCAATAGAAATTATCATTCAGAATTTTTATGCTCGGCTTTCTCGTGATGATCAATCCATGCTTGATACTTCTTGTACTAGTTCTTTTATGAAGAAGACTATTGAATTTAGGTGGGATCTTTTAGAAAGAATTAAATGCAACTCTGAATATTGGGAACTCAACGAAGGTAAAGAGTCAGGTATTAAGCTTAAGTATGATTGTGTTAAATCCTTTATGAATACCGATGCTTTTCAAAAGTTTAGCACTAAATATGGACTTGACTCTGAGATAGTAGCCTCCTTTTCTGAATCATTTGCTACTCATGTTGACCTCCCTAAGGATAAGTGGTTTAAATATCACCCACCTATTAAATAAGAAATTAAAGAACAGGTAAATACTAAAGATGAAACTATTATCTATAATGTTGATCCAGTTGTTCCTACTGCTTATATTAAAAAACCACCTTTCCCTGTTAGGATAAAGGAACATGCTAAGGTTTCAACTGTGGTCAATAAAAGTTATATAAGAGCACCTAAACCTGCCGAACAAATTAAAGTAGAACCTAGTGTTGCTATGGTTAAAGATCTCTTGGTAGAAGATATAGATGGGCATGTTATTTACTTCTGTGATGATGCTGCTAGAATTGCCAAACCATATGAAAAAGATAAACATAGACTTGTTGTTGGCATGCCTGTTGTCTCAGTCAAAATAGGAGATCATTGTTATCATGGTTTATGTGACTTAGGTGCTAGCGTAAGTGCTATTCCTTTTACCTTATATCAAGAAATTATGAATGACATAGCACCTGCTAAAATAGAAGACATAGATGTTACTATTAAACTTGATAATAGAGACACCATCACACCACTTGGGATTGTTAGAGATCTTGAAGTCTTATGTGGGAAAATAAAATATCCTACTGATTTTCTTGTACTTGGTTCCCCACAAGATGACTTTTGTCCCATTATCTTTGGTAGACCTTTCTTAAACACCGTTAATGCTAAAATAGTTTGTAAGAAACAAACTGTCGGTGTTAGTTTTGGTGATGAGTCTCATGAGTTTAATTTTTCTAAGTTCAATAGAAAACATCATAAGAAAGAATTGCCTAGTAAGGATGAAATAATTGGTCTTGCTTCTATTGCCGTGCCTCCTACTGATCCACTAGAACAATATTTGCTAGACCATGAAAACGATATGCATATGCATGAAAGAAATGAAATAGATAAAATTTTCTTTGAAGAATGACCTCTGCTTAAACACAATTTGCCTATTGAAACTCTAGGAGGTCCTCCTCCACCTAAAGGTGATCCTATGTTTGAATTAAAACAATTGCCAGACACTTTGAAATATGCTTATCTTGATGAGAAAAAGATATATCCTGTTATTATTAGTGCTAACCTTTCAGAACATGAAGAAGAAAGATTATTAAAGGTTCTGAAGAAGCACCGAGCTGCTACTGGATATACTCTTGATGATCTTAAGGGTGTTAGTCCCACTCTCTGTCAACACAAAATTAATATGGAACCTGATGCTAAACCCGTTGTTGATCCTCAACGATGGTTGAATCCCAAAATGAAAGAAGGGGTAAGAACTGAAATATTAAAGCTTCTGGAAGCAGGTATAATCTATTCCATAGTTGATAGTAGATGGGTAAGCCCCGTTCATTGTGTCCCTAAGAAAGGAGGTATTACCGTTGTTCCAAATGATAAAAATGAACCGATTCCACAAAGAATTGTCACTGGTTATAGAATGGTAATTGATTTTAGGAAATTAAATAAAGCAACTAGAAAAGATCATTACCCCTTTTATTGATCAAATGTTAGAAAGACTTTCCAAGCACACACACTTTTGTTTCCTTGATGGATATTCTGGTTTTTCTCAAATACCTGTCTCACAACCCGATCAAGAGAAAACCACCTTTACTTGTCATTTTGGAACTTATGCTTATAGACGTATGCCTTTTGGTTTATGCAATGCACTTGCTACCTTTCAAAGATGTCACTACAAAAAAATACACTTCCGTGATGATACGTGTTTGCCATAGTAGGCCACGTTTTCTATCATGCATGTACATCCATGACGATTTTATGACAGAATCAAGATAATCATACCTGTGCTGTCGTAGAAGTGTTCCATGACATTACCAAAATTATCATCACGGAAGTGTCCACTTCCATGACGATAAATCGCGCATCATAGAAGTGCTTTCGTCAAGGGTAACCGACACGTGGCATCCACCATAACGGGTCGCCGTTAAGCTATTGGGTCTGGTTTTGGATCCGATAACCCATTAACAGCCCAGACCAATGGGGATTTTCCACATGTAAAATTCTCATTGGCCGAAGGAAACACGTGTCAGCTCGTCATTGGGTCAGATAAGCGCCTATGATATGTCGACACGTGCGATGGCCCAACACTGGCCCATTTAGCTTACAAAGGCCGGCTCGTTTGACTTCGTCAAAAGCTAGCGGGCCGGCCCATGAAAAGCCTGTTAACGGTATATTCGCATATAGCCCATTTTACGGCCCGGTAACTCACGGCCCGGTAGGGCCTTCCCAAAATTGGCCCAACAGCGTCATGTGGGCCGTCGAATATAACACCAGCCCATTTCACTTTTGGCCCATGTATGGCCCACGACATCTTTCGGACCATATGAGGCCTTTCGTATCTTTGGGCCCTCTAGTGGCCCACGGTGACTCTAGCCCATAATGAACAATAAATTTCTTTGTACCCATTAACGGCCCATGATTCACATGGGCCGTTTCCAGCCCGTGTTAGCTTTCGGCCTACTGACGGCCCATACGTTCTTGGGCTCCTTTCTGGCCCTCGATTACTTCTGGCCCGTTACTGGCATGTTCCCCTAATGGGCCAAATTTGGCCCGTGGTTAGAATCGGCCCGTTTGTGGCCTGTTAACCCATTGCGCCGTTTCCAGCCCGTCCTATATTCTGGCCCATTAACGACCCATTATGCCTATGACGGAATTAAGCCTTTGCTGTCTTCCGGCCTGTTACCATGCTAACCCGATACCAAGTACGCCCGTTTACAGCCCATGTGGGCCCATTTATCCGACGGCCTGAGGCCCATTGATTCTAGGGACCGTTGGAGGCCCACTTATCCAATGGCCCGTAGGAGGCCCATGGATCCTACGGCCTGTAGCAAGCTCAAGGTTACCAGTATCCGTATATGGCCCATGGTTGTTGCGGCCACTAGCAAACCAAGGAAAAAGAAGTCTAGGAAATAAATAAGCCAGAAACTAACGCTAGGTTATTAAGGCGATTGCACAGATTACATCCACTGGGCATCAAAGTTTGCCACCAGTGCAAATATAGGGAACACCCTACACTATACACAAATGGCTTGCTATTTTCTTGAGCTGGTGGCTGCACATTAAGAACAAATTTTGTATCACAACAAAACAAATTACAACCATAAAACAAAAGGAAGGTTGGCATAAAAGTTAACAGTTCGGCAGATAAATGCACCACCAAAAGTTTAGAAGCTCAGTTCATTTGACATGACTGTTATGTTTTCATCCTGTACTGTCCGATGGAGCACCATAACCTTCGCCTTCATTTCTCCTAGGCTCCTGAACAACATAGCAAATGTCTGATAGTCTGGATTCAAAACCATGCATATCTTGACGACATCGAACAATGGCTGTCCTTGTTTCACAAAGGGTCTCTGTTAGGGAATGGACTTGTGTCTAGAGCGCAAATATAACTTTGTTTTGAGCTTGCATATCTTGATCATGAGGCAGTTTGGATGCGATTGCCTTAACAACCAACCCAGTATTACGCAGGAACGTGCTTTTGGCATTGTTAGTGGACAGGTACTGACCCACTGCAGCAAGAGGTGACATTGCGGTTATAGTTGCCTCGTCACCTTCAGAAGATGGCGGTTCCACCATTTGTTCCATAGCTTGCTGAAAAGTTGAGTTTTTACATTTGTGGTACCAGAACAGAAGATATTAAGGAGGCAGCAAAACCAAACAAAATAGCTTTGGTCTATATACAAAACTTATTCTCATGAACCCGTGTAAAATATTAGTTGTATTTTACTGCAAAGTACATAATAAAACCAGGTTCCAAACATATGACCATGTACCATGGCTAATGTATTGTCTATTTCTTCACATTGTATTGACAGCTAAGGATAAAGAAACAAAGTTTATAATATGGTAAGCATAGTATGACATCATTCATATCAGAAAACAACTGAGAATAGACAAACAGGCAATTGCAACGTTGTGTGGGCAAGTCCAGCACGGAACTATATTACAGATCAAGATCAAAGGAACATCACTCCTCTCTTTTAAACCTTGTAAGGTGCAATGATACGCTAAGACAATTGTGTATAAAATTGAAAAGAGTAATAGACATTGGCTACAAACCATGCAGTTCAATGCACAAGCCATAGTAAGTAGTAGTTAAAAGGCATGAGGATTAAGGACTTACAACAGCGGCTTTGACTGGTGTAGTCATGCCCTTCGTCTTGCTGGTGTGACAGTCCTTGAAGATTTCCACAGCATTTGGTTCAGGTACTTTTTGGTCCTTGCGGGCTTTCCTTTGCATTTGGAACAAGTCAATATAGATCTGATAATATGGCACGGCGAAAAGAGTGAAATAGCAGCTAATTACAAGAGCCTCGCAGTGTGCAATATAGCTACGAGATCCTGTCGTCTGTTGGAATTTCACTTTCGTACGGTTGGCCTTGTTCTTTGAACAGTTCACCTACAAGAAGATAGATTTGTGAGGCACATGCATAAATAGGAGTTAAACATGTGATCTGATCACATATATATAACGTACTTGATACTTTGGATCAGACAAGTGTTTAACGAGGCCTCTCCAGTCTTCATCCGATATATTTTCCACTTAGATGTTTGGGCAAGTTCACTGTTAGCCTTGCATTCAAAGTGAGTTTTCCTCAAGTTATATCGATACTGTCACAGAGCAAACTTGAAAACATGGGTGCAAGCTTGTCTAGTTGCATCATCTTGGCTATCCAACTTGAACCTCATCTGTTGAAAATTATGGGAGTCTCATTATCAGCAACCTAGAAAGTATGGGACAGAGCAAGACGATATTACTAGTTTCCATACATAACCATACTTACAGATAAATGGTCGAGGAAGGTGTTGAACTGGGTTTCGTCTTTGTCATTCCTGTACTGAATCCATGTTGGGAGGATACGTGCATGACACCTAACGGCAACCGCTGCCTCTGATACTAGCTTGGCTGACTCTATAGCATCACGTGGCCTTTTTAAACCTGCCTCAAAACGGATCTCTATTCTTCCTCTTGCGCCTAGGTGCTAGTCCAACAACGAACATAGGAAAGTTAGTGTACATCAAACTATGAGACTACATATAAAGAAGCATGCAACTGTAACTTGACTCCAGCAACTACCTTCTTGCTGTTGAAGCTCACAAGGTTCATCTGATCTTGCCAACTCGTCTTGTGTCAAGAGTGCTTCGGAAGTAGTGTCAGGTGGCAAGGGAGCTTGGGAACGTGCTGCTAGCTGAATTGACAAATGAGTAACTCGTGCAGCTGGTGGTACTATGGAAGGTGTTGCAACAACTAGGGCTATCGCTGCTTGTTTGGTGGCAGCTATTACTTTCTGTTTGGCTTGTTTTGCAGCTCATGTAGCACGGGATACCGCGTTTGTACAATTTTTCGGTGGACTTTGACCTTCTATTGCACCATCAGTACCAGCAGAATCTGCATAATTCTTCAGCTTTCGTTTCCGTGTTTCCTGAGTACTAACACCATCCCCTGCCATTCTGTGTTCCTTCCTCTATCTCTGTGCCATGCCAAGTCAAGCCGGGAAGAAAAAGGAATAAAAATTTAGTTCTTCAGAACAAATTGATGTGTGATACAGACGAACTGAACTTTGATGCTAGACAACCGCATGATAGGAGGATGTAATATGTACGAAAAACAGGACGGCATGAGACAATCAGAACTATGATGTGTAAACTAAGCAGAAGGCATTTCAATAAATTAGAAGCAATGCAATGGAAGGTAGACACCATATGAAAGATGCTACAAATATAGCTCTGACAAGTTAACAGTGTCTTGTCATAACTAGCATTTAAACAAATGTGAAGCAGTACAAGAAATAAATCATATGCAAGATGCAAACAACATCACACTACCAAGTTAAAGGTCTCTCGTCATTAGTGCCATTGCATATTCACAGCATTGCATATTCACAGCTTATGATGTGTAAACTAAGCAGAAGGCATTTCAACAAATTAGAAGCAATGAAAGCTAGACACCATATGTAAGACGCAACGAATATCACTCTACCAAGTTAAAATTGTCTCGTCATTAGTGCCATTTCAACAAATTAGTAGTACAAGCTAGAAAATAATGCGAGATGTAAACTATATCAGACTCCCAAGTTAAACGTGTCTTGTGAAAAGTGATTGTTGCAGGTTACACAACATTAGTACTTTGATGTAAGAACATGGTGTGATAGACAGATATTGTATGTTCTAGAAACAGGAACACGTGTCTTATTCACAAGTATAATGTGTAAAGTAAGCAGATGGAATTCAACACAATTAGAAGCAATACAAGCTAGACATTATACATAACATGCAACCACATATAACAGTGCCATGTTAGAGGGAGCACCTGTGATGGTGGACAAGGGGGGACGTGCTCATAATTAACACAGCTACGTTGAGTGTCTATGCATGTGTTGTCTTCCAAATCTCGTTGGGGGGATGGCGGAGTAGAATGTGTAGAGGCCCTCCTTTTGGAAGGAGCACCTTTATCCACTGCCTTGCTAATTTCCTTCTACTTTATTGATTTTGCATTGTCAAGTAAAACCGACAAGAAAAAGCAATAAAATTCACTCTTCAGAACTCATTCATGCATCATTCTGACAATCACTACCTTGATGTAAGGCAAACACATGATACGAGGATGGAATATGTACAAAAAACAGGACGGCATGGCATATTCATAAGTATTTGTGTAAACTAAGCAGAAGTAATTTAATCAAATTACAAGCAATACAAGCTAGACACCGTATTCAACATGCAAGACAATATCACACTGCCAAGCTAGAGAAAGCACCTGGATGCCGGTTTCGCCGGAAGACCGCCATCAGTCCCTGCCTTATTTTTTTCCTTCCTCTTTCTTAATTGTATTGCCTTGTCAAGTCAAACCCATAAGAAAAATGAATAAAAATTCACTTTTCAAAAATCATTGATGCAGGATGCTGATGAGCACTACTTTAATGTAAGGCGACCACATGATAGGACGATTGAATGTGTAAGAAAAAAGGACAGCATTGCATATTCACAGCTATGATGTGTAAACTAAGCAGAAGGCATTTCAACAAATTAGAAGCAATGAAAGCTAGACACCATATGAAAGATGCAACGAATATCACTCTACCAAGTTAAAACTGTCTCGTCATAAGTGAAATTTTAACAAATTAGAAGTAGTACAAGCTAGAAAAGAATGCGAGGTGTAACCTATATCACACTCCCAAGTTAAACGTGTCTTATGATAAGTGATTGTTGCAGGTTACACAACAATAGTACTTTGATGTAAGAACATGGTGTGATAGACAGATATTGTATGTTCTAGAAACAGGAACACGTGTCTTATTCACAAGTATAATGTGTAAAGTAAGTAGATGGAATTCAACAAAATTAGAAGCAATACAAGCTATACATCATACATAACATGCAACCACATATAACAGTGCCAAGTTAGAGGGAGCACCTGTGATGGTGGACTAGGGGAGACGTGCTCATCATCAACACACCTACGTTGAGTGTCTATGCATGTGTTGTCTTGCAAATCTTCTTGGGGGGTGGCAGAGTAGAATCTGTAGAGGACCTCCATTTGGAAGGAGCACCTTTATCCACTGCCTTGCTAATTTCCTTCCGCTTTATTGATTTTGAATTGTCAAGTAAAACCGACAAGAAAAAGCAATAAAATTCACTCTTCAGAACTCATTCATGCATGGTAATGACAATCACTACTTTGATGTAAGGCAAACACATGATACCAGGATGGAATATGTACGAAAAGCAGGACGGCATGGCATATTCACAACTATTTGTGTAAACTAAGCAGAAGCCATTTCAACAAATAAGAAGCAATGCAAGCTAGACACCACATGAAAGATGCAACCAATATAACTCTGCCAAGTTAAAAGCGTCCCATCATAAATGGCGTTTCAACAAATTAGAAGCAGTGTATGCTATAAATCATATGAAAGATGCAACCAATATCACACTTCATATACTAAAGGTGTCTCGTCATATTGATTGGTGCGGGATACAAAAAAACATTAGTTTTATGTAAGGAAATGCTTAATAGACAGATGTACTATGTACTAAAAACAGGAAGGCATGTCACATTAATAGGTATAATGTATAAACTAAGCAGAATAGCACATGCAATTTAATCAGATTGGAAGAATTACAATCTAGACACCATATGCAACATGCAAACACATATCACGCTGCCAAGTTAGAGCAAGCACCTGCGATGGTGGTGTAGGGGAAATGCGGTCATCAACTATAGAGCTACGTTCACTATTTTCATCTAGCCTTGCTGTTTCTTGAGAATCATGTGGGGAGGCTGACACTGCATTCTTTAAAAGAGCATCTTTTCTCACAATAACCCACTGGGGTGACTGTCTCATCATAAGTGATTGATGAGGGATACACAAGAACATTAGTTTGATGTAAGAACATGGTTAATAGACAGATGTACTAGTATGTACCAAAAACAGGAAGGCATGTCATATTCAAAGGTATAATGTGTAAGCTAAGCAGATGCAATTTAACCAAATTGGAAGCAATACAAGCTAGACATCCGGCTGGAGTGGTGAGCATGATCATCGAGGACCTGAGAGCCTGGTGGGAGGCGGGCTACTTCGCCACCATCGTGTCTTTTTAGTTGGCTTCCAGGTGATGCCTGTCTGTGCTGGACTTGTCACTGGCTCGGCTAGTGCCCAGACTAGCTATTTGTCTTTTGGTGCTCCCAGGATGGTGGTTCATGTAAAAAATATCTTTCCTTATCTTAATAAAGACCGACTTAGGCCTTTCGAATACAAGCTAGACACCATATGCAACATGCAACCACATATGACACCGCGAAGTTAAAGCAAGCACCTGGGATGGTGGTTCATGGCGAGCGAGATCATCAACTCCGGAGCTACGTTTACCGTCTCCATCTGCTGACACTACACCCTTTATAGCGCCCAAACGTGTCTTGCCTAAGCACGAAGAAAGCTGGAGCAACTTATCTCTTTTATTTCGTGCTTCTATCAACCGGTTGGTAGAGGATGAAATACCCATGCATAAAAAAATAATAGTGAGAGTATGGGTGAAGTGTGTGCAGCACTAGTGCACTGTAAAAGTAGCAGATAGCAGTTGGCTGAAAAATAAATGACAGGAGACATATGATAGCTCTACAGCATTGCATGGCAAACAAAACTAGATTCTACTCCATATGATTTTGTAATATATGAGCACAGGGATGGCTGGGAAATGCAGGTACTCCTCCAGCACACCACCACATGTGGTCCTATCAAAATAACAGTCGGCTGAAAATAAATAGGTCAGTTGATTTTTTTTATGAACTGTCCGATCTACAAGGAACGGGCAGATGGCCTTCGTCTACCTCCCGCCAGTCACTGTTGACGATCTTTCTCAAACCGCCAACGACCACCGGCCCAGACCCCTGCCTCCGCCGCCTCGCCCGCCCCTTGACCTCACACCACCGTCGTGCTTGGCAGCGCCCCCCGGCCATCCCTTTAAGCCAGGCCGACCTCCAGATCGGGCGCCAGCAGCTCCTAGGCCCCACACACCCCTAAGATAAACACCGAGGCGCTGCTTCCCCGGCGTAATAGGCGGACTAGCGCCTATTACACCGGGGAATGCTTCCTTTAATTGGGAATCAACTGACCAGGAATCCAGGGGGGCGACGGACCTCTAGCTAAGGTGAAATAGTATATGAGGAGAAACCTTGTGCATCACGAGTTACTAGGAACATCTAGTATCAGGAAGAAATGGTCAACTAGTGTCTTCTGTGGGGTGAATACCATGCAAGCAAACACGTAAGATTTGCATGAATAAGGGAAGAGGAGTACCATTTCCGGTTGAAAGTGTTGTGTCCTCCTGATATCGCGGCGATGTTCTTCTTTTTACCGGGGGAACCGATGTTTTGGAGGAGGGTGGAGCCTTGGACGAACCCATGGCCAAATTGTTGACTGTGTTGTGGTGGCCGTTTGTCGGCGGAAGGGAAGAAGATCCAAGGCGGTGAAGGACGGCGTAGCGGGGAACAACTCCGGTGCGGTGGACGGTAGCGACGTTGGAGCCGCAGTGGTGAGGTGTGGGACGGCGTGGTTGAACTGGCTCGGGTACGGCGCACGTCGGCGTCCTGGAGGTAGCTCGGCCTCGACTTCAACTACTAGATGTGGAGGGTGTTGCGGTTGCGGTTGCGGTGGACGACGATATCGGGGTATCGGCTCCGGCGTGATGGAGGAGGGCGGCGGTTGATCGGTGGGATGGGGTGGCGGACGGAGTACACCGGGGTTTTGTGGCTGGTGGAAAGGTAGTTTTGGCACCCACGGAGTACGAATGGGGAATCAGACGGGGGGCAGGGGTGGTGGGGGGAGCTAAGAGGGAACCATGTTTCTGTCTGGGACGCGCTTGTTTTTTTTTTTTGAACAGATGGGACGCGCTTGTTTGAAATTTGGGGAAAGTACAAACTTTGCCCTCCTCTTAAATTTTGGACCTACTGCGGGTCGTGGGTAGGACGGTAATCCCAGGTGTCCCAAATAGTGGGCGGGAGCGATTTCGGCCAGGCGAATGTGTGTTTAGGCGGCCATGGTGTATGAATGTTTTTCGGAGGCGGTTGCGTGGCGTCTAGATGAAGTTACAAACCTACCCCGGTTTAGACCTATAGACGTCGGGCCGGTAGGCTTCACGGGTCAGAGTTAGAAAAGTAATTTCCTTCTACCAAACATTGGTCTCATGTGGTTTCGGGTGAGTAGAGGCTCTTTTGGCGCTTCGTTCGAAATTTTGAAATAGAAGCATTCACGTTTAGAGTACTCTTAAACTTTGAGGATTGACCTAAATAGACAACGTTAAATTTGACCTTGTATGTTTGAAAACCTCATTAAATTATGCGCTTCTTTTTGAAATTTTGACACTTGAAAATCCTATAACTACGATTATTTTGGAATGGAGGAGGTAAATTTGAATCTATTTTGTACACGACTATATATGCTATTATGTACAAAAGCACAGCAAAGATTGGTGCCCCCATAATTTAGGTATGATTTACAAATGCCATGATCTCGAATGCAAATAATTGAATGGACTTCATGTTGAATTCAAATTTTTTAAACCACCATAAGTTGAATTCAAATGTATGCTAGTTCATAGCTAGCTATTTATAATGTTCATTGTGTAACTTTTGTATGTATAATGTGTTTTACACACACAACATGAACTATACTCACGTTTATATTCGATTGCTAAAGCGATGCATTGTCTGGAGTTCAAAATACTAACTCTGTGGATCAATTATGTCGAATAATAACATAGACATGCTCAAATTCGATAGAATATAGATGTCTGATGGATCAATGACCGTTCCTTACGCGAATTGCAAATATCATGTTCCCATCCTAATATTTGGATACAATTTATATTTTTAATCAATGTGTACATAGGCCCCTCCTCACACACGCGCTGACTTTCTCTCTCACACATACGCGCACACGGTGTATATCCATCGGTGGTCTCTCACACATGCTCACACACTCTCTCCCGAGGTGTCTTTCTCGCAGACATGCTCTCGATATAACCCTCCCTCCCTCTCGCAACCATTTACGTTTGTTTTCACTAACCTTTATCACAAGCACTCTTCCTCTCACAAGCATACACACGCACAATCCCCATCGACCCTTTCTATATACATAGACCTGCCTACATGTCTCCTGCACGCACATTATCTTTAGGACTGTCTCGCACGCATTGTCTCCACCTCTCTTCCTAATTGACGAGTATGATTCTAGCAGAGCATTCTGTAGGATGCCCCTTAAAGTTAGGTTGGATGAATGGTAATATCAGAGATAAGGGGTTACCTTAGTACGAGGACCTAGGGTTACAAATCCTAGCCGGCTTTGTCAGTGGACACAGAGTCCTTCACGACTCTGGTATCTTTGTCTTGTACGACTAGTCCTCCATGGGTCTCCCTAAATGCGTCACGGGCTGACCAATGTGGCGCAGGACTGAACCAAACCCAGGGCCTCACCTCGGCCCACCGGACCTCACGCAGTGACACACCCTCTGCCCCCAGGTCTCGTTATCTTCTCACACCCACACATACCAACACAGACACCACACAAAATATTTTCTCCTCGTGCCTCTATCCCCTCCCCCCTTTCGTATACACACTCAAGGGCATCTCTCGCCGTGACATCCTATTCGTCTCTCTCTCTAGACCTCTCTCATTTCTCGTTCTAAGTCTCCCACGTCCCACCCCCCCCCTCCCCCCGCGCCGCCGCCCTCTATCCATGCCTCTCTCGAATACGTAATACATACACATACCTCTCTAGGCCCTGCCAAATACGTCAACTACACATTCACACATGTTACATCACGTACCCTGTTGATCCAAAAAGCCCTCTCTTCACGTTTATTTCGCATACAACATTCCTTTTGAATAAAACCACACAAAGTGTGGCCAAAAAAATATTTTAGAATTTCTACATATATACAACATTACAAAGTTATATGGAGGAGTATGAACGTTAATTTGCATTGCATGGTGCACCCAATGATATTTATTCCGCACTGTGAATTTTTATATTTTTATACTATATATAAAGTTAGTCATAATAAAGAGAAATGAAGAGCATCTCTCTCTCCATCGCATACACCCCCTCTACGCCCCTTTCACGTACGCACACAAACTATCTCCAGGTCCTCTAAAAGTACGCCCCCAGCACATTCATGCATGTTTCATCTTTCTCTCGCGATATATACAGTGACGATCATTGTATTTGAAGCGAAAGCATGATACATACATTGGACTTCAGAATCCACTCATTACGGTCACCATTTACGTTTTGTGGTTATTATACAGTCACGGGCTCACCGTACAGCTCTGTATTTGCTCAAGACATGACTAGTTGACCAGTTAAATGCTCCACGTGGCACCTCTAGTGTTGCATCACATTATCTCACTACCATTGGGCCCACCTGTCGGTGTGTATAAGAATGAAAACAAACGATAAAAAAATATTGGACGGTGGTTCGAAGTCATGACCGCGGGCACAGCCCACAAGGTGGCCTTGTCTTGGTATGCTGAGCCGTCTGTTTTAACACACAGGAGCTGGTGTGGTGATTGTACACACATGCACGCATGCACACGAACTACATGCAAGCAACACTCACATGAACATATGCAGCCACGCACGCACGCAACACGCACACGTACACACACAGCCATGCACGCACACAACACTCACACGCACATACCCACGCATGCATGCACACACCACACGACCAACACACACTCTCACGCTCAAGTGCTCAACCTACATGTGCATGCACACACATCAGGCCCTGACAGACACATACACAACCAGGTGGTTCCCGCGCATGGGTTGGAGTCTTGACACGCCTGGGTAAATTTGTGTGCCACGCAAATGGGACCCACAAGGAACATAGTCAATTTAACCAGTCAACATAGTGCCACGCAGACTATTTGGCCGGTTAACAGAGTGCAATCCAATGCTGAACCATGAGCAACTGACCGTATAATCACCGCAAAACATATATAGTGACCGTAATGAGCGTATTCTGAAGTCCGGTGACCGTATTACGCTTTTTGCTTGAAATACACTAACCGCCCGTGTATTTATCTCTTCTCTCACTCTCTCTGTGGAGCCGAGTAGGCCAACGTGCCAGTGCCTAAATTGGTGCACGCCACCCCATTATTGTTGTACTGGTTTCGTAAGAGCGAACAACCATTCACGTCTACTGTACAAACTGTAGATATGACTTACAAATGCTATGAAGACGAATACAAATATTTGAATCCACTTTATGCCCAATTTCTCTCTGTAGGCACTCCAAAAGTACATCTCTACACGTTCTCGCATGTTACATCTAACAACTATGCAATACAGCACTAGTACTACACTATAACACAATAAATCATATGTGTTTTTAGTTTTACTAGATCTCATATTGTTACTTAAATATTCAGTTTGCATACATTAAAATTTCCTTTGAAATGTATGTCTAGTATCATCTACCGCGCGGAAAAATCCCGCCCTTGCCTGTTTAATCGGGTTTGTATCGATGGATCATGCGGAACAGCAAAACTATAGTAGTAATACAGTATAAGTAACAGTTCACTGGGCCGCCGTGTCGTGTACTCCTTCGTCGTAAGAGTGGAGAGCTCGCTTTCATAAATGTTCTAGTCCCTTTCGCTGACATGTGGGACATCAAGCAACCGGTTCCACGTGCCATACCGAAATAACAGTGCAGAGCAGCAGGGGTGAAGCATCCCAGTCATGGCGCCGGCATAGTAATGAGCAATGAGGCGTCAAATCACAAAGTTGCACCTTTCCCGCAGTTAAGTTGGAGGGACGAAGTAATGCTAAAAAAATAAGTTGGAGGGACGAAGCGACCATCATTTCACTCGTTGCTGAATCCGCTTCTCCCTCATCTTCTTGAAGTTAACCATGTGTTGCTTCTGTCGTTGTTCTGCCTCATGTGGGACGCGGATCGGCTTGGTAAAGCACTGACACGTGGAACCGCATGTTAGCAAACCGCCAGGCCAACGTCCTCTAAAAATAAAAAACCTCCCCCGCCTTTCGCGCGGCAAAATCACCTCCTTTTTACTAATCTTGATACTATAATTTTTTAGATCAATATAATCGAGATTTGTATAGATAGCACACAGGAGCAAAACCAAGTGGTACGGTTAAGAGCATCCACAATGTGTAGCCAAATGTGAAAATAGCTTTTGGCATCGATGGGAACCATTGTGGACGGTGCTGCCAAAGCCAAAAAGATGGAACCGAAGATCCCTAATTGATTGATTGAAGGAATAGAAAAATGCAACATCTCTCCTCTTTCTCCCGTGCTTGGACGCATGTACAGTATAGAGCACAGAGTCTACTCCCCTGTCCCTTCTATCACAAATCACAAAGTAGTGAGGCGTCAAATCACAAAGCACGGACAAAGCAACCATCATTTCACTCTTCGCTGACTCCGCTTCTCCATCATCTTCTTCGAGAAACCACCTTACCGCACTAAGCTGGACGGACGATGCTATTGTGTAGTACTAGTACATTTACGCGCCCTTTGGTTCAATGGACTTCCTGGATGCAAAGAAGGCGGTTGTCTCGGCTTGCAGGCAGCACTTGCAAATGACTTACCGTGGTCTCCCTCAATGGTGTGCTCCGTAGAACGCACTTCGCCAAACCACAATGTTTGCGATATCGTCGACGTCACCGCAATGGGGAAGGAAGTCAAATAGTTACTACCGCCATTTTTTGTATACAAGGCCAGTATCAAAATTACAATTTGCAGAAGGCCACTAACACTAATTGAGGCAAAATTGATGGGGTTTGCCTCGTACTAGCAACCAAGGACATTAATATACCCTTGCATGCATGCGGAAGTGAGAAGGTTGGTTTGCATGGCGCTGCATTAATCAAGCAATGATGAGTGAGATGGTTAGCTCTTTGGGCATTGGAGAAAAAAATACACATTAATTGACACGTCAAATGAGGATTTGTATCGATCAATCCCGCGAAGGAAAACCCCGCCTTTCTTTTTTAACACAAGTAGTACGTACGTACTTGTATCCTGTTTGGGTCTAGGCCTTGCATTGCCATACTTCGGCACACATTTTTGCGAAGCTTGCCTAAAGCTTTCAAAATGAAAAGGAGGTACACTTGCGCACGGCTGTCGCGGTCGCACCGCACCCTCACACAGTCGCTCCTGCACGCCGCAAACCCAACCAAGGGAACGCACCCTCACTGACACGTGCTACCGCATGTAATCAAACCAAACTCAGCCATCCTACCGCTAACACATAATTTTCGTTCATACAGTATGTTTATCCAATCGCCTGTTGAGCCTCCGCCACCCACGGACGCGAGCACCACCCAGTTCAAGTCCAGGACATCCGGTTCCGCCTGCACGAGGGCCTCGATGGCAGCGGCATCCGCGCGCTCTGTGTCGAGTTGAGCCTCCGCCACCCGGTTCAAGTCCAGGACGTCCGGTTCCGCCTGCAGGAGGGCCTCGATGGCAGCGGCATCTGTGCGCTTCGCGTCAAGTTGAGCCTCTGCCGCCCGGTTCACATCCACGACATCCAGTTCCTCCTCGGCGTCGAGTTGAGCCTCCGCCTCCCAGTCCTTCTTTAGGATCGCCAGGTTGAACCGCTGGTCCGCCTGCACCATGGGGGACCCGGAGACCGGCACGAAGTCGACGTCCATCGTCTCATATGCATCGGGGGCCTTCTGCGCCGCGACCTCCACCATGAACATTGGATCGGCTTCCTCCTCCCGGAGCTTGGCTCCAGAGAACTCGGGGATTGGCCTGCCACAAAGCGAGCTTGGGAACGGAGGTTTGTGGCACCGACCGCCGCCGCGATTTCTGCGCGGTGCTCCGGCGTCAGCATCTTGTAGTACGTGATCTTGCGGCACACCATGGCTTTCCGGCGAACTAGGGGACGGTTGATGCGGGCTAGGGGATCAAAAGGTGGGGGAATGGGCTGGAGAGGAGGTGTGGTTTTGGGGCAGTGTTGACCGGCCGGCAAGTAGCTGGCGCAGGCCGAGCAACGAAGGTTCTAGTGTGAATAATGGTTCCGGTGATGACCAGTCAATCGGTTTTGACTGTGTGGAGTTTGCAAAGCCAGACGGGTGGAGCCTGGAGAGTTGTGGGGTGGTATGGGACCAAAGTTTCGGAGTTTCGCGAGGCAGACGTCCGGACCTCCCCACCGTTCTTGTTGACGACGAGGCGGTGACTTCGTAAATCTGAAGATGACAAGCAAGATGCCCGTGCATTGCACGGAACATCAGGATGCATTTTTTTATGATATCTCGAGAATTTCATCGAAAAATGGTATCTCGAGAATTTCATTGAAAAATGATATCTTGAGAAAGATGAGAGATAAGGTGAGGAGGAGTGGGGTGCGGTGGTGATTGGTGGTTGGACTTAGCGGAGGCATGGGGATGGACGACGCCGGCAGCAGCCACCATGCCAGATTGTTCTAGAGGCTTCCTTTTTTAATTACTCAACAATGGAGTTGTGGGAGATAAGGGTGAACGATAGAGGTGCGGGTATCCTTTTGCAAAATTGCCATAGTTTTCTTTCTATCCGTCAGATATAGATCGGACGGTTTATATTGCAAGATGGCAGGCACACCATCATCACCGAGAGTAGAGATAATAGTAGAGATAGAGATATGACGGCTCAGTCTCTCGAAGGTGCTCATAGGGGTAGGGTGTGCGTGTGTGCGTTCATAGGGGTAAGTGTATGCGCGCATGTATGAGCGCTTGCGTCTGTACTGTGTTAAAAAAAGGAGTAGTGGAAGTATGGAAGTTCATAAGGAACGAATGGTGTACATCACTATTGTCTCGTTCACGTTGCACTCCGGCACGCTGGACCCTCCACGTCGCTCACCGAATGGAACGCGCTTTGTCTTGCGTTTCGCTCGCTTGTGGGACCGCAGTTGAGAGCAAACCAATGTCCCTCCCCCTCCCCCGCCCACGTCATTTATACTACTAGAGGAGAGAGAGGTCGGCCGACTGTTACTAGTACTCCCTCCGTTTTATGCGGAGTAAATAAAAATGGAGGGAGTATACTACTAGTACTATGAGCACTGCATACTCTACTGCAGATGTTGTCAGTACTCCACTAGTGCTACTACTTCTACTACTATTGGACAGGGAGCTTAAAAAAGTTACTATTGGACTGGCTATACGTGGCGAAATCCTAGTAGGAAGAGCATGCACGAGAACAAGCACATTCACATGTTTGAAAACAAATTGGAAACCATCTCTATTTGAATACAAATCTAGGAGTACGTACGAATCTAACAATATTAATTGGGCGTTGTTGGATGTTGATACTTTTTTCTGTAAGTTTGATCAAAGTAGAGATACTTTGACTACACATAAAACTTTTATGTAAACTAGAAAGGATCAGAGGGAGTATATTGTACGTTCAAAAGCGAAACGAACATTCAATACCCTTTATATATGATTTGCTGATGCTATGATCACCGGTTCAAAATTTTGAATCCGCCTTAGGTATCACACCCACTCGTTCTCTCTCGGTTTCATCTCGGGGTCCGAAGATCAATTGAAAGAGGACTAGGGTGGGTACAATATGTTCGTTTCACTTTTGAACGTACAATATACTCCCTTCGATCCACACAGACCCCCCTGGGTCATTTCTATCATAGAAACACACCAAACCTTTATCTCCTTGCGCGACACACACTTGATCTCTCAAAATCAATCGATCTCGTCAAGATGTGTCGGGGCATGAACCAAATGGGATGTCAAAACTAAGATGGGAAGCGACACGTAGTGGAGGCAAAGTGAAACTTTAAACGAACTGTTTGTCTGTATGCATGTCGGACAAATTACAACATTGGAAATACAAGCATGGTCTAGGCCCACATGCGAATGATACTCGGCAGAATGTTCAAATGAGGCATGCGGGAGGATGGACTCGACGGGAGGGCGGCATGGTCGATGGAGAAGAGGGTTGGAGAGGAATGAGAAATAAGCAACGCCACATGATTATACTTGAACGGCTCAAATAAACATTAAGTTGTCTCGTTTTCCCTTCCGTCTTGGTCACGGAGTAAGATACTCCCTCCGTTTTTATTTACTATGCATATTAGGTTTGACTGAAGTCAAACTTCATAAAATTTGACCAAATTTATAGAAAAAATATGAACATTTACAATAGCAAATCTATACGATGTGAAAGTATATTCAATAATGAATCTAATGGTATTGATTTGTTATTGTATATGTTATTATTTCTGTCTATAAACTTTGTCAAAGTTTACAAAGTTTGACTTTGAGCAAAGCTAAAATGCGGAGTAAATAAAAACAGAGGGAGTACGCAGGGACTAGTATATAATTACTACTGCCGGAACATGGTAAGTTGGACCCCTAAATGCGGGCACGGACCGGGCACACCTCAATTATTCCTTCAAACAGTCGGACACCTACATTAGCACACCATCCGGCTACTTAATCAAGTGTTACACTTCACTAGTTGAAAAGGAAAAGGGTGGTACCCTACACAAAACCACCACACTTGGGGCTAGGGTAACAACTTGGTACTGTACCACATTTGAACCAGGGCACAAAAACCACCTGTTCTGCGCCTAATGCGTAACGCGGAGCACTGACGCTCGAATTTGGTGTCGGTGTACTAAGTATTGGGACTTTAGTACCCCATACTTGTGCACGGGCAGTCGTAGCCAAGCCCGCGGCAAGGCTTGCCGAGGGAGTAATTGGGGATTAGTGCAAGATTGTCAAGGGGACACTCAGACCGAGAATCAAAGGATCAGGAGTTAATAAGATCTGAAGACCGAAGACCAAGCCCCCGGCAAGATCTTGCCGGGGTGGCTCACGAAACCCGGCAAGATTTGGGCCCGGCAAGATTTGCACCCCGGGAAGATTCTACCACTGTGCCACCACTTCGGCACAGCAACGAGCCTGACATTCTGGGCCCTTCTCTGGATGCGTGGCAATGCGCCAGTGGAGGAGAGCTTAAGCGGTGCTGATGGGATGGCCCCTTTTTCCATCCCCAAGAAAGTGAGGACACCTAAACGGACACCTTACGGTGCATTAAATGCAATCGTCCTAATCCGTCAGTGGTTAGGTATGATAACCCTGTAGCTACTTTACACCTCAATGTATGTACATTTTGCCACTGTGGTGACCCCTTTTGAGCGTATAAAAGGAGGCCCAAGGCAACTGCTACACAGGAGGAGGATCTTCTGGCCCATTCTGCATGCGTAGCTGCTCTTTGAATGTACTGTTCATTGCAAGCGCTCCTGGAGCTTGAGCTCAAGAACACTCATAACAAAACGAGGCAGGAGTAGGGTTTTACGCTGATTAGCGGCCTGAACCTGGGTAAAATCGCCCCGCGTTGATCGTTGGTTCTGCTCTTTGCACATATCTCTCTCCCTGCCGAACCGTAAAGGGGTCCTTTAGGATCCCATAGGTGTCGTACGCCGACATCTTTGGCGCGCCAGGTAGGGGGATCGAGGTTGTGCGAACCTGATCCAGTGATCGGCGCCTTAGTTTCTTCATCATGCCACCCAAAAAGAAGAGCGCCGCAATGGCGCAACCATCCACGTCCGTTTTGCCTGTGCCCTCGCGTACGGGTGATGGCGCGGATGCAGAAGGAAGAGGTTTAGAGCCTCCATGACGTTCCGGTGATCCAAGCCAGGTGAGCGGTGTCGTTCGCAGCGGCAGGGGCAACCCACACGCCACTGGATCTGGAGATGGAGCTGTGTTGCCTACGAGCGGCGCAATGAACTCCAGAGATCGAAGGATGCCTTCTAGGGCTCCCGCGCCAGCGCAAGCGTCGCGGCCTTCCCAGGTCGTGTACGATGAGCAACGTCATGGCGCATGTGGTTCAGGGCGTCCCCATGAAAAGACTTCTGCGCATCGATCCCAAGGTGTGCAGGCCCAGCATGCACGCCAAACTACCGGTGAAAGTGGCGCGCGGTCGCGTGATCGAGACGGTGCTCCTTCTAACATTGTTAGGAGTCAGAGCACCTCACGTACCTCACACCTGTCGCCGCCGCCTAAGCCGGCGGAAGCTTTGGCACGTGCGCAGCTGCTCCTCGATTTCCCTCCTACTCCGGAGAAGATGGAGGAGTGGCGAGCTACTATCCAGAGCCTCATTGGCTTCGCCAACAAGGATGGGCCGCAGGAGGCAGGGCCCTCGCAACGGCGGTCCATCGATCCGGCGCGAGCCGATGTGGAGAAAACCGGAGGTGGTGCAACTACGGTGCACTCTCCTCCACGACACCAGCGGCGGTCGACAACCCGGCGGACTGATGGCCGTGATGATGATTCCACGGCATCGTCCGATCCATGGATGCGCCGCGACCAGCGTCAAGTTCTCCAGGAACAAAGCAAAGAGGACGCTCGAACCACCATCGAGCGGCAACGGGAAGTGCGCTATCAATCTGATAAGCGCGCAGGGCTCGCTGTCGATGAGCCTGCGCCAGGGGACGCAGGCGACTTGCCTTACGAGGTAGGTACTCCAGCATTTACCCGTGAGCTGCGGCAAGTCCAGTGGCCCAATTCCCGAACCTTCAAGCCAGAGGTCCCGGAGAAATATGATGGCAAGACTCACCCCTCGGAGTTCCTGAGCATCTACACCATTGCGGTGCAGGCTGCCGGGGGCCGAGACGACAAGATACTTGCCAACTACTTCCTGTTGGTGCTCAAACCCAACGTCAGGTCGTGGTTGATGCATCTGCCGGAGAATTCTATTTCTTCTTGGTCAGATCTGTGCCATCAGTTTGTTGGCGCCTTTGTTGGAGGTCACCAAGCTCCTGGCCAAGAGAGTGATTTGCATATCATCCCTCAGAAGGAGGGCGGATCCCTGCGCAAGTTTATCCAGAGATTTAGCCGGGTGCAGTACAATATTCCTGACATTCACCTTGCCGCTGTTGTTAGCCCGTTTCATCAGAACGTGCGTAACCGCAAAATACGGGAAGAGCTGGCAATGAACAAAGTCAGGAGTATTGCTGAGCTTTACGCTTTGGCCGACAAGTGCGCTCGGGCAGAAGAAGGGAGGAAACTCCCTGGCGAGGCTGTTGGCGCAGGGGGCGGATTAGAAGATGAAGACGCTGCCACCCCGTCAAGGAAAGGCCAGCGGTGGAACAAGAAGCGCAGAGGCAAGGCCGTGCTTGCTGTCGAGGAATCCGGCAACCCTGGCGCCGCCAAGAAGGCGAAGGTTGACGACCCCGGCAAGGAACTTGCCAGGTGCGCCTCCTGCCAGGCCTTGGCAGCTGCCGACAAGTCGGAAAGCTCCGGCAAGCAGTATTGCAAGATCCATCGCACCAAGGGCCACGATCTCCAAAACTGCCGACAAGTTGAGCAGCTTGTCGAGAAGAAGAGAGCTGAGTATGAAAAGCGAGACAAGGAGAAGGCCCAAGACGGTGCTGAGGGGTCCGGCAAGAAGCGCGGTGGCCGAGGGGGTCGCCGCGGCAAGGCCAAACTACAGAGGGAGAGGCCAGCTCGAGGCTGTGACAAAGAAGAGGGTGATGATGATGATGGAGAAGATGATGAGTCCAGTGAGCAAGAATTTCAGAAAGCTACAGAGGCCATGTGTATCGACGGAGGCGCCTTGTTGCATTCTTCCCACTGTCGACTTAAACAGTGGGTGCGAGAAGTTAATGCAACAGAGCCATCGTTCAATGCATGTAAGCCCCTGAAGTGGTCCAACACGCCTATCATTTTCGACGCCGAGGATCACCCTGATCGCACAACTGCGGTCGGGTGCTTGCCATTGTTGGTTTCACCGACAATCCGCAACCTCAAGGTGACGAAAATGCTAGTTGACGGTGGGGCCGGACTAAACCTAATCTCGCCGGATGTGCTCAAGAGGCTCCAAATTCCTGATGAAGATCTCGAGGAAACGGGCACGTTTCAAGGGGTCAATCCAGGAAGGACCCAGCCAAAAGGCAAGATTACGCTACCAATGACATTTGGTAGCGAGCTCAACTATAGGATAGAGAAGGTGGTGTTTGATGTCGCCAAGATTCCTATGTCATACAATGGGATCCTTGGCCGCCCAGCGCTGGCTAAGTTTATGGCGGCATCACACTACGCGTATAATGTATTGAAGATGCCCGGGCCGTTGAGTGTCATTACTATCCATTCCGACAAGAAGGATGCACTCATCTGTGCCGACCAACTCTATCGGGAAGCAGTTGCAGCACCTGCCGTCAAGGCATCTGCTCCTGCCGCTGGAACTCCCGGGGGGAAGAAGAAGACCGACAAGAATCTTGGTGCGAACTCCGGCAAACGCACCTCCTCGGAGTGCTGCGCTTCCGTTGAGGACGCACTAGAGAGTTCCACCGGCAAGAACAAGAAATCCAAGGCTGCCCCACCAGAGACCAAGAAGGTGCCCGTCAGGGAGGACGGAACTGGAGGAACTTTCACCATAAGTTCCACCCTAGATGACAAATAGGAAAGCGCGCTCATCGCCTTCCTGCGGGCTAATGCCGACGTGTTTGCATGGCAACCGTCTGACATCCCCGGTGTTCCCAGGGAGGTAATTGAGCACCACCTTGTTGTCTGTCCTCACGCGTGGCCCGTCAAGCAGAGGGTCAGGAAGCAAGCCTTGGAGCGGCAAGAATTCATTGCCGAAGAAATCAGGAAGCTAGAAGCGGCAGGATTGGTCAGAGGAGTGCTTCACCCAACCTGGTTGGCCAATCCGGTTATAGTGCGCAAGGCGAATGGGAAATGGAGGCTGTGTATTGATTATACAGATATCAATAAAGCCTGTCCAAAAGATCCTTTTCCCTTGGCACGCATCGATCAGATTGTGGACTCCACTGCTGGTTGTGATTTACTGTCCTTCCTTGATGCCTACTCAGGGTATCATCAGATCTTCATGGCAAAAGAAGATGAAGAAAAAACCACATTTATCACCCCATGTGGTACTATTGTTTTATACGAATGCCTTTCGGGTTGAAAATTGCTGGTTCTACATTTGCGAGAGCGGTCCAAATTGGTTTTGAGCCTCAGCTCCATAGAAATATGGAGGCATACATGGATGACATAGTGGTCAAAACCAAGGACAAGGCGACGCTCATACAAGATCTAGAAGAAACATTTGCAAATCTGCGCAACTTAAAGCTCAATCCTGAGAAGTGCGTGTTTGGTGTTCCTTCCGGTAAGCTTCTCGGATTCTTTGTATCCCAACGGGGGATCGAAGCGAATCCCGACAAGATCAAAGCCATTGAGCAGATTGAAGCCCCAAGACGCGTCAAGGATGTACGACGTCTTGCCGGCTATGTTGCTGCCCTAAGCAGGTTTATTTCCAAATCTACTGAGCGCGCCCTGCCCTTTTTCAAAATTTTGAAGAAGACAGGTCCAATGAAATGGACTCCAGAAGCGGAGGCTGCGCTGCAAGATTTGAAGAAATACCTTTCTTCTCCACCAACACTAGTCGCGCCTAAACCACGAGAGCCGTTGCTGCTATATCTGGCAGCGACAAATCAAGTGGTTAGTGCTGCGTTAGTAGCGTAGAGAGAAGCTGATGAGGAAGCAACACCAGCGGCAGGACCGCCAAGCGACACGGCAGGATCTCCCCCGGCAAGGGTTGATTCCGGCAAGACAGGATCTGTGCAGTTAGAAGAACCAGTGCAAAAGAAAAAGTTGGTGCAGCGCCCAGTTTATTTTGTTAGCTCTCTTTTGCAAGGAGCTAGGTCAAGATATTCTGGCGTGCAGAAGCTGCTCTTCGGCCTCCTTATGGCCTCGAGGAAGCTGCGCCATTATTTTCAAGCACATGAAATCACCGTCGTCACTCGTTTCCCGTTGCAATGGATTTTGCGAAATCCAGAAGCAACCGGCAGGATTGTGGAGTGGGCGTTGGAGTTGTCGAGCTTTGGTCTCAAGTTTGAAAGCACTTCGACAATTCAGAGCAGGGCCTTGGCAGAGTTCATTGCGGAATGGACCCCAACGCCAGACGAAGAGGTTCGAGAAACGACTCTCCCCGGCAAGGAAGTTGATCAAGAATGGGTTATGTACTTTGACGGGGCTTTTTCGTTGCAAGGCGCCGGTGCTGGCGTGCTGCTTGTCGCACCCACCGGAGAGCACCTCAAGTATGTAATCCAGATGCATTTTCCCCGGGAGAGTTCGACAAACAACACTGCAGAGTACGAGGGCCTGCTTGCCGGTCTCAGGATCGCTGCAGACCTTGGTATCAAGAAGCTCGTCATCAGAGGCGATTCGCAGCTTGTCGTCAGGCAAGTTAACAAGAATTATTAGAGTCCGTTGATGCAAGCTTACGTGGATGAAGTGAGAAAAATGGAAGAGCGCTTTGACGGTCTGCAAATGAAGCACATTCCTTGCGCCGAAAACAGTATTGCTGACGACCTGTCGAAGCGCACTGCCCTCAAGTTGCCTGTGGAACCAGGAACTTTTGTGCTCCATTTGACTCAACCATCTGTGGCGCCATCAATGCGGCAAGAAAAGAGAAGAAAGTTGAATTTTGGATAGTACTTTCCGGCAGAGCTCCCTGGAGCCACCGGCAAGGAACTTACCGGGATCAGCGACAAGCCTGCCGGGGAACGACAGGCTCTAGCGGAACCTCACGCTTTCGCTGTCGAGACAAATGTTCCCCTGGCGGAAGATATGCCTTTAGTCCTAGCTGTCGAGCCCCAAGCTCCAGCATGGGCACAACACATTGTCCATTTCCTTCAGACAGGAGAACTCCCTGAGGAATAGGAAGAGGCGGAAAAAGTGGCCCGCCGGTCTGTTTTGTACAAGTTCATCGATGATGTCCTATACAGAAAGAGACCAAACGGTGTGAAATTGAAGTGTATTCCTCGGGAGGATGGACTAGAGCTGTTGGCAGAGATACATGGAGGCATATGTGGCTCTCACATAGGATCAAGAGCACTTGTCGGGAAAGCATTCCGGCAAGGTTTCTTTTGGCCCACCGCTCTCCAGGATGCAACTGCACTAGTAACCAAGTGTGAAGCGTGCCAGTTTCATTCGAAGAAATCACATCAGCCAGCTCAAGCTCTTCAGATGATCCCTCTCTCCTGGCCATTTTTGGTCTGGGGGCTCGACATACTGGGCCCCTTCCCCCGTGCTACGGGGGGCTTTGAGTACTTGTACGTTGTGATCGACAAGTTCACAAAGTGGCCGGAGGTGGAAGCAGTGAGGAAGCTGACAGCACAATCAGCCGTCAAGTTCTTTAAAGGGATAGTTTGCCGTTTTGGTGTGCCCAACAGGATCATCACCGACAACGGCACGCAATTCACAAGTCGCACCTTCATGCAGTACGTCCAAGACCTTGGCGGCAAAATTTGTTTTGCCTTTGTTGCTCACCCGAGAAGCAACGGCCAAGCGGAGAGGGCTAATGCTGAAGTGCTGCGCGGTCTCAGGACCAGAACTTTTGACAAGCTGAGAAAGTGCGGAAGACGCTGGATTGATGAGTTGCCGGCGGTTCTTTGGTCAATTCAGAACGACACCAAATCGAGCCACCGGCCAGACACCCTTCGCTCTGGTCTACGGAGCGGAAGCAATTCTCCCCACGGAACTCATATATGGATCACCTCGAGTGCTCGCTTATGATGAGCTTGAGCAAGAGCAACTCTGGCAAGATGACGCTGTGCTCCTTGAGGAGAATCGTCTTCAGGCTGCTGTGCGAGCTGCATGCTACCAGCATGCTTTGCGCCGCTACCATAGCGAAAAAGTTCATGCCCGAAGCCTTGAGGAAGGCGACCTTGTTCTTTGACATATTCAGTCCGCCAAGAATTCAAACAAGTTGACGCCGAAGTGGGAAGGCCCTTATCGGGTAGTACGAGTCACCAGGCCCGGCGCTGTCCGCCTAGAGACCGAAGATGGCGTCCCAGTGAGCAACTCCTGGAATATCGAACATCTTCGCAAGTTCTACCCATAAGGCACGGTTGCCGGGGGCCCCCGGCAACCACCTTTTTTGTACAAGTCTTGCCGGCAAGGCATGTAATCCTTTGTACAAAGCCAGGCACAGACACTGAGCCCAGATGAATAAGTTTAAGTGCTGTGCATTTCCTTATTGATTTCCATGTTCATATATATATATATATATATATATATATATATATATATATATATATATATATATATATATATATATATATATATATATATATATATATATGCATGTTTGTCTAAGATGTTGTATGGCACTTGTTCCCGGTAAGTTCTAACGAACCGCCAAGGTTCCATATCTTTATTTTCTCTTCTTTCTTTTTCTCAAAAGACAGAAGGATTCCTCGCGTGCACGTTTGCCGGGGGGGAAGGAAGATATGAGTACTAGTTGGCGATGTTCAGAATTGGCACCTTACCGGAGGAAGAACAGCGACATAAAGCTAAGTTCTAAAACTTAGAGCAAGTCTCTTTTATTACAAAGTTATTTTCCTTAGACGATTTCGACTTTTGTATGGAAAACCTGCACGCAAAGGAACCCTTGTCGTAATCGGTTGCGCCCTTATTTTGTTTTGAGTCCGCTCAACAATTCAAGTGGCTGCACTAAGAACACCAAGGTGCTTTGCCAGCCGCTGCACCTCCAGCAGGCTGCTGAAGTCCCGCACCCAGCGCTCGCCGCAGGTTGCGCGCCGGCAAGTTTTTCAGTAAGCGTAGGGTGAACTCCATACATAAAGGAATCAGACAAGGGAAATAGCATGCGTGTATCCAAACATAAGCAAGTTATATTACATTAATAAGTTGCCGCAGTTCTAACTTAAGACTTAATTGTCTTTGGCATGGAATGGCGACGGCAAGAAGAGGTGGAGCAGCTAATCTCTGCGCTGGCCTTCGACCCTTTTGATTGAATCCACCTTCTCAAGGATAGGCGCGACAAGCTCCTCAAGTGCCTTGAGATTTGCGTCCTTTGGAAGGCGGCCGAGCACGTTGGTGAGGTCGATACTAGGATTATTATGCACCACCTTGATGAGTACCTTGCAGAGGATGGCCCGGCAAAGCTGGCGGGATTCGTTGGCCAGTTGGGTCGCCCGGTTAGACTGAAGCAGCTTCAGAGCATCAACGATGCTTTCGAAGAACATGGTCAACCTGGCGCTTGAAGATATTCTTTCTTCGGAGGAATACTTGAAGTTTGACAGGCCCATGGTTGACAGTTGTGCCATGAGCTTCTCCGCAGCATCGACAAGGCGTTCAGTCCAGATTTCCACCCCCTTCTCGTAGTTAACTTGGGCGGCGGCGGCGCTCTTGAGCAGGTTCTTCTCGTCTTGGAGATCCTTGCTCAGGGCCTTCTCGCGGGCCCTGCTGTCCTCAAGTGACTTCTCTAGCGTAATCAATTTCAGCCTCAGATCGTCAATAGCATCATTAGCTGAAGAGAGCTGCTTGGTCTTGTCGGACATAGCAACTTGCATCTCCGCCAGGGTGTGGAGGGTTTTTTCCCTGTCACCTGTGAGCGTCAAGAGCTCCTTGCCGTGTTCTTCAAGATCCACTTCCAGTTTCTTCACTCTATCGCTCAGCTCATTCTTGGCGGCCTCTGCAGCCTCGGCAGCATCGACGGCCTCCTTGAGCTTGCCGGTGTGATTTACAGTTAGAGCTTCGAGCGCCTCCTTGTGCTTCTGCTCCAGCTCCTGGGTCCGCCGCGCAACAAGCTTCTCGATTTCTTCATCTTTGCTGCGAAGCTTGGCGGCGAGCGCCTGCTCACGTGCGGCAAGGTCTTCCTCGTGAGCATCAAGCGCAATGCGACGCTCCATCAGGAGGGCATCTTCAGCAGCAATTCTTTGCGTAGCTTCCTCTTGAGCCTTCTCCATGTCAGATTGCTTCAAGAGGAGCTCCGTCCAGCTTTGGCTCACTTGTTCCCAATCGATAGTCAGCTCTTGATAGGCCTCGGCGTACCAGATTTGCATTTGCTCAACGCGCTTTTGGGAATCTGTTTCAGCCGCTTCAACAACTGCAACTCTAGAATCTACCTTCTCTTTTTGGGCACGGTGGAGTGCTTGGAGCTTGCGGAAGTTATCGCCCATGGCCTGAAGGAGTTGATCTTCCTCAGATTTACTACTACTGACACTTGGTTCATTGACGATCTCGAGCCAAGCAGCAGTGATGATCTCTTCATCAAAAGTTTCCCCTTCGGTCGGTGCCCCAATGCTTGCCGTCCCCGGCAAGTTGACAAACAGGTTCTCGCCAACTTTGAGATATTTGCTTGATGAGGGGACTTCGGATGTTGACGGTTGATCCTCAGCAACTGCCTCACCAGTCGCTGGGGGCTCCATGGCCGGCGTAGCGCCTGGCGCTCCTGCGGCAGGAATGCCATCAGTACGGTCACCAGCCTCCTTGCCGTCCTCTTCAGTAGATTCCTTGGCGGGTTCCTCCTGTGCAGTCTTGGCGGCCTCGCTGGCAGCGATTCTGTCGGCTTCGGCGGCAACATCCCTGGCGGTCTCCTCGATGACAGCGTCGACGTCCAAGTGTTCCATTACAGGGAATTCTGGAGGACGAAGGAAGGAAACAAAATAAGATCAAGGCTAAAGTTCGAGAAGACAAAAAGAAAGAAAGATCAAGAAAAGGATAACAGGCGCTCTCAGGCAAACAGTTACCTGCGTCGAGTTGTTGAGAGGTGGCATCGCCCCTCCCGGCAATGTTGGTTGCCGAGGAAATGTTGTCGGTATCCATGCGTACCGGCTCCTCCTCAACCAAGATAGGCTCGTCGGTGGTAGCTCTTGCCGGGGGTGCGCCTGTGGGCGGCGCGGTAGACGAAGACGGCACGAAGGGGGCGTTTTCCACCTCTCCTTGTTGCTGTTCTTCTCCTGCAAGCCCAAAGATATCAGCGGCAAGGGTAAAAACCTCAGCACCCGTCAGTGGAAAACGAGTGGAGAACTCATGCTGGGGGCTGCACTGGGAGCTGCGTTGAGGGCTGAGCTCCGGGCTGACGACGACAATTTCTGGCGCGCTCGTAGAGCCAGCCGGGGGCTCGTCGCCCGTGGAAGTTCTCAGCCTCTTCGCCGCCCTTTCCGACAAGGTTTCTGCATCACTGCAGGGACAAGACATGATAAAGCACGGCTATGAGATTACTCCGAAATTTGGGAGATAAAGGCAAAGACAGGAAACTTACTCTTCCTCTTCTCGTTCCGGACTGAAGCCGGAGATGTCGAAATTGACCTCCGTTGCAGTGTCTATGTGGGGAGGTGAAGGAGGGGTCCTGGGTCGCTTGGCAGTGGCAGGCGCAGGGGGTTGGCGTGATTCCGCCACCTCAGCCTCCGGTGCGGTTGTGCGAGACGCCCCTGCCCCCTCAGCAGTTGCCGCAGGTGCGGGTCTCGCGTGTCGTGCAGGTTGCTGTTGAACTCCTTGCCGCGGCACAATCTTGCCGGCCGCCTTCTTGCCGGGAACCTCACTACTCGAAGAGGGTTGGTTTGCCGGGATGCAAGAAGCAGCCTTTCGAAGGACGCGTTTGGTCTTCTTCGGAGCTGGGGCTCCTCCTGCGGCTCTTCTTCGGCCACGTCCTCGTCGGACGAGCCCTCGGCGGCTGTGCTGCTCTATTCCCCGGCAGCCTCAGCTTTCCCGGCAGGATTCTTCTCCATCACAACCTTCACGTCGCTGGTTTCCCATTCTATGAAACCAATGCTACTGGCCTCCGCGGCAAGATTCCCTTCTTCCACCCTAGAGGCAATATACGCCACTTCTTTGTCAGTCGTGGCGCGAATGAGGCCCGTCTCTTCTCGGACGGGCCTCTCCGACAAGTTGTCGAAGAAGTTTTGTGCTTCCTCTTCGGTTGGCTCAGCCCAAGTCGCGTCAAGACCGTGGGCGTTGAACATTGGCATGAAGGCGATGATTGACCCCAGGGCGGAGTTGTTCCACAAAGGAACAATTCTTGCCGGCAGCCGATGTTTGTCATCGCGCTGGAATAGCTTGTGGCGGAGAGCGCCAAGCTGCATGGTCGTCAGATGGTTGTTCAATCCAGGGCGCAGGCTCATGATGTCCGCTGCGTTCCGGTACTCCCAAGCTGGTCTTCCCCTACTCTGTAGGGGGGCGATGCGGCGGCGGAGGAAATCGAAGCCGATCATCTCCATCGTAAGCCCGGCAGCTTTCAGGCGAAGGATCCTGGTGGTGGCGATTATGAGCCTCTCGTCCTCCATGGCGAGATTGCTCCAATCACTACCACAGACCACTTTTTGCTGTCGAGGCGAACAGAACAGATGGGGATCTGCTTCCTTGATCCAGCACCACTCAGACCGTCATTCATCCCACTTCTCCCGGTAAACTCCCTCAGGGTATATCTCCTTATTCCAAGCCCGGGGAATCCAGGCGATAGAACCGGAAAGGGCCTCCCTCTTTTGGATGCGAGGAATAAAGTAATGGCAAAAAAGGGCGGTACTGGGAACTACTCCGGCAAAATTTTCGCAAAGATGAGCGAAGACAGACATGCACATTACGGCATTCGGCGTGAAATCAAGAAGGTGGAAGCCGTATGTGTACATGATATCGTTGAAGAAATCGGAGAAAGGAGGGCAGAGTCCGCAATAGAAATAAGCAACGAAGAAATGATATCTGTCAGGACCACTCTTGGAACAAGAACCTGGAATCACGCGAGTCGCGGGGTGAGCTTGTGTCTCCTTCGCCCACATACACTGGTACCAGCTCTTCAGAGCTCTCGCATCAAGCGACGGGGCGAAGACGACGTACTTCTTCCGCATCTTCACCAGCTCGCTCTCCGGGACATCGGCTTTCGTCTCCTTGCCCTTGCCTTTGCTGATCTTGGGCAGCATGGCGACTGCAGGGGCGGAAGCCGAGGATGGAACGGGTGTGGAGGCGACGGGCGGATGAGGGAAAGCTTTGCTTTGAGCTCGAGAGAAGGAAGGCAATGGTGGATTTCAGATTGAGAAGAAGAAGAAAGAGGAGGTAAATAGGCAGCGCCTCTGCAGTTTCCTTTTTATGGGGAAGGAGCGAGGCCGCCTTTTTTACTGCCCAATGTGAATACGCCTCTACAAGCGCGCTGCGGCCGCGGCCGTTCAGCGCACGCGCCCCATGTCGTGCATTCAATGCGCGTAGTGGGGGGATGCAGTAAGCGAAATCATCACAAGCAATTAATCCCCTGCCACGCGTGCCCGTGCACTGTTTGGGCCTAGCCCAACAATGCCTCGCATTTGTGTATGGCCTAGGCCCGGGGGCTCCTGTCGGTGTACTAAGTATTGGGACTTTAGTACCCCATACTTGTGCACGGGCAGTCGTAGCCAAGCCCATGGCAAGGCTTGCCGAGGGAGTAATTGGGGATTAGTGCAAGATTGTCAAGGGAAACTCAGACCAAGAATCAAAGGATCAGGAGTTAATAAGATCTGAAGACCGAAGACCAAGCCCCCGGCAAGATCTTGCCGGGGTGGCTCATGAAACCCGGCAAGATTTGGGCCCGGCAAGATTTGCACCCCGGCAAGATTCTACCACTGTGCCACCGCTTCGGCACAGCAACGAGCCTGACATTTTGGGTCCTTCTCTGGATGCGTGGCAACGCGCCAGTGGAGGAGAGCTTAAGCGGTGCTGATGGGATGGCCCCTTTTTCCAACCCCAAGAAAGTGAGGACACCTAAACGGACACCTTACGGGGCATTAAATGCATTCATCCTAATCCGTCAGTGGTTAGGTATGATAACCCTATAGCTACTTTACACCTCAATGTATGTACATTTTGCCACTGTGGTGATCCCTTTTGAGCGTATAAAAGGAGGCCCAAGGCAACTGCTACAGAGGAGGAGGATCTTCTGGCCCATTCTGCATGCGTAGCTGCTCTTTGAACGTACTGTTCATTGCAAGCGCTCCTGGAGCCTGGGCTCAAGAACACTCATAATAAAACAAGGCAGGAGTAGGGTTTTACGCTGATTAGCGGCCCGAACCTGGGTAAAATCGCCCCGCGTCGATCATTGGTTCTGCTCTTTGCGCATATCTCTCTCCCTGCCGAACCGTAAAGGGGTCCTTTAGGATCCCATAGGTGTCGTACGCCGACATTTGGCTGGGAAAACAGGGAAACCAACATGTGGGGCACACCTGTCGGGATGACGTGGTGCAGACTAGTCCAATGGAGGAGCTGGCCCACGACCTCCTCGCCACCGGCAACCATTCATGTGGGTCGTGGGGGCCAGTAACGTGGCGCAGCTCTCGCACCGCCTCTAGACATGGCGACCGCGGTGAGTGACACGCTCATCGTTGCTGGACACGCTCGGCTTCAGGGTGGCGATAGCGCTGTGGCACGACCAGCAGATCAACACCCGGCTCGTCGAGGATGCACGGGGCACCAAGGTGCCCGCGCGCTACGACGCGTCCGCGGAGTGTTCTAGATCGGCCAACTGCATCCCCAGGACCTGAGACCATGCCGGGTCGTCTTGCTTTTTCAATGACATGTGGGGATCACATGTGACCAAAGGGCATCTCCAACGTTACCACGACCGCAGCTAACTACCCTGGCACACCAAAAACCCTCGTCCCTCACGCTATCGTGCGGTGCGTTCCCAGCCGGCGCCAGCTACCCGCATTCATGCCGTCCGTCTGTATGCCGTCATTAAGAGGCTTGGTTCCCGAGGAACCAACTCTGGCGACTTAATGACGCACCGGGATGCTTGGCCTGACCGGAATTTGCTACTTAAAGCGGCAACACCCAGCTAAACTCCACACCATAGCACATCCTCCTACTACCTGCCACCACATCGACCATGACCGCGAGCGTGAACGCTCTGCGGGAGAGCTTGTCTTTGGGGATGAAGCTCGAGGTCACCGCCCTCGCTCAAGTCGCTGCTCGCAATGCAATAGCGGTGTAGCCGGACGCGGACGCGACCACACAAGCGGTGGCCACGCTGGCGGCCGACGACGGGAGCACCATCAGCCATGCGTCCTACTTGCCACCGTCCAACGTTCAGTGGCGCATGTGGCAGGTGAAGCGACGGACCGTCCATGTCCATCATCATCGACCTCACGTCCACCGACACCGCCGAGGTCGGGGACTCCTCTGAGGATGAGTAGGGCATGGGAGGCGGCAGGGCATGGTGTGCCAATTGGCCGGTCCATCTCCCGTGTTCTACTCTTCCTCGCCGGAGACCGCACCTTCACTTCACGAGTCTTGAACCCTGCCCCCGTACATGGAGATGGCAGATGGAGGACGTCGATCGCCGCCATAGAATAGGTTTAGGGTCGGGTTTCATTTATTTTTCTATCCTATAAAAGTTCGAAATGTAATGAAAATCTGCCATGTTTGCATGAATCTCGTCTGGTGTATATGAACTTTCACAATAATAGTAAGATATATTGTAGGAGTATGAAAATATATGGAATGATGATTCATTTTTGTGTGTATAAACTTAGAAGGTTTGACCCGAGACAAAGCTAACATGTGAAGTAAATAAACACATAGGGTCTACATACACAATTTATCTTAGGCACTCCAATAGTACGTCCACTACACATTCACGCATTTCACATCTTTCTACATCTACGGGAACCTACGAAAGGGTTAACGTAAATTGCCTCTCTCTCTCCCCCCTGATTTTCATGGTGGTGGGCCCCTCCCTCCCCCCAATCTCCAATCAACATCCCACACGTTTAACGTTACATTAATTATGTAACTGGGATTACGTAGGTGTAGCATTACTCGTCCTAAAAAACCAACTAAGCCAACCTCGCAGCATATCGCGCGGGAAAAGACCCGACCGTGCCGTTTTAGTCGGGATTACCGGTTTACTAGTAGTAGTATCGATGGATCACGCAAAGCACCAAGTTTAAAAGGAAAAAGGCGGCACACTCATAGCACGCCTGTCGCGGTCGCATTGCACACCTCACACGGTCGGTCCTGCACACGGCTCACGCAAACGGAACGCGCTTCGGCTTGCCTCTTCACTGACACGTGGGACCGCAATTGGAGAAACCGACCATGCACCAAACTCCCCCGCCCACCGCACGAAAATTCCCCCCAAATCCCAAATTCAACCGCCCTTCGGCCAACTAGCCAATAATATTCCGCAAAGCCCTTCCCCCCAGCCCCCTCCACTCCATTCGCTCCACCAAAGCCGCCCTCCATGCCGCGCCGATACGTCGGCGCCGCGGTTCATCGAGGGGACGCACGGCGATCCTCTTGCTCCCACAGTACGCTCTCATAGACTGCCATCCTCTAGCCGCGCCACCACCGCTGGTGACGTTCTTGTGGAGACGCACGGCGGTCAGCTTCTCCCACGGTATGCGCATTCTAGACTGAGGCCCCGTGCATGTCGGAGTAGCGCTAAATGTTAGCTGATAGACGCTGTTAATCTCACTGTTTGCCGAAATAGTTTACATTCAATATGCTCTGCTTAAGAAGCTTCCTTGCCCTGTTTTGCACTCAATCTGCTTAGCTGAGATGGCATGCCATGCCCGATTAGTTGCTAAAATATCCTGCCATATATTTATTGTGACGTAGATTGCCATGGTCTAGTAGCCAATCTGTTAGGTGAAATAGCTCTACACCGTTTTATACTCGATCTTTGTTGCTGAGATGGCCTTCGATGGCTGTGTGCTCGGCCTCATTGACTGCTGAAACAGCCTGCCATAATTTAGCACTCAAATCTGTTTGTACATATATTTCGTTACTTAGATCTGCTTGTCCAAATATCTTGCCATAGCCTTAGACATCAACCTAGGTATTTTTTTCTGGACTTCATAAAAAAGCATATATGTTTTCCCTGTAATATCTAGTAGAAGAACTAATTTGTATGTCTAACAGATGGAAATGACTTGGATAACTTCTGCTCAAAGATTCTCCGCTGCATATGTCAAGGGGGTTGAAAACTTCATGAACTTTATCAGAGCTGAGTACGGTGGTACAAAATCAGATGTGCTCTTCCCGTGTAGCAGTTGTATGAATTCAGTTACAAGACCCCAGTCAACTGTGCAAAATCATCTATACTTGTATGGGATGTCGGTCACATATACTAGGTGGGTTCATCATGGTGAAGCTGTGAACGTCAATGTTACTGACTATGTGGAAGCAGCTGATCACCATCTTGATCTGCCTGATGCTCAGGTGGAAGAGGAGGAGGTGGTGGTGGTGGCGGAGCCAGTGAGTTTGACCAACATTGAAACAATGCTACGAAATGATCGCGCATTTTGTGAACTTTCACCTGCAGAAGAAAAACGGTGGGCCCGCATGTTGGAACAATGCGACGTGGCTGTCACCCCAGGAAATAAGCTGTCAGTATTCTCAGCTATGGTCACCTTTCTTTAGGTGAAGACATCTGAGTGGATGACCAACAAATCATTCGATGCGATGTTGGCTGTTTTCCGCAAATCTTTCCCAGATGCGTCTGAGCTGCCACACACCTACAGTAAAATGAAGAATTTCCTTCGTGTAGTTGGAATTGGATATGATATGATCCATGTTTGTAAGAATAATTGTGTTCTGTTCCGGAAGGATTATGCAAACTTAAGTGAATGCCCAAAATGCAAATCATCAAGATGGAAAGATGGCGATGTTGTGAAGAGGATTTCTCATAATGTTCTGAGACATTTTCCAATTATACCAAGATTGCAGAGGTTGTTTCATGATGCTGAAACAAGAGAGGATGTACTATGGCATTCTAGGAACCAGGAGTGCACAGATCAGAATGTAATGAGCCATCCATCTCATGGTAGTGACTGGAAAAGCTTCAATCAGAAACACAAAAAGTTTGCTGCTGACCCGAGAAACATTAGACTTGGCTTATATATAGATGGATTTAACCCATTTGGCCACCAGAGTGCCACATATAGCATGTGGCCAGTGCTTGTTATCCCTTACAACATGCCTCCAAATGTCTGCACCAAAGAATCAAACTACATGATGGCCTTGCTCATCCCAGGTCCAAAAAGTCCTGGAAAGGATTTTGATTTATTCATGGAGCCTCTTGTGGAGGAACTTCAACAGCTATGGAGGGGTGTTCTCACTCAAGACCTATATAGCAGCCCACCAGCTGATTTCTTTCTGCGTGCTATTATAATTTGGTGCATCCATGATTATCCGGCTTTGGGCACTATGTCAGGGCGAACGACACATGGTTACAATGCATGTGTTCGCTGTGACAAGAATCCGCAGTCATACGCAATACTTAGCAAGATCTGTTACATTGGACACCACCGTTTCCTTGCCAAGGACAAGCCATGTCCTACAAAATATCAAAGACATGTGTTCAATGCAAAGCATGAAAACTGTGATGCGCCAAAGAGGCTCACCAGCGATGAGTTGCAAGTGGAATTAGAGAAGGTCAGGCATATTACACCAGGAAACCATCCTGATAATGGTAGCGGGAAAAGGAAGCGTGGCAGGGTAGAAGAGAGATTATTGTTTACCCGCAGGTCCACTTTGTGGGACTTGGAGTATTGGAAAGATTAGGATCTGCGGCATAATTTTGATGTGATGCACATCGAGAAAAATATATGTGACAGCATTATCGGCACACTTCTTAATATTGAAGGCAAGACGAAAGATACCTTAAAATCTAGGATTGATTTGACACACCTGGGTATCAGAAAGGATTTGCAAGTGGAAGATGAACGTAAACCACGGGATATGGCACCAGCTGTGTACGTCTTGGACAAGGTAAAAAGAAAAGAATTCTGCAAGGTCCTGTCACGTGTGAGATTCCCACATGGATTTGCTTCCAACCCTGAAAGGAGAGTTAGTGCAGATGGAAACAAGGTACAAGGGTTGAAAATTCATGACTACCACGTCCTACTTCAAAGGTTTTTACCTCTAATCCTTAGAGGATTGGGCCGCCCTGACTTATACAGAGCAGTTGCAGAGTTGGGACAATTCTTCAGGGAACTCTACAGTAGAAATATCAGGATAGATGCTTTGGAGCATCTTAGAGACAAGATACCAACTATCCTATGCGACCTTGAGAAGATATATCCTCCAGCCTTCTTTGATGTGATGGTGCATTTGGCTGTTCATCTACCTGATGAGGCACTACTTAGAGGTCCAGTACAGTATGGCTGGATGTACCCTATTGAAAGGCGGCTAGGAACTTTCAAGGGCTATGTTAGGAATAGAGCTAGACCTAAGGGTTCCATTGCAGATGCCTACATTGCTACAAAAGCGTTGACATTCTGCTCAAAATACATTGAAACAGCTGATGAGCTTAGCAAAGAGGTGGGTGAAGACAATCCCGAGCTCAATGTTTTTGATTGTTCTATTCGAGTTACATGGAAGAGTCGACAAGACGACAAACCTAAAGGTTTGGTATGTGTTGAATAACTATCCTGAGATTCTACCTTATATCGAGTAAATGCTAAGTACTGCAGCTTATACATAGTAATCTACTAAACTTGCAGCACATTCTTATATATTTAGATGTTTGACGTGATCACTATGTTATGCAGCATCTACAAAAAGGAGTTACTGCCGCAAAATCCAAGAAACATTGACAAACTGGTTATGGCAGGATTTGCAAAATGGTTCAAGAGCCATGTAAGATTTTGAATTGCACTGTCAGTTTTTTTAATATATTGAGTACATAAGATGATCAGCTTGTATATTTTCTAACCATAGGTTAAGAAGATGCGGGAGGATGGGCAGGCAGTTAATGATGCCCTTTACGCACTAGCAATGGGTCCTGATACTCGGGTAAGACATTATGAATCTTGCATTGTTGGAGATGTGCGCTACAACACCCTTGCATGCGACGAAGGCAGGAAGACACAAAACAATGCCATCATGAGCACGGATAAGTACGGCGAAGAGATAAATGAAATGTATGCTAACATAACAGACATTGTTCAGTTGCAGTATATCTCCAGTTTCGAGGTTCATCGGTGTGTGGTTCTGTTGTGCTGTCATTGGTATAATCTGTTTTCCAGGATCGCAAAACCCAGAGCTGATGATTATTTCAAATCCATCAATGTCAAGGTGGCGTACCAGACCTACGAGCCTTTTATTTTGGCAAATCAAGCAACACAGATATTTTTCTTGGAAGACACATTTGCACGTAGCGATGACTGGAGAGTATTGCAAAGGTTTGAGCAGAGGAATTCGTTTAATGAAGTTGCACAACAAGATGATGCTTACACTGCTCCTGATGTAGAAGATTCCACAAATGTTCCTAATATCTTTGAGAACCATCACGTCAATGACACTGGCGAAAAGATTGCCTGTCGGGCTGTGGACATACGAGAGTTGATCGATAAGACGCCAACGTTCGAGGACATTGAGGATGAAGAAGAAGATGACACTGGGGGGAATTATGATTCAGACTGATACACATGGCGAAGATGTTGACGCTGCTACTGTGGATGATGATTAGATTACTTTTGTCATATTTGCTTGTCAGAAGACGTTTTTTTATCTACTATGTGAAATTATGTTTGCTATGACAACTGAAACCTGATGAAGTTGTTGTTTAGTATTTTGCTATGAGAACATCACTTATTATGTATGTTGATTTGTGTTTGGTGATTGTATGATGACTAAAACATGATGACATTGTTGTTTAGTTGTACTCATATTTGGCTGTGAAACTTGTATTTGATGACATAGTTTGCTGTTGGACTGCAATTTGCTCGACGTCTTCGAATGGGAACAAAACTGACCCGACAGGGCCTCTGCTAATTTATTCATTTATTAGCAAAAGGGCCTCTGCTATTTATTTATTTATGAGCAAAAGGGCCCAGCCTGCTAAACAGGTTTCATTCATTACTAGTTTCAGCAAAGTGCTCATGTCATAGCCACTGAATAGATCACGAGTGGTACATACACTACAAATAAAGAGACAATCATCCTACAGAGCACATAGATTTTGCCCATTATCTTCACAAGCTCTTTCATCTCCTCATTGCTGTCAAGGCCGTTCAGCAGCTGTTGCTTCGCCATGATCAGAGGAACTACATCTTTAACCTTCTGCTCTGCATCTTCCTCTTCTGCCGTTCCTTCAGTTACTTGTCCAACACCCCAACCTGCTGGTATTGGGATTCCTCGGCTAACCAAATAATCAACGTAGTTGCATTCCCCCACATCAGCAACTTCCCAGAAATACAAATCACACGAATCTTCCCTTTTCTGCATGAATCAAATTGGAAGATCGTCAACCAAACTATTAAAAAAATCAGCAACTAAAAGCAGCGTAACAACACTTAAACATATTATTACCCAATGATTCGGGCA
This sequence comes from Thinopyrum elongatum, assembly GCA_011799875.1. Classification (NCBI taxonomy): domain Eukaryota; kingdom Viridiplantae; phylum Streptophyta; class Magnoliopsida; order Poales; family Poaceae; genus Thinopyrum; species Thinopyrum elongatum. Next base: position 243,803,259 of record CM022299.1, on the reverse strand, counting down.
TTTGTAGAAGACTCGGCCATGGTTGAGGATTGTGGTTGAGACGCGACGGATGAATCTGCGTGATTTGCAGCAGTGGCACCACACCAACGGCAGAGGGTTGCGATGAGCAATCGGCTGCGATGCATGTGCCGGCGAGGGTGTGATGAGACCCACAGGCGATGGTACGGGTGGTGACTTGGCACATATCTAGTTGTTGCCTACTGAAGAGCAGGTGGATGAGCCGCCAGTGGACATGGTTGCTGCGGCCAGAGCTTCTGATTCTAGGCAGAGTAAGTAGAGAAGAGGAGAAGCGAACGTTGGATATGTCAGTTTCATTACTTTCAGAGTAGCATATCACCATATATAGTCATAGTCTAGGTTTGGATTCGAACCAGCTACAGGGGTACGTCTCTCTTTTTTCTAAAACTCAGCAACGTCTCTTTACTGGTACACTAGCTTGTTCTGTACGCCTTCTCAAGTCTTTGATTTTCTTTTTCTTTTTTGCGAGGAAGGAAGGAGGAGAAAATTGAGGGTTCCTGGGACTCGAACCCAAGACCTATCTGTTGAAAACCAAGGGTGCTAGTCACTTATGTGGCAAACGTTCCCTGGGAGGAGGACGGCAAACGAATGCATTTTCCTCGCAGTTTTAGTTGCGACGCAAGATCAAACGGTCGCAGTTTCGGGAATGTTATCTGGAGAATGAGCCCAATTTTTCTTTTCTTCCTATATATAAAAAAGTATGCTACTTGGTGTCAGCTTAGTCAACAAACGATTGTGCCAACCTTGACCGTTGGATTGAAATTCAACGTCTGTCGTGTTTCTTCAGTCTCTTCTTCCTCCAGCCACCAAAGCCAAACCAGCGCCGGCGGGACCGCCTGCTCCCGCCTCCCACGGCTGACTGTGCTGCCGCGCACGCATCGTGGCCACATCGCACCCTAAAACTCTGTGCATCTTCCCCGGCTCCTGTTCGTTCTCGTCCGAGGCCTCACCATCGTCCTCCGCCTTGGTTCGCTCGCCGCGGCGCCACCCTCCGGTGTTGTCAACATGGTCAACAACAGAGAGGAATAAGGAGATGACTATACATGGTGAGGATGATAGCAGGGACCCACCAGGATCATGGCAGTAGGCAAGCAAGTGCCTCCTTTATTACAAGAAAAAAGGGTTCCTCCTGATGGTTTCCTGGCCTCTGGGTCACACGCCACTGTCAACATAGTCAATAAGCGAGATAACTGCACAAGGAGCGGCACACACCCGGGACCCAGCAGCGCGCGCAGTAAAATTTTTTTGTTTCCGGGAAGGAGAAGAGTATCAACTGGGTTGTGCGGGAGCTGTGGCCCGTCTAGCCCAGGCTTTTATTTCATATGTTTACCACATGACCAGCCTAGTTTATTTTTCCTTTCTGAAAATGGCTAGCCCAGCTATTTTGTTATTTGCAGAATAACCAACGTAGGCCTACTTGCTTTTCTACGCCCTGCTGGGCCGGAAATATTTCAAGACGAGGAGGGATGCATTCGCGCTGGCCCAGAAAATGGGCTATAAGTAATAAGAAATGGGCTGTTGTAACACCCCAAAAATATTTCTTGTAGATTTTCAAAATCTTTTCCTTAAAATAAAATACTTTGAATTATTTTTGGCCTTACTCTCTTTCTAGTTCCTCTGTTCTGAAAATTATTTTTAATTTTTAACTAGGTTTCAAATTTTTTGAATGGTTCTGTTTTGGGTGACTTATTTATTGGGTAATTATTTTTGAGAGATCAAAAATATTTTTCTTTTAGAAAAGTTTTGGATAATTAAAATTATTTCAAGAATATGGCCTTTTCTTTCCTCCTAGCACTTCCAAAATCCTTCCAACAATTTTTCTACCACTCCTAAATTGTCCCGAAGCCAATCTCACATTTCTAGGACAGTATCCAACTCTCTCCCACCCCACAAAAATATTTTTCATATTTTCAATAAATTCCAAAGTTGGAATTTACAATATTCATGGTTTCTTTGAGTTACAAAGGAACTATATTTTCCACCACTCTTCTGCCTCCACCAAAATTATCCTAGCAACTAGATGGTACCTACAACCCATTTCACCAAAAACTTTGGTTGCCACAGTTCAAAATTTTCAAAATTCAGTCAATTCAAATTTGGACCAGAAATAATCTTTTTGATACAAACCCAATTTTTATAGCTCTAAAAATTCTGAAACTTTGCGAGACCCTCTTTTATGCATCAACTACTCACCACAAAAATTTCTACAAATTCCTAAAATGCCTAGCACCCTCTGGCATTCTGTTATACACCTAGCATGCACATTGTTCATCACTAGCAAAAATTTAGTTAACTGAATTTGGTTAGTGGCAGAGGCGATCGACGCCGTGCTCTTCACTCCATCGCCCTCCCTCTCCTGCACGCCTCCCATACTCTTAAATGGACCATCGTGGGATCCCACTGGTCAGTGGCACACCGCCGACGGCACAGTTGCTGGCCGATGCAGCTACCACCGAGCCCATCCGCGGTGGCCGAGCGGATCGCTACGGCGCCGCCGCCCCTCTTCACTGCTGCGACTGCTTCCCTCACCTACTTCCCTCCATGTGGCGTCTCCTCCGCACCCTCTCCACGCCGACCACACCGCCCAGGGCCCCCCTGGAAGTCGTCAAAGCTGGCGCCGCCGCCGCTCCTATACGGTGGCCACACCGTGGATAAGGCCGGAGAGCTCGAGCTCATCCGCGCCGACCTCTCCGGAGCCCTCCACACCCTCATTAACCCCTCGCCGCCCTTGACCACCGCCCTAACCTAACTCGATGCCCAGAGTTACTCCGGCGTCATCCACAAGCCACGGCCATGCCCGGAATCGCCTATAAATAGAACTCCCGAGCTTCGTTCTCTCCACCCATCATCTCCACTGCCTCCCAATCGCCCCTACTCCACTCACCCGACCTCGAGGAGGTCATCTTCCTCCTCTCCGACCACTGACCCGCCGCAACCTCCGCTGATCAGCACGCCACCATCACTCCATCTCCACCCTCCAAACTCCACCAGTAGCCTCCTAGCACTCCGTCTCGTCGGAACCGTGCGTCAATTTGACGGCTGCTGGCCTCCCCGACGAGATCCAACTTCGCCCGACACCACCGTCCACCGCCGTCGACCTCGCCGTCGCTCCGGTGCTCGCCGGCGACCACCACCCCCACCCACCGATGCGGCATCCCACCCGGAGCACATCCCGATCATCGCCGCCCCTTGAAACGCCGATGAATGTCGCCGGTGATCGCCGCACCTCTTCTGTGCACGCGCGCGAGCACGTTTAAATTCAAACCTGACGGGTAGACCCCACCCGTCAGCATTTTCTTTTTTTTGCGTTCAAAATGAAAGCGTATTTGGCGCTTTACGCTTTCTGTACTAGAAGGCGTACTCTGACCCGAAGTATTTTCTTTTTAAACGCACAGGGACTGCTGTTTTGCAGAAAAGCCCCTAGTTTTAAAAGTTTAATAACTTTTAAACCACAACTCAGTTTGAGTTTATTCTTTTTTTGAAATTCTTATTTTTCTCTCTAGTTTTTTAGTATTTATTTAAAAATATTTTGAGACAAGTTTTTGCACTGTGATGAAATTTTTAATTTGAATTCGAATTTGTGTTTTTCAGAAAAAGAGGGGGAAAACTTTGCCGGAAATTTGGAGGGGTTTTCTCCTGACTACTTTGGACATGGCAAGCATTATTGAACTTGGGATATGGTGATTGCATTTGCATTGCATGTTTGCATCGGTTGGAGTTGCACCATATATGTAGTATGTCACAAGTGCTTGCATGCATGGTCATATCACTTCTTGCTCATGGCTTGCACATCACTCAAAGCAATAATCTTTCTAACTTGGTAAAGCTATGAGAATTCAGGAGCATGTCTCCTGCCTTGGACGTGCAGGTGGGCACGGGCCATTTATTTTGGCACGGTGGTGTCACATGACGTATGTGGAACATACCTGTGGTAATAAGTAACACCTCTTGAGTCGGCCTAGATCGAGTCTTGTTCCGTTACACCTAGCTAGATACCATGCTGCCACGGGTCCTTCCGCAAGGAAGGTACGGCTTAGTAATTTGTTAACCCCTGTTCGGGTACACACCACATAGAGGGCCATGATGAGGGTTTCCATGGCCATGGACTAAATCCTGTCATCGAGTCAGGGGGCATGGGTGTTACCGGTTGTAGCCGAGAGGGGGTCCCCCCTTGGAATCCGTGCATATTAATAGTGATCCCATGCTACTTGAGATTGTTGTCTCCCGGACTTAGAGTTCTTCTGAAACGATGCTTTGGGTGATTCCTGGCATCCGGACGGTTATTCTGGTGTGTGCTGGTCAGGTGTGTTTTCAATCCAAAGACCGTAATGGGAATTAGTTAGTGTCACGGTGCTGACTAAGGAAATCCTTTACTTGTGGGTAAAGAGTACACCCTCTGCAGAGTTTAAACCTATTCGAATAGCCGTGTCCACGGTCAAGGGCGTAGCTGGGTGGGTCAAGTGTCGGTCCCGGTGTCCTTCTCCGGAGGAAATAATTATAATATGCCTGAAATATTTTGCAGGATAATTACTGACACCCTAATGCTTCCATGAATATTTTGCTATGCATATTAATATTATGGTTATGCATATTATTGTGGACTAACCCATTTCTCTTATTTTATTTTCCTGAGTGTCTCAGGGGCTGGCTAGACTACCCCGGGCATTCGGTTTTCTTTTCAAGACCTCTTTGTGGCGTCCCTCAAGTTCACATGCGGTTTATCACACCACTACTCTTGTGGATACCCGATTGGCATTTCTTTTCAAGACCGACCATGGCGTCACTTTTGACACCCGACTGGCATTTCTTTTCAAGACCTTTCATGGCGTCGCTTGAGATTTCGGGCAGTCGCCCGACTCTCTTTTAGACACCCGATTGGCATTTCTTTTATTCTTCTGAATGTCACTTGGGCTGGCTAGACTACCCGTGGCATTCATTAGCTTTTATTTCTAATGGGTTTGATTATGACTAACATGCTGTATTTACTTCCGTATCATTTTGTTATTGTCATGTCATGTCTAAGATTTTAGTCAGCATGAGCATTTAGTAGGATCCAACATGAGCATATGCATTCGTTATATCTTTTGTTCATTATGTTTGCGAGTACATTCAAACATACTCGCAGGCTTGTCCCTGGCTATTGTCTTGGCCAGATCATGTTTCAGAGAGGAGCACCACGAAGCCCCCGCAACCTAGGAATTGGAGATAGCAGATAGGAGTTATCCAGGTCAGTTGTTCCTGTGGGAATGGAGTCCCATCAGCGTTGGAGATCCACGAGTCGCTTCCATCATCCAGCAGTAGAGATCCCTGTTATATTCATATGGTCTTGTACTCAATTTCTTGTAATTGCCTGGAATTCTGTATCAAGAAGGTGTCCACCAGCAACAATAATCCTGGGGCTAGTGATGACATGAGGGTCATTTGTCGGGATTCTATGTCCCGGTAAAACCGGCCCCGACAGCTGTAAAATGAAAAAAATACAGCAAACAGGCAATTAGTTCCAAAATACTTTTTTCTTTTGGATTTTGATATTTTAAATTTCATTGTTTTTGTTCGGGTAAAATTTCATTGGATTTAAATTAAGGTATGTTTAGTTTTAAAATTAATTTGAATCTGGCTAGAAATTTTGGGTTGTATGCTGTTTGGGACAGATTTGGAGGCTGACTTGTGGGTCTACTAGGTTGACGTGTACGAAAGGCTTTGTCAACTTAGTCCACAAACGATTCTAGCAGCATAATCCAACGGTCATGCTACTTCTTCAATATCTGATCTTCTTGCTCCAGCCGCCTAAACCAGCGCCGGTGGGACTGCCTGCTCCCGCCTCCCGTGGCCAGCTGTGCTGCCGCACAGACCGCACCGCCCCACCCTACTCCATCGCTGGCCAGGCCATTCCTCTACTCACCCACACCTCCTGTTATTTTTCGGCGACGGCAGCCGAACCAGTAAACCCTCATACTCCCCACCGCGTGGGCAACCACTGCCGAGTCTTCCCTAGCTCCGGGTCGTTCCCTTCCTAGGCCTCGCCGTTGTCCACCGCCCTGGTGCTCTTGGCGCGGCGTGGTCAACGTGGTCAACGAACGACATCCATCGGAAGAGGACTGTACGTGGAAAGGCTGACAGCTGGGTCAACGGCCGCACACAAGGAAGTGCCTCCTTATTACGTGCAAAATAATGATTCTTCTACCTGACAGCAGGGACCACCGGAAGGGCCTCTGTATTTCGCGGAAAAAATGTTCCTCCCGCTGACAGCTCGGACCTACCAGCTATATCTTCACACGCAAGGAAGTGCCTCCTTATTACGCACAAAAAAATGAATACTCCCCTGCTATCTGGGACCCACCATAGTTGGAGGCTGGCTTGTGGGCCTACTAAGTTGACGCGGACGGAGGGCTTTGTCAACTTAGTCAATATGAACGATTCTAGCTCCATTGACCGTACGATGTCCATCCAACGACCGTAGTGCTTCTTCAACCTCTGGTCTTCTTGCTCCAGCCGCCCAAACCAGCGCCGGTCATGCCGCCTGCTCCTGCCTCCCGTGGCCGGCTCTGCTGCCACGCAGGCCTCACCGCCCCACCCTACTCCCATCGTTGGGCTGGCTATCCCTGAACTCACCCAGACCTGCTGTTATTCTCCAGCGACGGCAGCCTCACACTGCAGCCCAACTAGTAAACCCTCGTACGCCCCTTCGTGTGGGAAACAACTGCCGAGTCTTCCCGGCTCCGGGTCATTCCCTTCCTAGGCCTCACCGTCGTCCACCGCCTAGTGCTCTCAGCGCGGCGTGGTCAACGTGGTCAAGGAACAACTTACATCGGAAGAGGACTATATGTGGAGAGGCTGACAGCTGGGTCCACGGCCGCAGCAAGGAAGTGCCTCCTTATTACACGCAAAATAATGATTCCTCCACCTGACAGCAGGGACCTACCGAAAGGGCCTCTGTATTTTGGCTTAGCTATATTTTGCAAAAAAAACATTTTCCCCCCTGACAGCTGGGACCCACCAGCTATATCTTCGGACGCATGGAAAGTGCCTCCATATTAGGCGCGAAAAAAGATGAATCCTCCCCCTGACAGCTCGGACCGACCATCAATAACTTCGCACGCAAGGAAGTGCGTCCTTATCCTCCATGACAGCCGGGACCCACCTGGTCGAAGCGTACGTAGCATTGTCACGAACGTGTACGTACATACTGGTCGATCGGTCTCTCCGCAATGATGAACGGTGGCCGAGCAAGAAGTTGCACGTGTAGTAGTAGAGCCCCCGACGTAGCAGTTCAGGCAGTCCCTTCTAAACTGTGTACACGTACGTACAGCCACATGCCAAAAAATACGGCCACGTACGTACATACGGGCGGGGTCTTGAACGTGTACTCGCGCATACGTACGGCCACGGCTCGTGTACATGGAGAGGCAACGGACGGCAACAACGGTGACCTGTACATCGGGCACCCAACCGGCTGGGTCGGAACGGAGAAACAGCATCATGTTCATCGGGAAGCAACAGACTGGGTCGGAATGCGTCCTGTTCAACGGAAGCCAACCGGCTTGGACGAAACAGCCGAAACAGGGTCTGGCGTACCATAGTACGGAGGAAATGGCCTTCTGTTCGACCGGCTACGGTCGAAACGGGGGTCCTGTTCATGGGGAGGGGTGTGGCGTACCACAAAACGGAGGAAATAGACTTGTGTTGGAGCGCTACGGTAGAAACGGGGGTCCTGTTCATCGGGAGGGGTGTGGCGTACCGCAAAACGGAGGAAACAGACTTGTGTTGGAGCGCTACGGTCGAAACGGGGGTCCTGTTCATCGGAGGGGTGTGGCGTATCGCAAAACGGGACTCCACGGGCTATTGTTCACCCACCGTTGACTTCCTTCAGCCTCCACCTGCACTGTTCATCCACCGCGTCTTCCTCCTGCCTCCACCAGATACTGTTCATCAATGGGCTACTGTTCATCCAGCCCTCCACCGGCTATTGTTCAACCAGCCCTCCACGGGGTCCTGTTCATCCACCCCCAACCAGCTCGGCTGTGGTGGCCTCCTCTCAGGGTCCTGTTCATCTAGCCGCAAGGGCCTATATATACTACCACGGGCTACTATTCATCCACCCCCCACCGGGAACTGTTCATCCAACCCCAACCATGTACGTCTCGACTTGTTCAACCGCAACCCCCACATTCACTATTCATCAAGAGGCAGCAGCGCGCAGCGATCGGTCGCTCGGGTTCAGTTAGCAGCAGTAGCGAAGGAATCGCTCGGGTTCAATAAACAGCCAAGGGATCGATCGCTCGGGTTCAGTAACGTAGCTAGTGCAATCGCTCAGGTTCAGTAAGCGAACACCTCGCTCGGGTTCAGTTAGAGCCCAACGCCTCGCACACACGCGCGTACGTGTACAAGAGAAACACACAATCCCTCCGTGCATCGCTCGGCCCCGACCACCCATCATAACTGGGAACTCTCCAAAATTTTCCTCGCCCTCGCTTCTACCACAATTTTTTCTGTCATGGACGGCCCAAAGAATGTCATGCACATGCGTCTCCGGCCCGCCCAGGATGAAAAGCCCATTTTCTGTCATGATTTTTTGTCATAGAAGTAGGACCCCACCACATCTATGATGATACCGGGTTTTATCGTAATTATTGTCATAGAAGTGTCATAAGCATGACAGGGAAACAATTCGTTCGGCCCAAAATGTCACAAATGTGTCTTTTTTTGTAGTGTGTATGACTGCTATATTCTCTGATTTTTGTGAAAAGATTGTTGAGGTTTTCATGGATGATTTTTCTGTTTACGGAACTTCTTTTGATGATTGCCTAAGCAACCTTGATTGAGTTTTGCAGAGATGCGAGCAAACTAATCTTGTCTTGAATTGGGAGAAGTGCCACTTTATGGTTAATGAAGGCATTGTCTTGGGACATAAAATTTCTGAAGGAGGTATTGAGGTGGATAAAGCTAAAGTTGATGCAATTGAGAAAATGCCATGTCCTAAAGATATCAAAGATATTCGTAGTTTCCTCGGTCATGCTGGTTTCTATAGGAGAGTTATTAAAGACTTCTCTAAAATTTCTAGGCCTCTTACAAATCTTTTACAAAAGGACGTTCCATTTGTTTTTGATGATGATTGTGTAGAAGCCTTTGAAACACTTAAGAAAGCCTTAATTTCTGCACCTATTGTTCAACCACCTGATTGGAACTTGCCTTTTGAAATTATGTGTGATGCTAGTGATTATGCTGTTGGTGCGGTTTAGGACAAAGAGTTGATAAGAAATTAAATGTCATTCATTATGCTAGTAAAACTCTAGACAGTGCCCAATGCAATTATGCTACTACCGAAAAAGAATTCTTAGCAGTTGTGTTTGCTTGTGATAAATTCAGATCTTACATTATTGATTTTAATGTGATTGTTCACACTGATCATGCTGCTATTAAATATCTTATGGAAAAGAAAGATGCTAAACCTAGACTCATTAGGTGGGTTCTCTTGCTACAAGAATTTGACTTACATATCACTGATAGAAAAGGAGCTGAGAACCCCGTAGCTAATAACTTGTCTAGGTTAGAAAATATTCTTGATAACCCACAACCTATTAATGATAGTTTTCCTGATGAGCAATTAGCTGCAATAAATGTTTCTCATAACACTCCTTGGTATGCTGACTATGCTAGTTACATTGTTGCTAAATACATACCACCTAGCTTCACATACCAACAAAAGAAAAAATTCTTCTATGATTTAAGACATTACTTTTGGGATGACCCACATCTTTATAAAGAAGGAGTAGATGGTATTATTAGACGTTGTGTACCTGAGCATGAACAGGGACAAATCCTACGAAAATATCACTCTGAAGCTTATGGAGGGCATCATGCGGGAGATAGAACTGCCCATAAGGTATTGCAATCTGGTTTTTATTGGCCTACTCTCTTCAAGGATGCCCGTATGTTTTGTTTTATCTTGTGATGAATGTCAAAGAATTGGTAATATTAGTAAGCGTCAGGAAATGCCTATGAATTATTCACTTGCTATTGAACCATTTGATGTCTGGGGTTTTGATTACATGGGACCTTTTCCTTCCTCTAATGGGTATACACATATTTTGGTTGCTGTGATTATGTTACTAAGTGGGTAGAAGCTATTCCAACTAGTAGTGAATATCACAACACCTCTATTAAAATGCTTAAGGAAGTTATTTTCCCAAGGTTTGGAGTCCCTAGATATTTAATGACTGATGGTGGTTCACACTTTATTCATGGTGCTTTCCGTAAAATGCTTGCTAAGTATGATGTTAACCATAGAATTGCATCCCCTTATCATCCTCAGTCTAGTGGTCCAGTTGAACTTAGCAATAGAGAAATAAAATCAACTTTACAAAAAACTATCAATAGGTCCCGAAAGAATTGGTCTAAGAAATTAGATGATGCACTTTGGGCTTACAGAACATCATATAAAAATCCTATGGGTATGTCTCCTTATAAAATGGTTTATGGAAAAGCTTGTCATTTGCCTCTTGAGTTAGAACATAAAGCATATTGGGCAATTAAAGAACTCAACTATGATTTCAAACTTGCCGGTGAAAAGAGGTTATTTGATATTAGCTCAATAGATGAATGGAGAACCCAAGCTTATGAAAATGCCAAGTTATATAAAGAAAAAGTTAAAAGATGGCATGATAAAAGAATCCAAAAGCGTGAGTTCAAAGTTGGAGAATATGTTCTTTTGTACAACTCTCGTTTCAGATTCTTTGCAGGAAAACTTCTCTCCAAATGGGAAGGACCCTATGTTATCGAGGAGGTTTATCGACTTGGAGCTATCAAAATAAATAATGCCGAAGGTACTAACCCGAAGGTTGTCAATGGGCAAAGAATAAAACATTATATCTCAGGTACGCCCATTAATGTTGAAAGCAATATTATCCAAACTATGACACCGGAAGAACACATAAAGGAAACCTTCCGGAACACTCCAGAATCATGAAAAAAGAGGAGGTACGTGATACGGTAAGTAAACGGACTCCAAAAAATCCGCAAAATTATTTTCTGATAGTTTTGGAATATATTAAAAATTAAGAAAATAAGAAACAACCAGGAAGGCACCCCTGGTGGGCACAAGACACCAGGGCGCGTCTGGCATGGCTTGCTAGGCGCGCCCAGGTGGGTTGTGCCCACCTCGGGTACCTTCCGGACTCCGTTTTTCTCCCGTTTGCTTGTTTCCCAAGATAAAAAAATCTTTATATACCCCCCGAACCTATATACCACCGTATCGCGGAGAAATCTTCTGTTTTCTTTTCTTGCTATTTTCTGATAGATCCAATTCACCATGGGCGCTTCAAGCTCCTCCAAGGACAAGTTTTTCGAGAACGTCATCGACCCATATTTGCGGGAGGTGATGCAGCACCCTCAAGCCATCGAGATGCGTGAGGGGGTGCTCCACATCCGCGATGTCTAGGGCCCCAAACGGATGGGAACCGTGGATGCTAGGCTAGAAGCTATGGAGCAAGAGGTCTTCAAGTGCAAGGGGATGGTGGAACGTGGACTCAACACCAATCACCTCATGATCGTGGACTATACTCGTGATCTCAAGGTGGATGGCAAATCCATACAAGAAATCGTCTTCACCTTCAACGAGCAAATCAACTTTCTCCAACGCCAGATCTACGATCTCCAAAACCAAGTCTTTGAATATGGGGCAAGGTTCAAAGGTATGAGTTTCGCTGCCAGTTGCAGGACCCGCGAGAGTCACTCCTCCTCTTATGATGGTGAGCCTTTGCCATGGAAACCTGAGGATGAGATCGCCACTACTTCATCACCACCACCTCCTTCTTCATCACCAAAGGAGACCTAAGTATCGGGTATGGGCACTCACCTTGGCTTGTGCCAAGCTTGGGGGAGGTGTCCCGGTATAGTATCACCTCCATTATCTTTTGCCTTTACTTATCTTAGTTCGATCCTTAGTTATCTTTCGATTTAGTTGAATAAAAGTTTAGTTCGATCCTTTCTTTTCAAGTGCTTGCTTAGTGATCTATCCTTGTAATCGTGTGCGAGATATATAATAAAGTTTATTTTGAGTTTTGTTTTCTTTACTTTCATGTTCAATAAAAAGAAAGGAAATAAATGAAAAAGATCATATGCTAATCTTATGGTAAGTAATGACATCACATAAGGAAGAGTATAAGTAGAAAATTTTATTGGAGATTTACAAACATAGCATTGGTCAATGATGCAATTCATGAAAGAATTAATAAGGGAAGAGAAGATTCACATGCAAGTACACTATCTTGGACATCTTTTATGATTGTGAGCCCCCATCAAAATATTATATGCCAAAATTGTTGACGTTGGACAAGGAAGACAACGTAATGATTTATGTTTGTTCATATTCACATAGAAGTTATATTGTCATAGATCCTTTAACATGTGGTGCTTGCCCCCATCTTTGCTAGCCAAAAATTCTACACTAAGTAGAGATACTACTTGTGCATCCAAAACCCTTAAACCAAATCTTGTTTTGGGAGTCCACTATACCTACCTATGGATTGAGTAAGATCCTTCAAGTAAGTTGTCATCGGTGCAATAAGGCAATAAAAATTGCTTCTAAAAGTGTTGGATCATTTAGTGTAAGAGAAAATTGAGCGTTGTACGAACTTGTGATGGCAAAGAATAAAAGCGACAGACTGCATAATAAAGGTTGCTATCATAAGGGGCAATATAACGTGACGTTCTTTTGCACTAGGAGATTGAGCATACAACCAAAAGGTGCATGGCAACCTCTGCTTCGCTCTGCGAAGGGCCTATCTTTTACTTTTATGTATTTACTTTTATGCAAGAGTCAAAGTATTTCTCTCTATTCCCTTTTGTTTTTCTCCTTTGGCAAGCACCATGTGGTGAGGAAAGATCTAGGCACATATATCTAGTTGGATATGAGTGGGCATGAGTTATTATTGTTGACATCACCCTTGAGGTGAATATGTTGGGAGGCAAAACAATAAGCCCCTATCTTTCTATGTGTCCGGTTGAAACTTTTCGCTCATGTTTATGCGGTGAGTGTTAGCAATCATAGAAGACTATATGATGGTTGAGTATGTGGACTTGCCAAAAAGGCTCCGATACGTGACCCTTCCTGAAAAGATGATGAATTGTAGTTGCAAAGTTGACTGAGAACATAGTTTGTTGATTTTCAATAGAGTTTATGCTTTATACTTCGATGTTGTGATGAATTGTTACTTGTTCATGAGAAGTGTATGATAGAAGTTATATGATAAAAGTTTTATGTTAAAGTTTGTTGCTGTTATAATAATATACATGATGCTTCTATGTCCGTATTTTGTTTTTATCGCACCTCTCTCTCTAAGCATGTGGACAAGTTTTTTGATTTCGGTTTTCGCTTGAGGACAAGCGAGGTCTAAGCTTGGGGGAGTTGATACGTCCATTTTGCATCATGTTTTCCTACTGTTATTTATATTGTTTTTATGCATAATAATGCTTTTTGGAGTAATTCTAATGCCTTTTCTCTCATAATATGCAAGGTTCATACAAGGAGGGAGAATACCAACAGCTGGAATTCTGGACCTGAAAAAGCTACATCAGACAACCTATTCTGCACAACTCCAAACGAGCACATGGAGGCATACCTAGAAGAGGTACGCAAAATCGAAAAATGCTTCTTGGGCTTGGAATTGCAGCATGTCCCGCGTGGCACGAACAAGGAGGCAGACGACAACGCCAAGAGGGCGTCCCGACGCGAGCCCCAGAAGCCTAACGTCTTCGAGGAAATGCTCTTCAAACCGTCGGCAGCCCCCCCTGTGGTAGGCCCGGCGCTGCTTCGGGAGGAGCCGCCCCTGCCCCCCCCCCCTTGGGCGCCCCGGCCTGTGGCCTAACCTCAGGAGCCCGCCTGCTCCTGGCACTGGAACCTCAGGAGGGTTGCTGGATCGAAGAGTTCAAGGCGTACATGCTCCGCGGCACCCTGCAGGAGAAGGAGGAAGATGCGGAACGCGTGGCCCGTCAGGCCACCGCTTATTACTTGCAGGACGGTGAGCTCTACTGAAGGCACCCCAATGACGTCTCGCTGCGATGCATATCCAAGGAGCAAGGGCGCAAATTGCTGGCTGACATCCACGGCGGGGATTGCGAGCACCATTCTTTATCACGCACCCTCGTGGGCAAGGTATTCCGCAGCGGGTTCTACTGGCCCACGGCGCTCAACGATGCCACCGAGCTGGTGCGATCCTGTGAGGCCTGCCAGTTTGTAGCCACCCGACCTCAAACAGTCAAGCCTTTGTGTATCTGTGCCATCCCTGGATCAGTATGCTGGCACACACAGTACATTAATGTATATATCAAAGTGCAATCACGTGTATAAATAACGTAAAACTGATATATACCTTAATTCTCAGCGGAAACAAACAAACGGGTGTGGAGTCCCATCAACGCCATCGACAGGTTAAGCGATGCTCTGGTCGAGCGCGTGGCTTGCGGAGGAGGAAGAAGATGGTGGGGCCCGGCGTCAGCGATAGAGGTGAGCGAGGGAGGGAGCGGGCGGCCGGTGCGAAGGGGTTTTCACGAGGGGGGGCCAGGCGATGGGGAGTGCTCGTCTGGGTCGTTTCGGCCAGTGGGCCAGTTCTGCTGGCGGGCTGGCGGCTAGCGCTAGCCTGGCCGGTGGATTTGTTTTTTTAAACAACACAGAGAAGAGAAACAACAATAAAAGGAAATACAATAAAAAGTTATATAAGCATATTATATATCAAACTGATTAGAAAAAAGATTTCCTAAAACAAGAACATATTTTTAGAGGCAAATAAAATCCACAAAAAATCACAAAAGTCAAACAGTGCTGCTGTTGCAATAAAACCCAATAAAAATTACTTTTAAAATACCAAAATGATTTCAAATTTATTTTCTCCTAATTTTAAACTGAAGGGAATCATTTTAACCTTATTTCCATTTATTTATTTTTAGGAGAAAAATAATTTGAATAAAAGCCAAATAACTCCTAAATGGTTTTGAATTTGAATTTCAAACCACTTCCAAATCTTTTCTGTTTTTCCTCATTCAAATATATTTCAAATGCCTCTGAATTTTTGAAGTGTCATATTACTTCTCTCATTTTTGAATAACTTACAGAGAATTTGAATTTTGGAAATTCAAATAACTTCAAATTGAAAGTGAGTTTCAAAATAACTTCAAAGGAACTTTCAATTTGATTCTTCTAAACTTCCAACTCATATTTCATATAACTTGAAGAAGTCATTTTATCTCGCTCATGAAAATCATTGAGTTGCATAAAGTTTATGACTTTGAAGTGTTTTCAAATGGAATTCAAATCTTTTCAAGAACCATTTTCATTTCTTTTAATGGAAGAAGTCATATCATCTTTACTCTAGGGTTTTGTGATGAAATGAATTTGAATTCATGGAGGTCATAAATGCAAGGATGAAAGTTTGGGAAAGTCATTTCATTCCCTCTCATTCAACTTTCAAAAGTTTCAAATTTCACTCACTTTCAGTCAATCAATCACACAACAATCAAAAAAACAATCATAAATATTTATTTAATATAACATTCCAAAATTTATAATTTTGGGATGTTACACAGTTCCACGCCAAACAGATCCACCAGCCACTCAGGGCCTCCAGACCATCCCGCTCTCGTGGCCATTCGCGGGCTGGGGGCTGGACATCCTGGGCCCGTTCCCTCGAGCAGCCGGGGGCTATCGCTACCTCTACGTCGCCATCGACAAATTCACCAAGTGGGCGGAGGTGGAGCCCGTGCGCACAATTCCTGCTGGCTCGGCTGTCAAGTTCATCAAGGGCCTTGTGAGCCATTTTGGGGTCCCCAATCATATCATCACTGACAATGGCTCTCAGTTCACAAGCAATCTCTTCAGGACATATTGTGCTAACCTTGGAACGCAGATATGCTACGCTTCTGTGGCACACCCATGGAGCAACAGCCAGGCCGAACGCGCCAACGCGGAGGTCCTGAGGGTCCTCAAGACAAGGAGCTTCAAGAAGAAGCTTGAGGCCTGCGGCAGGGGTTGGCTCGGTGAGCTTTAGTCCGTGTTGTGGTCCATCCGCACCACCACGACTAAGCCCACAGGCGAGACCCCGTTCTTCCTCGTCTATGGGGCTGAGGCGGTCCTCCCACATGAGGTCAAACATCGCAACCCGCAGGTCTTGCCGTTTGATGAGGCACGCCAGTACGCCTCGCGGGGGACAGATCTCGTGCTCGGGGAGGAGGCCCGCCGCCAAGCCTCGCTCCGTGCCACGAGGTACCAGCAGGCGCTGTGGCGGTATCACTGCCGCAGCGTCTGCTCCAGGACCCTCGAGGTGGGTGACCTCATCCTAAGGTGGGTGCTCTCAAGGGAGGGGCTTCACAAGCTCTCGCCTATGTTGGAGGGCCCATTCAGGATCGCCCGTGTCTCCAGGCCTGGCGCCGCATGCCTGGATACGCAGGATGGGGTCCCCATCCAGAATGCCTGGAACATCCAGCACCTCCGAAAGTTCTACCCATGACACTCTCATGTAATAATGAGTGGGGCGGTACACGCCCCGGAGTCTCCGGAGCACCGCCCTGGGGCCTCACGGGGGCTCCCACCCACACCCAACTGGAAGCCCCATGCTCCGCGCTGGCGGACGACACGATCTTTCAACGACTATGCCCACGCCTAGTGGAAGCCCCATGCTCCACGCTGGCGGGAAGACTAGAAGACTAGTATAGGCGCCAGACACGGCTGTTCTTTTTCTTGCTTTTGTAGCCGATTTGCCACTTCTTGGAATGAAATTCGAAGTTCTCGCTTCTTTATTTGAAAGGGATGGGAATTTTTCTCCTTGCAGCTTTTGCTTTCGAGTCTTGCAGTTGCCCGTCACTCCTCTCTGCGCGTCTTGCGAACGGGGGCTGGGCATGGTGTGTACGCCTGGGTCCGCCCACAAACACACCTCGCCAAAGCCTTGGCGTCCTAATCCTCGCGCGACGCTCTTAAACAAGCCAACGGGCATGTATGCCCTCCCGAGTGCTCATCTCCTAGCCTCACCAGGCATCGCGACCCGGTGTACCAGTGACGATCGGTCCTCGCTCGGGGGCTCGCGTGGGGGTGCGGCGCCCTGTGAGGCATCTCCGGAGGCCCCACATCCTCATGGCCCGCTAGATACCTCGCGGCCACTAGGCGCCTCCTGAGGTCTGAGAACCTTTGGATCCTTAAAGAGCGAAATCCGCGGCAAGATCTCTCTGGAACGAGAGGCACGCAAGGGATCCAAGCTCCGGAGGAGCACGGCCTCGCGGCGCAGGAGTCTACCACAAGCACATGAAGCTAAGTTATCCTAATCGCGATCAACAAGAACATGTTGATTGGTGGCAACAAGAATGCTAAGATACGAAATAAAAACTTTAACATAATGGCGCAAGCGCCATGGTCCATTACATGCCCCAGCAGGGCCTTCTACATTTCTTGATGCAGGGAAAAAGAAAAAAAAAGCAAAAGCAGCCTCGCGACCACCGCGGCTCCCGAGGCCTGGCTCCAGCGACGCATGCGCTCAGTCAGAGTCGTCCTGCTTCACCAGAGCGCGATGGCGAGGCGGCTCGTCGTCCTCCTGAGTAGGAGCGCGGCGACGTGGTGGCTCGCCACCTTCCTCAGTCCGGGAGCGGCGACGTGGCGGCTCGTCGTAGTCATCGTCTCTCATGCTCTCCCCGGAGGAAGAGCCGCCGCTGCTGGAGGCGCCGCGGCCATCGTCAAGGGTGAGTTCACCGCCGAGGATGCCACCACCCCTCCGGTCGTTGTCGTCGGTGGGGTGGACGTCGTTGTCATCATCGTCGCCCTCCGGACAGCACCCCAGACGCCTGCTGTCCTCCCCGAATATCCTAACATAGAGGGTCACCGCTCCGTCGTTCCTAAAGTGGCGGGTACATCTCCCCTACAGGCCGAGCGCGCGGGTGAACGACAACCACCAACGGTTCAGGAACATGTAGCCGGCGGGGGTGACCTCGACCTCCACCCACGAGGCCTTGCTGCAGCAGCCATCAGCCTGCAGCCAGAGGCTGCCCGGCCCTGTGGCCGGCAGCGCACCAGCGAAGAAGCGCGGGAGCTGGAACCAGGTGCCTGCCGGCCTCTCCGCCCGCACCACGAACTCCATGGACGCGTCGGCCGAATGGGATCACGGGCGTGGTGGCCGGACGGCCGCCGCATGCTTCCCTCCTTGGCCGCGGTAGCTTCCGGCGCGGGAGGGAGCCTTCCCGTGACTGCCAGAGGCGGCGCCGACCCTCGAGGGGGTGCGCCCACGCCCTCGGGGAGCCACAGCCGGCGTCGCAGCATACTTGCGGGGACGGCCGCGGCCCCTCTTGGGAGGTGGCGAGCCTGGTCCCTCCTTGGGGGCCTTTCCTTTCTCGGCGGCGGAAAACCTCCTCACTGGCGCCATGGATGCCTCGGCGAGATGGCGGTGCGACAGAGAAGATGAAGAAGAGCGAGCAGCAAGAAGATGAAGATGGGCTAGGGGCTCCGGCCCCCTTTCCCATATATAGGCGGAGGAAGGATAACCGACGGCCTCTCACGTTCCAAGCAATGATGGCCCCGCTGCATGCACCAGGCAGTTGTCATGTCGGGCAGTTGCCGAGGCGACGTGGTGAAGCGGAGGCGTTCACGGCCCGTCAAGCGCCACGCGACAACTTGGCCCGCAGGCGATTGGGGCACACAGTGCTTCGCCCTTGCCCTTTGGCTTTGCCTCGAAGCCAGCCCGAGCACGCCTTGGGCCCGGGGGCTACTGTCGGTGTTTTGGGAACCAGGGTACCCAGACTTGCCTGTCTGCGTCCCATGGCGTGGCTCCACCAACGGCCTGGTATGGCCCATCTACAAGACCGCCAAGACAAGACCCTCGCGAAGGCCCCCTGGCCTCGCGAGGCGGAGGACACCAAGACCTCTAGAGGGGGCGGCCTCCCCAGGCTGCCTCCCATGGAGCGGAGATTTCTATACAGGTACCAGCCTCATGAGGCTGCGATGACGCAAGCCTTGACGACCAAGGCCAGGCGGGCGCCAACGGGCGCAAGGGAGGCAGTTTCCTCTTTGGTGCTAAGGAGGCAAGGACAGGCGTGGGTTCCCGAGGAATCTACCAAAAGTTTCCATTCCAGTGCTACAAGACCAAGACCATGCTCGGCAGGACGGATGTCATCGCCGAGCCCACCGCTGCGTCATGGCCAGAAGCTTTGCAGGCAAAGACCACATTTCATCAGGATAAGATGTACTAGAGAGGGATCGGATCCTTTCCACCCTCACCAACATAGCCCTCGCGAGGCTATTCATCCACTGTACTAGTTCATCCTCAGCCCCTCGTGAGGCCAATCCGCCACAAAGCAGGATTAGGGTTTTACACCGCAAGGTGGCCCGAACCTGGGTAAACTTCCGTGTTCATCTTTTTCCTTGCTCGCGCGAGTCCGGCTAGGCTAGGCTGTGGGGCGACGAGCTCGAAGCTTGAGAGGTTGAGATCTTCACACACGGCCAAAATTTCGAACCTTCTTGGGTCTGCAGAGCCCTGAATCTGATAGTGGCGTTAGCTGCCTCAGCTGCTACTGCATCCCGATACATCTGGTCCACACATATGATCATAACTTTCTTATCTGATGGGATGGAAATGACACCCATCGGCCCTAGCATCTTCAAGCTGTTGTAGGCATAGTGGGATGCTGCCATGAATTTTGCCAGAGCTGGACGACCAAGAATCCCATTGTAAGGCAGAGGAAGCTCAACAACATCAAACACGACCCTCTCGGTCTGGTAGTTCAGTTCCCCGCCAGACGTCACAGGTAATGTGATCTTCCCTTTGGGCCGGCTCCTGTCGGGATTGATTCCTTGGAATGTACCCGTGGCCTTGAGTTCTTCATCAGGGATCTGCAGCTTTCCTACCACTTTAGGGGAGATCAGATTCAGCCCAGCCCCGCTGTCAACTAGCATCTTTGTTACGTTGAGGTTGTGGATCGTTGGGGAGACCAACAACGGCAAACACCCTACCGCGGTAGTGCGGTCAGGGTGATCCTCTTTGTCAAAGATGATAGGCGTGTGGGACCACTTAAGTGGCCTTCGGGAATCCGCAGTTGGCTCCACGGCATTGACTTCACGCGCCCATTGCTTGAGCTGCCGGTGAGAGGACTGCAAGAATGCACCCCCATCAATGCACATGGCCTCGGTTGCCTTCTGGAATTCTTGCTCACTAGTTTCTTCTTCATCCTCTTCATCACTCTTGTCATCTCCTTCTTTCTTTTCGCGGCCTCTAGCGGGCTTTTCCTTCTGCTACGGAGTCTTCCCATGGCGGCCTCCTCTACTGCCACGGCCTTTCCCGCCAGCACCTTCTTGGCCTCTCTCCCAGTCGCGCTTCTCATATTTAGCCTTTTGCTTCTTGACAAGCTACTCAACTTGATGACATTCTTGGAGGTCATGGCCCTTGGTGCGGTGGATTTTGCAGTACAGCCCGTCGGATTGCTCGGCCTTTTCCGCTGCTGCGGCCTCCTGAAAATCAGCGCATGTAGCAGCTCCCTTGCCGGGGGCCTCGGTCTTAGTCTTCTTGCTGGCACTAGGATCACCTGAGCTCTCGACGGCCAACACTGTCTTCTCTTTGTGCTTTCTATTGCGCCTCCGGTTCTTCCCCTTCGAGTAGGCGGCACCGTTATTGACATCTGAGTCAATTTCGACGCCAGCCTCCTCTCCGAGGAGTCGCCTCCCTTCCTCAGTTCG
Source organism: Thinopyrum elongatum (assembly GCA_011799875.1). Taxonomy (NCBI): domain Eukaryota; kingdom Viridiplantae; phylum Streptophyta; class Magnoliopsida; order Poales; family Poaceae; genus Thinopyrum; species Thinopyrum elongatum. The sequence continues at coordinate 243,782,543 of CM022299.1, read as the reverse complement.
AGCACACTTATCCGCCAAGGTGTACAGCTCATTGATGGTTTTGGGCAGTCGGACATTCATCTTGGCCCACATCCTTCTGTTGCGCACGTTCGAATGGAACGCGACAATCACAGCTGCAGGGTGTATCTCTGGAATGTTACGATGTACTCGGCTGAACCTCTGTATATACTTATGCAAATCCTCCCCTTCCTTTTGCGGAACGACCTACAGATCAGTGGGCTGTCCAGGCTCTTGGTGGCCACCTGTGAAGGCACCAATGAACTCGTTGATTAAGTCTGCCCATGATGAAATGGAGTTTTCCGGCAGGTGCATTAGCCATGATCTCATGTTTGGCTTAAGTGCCAAAGGGAAATAGTTGGCGAACACCTTCTCATCTCTGCCTCGACGTGCCAAAGGGAAATAGTTGGCGAACACCTTCTCATCTCTGCCTCGACGGCTTGAACAGCAATCATATATATGCTCAGAAACTTTGCCGGGTTTAACTTTCTGTCATATTTTTCTTGCAGCTCAGGCTTGAAGACGCAGGCAGATGGCCAGCGGACCTACCACAACTCACGAGTGAAGGCAGGGCACCCAACCTTGAAAGGCAAGTACCCGCCAGCACTGGGCGCGGGCTCGTCATCGTCTGGGCCATTGCACCTATCAGATTAACGGCGTGCCTCTCGGCATCGCTCTATGGTGACGCATGCATCTTCCTTCCGCAGTTCTTCCAGAACTTGCCACTGATCACGACGAGTTCGCGGGTCAGAAGAAGCCATCGATGTCTCATCGGGCTCGTCGGCCCGTTGAGTTCACCGAGGTTGCTGCTGGGCCTGCTGTCGCGGAGGGGATTGCGCCGTTGCCACAACCTCCTCAACACGGCCAACGCCTCGGGGTGCCATCGCTGTTTGCCGGCATCATGACGGCTCCGCATGCTATGATTTACCAGCCTCAATGAAGCCAATTAAACTTTGGATGGTGGCCCTCCACTCGTCCATCTTGTTAGCCATCGGTGGAAAGTTCAACAGGAGCTGGGCTCGCGTCATTGCTTCCGCGGCCGTGCTCGGAATGGCCAACAAAGCGGAACGGGACATCGCTCGACTCCTGGCGGAACCAACAGGAGTGTCACCGCGTTCTTGCCATCGTGGACCGATCGCCCAGGTGGTCTGGTGTTGAGTGGGGCGTGTCTGGGGATCGACAGCCCCGTTCGACGCTCCGCCTTGCCCCTCTCGCTCCGAGCAAGGCGTGCGCTTCGAAGCCGTGCCCGTGACGGGTGGAACTGGAGAATCGTGGCTTGCGCCTGAGCGGGTGTCGCTGTTGCGACTGCGTTCGCCAATGCGGCAGGGAGATGGAGACTGGGCGTCCCCTCCACCCGCAGCTTCTGGGCCAAGCTCGTTAGGATGCTGCTGAGGCGGCCCATCTCCGACATTCCTTGCTCCAACTTCGGCCGTGGGGGACACAACGGCGGCGCCGCTTGCGCTGGTTGTGTCACCAGCGGCACCTGCCTCACCCAACACTATCGTGATGCTGACAGTGTTTGCAGCTGCATGCGAGGGGGCCTTCGAAGTGGAGGGATGTGCGGTCGCGCCGGGTTTCTTCTTTGGTGCCATTGATGGAGAAGGTGATGACGAAGAAGATGATGATGAAGATCGACGCGCTGTTCGCAACTTCGGGTTTGCGCAAGCGATTCCCCCTACCTGGCACGCCGTCGTGGGTGGACACGATCACCTACGGGGCCATGAGCCCCTTGTGGTTCGGCATGGGGGAGATCACGTTGCACAAAGAGCAGAAGCCATGAGACAGCACGGCGACGAGGAATCTGGTCGTTTTTAACCAGATTCGGGCTGCTGAGAAGCGTAAATACCTACTCCTGCTTTGGTGGATTGGATGGAGGAAACACAACAACACGCAGCGCTCAAGCCCGGCAAGGTGGCCTCGGGGAGAGTTGCTACGGGCGTACAAGTGTGTAAGGGTCCGAATCCCTTTGTAGGTTGCCTTGGGCCTCCTTTTATAGCTCAAGGGGTAACCACAGTGGCAAAACAGACATTATCTTGTGATTAGATAGCTAACAGTGCTATCATACCTAACTCTGGCAATTAGGACAAAGCGCATTAAATGCACTGCTAGGTGTCATGCTGAGGGTGAAACCCGGCAAGCCTGCCGTGCCGCTTAATCATCTTCTGCTTATTATCTTGACACGCCGCTGGACGGGTGTCAAATGGGGGTGATCTGTCTTCCAACGAGCTGCCACGTGCTTAGTGGAACCCACTTAATCACTTGCGGGCTTGACACCGCACCGATAAGTGACTTGCGTCGCTGTGAGGTGGAGCGATGGTGCCTTGGCGGGATTCTTGGTACTGGCGACCCCGGTAGGCCTGCCGGGGTTAGCCTGGATTTTCTTCAGGGTCAGTCTCGACCTGGCCGAGCTCTCCTGCTCGGCAAGGGAGGCCTTCCCAAGGTGGTATGTTGTTGTCTTCTTCTTGATACACTCCTTGATCTCATGAAGAGTGGCTTCTCTGGTCTGGGTTTGCATTACCAATTGGATGCTGGATATACGACTGTCAGCACGCCTGTGCATGGGTCTGGTCAACAACCGCGGATGTTTGTTGCACCGACAGGGGTCCTTCCCACATGACCTAGAAACCGTCGGGGATAGGAAGTAGCAACGCATATGATTTGCATAACTAAGCGTATGCGTTGCCGCCATGTATCCCAAACGCGAGTCTTCAAACAACTGTTTGTGGTATCTCGCATATCCCAAACGCTCCATCCTTGCCACTTATTTGTGCTCGCATTACCATCGCAGTCGATATTCTGTGGTGTAACATTTATGATGCGTGACACATCAGAAACAATTCATGATTGTAAAGCGTGTACGATAAGGCGACTATCACAAACATTTAGTTTTCTCGCACCATTTGTGATATTGTCTGACATCACACACGCTTTGCAAACGGCAATCGTGTGCATGGTTACACACGTTTCGTCTCCATGAACCATGTCGGATTATGATGTATATCACACATGTTGTGCTTTATAGACCATGTGCGCCGTAATGACCTGCAGAGCGTATTTTCACCCTAATTTAATTGTTGCTATTTAAAATTGTACCGAATTTGAATTTGAAAGTAGGCTATAACTTCATTCATATCCATCAGGTTCAACAACCAATGCATTATTCGATTCATAAGTACATATGTTCAAGAATTAAATCCAAAAAAGAATTACATAAGCACCAAATAAAGAATGATGAACCAGGGTTGTATACTTGTACTATTAAATATGGTAAAGAAAGAGGCGAAAGACATTCTGGTTGCTGAACAAGGTGAAGCAAAATGCCCCTATTGTGCTCTCCTCCATGCAGAAGACACGCATGACCCTAGTCCAACCCCTTGTGATGGCTGACCGCCAATCATGTAGTTTGAGAGATAATCTTGAGTAAACTACTTTGGGAACCACTGCAAAGGAAAAAGATTCAGATATTGTCATCTAACACAACTCATTATGGGCAGTAAAACAAAGGCTACAGAGTTCTTACTTACCATGCTGCAGTTCACTGTTGTCTTGGATAAAGTGTAAACAAATAGTTTAATTGACATATTTTGACTCATTTTACTAACAATCACGCAGAAAGGGTCGAAGCACGGATCTTTACCAATGACATATGTACCTAAAAGCACCAAGTTAATATTAGAAGCTAAACAGTAATTCCACAATGTTGTAGTACAACACTCCCTCAGTCCCATTATATAAGATCTTATTACACCCAATATACTCGCATATTGGATGAATTAACATCTTATATTATGGGGCGGATAGAGTTTATGACATTGTTGCAAATATTGGCCTATTCTATGTATATGTAGACATCATCAGAACATTAACGTAACACTCTTTCTTGTTGCTATGTAGCCTAGTATTGCATATTTAGTCATTTCGTACAATGCGTGCTGCTATGTAACCTCAGATATATTAGATATGGCCCTAGTTAACCTACCGATAAATGGTTTACAGATATATTCAGTGAAATGTCCAATTCGACAATTAATCCCTTATAAGCCACCCGGCCTATAAGGTACGAGCTACCGATATCCTGAACAGTGAGTATATATAAGCAATGGGATGAAACTAACCTCGATGGAAAATAGAAGTTGTTCCCAATATTGTCCTGTGTTAGTACATCTAGAGGCATGTTAAGCACAACAGGCTAAACATTAACCAAATATATCCAACGTAGACAACATAATCTCCAAATGATTGCTTCAGTGTGCAGGTTTAAGCATGCTAGTTAAGCAAAATAAGAAGTGTAAAGGTGTGTTAACTACAACAGGCATAACATTCAAAAACAAACAAATATAGTCATTCAAACTTGTATTGTGCTAGTATATAAAGTACACTTGTTATTGTTAAAAAATGGAGAGGCGTGTTAACTACAACATCCCTAACAACAAACAAATATCGTCATTCTTAGTGGTATTGTTGAAACTGTTATTGATGAAATTGAACTGCACAGTAAATAGTTGCACATATAGAGCATCACATTGTGAATAACTGAAATAAACAAGGCATAAGGCTATCTCTAGCCGATCCCCTAAAAGTTAACGGAGTAAAACCCTTAGTGGAGTATTTATACTCCAGCAATTTTTGGCCGTTTCTAGTCGATCCCCTAAACTTAACGGAGTAAACTTCAATTTGATCAAGTTCAAAGCAGGTTTAACCGAAAGTAGCATGCATTCAAACATAAACATAGATATTTTTGCATAACCGAACATAAAACATAAATTTAATCTAAACTAAACTACTTTCGATCGAAGTGGAGGCCGAGCCAATCATTCCTCGTCAGGTACGGTGTGCCGCGAGCCGGTCCGGGCCGGTGCCGTCGTCGGGGTCGTTGGGGAAGATACTCCTCCACTCATCAACATAGATCTCCTCGTCCTCACGGCCCACCTAGCCGCCCTCCATGCCGCCATCTTCCCTGCCTTCGACCTCTTCATTGAAGGAGAGCACGATAACCTTGCCACCCTCCGCGCTGGCAAAGATCATCCGCTCCGCCACCACGAGCTCCGGGTGTTGCCGGCGGAGCTCTTGCCTCTAGGCCTCATCGGTGGCCTCGACCTCGAGGCGCTCCCTCGCCTTGTGGTCCTCCCGCACCATAGCCGAGCTCACCACCCCCGACTCCAGTGGGATGAGGTCGACCAGACGTTTGCCGAACGGGAAATTGAGCCTAGCCGCCGCGCCGTGGTAGCGGACTTGCCAAAGGTCATACTACATGGCCGCAAGCTCGGCCGTGTGGAAGCTACCGAGCCACCGGCTGGTGTGGGTCCCCCGATCCGTGATCTTGGCGACAAATGTCCCCACTGCTGATGCCGGACCCCGAGGTAGGACCTCGTCGGTGGCCAGGCCCGATGGAGGACGGGGAAGTCCTCAAACCGGCGTAGGGGCACGGCGGCGGGCGGACCGGGCGACCGCCGACGGCGGCTCGATAAAGAGCCCACGGAGGACGATGGGGACACCTCGGCGTCCACTTCGCCGACGTCGGGCGAAGAGGCCGCAATAAACCTCTTTTGGGCCATTCGCTCCTCGAGCTCCCCAGCAGACAGGCAGAGGTTGACGATGGAGGCGGTGCGGCGGCGGCGGTGGTGGTTGATACGTCTGCGTCGTATCTATAATTTTTTATTGTTCCATGCTAATATTATACAGCTTTCACATATTTTTGGCAATATTTTATATGATTTACTGGACTAACAAATTGATCTAGTGCCCAGTGCCAGTTCCTGTTTTTTTGCATATTTTTTGTTTCGTAGAATATCCATATCAAACGAAGTCCAAATGCAATAAAAAATTACGAAGAATTATTTTGGAATATATGTGAATTTTGGGATGTGGAATCAATGCAAACGGAGGCCCATAACCCCCAGAAGACACCAGGGCGTGCCCCAGGGCCCAGGCGCGTGGTGGTGGGTTGTGGTCCCCTCGTAAGGCGGTTGGTGCTCTCCTTCGGGCGCAAGGAAGCTTTTATCCGGAAAAAATCGTGTTAAAATCTCAGCAGAATTGGAGTTACGGATCTCCGGGAATATAAGAAACGATTTTCGGCTAGAAAACAGGAACGCGAAACAGAAAAGAACAGAGAGGGAGATCCAATCTAGGAGGGGTTCCCGCACCTCCGCTGCCATGGAGGCCATGGATCAGAGGGGGAACTCTCCTCCGATCTACGGGGAAGACCAAGGAAGAAGAAGAAGGAGGGGGTCTCCCTCCCCCTCTCTCCCGGTGGCGCCGGAGCATCACCGGGGCAAACATCGTGACATCGATCTACTCCAACAACTTCGCCGCCGTCAACACAAACTCTCTCCCCTTCTATGTACCGGTGTAACATCTCTTTTCCCCGCTGTAATCTCTACTTAAACATGGTGCTCAATATATTATTTCCCAATGATCTATGGCTATCTTATGATGTTTGAGTAGATATGTTTTGTCCTATGGGTTGATAGATGATCATGATTGGTTTGAGTTGTATGTTTTATTTTGGTGTTGTCCTATGGTGCCCTTCGTGTCGCGTAAACATGAGGGATCCCCGCTATAGGGTGTTGCAATACATTCATGATTCTCTTATGGTGGGTGGCGTGAGTGACAGAAGCACTGACCCGAGTAAGGGGGTTGTTGCATATGTGTGTAAAGAGGACTTGATACTTAATGCTATGGTTGGGTTTTATCTTAATGATCTTTGGTACTTGCAGATGCTTGCTAGAGTTCCAATCATAAGTGCATATGATCCAAGTAGAGAAAGTATGCTAGCTCATGCCTCTCCCTCATATAAAATTGCAACAATGATAATCGATTTAGTTATCGATCACCTAGGGACAAATAACTTTCTTGCGTGACAAAACCTATCTACTTTTATTATCTTGCAATTTACTCGTAGTTTTATTCTCGCAAAGTACTCCTAGTTTTTTTCTTTTTCTAGGTAAAGCAAACGTTAAGTCTGCATAGAGTTGTGTCGGTGGTCGATAGAACTTGAGGGAATATTTGTTCTACCTTTTGCTCCTCGTTGGGTTCGACACTCTTATTTATCGAAAAAGGCTACAAACGATCCCCTATACTTGTGGGTCCTCAAGACCTTTTTCTGGCGCCGTTGCCGGGGAGCAATAGCGTGGGGTGAATATTATCATGTGTGCTTGTTTGCTTTATCACTAAGTAGTTTTTATTTTCTGTTCTAAGTTTTCTCTATCTTTAGTTATGGATATGGAACACGAAATACCAAAAAAATTAGTTGTACTTGCTACTCATGGAGATGGGGAACCTCCTAAAACCCTCGATGCTCGTTATGTGAAAAATATTAAACACTACTTCGATAATCCTGAGAAACCCCCATTCAACTTGATAATGGGAGACACGTTGGATCAACATGAATACTTTAGGGATTATCGCTTGACGCAAAAAGGGAAACTCTTATGGGATCAAATTGAATTTTTGCAATGGTATGCTTGGAATCTATGCTCTAGATATGATTATACTTGTTGCTCTAGGATCAAGGCTCGACACCTTCCCTTTTGATGTGAATTTAATGATAATGAAACCTTGACTTCTTATGCTAACGGTACATATGATTACTATTATGTGGAACGAATAGAAGAATTTGTTGCTTTTAAGGGTGCTTATGAATTTGAATCTATATTTGAAAAGTATGAAGATTTTGATGATGCAGTTTATAGACCTGAAAATTTTGCTATACTTAGATCTTGCTATGAGAATTATGAATACTAGTCATTCACCCGTGCATCTGCACGGGCTAGTTAAGTTTTGTTATATCTAGTTATTTGGTAAGTAAAATCCATACTAATGTAAACTTTTTTCTGTGATTTGTTTGGATACTGATGCATATAGTATATTTCTTATTTTTATGAGGTAGTTTTTTTTGCAATTCCTCTAATTGGTATGTCACACCGTATCTACCAAGATCTAAGCATCTTCGTTCATAGTCTAATAGCTCGACTTCCGATAAGAGCCATTCGTCACGTAGCAGAATACCACTTTTAGTGTTAGTGTATAACGTGTCTTGTTATTACATACTATCTTTTAAATCTTAGATAATTTCTATTCAAATAGTACAGAGGTGTCTTTGGTGGCTCCGTTGATATCAAATCTGTGCAACTTATGTAATCACACATAAAAATAACTCATGTATTCAAATAAGACTTGCGAGTGTCAGTGGCGGAGCTAGCATTTGAGACCAGGGTGGTCCGCCCCCAAATTTTTTTTTGATAAGAAATATGATATGTGAACGTTCTAACTAATTACCAATATCACATACAAAAAGATCAATATGGTCTTACAAACACACTAAAATTCTCAATTAAGTCTTAAGTTTTGCATAAAGAAGCCTACATAGTACATACTACATGGACCATAGTACATACCTTGAGAAGTTCTCTGATTTGCTCTTCGGCCACATCCGGCATAGCCCCTGCCTTCTTCTTCCCTATCTTCATAGCTTCTCTCTGAAAAAGAGAAACAATGTCTCCGGTCCTCTTCATTCTTCAACAGTTCTGCAATAAGAATTACTTTCTATCAATAAAGCTATTTGGGTAGAAATGATGTGCAAAATTACACATAGCACAGTTGGTTCTGCCAGTCTATAAATTGTGCAAAAAGAGTTTCCTAGAAATAATCAGTCTATAAAGTAGTCTCAAACATCATCATCCTATGTTGGTTCATCATTTCTAGGAACCAAACATCAGTCTATAAACTAGCCAGAAAAGGTCATCATTTCTAGGAACCAAAATAGTTATTTCAGCCAAAACCATGTTGAACCAACCCTGTGTGTTTGGTTCATTCTACTGGATAGCATAGCACAGCAAAAAAAAAACCTAAATCAGAAATTGGAGAATGGACAATTGGGTATTTGGTACCTTAAATCGGGCCGCCAGACTGGTGATTGGGGCACTGGCCACTGGGCGGCCGCCGCCGGCTTTGCAGGGTTGCCAGGCGGCCGGGGGCAGGGGCGCAGGAGCGCAGCTGCACAAGGCAGGGGCGCACCGCACATGCGGTTCACAGGAGGGCGGGAGGGAAGGAAGGGGCCAAGGGGGGAGGAGCTCGGCGGCTGGGCTCCTGCCGGCGAGCGGCGAGGGCGGCGGCCGGCGACCGGCGATGGCGGCGGCCGAGGCAGGAGGGGCAGGGGCGCAGGGCACGGCTCTGCGAGGGTTCCAGGAGGCGGCTGGTTTTGCTCTATGTGGATGAGGGCATCGCTGCGTTCGTCCCTGGACCCTGGGCCAACTGGTAGGCAAGTGTTATTGGGCCTTTTTTTCCTCTGGCCCAGTTAGAGATCCATAGGTATATAGGTTGATTCAAAATCCCAGGGTGGGCCGCGGCCCACCCTGGCCACCCTGTAGCTCCGCCACTGGCGAGTGTACATGTGTGTAGATGGTTCATTAAAGTTTTAAAAACATAGTTACATATATTTTAAAACGACATATAAATTTTACGGCCAACAACTCCCATGTTAAATATCCCAAAAAAGCTGCTCACCGACGATATGTGTATACATGTGCATCTACGTTTTACTTGGGTTTTAGAAAAACTCCCAATGGCAGTTCGTCTATGTTTTACTTGGGTTACAGAAGCTCCCAAGCAGTTCGTGTTTGAAATTTAATTTCCATCAAATTTACTCTAACATATTACCCATTCACTTTTTATTTGAGACAATATTATCCATTCAATTGTCATCATCTCCTATGCCCAACATGTATACGCACCGACTCCTGGTCTCAAATCGCCTCACTTCTCTCTATTAAAAAAAGGAAAAGAAAAAACATTCTCCATTAGCACCCGTTCCTCTCATCTCTGAGCTATGCCCAATGTCACATTTGGATCTAGATGTTGTTGTGCAGGGAGTTGCAAAGAGGAGCCAGCAAGGAGATTGACGGAGAAGCAGCCGCCGTGGGACCATGGATTAGCATCTTGCGGATGCAGAATCCGTTCCGCCGGAGGCCTGGTCGTGGAGGCGCCTCCCAGGAACTCTACCTCCAGCGGCGGTGCCCACTGGGATTCATCAGCTCGCCCAGCTTTCCACCTTCCTTGTCTTACAGCCACCACTGTCGACGCCCCTGCTCCAGCCGTGTGACGCTGACGGGGGATCATGCTCCTGCTGCGGATGCGAATGTAGCTCTCGTCGACCTCGCACAGGGTGGCAAATCCGCCGTGCACGCTGCCCAGCTCGATGTTGAAGCTACGGGTTCGGCTCCCCCTTCGACCTTGCCACGGACAACGTCCACGCTGTGCCCGTCGCTCATGTTGTGGATGCCCTTGATGATTATGGTGCCGACACGAACGAAGATTGCGCGCCCGACTATGCTCAGGTTCTTGCCGACTTCCTCGCAACTTGGATGTAAACACCGAGTTCACTTTCACTGATGAAATCCAAAACAAACTACCCTTGCAAGGTCAGTACTACTTTTGCTTTCTCTGATTATCAACTTTTTATTATTTTTTCTGAAATGTCCAAATTCCATGTATCATACAGTACAATTGTAAAAATGTTTTGGGACTTTCTACAACCTGTGCATAGGCCCGCAGTCTTCCAAGCCCACAGTTCCTTTTTGCTTTGTTCCTCTCCTCCACAAAAACCATGTTAGAGGTTAGGTTCCTCTGTCTAACCTAGTTAGGCAAAAATGTAAAATACGTACCTATAGTTCTAATCCTGTAAGCTGCATCCCCTGACACTGCGCAATGCTCCAACAACGCCGTCGTGTTCCTCTTGCTCTTCTATACTTCTGTATTTATTAAGAAAAATCAACAGCGTAAGGGAGCAATGAGATGAAGGTTAATTTGTTTGTTGCAGAAAAGGACAGATCAATGTATTACATATTTTCTACACCAGCTATAGACAATTATATGCACTTAAGTAGTCACCCAATCAACCAACGCTAAACTGAAAAATAAGCAATAAACTTCAGTCCTTATTTGTCATTATTAGAATTAATATTTAGCAACAACAGCAAACAAAATCAGCACTGATCTCCTAGAGCACTGCTTGAAATCAGAGGAACAAATTTCAGTAGTGCAAAATTGTTATGAAAAGATTTATAGAATGCATGTTGGTTGTACATATACACACAATTAGAAAGATTTAAGCTAAAGCGCTGTAAGCAACACAATGGAATCAACATCTGCAAAATTTGCGCTGAGCTTTTCTAAAGATGTCGTTACTCTTTTCAGATTCATCAATAATCTGATACATCAATGTAAAAATGTAGGCATGTAGATCCCCAAATATATCTAATTAGTTCAAAAACCATACAAAACTCTAACCATTCATAGAGTGAAAAAGACATACTCTAAGGTCTCTTGCACTAAAGGATCTCCTTGTACACTAGCCAAATTATTTCATTGTGATTCTTCGGCTGTGATTAGAACTTTAAGTCCATCTGTAATACACCGACATTTAAATGTAGCCTTGTAGATCCGCAAATATATAAGATTAATAAAAAAACTGAGAAAAATTCCTTTTTCAGAACCATACATAGAGCAAAGTGGACATATTCTGATTTTTTTTGGCACCGAAGGATATCTCTGTACACAATACATTTTGCCAAATTACTTTCTTGAAATTTTTCATCTAAGATTTTTTGTGGTAAATATAGAGTTGGCCATGTGTGAGCACCTGCTTTGGTAAATATAGTCCAACATGTTTGAATATGACTGCCATTGGCCCTTATTTATTCATTGCAGAATAAACTGATATTGGGCACTCCTCTTCAACAAACGGCCATTCATTTTGTGAATTTTTTTCGTGGAATGTAGACCTTGTTTGCAATGTTTGTCCCTGTTATTATTTGAGCTTCTATGAACCACTTCCCTAGTTGTATTATAGTTAGTCTCATGCCATTGCATAAGCCCTCGCTTTGATTGATATTTCGCAAGAGCATTATTGGTAGGCCAACTTTCAGCCGTAATATGTTGTCTGAGTGTTCCAGGGAATTTCAAGCTATTCAAGAATTCTTTTGCGTTTGTGTACAATTGAGCTCCATCTTCTGTATTTGACATTGCGTTGCACACTGTATCACAGCTTTGGTATGTTACATCTTCTCCATCTATTCTACTCATGATATAAGAATTTACCTCGTGTACCATCTCGTTTCTCGGCCATAAGATGGCTGTTTCTTCAAGGTATTTTCGATTCGTCTATGGGTTAGGATAGGTGCTGTTGATGATTGATTCCAAATCGGTTTACTCCTTTTCTGCCGAAGTAAATATTTAGGTATATTTACCCAAGCCACGTCTTCTTCATTTCCAATTAACTCATCGCCAATGTTTAGAATTCACTCGCCAAATTCTGCGATCTTCTTTTGTTCCTTGGGAGTATTTGTTAGTGCAGTAATGCACATGATCTGAGTGAGCTTGAATTCCTCGAAGTGCTTCCATTCCGTAACCACTAATTCTTGACATATACAAACATGCCATGGACTAAGGAAATAGCGGTGATATAATTGAGAATCTATAGTTTAACTACTTACTCCCATCAATTCATTAAACATAGGTTGTCATTGATGCCATCTTTTTGACATTCTCTCATCAACTCGTAATACGAAGGATATCACCCTGTCATTTGATCAACAATTTTGGCTATTTAATTGGTGGAAACACATTCTTTCAATGACAAATGATCGACGCTAATAGTATCTATCAAGCACACATAGTATTATATGGTCTACACGATTATTGTGAAGAGAATCATCTTTCTAGATTTCTTACATTCTGGCGTGGAAACTATGAAACTTATGAGTAGATAAGAAAAATAAATCAAAAGCCATATTCTATGAATTTTTTTTAAACAACAGCAAATGACAAAATTATAAATGTTCACTCATGGTATATTCATTACCTTATTTCCAGTGAACTGCATCTAGGAGTAGTTGTTTACACAAAATTGAAAATTCCATTGAATCTATATAGTATTTTGTTGCAATGCTACGTGGGCTTTTCAAATATGCACATGAAGGGATAACGTTTGCTCATTCACACTAACTTCATTAATCCTCACTCCTTTACCTGTTGATTATGTATGTTCTTGTTTGATGCAGAAGGCGACGTGGCCGGCAGATATGTGCAGCTTTAAGTTGTCTTAGTTTGTGCACTGGCTAGCTACCCGCTTCTCTTGATTTCAGTAAATCTGCAATATTCGAGTCTAATGTTACGTTTGCTCTTCAAATCTGCACATGAAGGAAATATTTTTTCTCATTGACACTAACTTCATTAGCCCCAACTCCATTGCTGTTGATGATGTACGTTCTTGTAAACTTGTCTGATGCAGGAAGGCGACTCGTCAGCCGGAGACGCGCAACTTGCAGCTGCCTTAGCTTCCGCACCAGCCGCTACCTGGTGAGCACAGTGCGACAACTCTTGATGTTTTCCTGCCCGGACTGCCCCAACACCCCTGTGCCATTTAGGGTTAGGGATGTGTGGACATACGTACATGTCAGATCGGAGTCAATGCACACTTGATGTTGGATATTTGTGTTATACGCAAGTTGACACAAAGGAAACAGATCAAGGCCGACGTCGGGTGAAGGCATGCGGCGGAGTCGGACTGTCGTGGGGAAGATGACGGGGAGCGGCCCTTGCTAGTCTCTCAACGATGTGTTTGTGCCTTGGTGGGGCAGATTTGGTGGAGGAGTTTGCAAGTGTCGTGGGAAACCACGGCCACCTATGGGGCCATGAGCCCCTTGTGGTTCGGCAAAGGGGATGAGCACATTGCACAAAGAGCGGAGAACGTCGCGCAGCACGGCAAAGATCATACGGGCGATTTTACCCAGGTTCGGGCCGCCGCGAGGCGTTAAAGCCGACTCCTGCTTTGGTGGATTGATGGTGGATTATGGTGGAAACGCAGTGTTCTTGCCCAGCAGGGTTGCGTCGGGGCGAGAGCAGCTACGCGCGTACGAGTGTACGAGGGTCCGAATCCTTTCTATGGTTGCCATGGGCCTCCTTTTATAGATCAAGGGGCCACCACAGTGGCAAATCAGTCATTGTGTACTGATTAGATAGCAAACAATGCTATCATACCTAACTCTGTAGACAGGGCAGAGCGCATTAAATGCGTCGCTTAGTGTCACATCATGGCCTGCCCGGCACGCCTTGTCGGGCTGTTTGGCCACCTTCTCTCCTGTCCGCATGACACGCCGCTGGACGGGTGTCATTTGGAGGTGATTTCTATAGGAAGTGGCTGCCATGTGGCAGAGAACAGTCACCTACTCACTTTGGGGCTTGACACCGCACCGATCGATGACTTGCGTCACCGTGAGGTGGTGCGGTGGAGTCTTGGCGGGGTATTTTACCTTCGTAGGGCCCGGCAGGCCTGCCGGGACGGTCTTGAGGCTTGCTTCCGGGGCAACCTTGACCTTGCCAGGCTCGCTTGCCCGGCAAGGGAGGTTTTCCCTTAGTGGTGTCTTGCTCATTTGGCTTGACTTGGTCTTCTCGATCTGCACTCTGATTCTTCAAAGAGCTGATCTCTTGTGTTTGGTCTGATCTTGGATGTTGCAATCTTGATCTTAGGCCTGTGCACAGTCTGGGCAACGGACCCGGGGTTTGTTGCATCGACAGGAGCCCTCAGGCCTGGCCCGAATGCGCTGTCGGGTGTCGTCGGGGTAGGCTCTAACCAGTGCACAGGCGAAAGGGTAGCTGTTGCTTGTCTCTTGAGATCTTCTTTGCTTCTCCATTAACCTGAGTCCAGGTCAGTTTCCGGTTCTCCCGGGCGTCGCGTAACGCCAACTGCAGCGAGGGAGATAATGGGCTGTTGGCGTTCTGGAAACCAGGGTACCCAGACTTGCCTGCCTGCGGCCCACGGCGTGGCTCCATCGACGGTCTGGTACGGCCCAACTTCAGCAACAACTCAAGACCCTCGCGAGGGGCCAAGCCTCGCGAGGCGGACGACACCAAGACCTCCACGAGGAGCGGCCTTCTCAGGCTGGCTCCCGAGGAACGGAGATCTCTATGCAAGCCTCACCTCATGAGGTCTGGATGACGTGAGCCATGACGACCAAGGCCAGGCGGGCGCCAGCGGACGCAGAGTACCAGTTTCCTCTTCGGTGCTAAAGAGGCAAGCGCAGGCGCGGAGTCCCGAGGAATCAGTCAAAGGTTTCCATTCCCGTGCAACAAGATCAAGACCGTCAGGACGGCAGGACGGAGGTCATCACCGAGCCCACCACGGCATCACAACCAGAGGCTTTCGCAGGCGAAGACTACTTTTGTCAGAATAGCATGTACTAGTTGTCTCCCTTCGAATTTGGCCGCTGTGGGAACCCTTCCCGCATTTCATTTGGGAAGAGGACTAAGGCCACTATAAATAGGACTTAGCCAACACCATAGAGGGGGACGGATCATTCAGATCACCCTCACTCCACCAGCTCACTCGAGCTCAAGAACACCTCTCCTCCTGAGTCTGTTCGCCACTGTACTAGTTCATCATCGGCCCCTCGAGGCCAATCCACCACAAAGCAGGAGTAGGGTTTTACACCACAAGGTGGTCCGAACCTGGGTAAACTGTTGTGTCTCTTTTCCTTACAGTTCGTCGAGCTAGGCTGTGAGATTAGCGAGTAGGCAGACTGGGGAGGACGAGTTCTTCGCACGCACCCTAGCGTTCGAACCTCTCAAGGGTTTGCGGAACCCGAAATCCGACATTTGGCGCGCCAGGTAGGGGTGCGTCAGAGACTCTCTTCTGCCAGCAGATTCGCCACCACCCAGCAGTTCTCATGGCCGACGCCCCGAGGGCGCATGTTGAGCACTGGGTTGTTCGGCCTGCCCGAGCAGTGCTGTCAGCCCAAGAGGATCTCCACTCCGCGCTCCTCGCAGCCCGCTCGCCGCCCGGTGCTATCGGTCGAGGGCGACGGGGGCCGTCATCGCCTGTCCTCGCGCCACGCCGCAACCGTGCCACCACGCGATCTTTGAGCTACGCCGCGACGACGGCGCCACACTCTCGCCGGGAGCAGGCGAACATGCGAGCCGCGCTCATCGTGGCACGGGAGCTGCTACGGTGCCGGTTGGCGGAGGGCGGCCGCGATGCCCTGCTGGAGCGGGTCGTCGAGCTGCTTGACGCCGCCTGTAGGGGCGTGGCACCTTTCTGCACCCTGCCTACGTCGCAGGCTGTGACAGGGGCGCGCGGGGGCCCCCGCCACGCCCGCGCGCCCCTCCCTGGAGCACCTGAGGGACCTAGCGGCGCCAACCGGCCCGCAGCACTGATCGTCCTTTCCCGACCACGCTACCCTCGGGTGGGGCGAGCTCGGACGGTCCCTCCTGGGGCCGCGCGGGGGCGCCACCCTGCGACCATCAGAGCCTGGCACCGAGCCTGGTGGCCAGCAACGTGGGGCACCCAGACGACGGCCCTGGCGCGGCAGTCCCAGACGCCTACGTACCCCCCATGATGGATCTACAGTACGCATCAGGAGAATGCCCTG
This sequence comes from Thinopyrum elongatum, assembly GCA_011799875.1. Classification (NCBI taxonomy): domain Eukaryota; kingdom Viridiplantae; phylum Streptophyta; class Magnoliopsida; order Poales; family Poaceae; genus Thinopyrum; species Thinopyrum elongatum. Next base: position 243,766,122 of record CM022299.1, on the reverse strand, counting down.
GCGGGTTCTCCTCATCAGGCTGGGCGTCGAGGGCACATGAAGCCGAGGCTTTCCGCGAGCCGCCCCGGAACTTCACCGACACCTTCAACGACAACAGCCGCTGGGTACAGCTGATATCTCAGGAGCACGATTACGCTAACCATGGACCGCAGGTGAACCAAGCCACAGCAGCGGCCAGGGACCCCAGGGCGATGGCCCCGCTGCCGGCGGGCGAAGTACACTGGGGGCTACGCAGGGGGAGCCCGGGGCCAGGGCCTTCCCCGCACAGCATGGAGCAAGGCGCTGCACGGAGGTAGGTCCTTTGCCGGGGAAGGGGCCGGCGAGGCCTTCCCCCCGGCGGAGGGCCTGCGGTCGCCGAGGGCACCGCTAGCGTCCCCCTTGCCCCTTGGTCTCGTCCTGGTTTTCGGACGCCCCAACGGTGGTCAGGGGAGGCGCAGGGCGGGGCCCTCGTCAGGCGACGTGAAGCAAGGCCCCGCGCCTGTGAAGGTCTCCGCTCGTGACACTCTCACGTAATAATGAGTGGGGCTGTACACGCCCCGGAGTCTCCTGAGTGCCGCCCTCGGGCCTCACGGGGGCTCCCACCCACGCCCAGTGGAAGCACTTAGCTCCGCGCTGGTGAGAAGACAAGAAGACTAGCTAGGTGCCGGACGCGGCCATTTGATTCCGCCTTTCTTTCTGTAACCCATCGTGCCGCCTTTTGGAATGAGATTTGGAATTTCGTGTTTATATCAAAAGAAAAACGGGGGGAGTTTTTCTTGCCTCATGGCGATTTCTTGCTTTGTGTTTCGAGAGTAAGGCTCGCGCCTGCTACCCCCCCCCCCCCACGAGCGCCCCGCGAGCGGGGGCTGGGCGTGGTATGCGCGCGTCGAAGCACGCCCGGGCTGGCTCCAGAGATGCCAAGGCCCCCCAGTGGGCTGGAGTGCAATCATCGCAGGATCGTCGCGCGCACACCTTGCCGTTATCCGACAATCGGCTCCTCGCGAGGCCCTCTTGGGCGGGCCAGCAGGCTCCCCGGGAGACTTAAAACCTCGCGAGCCCCGGCGGGCTCGTCTCAGGAGGAAGGCGCGTCCGTGACCTCAGGACTTGATAGAGGCGAGGGTGTCCCGATCTTTCGATGAGATGATAGCTATCGTTTTTGGTGGAGTAGACTTTGACGATCCGACTACGAACGTGCGAGGACGTCGCGCCTTAGCAATCGCTAAACCAACTCCGAGAGGTTATTGACCACGCCGGAGCACAATCAACCTGACCACGAGGGTCTATCTCCTGCAAGCAAACGAAGAACAAGCAAGAAACTAAGATTTGCAATCTGGATATTGCGAATATAAGATGAAAGCTTTATTGATCAAGGTGGGGTTCTGTGACGTCTTGGTCTGGTCGTTGAACACAAACGAAGTACGCGAAGTTGCAGCTATGGCGAACTTTTAATCTAAACAAAACCCAAAGTCTAAACGGTGCCCTAAGGGCTGTATATATGGAGGAAGAGGAGGAGATTTCGTGGCCCTTGAAGGAGGGGTCCGAAACCAACCCTATCTCTTGTTTCCCCACACATACGGACTCTAAAAACAGCCTATACTCAAGTATTTCGAAATTACATGGGCCTGGCCCAATAATAAGGTGACGCAGCACCTATAATAGCCTCTGGACGAAATTTATGAAGTGGCATCTTGTATATTTCATCCAAGGCTTCATGCACTCATTATGGTGGCTTCAAAGTCCTGAAATCATCACTTGTAACTCCGTTCTTGTTCCCCTTGCGCATGCCATCATCTCCATGCTTGAACTTGCTCCAAGGTTCCTCTTTCTTGTCCAAGCTAGGCCCTTCATTTGTAAGCAAAACAAATGTATCCAATTTAGGCAGCATTATATTCTCATGAACATTAGAATCATTAACAAGGAACGAAAGTACCTGATAATTTAATTGGCGTGCGCGAGCTCTAGTAATTGGTCCAGTATGTATAGCAGCAGGGGCTGTGGGTGTAACAATGGTATTGATGTCCTCATCATCCTCCCCTTCTTGAAATGAAGTCGTCCTCGACGGAAGCTCATCTTCCTCACCCAAATAAGGCTTCAAATCTGCAATGTTAATAGTGGGACTAACCCCAAAATCTGCAAGCAGCTCAATTATCATTTATTTTCTCTAACACCTTAAAAGGACCATCAGCACGTGGCATTAGTTTTGATTTGCGCAAATCAGGAAATCTATCCTTACGCAAATGTAACCAAACAAGATCTCCAGGTGCAAACACAACATGTTTTCTACCCTTATCTCCAGCAAGTTTATATTTAGGATTCATACGCTCAATGTTCTCCTTAGTTAACTCATGCATTTTTAAGATCAATTCAGCACGTTGTTTAGCATCAAAATTAACCTTCTCCGAAGATGGAAGAGGCAACAAATCAATTGGTGCACGTGGAAGGAAACCATACACAATTTCAAAAGGACACATCTTAGTAGTAGAATGCAATGAACGATTATAAGCAAATTCAATATGAGGCAAGCATTCTTCCCACATTTTCTTGTTATTCTTCAAAACAGCCCTAAGCATAGTAGACAATGTTCTATTGACTACTTCAGTTTGTCCATCAGTTTGGGGGTGACATATAGTACTAAAAAGCAGTTTAGTCCCCAACTTAGCCCATAAACATCTCCAAAAGTGGCTAAGAAATTTAGTATCACGATCTGAAACAATAGTATTTGGCACACCATGCAAGCGTATAATTTCACGAAAGAACAAATCAGCAACATTAACAGCATCATCGCTTTTATGACATGGTATAAAGTGTGCCATTTTCGAGAACCTACCCACGACAACAAATATGCTATCCCTCCCCTTCTTTGTTCGAGGTAAACCTAAAACAAAGTTCATAGATATATCCTTCCAAGGAACGCTAGGTACAGGCAAAGGCATATATAAACCATGAGGATTGAGTCGTGACTTAGCTTTTTGACATGTAGTGCAGCGAGCAACAAAACGCTCAACATCCCGTCTCATCTTTGGCCAAAAGAAATGTGTAGCAAGTATATCCTCCGTCTTCTTCACGCCAAAGTGTCCCATTAATCCTCCTCCATGCGTCTCCTGCAACAACAAAAGACGAACAGAGCTAGCTGGAATGCATAGCTTGTTAGCACGAAACACAAATCCATCATTAACGACGAACTTGTTCCATGTTCTCCCTTCCTTACAATTCTGCAATACATCTTTAAATTCAGCATCATGCGCATATTGATCTTTGATGGTCTCCAAACCAAATATTTTAAAGTCAAGTTGTGAAAGCATCGTATAACGACGAGACAAAGCATCAGCAATAACATTTTCTTTACCCTTCTTGTGTTTAATGACATAAGGGAAAGTCTCAATAAATTCAACCCATTTAGCATGTCTACGGTTCAGTTTTGCTTGACTTTTAATGTGTTTCAAAGATTCATGATCAGAATGTATAACAAATTCTTTGGGCCATAAATAATGTTGCCATGTTTCTAAGGTCCAAACAAGAGCATATAATTCTTTATCATAAGTAGAATAGTTCAGACTAGGCCCACTCAATTTTTCAGAAAAGTATGCAACAGGTTTGCCATCTTGTAATAAAACACCTCCTAATCCAATTCCACTAGCATCACATTCAAGCTCAAAAGTCTTATTAAAATCAGGAAGTTGGAGTAAAGGAGCATGTGTCAACTTATCTTTTAATACCGTGAAAGCTTCTTCCTGTGAGGTACCCCAAACAAAAGGCACATCCTTCTTTGTAAGCTCATTGAGAGGTGCAGCAATGGTACTGAAATCTCTCACAAAACGCCTATAGAAACCAGCGAGGCCAAGGAAACTCCTCACTTGTGTGACCGTTTTGGGCTGCGGCCAACTCTCAATAACTTCAATCTTGGCTTTATCAACTTCAATTCCCTGTGGAGTAACAACATAGCCAAGAAAAGATACTCGGTCGGTGCAAAAGGTGCACTTCCCAAGGTTACCAAACAAACGTGCATCACGTAGAGCAATAAAAACAGCACGTAAATGTTCCAAATGTTCCTCCAAAGATCTGCTATAAATCAATATATCATCAAAGTAAACTACCACAAATCGTCCAATGAAAGCACGTAAAACTTCGTTCATTAATCTCATGAAAGTACTAGGTGCATTAGTTAACCCAAAAGGCATGACTAACCACTCATATAAACCGAACTTAGTTTTAAATGCTGTTTTCCATTCATCTCCCACTTTCATACGAATTTGATGGTATACACTACGCAAATCAACTTTGGAAAATATTGTAGAGCCACTCAATTCATCAAGCATATCATCTTGCCTAGGAATAGGATGACGATAACGAATAGTAATATTATTAATGCCTCTACAATCAACACACATACGCGACGTACCATCCTTTTTTGGCACTAGTATAATAGGAACAGCACAAGGACTAAGAGATTCGCGTATATAACCTTTGTCGAGCAGCTCCTGTACTTGACGCATAATCTCCTTCGTCTCCTCTGGATTGGTACGGTATGGCGCACGGTTTGGCAACGAAGCACCGGGAATTAAGTCAATCTGATGCTCAATCCCGCGAATAGGTGGTAATCCCGGTGGCACGTCTTGTGGAAAGACGTCAGCGAACTCCTGCAAAATGTTAGTGACCGCAGGAGGCAAAGAGGAAGGCACGTCCTCGAATGAAAATAACGCCTCTTTGCACACAAAAGCATAGCAAACAGAATTGCTGAAATCTAGATCATCAATATCAGATTTGGTGCCAAGCAAGCATGCACTTTTCAATTTAATTTCAGAAGCAACACTAGATGGTTTATTATTAGGCTTCATTTGTTGCTCAAATTCTTTTGCCACAATCTGATTTTCACTCTTATTTTTCTCCTGTTTTGCTTTACTAGCTCTATTAATATCATCTTTCAAAATAGAATCAGGAGTCATAGGAAGCAAAGTAATATGTTTATCCTTATGAACAAGAGTATACTGATTGTTTCTACCATGGTGTACAGAATTTTTATCAAATTGCCATGGTCTACCAAGTAATAATGAACATGCTTGCATGGGTACCACATCACAATCAACATAATCAGCATATGTAGAGATACTAAAATGCACACGAATAGTACGTGTTACCTTAACCTTGCCGCTGTTGTTGAACCATTGGATATAGTAAGGATGTGGATGTGGTCTTGTGGTGAGAGATAGCTTCTCCACCATCTCTATGCTAGCCAAGTTGTTGCAGCTCCCTCCATCTATGATGACGCGAACAGAACGTTCCTTCACAACTCCCTTTGTATGGAACAAATTATGCCTCTGATTTTGCTCAGCTTGTGTGACCTGCACACTCAAAACACGTTGAGCAACTAAACATTCATACCTGTCAGCGTCTTCAGGAGCCATGTATTGCGTCTCATGATCAGAGTCATCTCCACCGTGTTATTCACTTGTAATAAGAGCCAAAGTCTCCTCATCATAGTCACTAGCGGACTCATACCCACCATCCTCAGTAGCAATCATAACACGCGGAGATTGGCATTCTCTCACATAATGACCTTTTCCCTTACAACGACGACAAATAATATCATGTGTGTGCCCTGTTGATGCCATTGATGAAGAAGAGCTCTGGGTAGGCCCAGAAGGTGTACTCTTGGCAGATGGTGGTGGTGGTGCCTGTTTTCTTGTATCTCGGTTGGAATTGGCGGCTGAAGTCAGTGGTGCTGCAGTAGGACGTGTGGGAGTAGAGGAGGCACGCGGTGTCCATGATGAAGATCGACCTGCAGAAAAATTAGTTCGCGCCAATGCCTGTCGATCCTGCACTTCACGTTCAGCTTTACAAGCAAGATGGAATAAACGAGTGATATTATTATACTCCTTATACTCTAGAATGGTCTGAATCTCTCTATTTAATCCACCCATAAAACGTGCAAGCATAGCTTCATTCTCCTCAACAATACCACATCTAATCATGCCAGTTTGTAATTCCTGATAATATTCTTCTACAGAATTTTTTCCTTGTCTTAAGCGCTGCAATTTTTGAAGTAATTCACGTTGATAATATGGTGGAACCCAACGAGTACGCATAGCAGTTTTCAAAGTAGCCCACGTAGTTGGAATAGGATATAATCTACAATGTTCAGACCACCATACACATGCAAAACTAGTAAAAGCACAAACAGCAGCAGCAACACGTCTCTCCTCGGGATATTGTAAACATGTAAAACGTTGTTCAGTTTCTAACTCCCAAGTAAGATATATATCAGGAACATATCTACCCTCAAATGGTGGAATATTCAATTTCAGTTTAGGAAGATGGTCATGATCTCGTACCTGAGCTGGTAATGCAGCCCTACCATTGCGATTATTGGCATATGGACGACCTGGTGCTGGTACGTAGTTCTGATTTTGATCAACCTCATCCTCGTAATCGCCCGCATAATCGTACTCCTCAGCGGCAGCAGGAGCCATAGAAGCATCAACAGTAGGTGCAGCGGCACCAGAAGTTTGACCAGGCTCAAGGGGAACGCGCTGTGCTCGTCCCACTTGATTTGGAAGGCGACGTTGTTGTTGTTGTAGAGGTGCGACAGGTGCAGCCGGCGGTGGTTGTGGAAGACGCGCGAGCAATTCATTAAACTTGTTATCGAGCTTTGTTTCGAACGTCTTCTCAATTCCATCTATCTTCTCCATGGCGTCTTCAAATCTGTTTAGCACATCTTGCACCTGTCCACTCATCATTTGCTGAAATTTATCACGTAGCTGTTTGTTCGTCATGTTCTCCCAATCAGTCTCATCGGCTTGTGATCCTGCCATGGTTAGCAGCAATAGAAACACACAAGAATATGATCCTACAGACTACTAGGAAGTGGTGGTGGTGTGGTGTCACAAATCCGTCAAGCAAAACTCAAATTCTTACCAGTTCTTACCCAGCAGCAGGTGGTGATCGGCAACCTTTGTAGTCAAAACTCACAAAGCTTGGATAGAGCGATTGCCAGGTGGTGTCAAACGCACGATGTAGATGTATGTGGAGCTGGGAAAGCTTATGATATGGTAGCAAAAAGGGTCAGCAATAATCAATTCAGAGATGCAAAGTTGAATAAACGCTCAACGACGGTACTGTGCTAGTCCTAGGCTAGACCGTACTAGAGACGCGAGCCTAGAACACTAACAAAATCACGGCGCGGCACATAAACAAGGGAAGAGCACACTCTAAAAAAAAATTCGTTTTTTTTTTGCGCTCTTTTTTTTTTGCAAAAAATCACTATAATGGCGAGTGTCTCAAAACTCTTCCCAAGTCAAACTATCAGGATTGGCACGAAATTCTTTTTGACAATTTTTTTTTCGGAAATCAGGGCAGCGACGACGAAAAAGTGCGACAAAAAATCACTATGATGGCAAGTGTCTCAAAACGCTCCCTGGGACCTAAAAATAGGATAGGGAAAAAATATTTTTGACTGCCGAAATTTTGGCCTAAAAACTGCCCGGGGGTCTCCAGACTTTTTTTTTCGAATCCTACTCAGGCAAGGAAACACGAATCGGAAAATAGATGGGTCTCGAAAACAAACCTAATATGAAAAGAACTCGGATTGGTGGTGGATATATGGTGGTAGAATATGGCAGCGGTGATGGTATATGGCAGCGGTGGTGGTATATGGCAGCTGTGGTGGTATATGGCAGCGGTGGTGGTATATGGTGCGGCGGCGGCGTGACAAACTGTGACAGAACTCGAAACTCTAAAGGACTAGACGCTAAGACCAGCAACTAGACACGACGATGCAACCGCAAAATCAACAAAGCAAAAACCCTAAAAAGATTATACAAAGGCTCAGATTGGTTCGGATATGATGAACTAACCCTTTTTTTTGGCTTTTTCGTGGACTGTAGTTATGAAGAACAGACTCGATCTAAACTACGAAAAACTGTAAAATCTCACCGAGCAACCTGAAAATCTGATACCACTTGATAGAGGCGAGGGTGTCCCGATCTTTCGATGAGATGATAGCTATCGTTTTTGGTGGAGTAGACTTTGACGATCCGACTACGAACGTTTGAGGACGTCGCGCCTTAGCAATCGCTAAACCAACTCCGAGAGGTTATTGACCACGCCGGAGCACAATCAACCTGACCACGAGGGTCTATCTCCTGCAAGCAAACGAAGAACAAGCAAGAAACTAAGATTTGCAATCTGGATATTGCGAATATAAGATGAAAACTTTATTGATCAAGGTGGGGTTCTGTGACGTCTTGGTCTGGTCGTTGAACACAAACAAAGTACGCGAAGTTGCAGCTATGGCGAACTTTTAATCTAAACAAAACCCAAAGTCTAAACGGTGCCCTAAGGGCTGTATATATGGAGGAAGAGGAGGGGATTTCGTGGCCCTTGAAGGAGGGGTCCGAAACCAACCCTATCTCTTGTTTCCCCACACATACGGACTCTAAAAACAGCCTATACTCAAGTATTTCGAAATTACATGGGCCTGGCCCAATAATAAGGTGACGCAGCACCTATAATAGCCTCTGGACGAAATTTATGAAGTGGCATCTTGTATATTTCGTCCAAGGCTTCCTGCACTCATTATGGTGGCTTCAAAGTCCTGAAATCATCACTTGTAACTCCGTTCTTGTTCCCCTTGCGCATGCCATCATCTCCATGCTTGAACTTGCTCCAAGGTTCCTCTTTCTTGTCCAAGCTAGGCCCTTCATTTGTAAGCAAAACAAATGTATCCAATTTAGGCAGCATCATATTCTCATGAACATTAGAATCATTACCAAGGAACGAAAGTACCTGATAATTTAATTGGCGTGCGCGAGCTCTAGTAATTGGTCCAGTATGTATAGCAGCAGGGGCTGTGGGTGTAACAATGGTATTGATGTCCTCATCAGGACTCGCTCAAGACCTACGGAGCCAAGATAAGTTGCAACAACTACCCCGCTCGGGAGCCCGCGGCCTCGCGACGGCATATTCCAAATCCTATTTTTAAAGGGTATATCATCATTTCATACATCATAAGGGCCCCCCCTTCAAAAATGCTTTTACGCCCCGCAGGGCTGTGCCCGAAGGTTTTTTGCATGCAGATTAAGGCAAAGGGAAAGGCAGGCCTAGCCAGAGGCGCTGCCTTCAGCGCCGTCCTCGCCACCTTCATCCGCGCCACCTGCGCTGTCATTGGCGTCATCTTCATCATCATCATCCGCATCGCCTTCTTCGGCCGCGATCACGGCCGCGTCGTCCTCAGGAGAAAACTCCGTGACCAGGTCGTCGACATGGTCGTCCACCCATTCCGCCAGATTGCCCTGGATGACCCGGGGCACGGGGGCTATTGCGGCGTCGAAATCAAAATGGGGATCAAGGTTCTGGAGGTGACTAAAGACGCGTGAGAACGCGCGCCCCAGGAGGCCTCGGCTTCTCTCTTCAACGAGCTCGCGAGCCCTCGCCGCCCGGTCCTCCATGCGGGTCATGATCAGGGTGAACAAGCGGAGGTGGCTGGCTTCATCGTCCTCGTGCGGGTGTGCGACGCTCTCCTCGCAGATCATGCCCAAAGCCTGGTTGGCCCTTGCCCTGAGGTCTTGGAGCATCGAGGAGCGCACGCTGCATCGTCTGGCGGCGGTTTTCTTCGTTCGCGGTCTTCTCCGCGAGGGACGTGACGGCCTCGACTTGCTGCTGGAGTGAGGACAGCTCGGCGCGAGTGGAGGCCAAGTCAACTTGAGCAGAGGCCTGGGTTTCCTTGGCGGCCCTCTCGCGCTGCTCCGCCTCGTCCAACTTTGTCCTGATGGCAGCGGTCCTGCCCTCGACCTCGACCTCCAGGAGCTCCAACTTCAGGCGGTACTCGTCGGCGAGAGCCGCGTGGGCCTTGTCCACCCTCTGGTCAACCTCCTCCTGGATCTGGGCCTCCCGTGCGGCGACGACGTCCTCAGCCGTGGCTACCTGGTGCTCCCTCACCTCCAACCGCTCAAGCTCCAGGCTGCGCTCCAAGACCTCCAATGCCAGTGTCTCCTCGCGTTCCTGGACCTCTTTCTCATCGGAAGGGGCCTCGCTTGGTGATGCTGCCAGGCCGCACCTGCCCACCAGTCGCTACCTCAGGACCGCTCGCCCAAGCTGCGAGGGTGGCTGCCTCAGGAGCGTCGGGTCGCACCAGCTCCCCGGTGACCTCTTTAGGAGCTCTCGCCAGAACCTCGGGAGCCAACACCTCGGGAGCACCTGGCGACACCCGCTCCCCAGCAGTCGCCCCAGCGGTACTCGGTGGCGCTCGTCCCCCTGCATCCACATCCGGGGTGCGCGCCGCAGGGTCGACGAGCAAGGGAGCCACCAAGATGGGATTCTCGCGAGGCCCTTCAAGGCCCCTCGGGCGTAGCCCCCACTCGTCAAAGGGGGGCATCTGCCTCATGAAGTCCTCCTTGTTCGAGCATTGGTACAAGAGGCAGCCCTCCTCCGGAAGCGCGGCCGGCACCGGGTCCCCCGTCAGGAGCTCAAGCATCGTGCACAACGTCTTGGAAGGAAGCGAAGGCACCTGGAGCCTCATGCGGTCCTTGCTGCCGGTGAAGGCCCACATTGGGCGAGAATGGCGCTGGAGCGGGGCAATGCGCCACCGAACGAACTCCCTCACCACCATCGGCGCCGTCACCCCGACCTTCTTCAACCTGGTCAGCCTGGACCAAACATGGGCGAGCCGACCGTCGGTGAGCCTCACATGCCCCCAACCGGAGCTGGGCACCGCCGGCGCTCGCGGGAGCAGAAGCAAGGAGTTGCGCACGCCAACATCCATGAACACCCACTGCTTCCCGAATCCCCTTGCATCTGGGCGGAGTGTGAAGTCGATGCCCGACCCAGCTGTCGCCGCCACGACCTGGAAGGCCACGCACCCCGAGCACTGGCGGTCATCGACCATCTGGAGCGAGAAGAAATGGTGGAACAATGCGACAGACGGGGCAATGCCCACCATGGCTTCGCACAGGAAGGCGAAGACAGCAAGGAGGATGACGGACCGGGGGTCCAGATGCAGCGCTTGGATCTGGTAATGCGAGAGTATGGCATTGAAGAAAATGGAGAAGGGGAGGGGGGACCAGGCCGGCCGAGAGAGCGTGAAGATGGATGGGGATCTCGGTGGTCTCCATGTCAATCAAAGCTCGAGAAGCAGGCCAGACCGTCGTCGCCTTCCACTCATTGAAATTGGTGGCAAGGGCCGGCCGGACCTTATCCAACCCCTTCAGATTGACCACCGTTGACCGATCGAGAGCAGGCTCCAGGCCCGGCCAGGATTCGGCAGGAGCGCAGGCCTTGCTCTTTTTCTTCGACCTCGGGGCCATGGCGTCAAGGTAGGATTGGCGCGGCGCTGGATCCAGGAGAAGAGCTGCAAGTTCAGAGAAAGGAGGGGGAGTTAAGGGTGAGCACGGCGGGCAGCAATGGCGAAACTGCGCGTGCAACAGGCAGCCATCAAGTCTGGCAGTTATCAAGGCCACGCGGGGAAGTGAAGGCACCGACGTCCCATCAAGCGCCACGCGTCAACTGGGCCCGCAGGCGGTGGGGGCCCGCGGCGCTCCGCACTTGCCCTTGGCTTCGCCTCGAAGCCAAGTGCGAGCGCGCCTTGGGCCCGGGGGCTACTGTCGGCGTTCTGGGAACCAGGGTACCCAGACTTGCCTACCTGCGGCCCACGGCGTGGCTTCATCGACGGCCTGGTACGGCCCAGCTTCAGCAACAACAACTCAAGACCCTCGCGAGGGGCCAAGCCTCGCGAGGCGAATGACACCAAGACCTCCACGAGGAGCGGCCTCCTCAGGCTGGCTCCCGAGGAGCGAAGATCTCTATGCAAGCCTCACCTCGTGAGGTTCGGATGACATGAGCCATGAACCAAGGCCAGGCGGGCGCCAGCGGGCGCAGAGTACCAATTTCCTCTTCGGTGCTAAAGAGGCAAGCGCAAGCGCGGAGTCCCGAGGAATCAGCCAAAGGTTTCCATTCCCATGCAACAAGACCAAGACCGCCAGGACGGCAGGACGGAGGTCATCACCGAGCCCACCACGGCGTCACAACCAGAGGCTTTCACAGGCGAAGACTACTTTTATCAGGATAGCATGTACTAGTTGTCTCCCTTCGAATTTGGCTGCTGTGGGATCCCTTCCCGCCTTTCATTTGGGAAGAGGACCAAGGCCACTATAAATAGGACTTAGCCACCACCATAGATGGGGACGGATCATTCAGATCACCCTCACTCCACCAGCTCACTCGAGCTCAAGAACACCTCTCCTCCTGAGGCTGTTCGCCACTGTACTAGTTCATCCTCGGCCCCTCAAGGCCAATCCACCACAAACCAGGAGTAGGGTTTTACACCGCAAGGTGGCCTGAACCTGGGTAAACTGCTGTGTCTCTTTTCCTTACAGTTCGTCGAGCTAGGCTGTGAGATTAGTGAGTAGGCAGACTGGGGAGGACGAGTTCTTTGCACGCACCCTAGAGTTCGAACCTCTCAAGGGTTTGCGGAACCCGAAATTCGACATGGGCCATGATCCGCGGGGTACCCACGTCCCACGTTCACGGGGCGGTAACTGCCACCCCACTATCCTTTCCGCTCCATGTGCTTCTGCCACGTGTATCGCATGCATTGCGCGAGGTTGGTGGCGGACGCGGAGGGCGCGGGAATGAGTGCCATGGTAGAAAGCTACGCGTTGTGGGTTGGCGCAGGGGGTCGGCCTTGATTCTTCGAGCCGTTAATGGAGAGGGGGTAGCCGGACTGGCTGAGTGGGGCGGCCACCTTCATGAGAGAACTCTAGCCCCCTGCCCCGCCCACCTATAAAAAGGGGGGCACAATGCGAGACGTCCCTCCAAAGTTCCTTCCTTTTCCATTCCTGCAGTAGTCCTCGCTCATTATGGTGAGAGGTCGAGGGTTCGGCCCTGCCGCGTCCTGCTGGCCCTGGTGGTGGCAGTTGACGGGTCGTCTCCGCCGATCTCTTCACCATCACCTTCGCCTGCGCCCTCCTGCTCTCGCCGGGCTCCTTGTCAGGGGACCTGACGGGGTCAGGCTGGGCTTCTGCTCAGGCACTCCTTTTGCCCTCTTCACCTCCTGTCGCAGTGCCTAGGAGGAAAGGGACAAGAAAGGGCATCACGGGGCATTTATCTTTTTTCAATCTAAAAATATGTAGGCACTTGCCAAACTTTAGTTCAAATTATGTAACCTCTTTTATCCATGTTTGTGTTCTGTAGGATCTGTACTTGTTGATTAGCATATTAATGAAAAAGATAAACCTTGCCGGGCACTTGTGCATGTAATATGTCCATGCAGAGGTAGAATGCCTCTATACATTCAAGTAAACAAGTTTTTCCCGGCAGACTATCCTGCCGGTACCCTCAGTTTGCTGCCATGGAGCTGGGCTTGCCGGGCACAAATCGTAAAGAGGGACCAGCCCCCCGCCAAACTTTTGCACCAAAGGCCACTACAACCTCCCAGACCGAAGCAACGTTCGAGTCAAGGGACGGGAGCACCTAAGTTTCAGAAGTGGCGAGGTTTTCTTATGCACAAGTTTTTACTTACAGAATATGTATGGATAAGAGAGATAACTTATCTGTTTGGCCTTGCCGGGGATTGCAATGTAGGCCTATCTTCTCTTCTCCTCTTCGGGACTGAATCCACGGTAGGAGCCTGCAGTTTGATGCAGATGAAAATGATGCCTCATGCGATCTTATCTATATGAACATGCTATGCTCATGATATGCTTATGCATGCATGCAATTTGTCGGGGCCCCCCAGCGCTTCATTTATTTCTCTGTTGCTCAGGGTCTGCGCCTGGCTTTGTACAAGGGGTTACATGCAACAGAGGCAAGGCCTATACAAACGGGTGGCTGCCGGGCAGGGCCCGATAGCCGCGCCTTACGGGTAGAACTTGCGGAGATGCTCGATGTTCCATGAGTTTTGCAACTGAATGCCATCTCCGGTCTCCAGACGGACTGCGCCAGGTCTGGTGACTCGTACTACCCGGTAGGGGCCTTCCCACTTCGGCGTCAACTTGTTTGTACCCTTGGCGGAGTGAACGCGCCTAAGGACAAGGTCGCCTTCCTCAAAACTCCAGGCATGAACCCTGCGGCTGTGATAGCGACGGAGGGCTTGCTGGTAGAGTGCAGCACGCATAGCAACCCGGAGATGGTTCTCCTCGAGTAGCACAGCGTCGTCACGCCGGTGCTGTTCCTGCGCTACTTCATTGTAGGCAAGTACTCGAGGTGACCTGTAAATGAGGTCCGTGGGGATAACTGCTTCTGCCCCATAGACTAGGGAGAAAGGAGTCTGCCCGGTAGCTCGATTTGGTGTCGTTCTGAGGGACCAAAGAACCACCGGCAGCTCGTCGATCCACCGCCTGCCACACTTCTGCAGCTTATCAAATGTTCTCGTCTTGAGTCCTCACAATACTTCAGCGTTCGCCCTCTCAGCTTGTCCGTTGCTCCTTGGATGAGCAACAGAGGCGAATGAGATCTTGCTTAGGAGGGCATGAACGTACTGCATGAAGGCGTGGCTCGTGAATTGGGTGCCGTTGTCGGTGATGTTTTGAGCAGGGACTCCGAAGCGGCACACCAACCCTTTCAAGAACTTGATAGCTGACTGAGCAATCACCTTTCTCACGGGCTCTACTTCCGGCCACTTTGTAAACTTTTCGATGGCGACGAACAAGAATTCAAAGCCCCCGGTAGCACGGGGGAAGGGGCCCATGTAAGTGCATCTAGCGCCCCTTAGTGATTTTGGTGTATTGAAGACTTATAAATTAAGGGACTAACGTGTATATGAGTGTACACAGGTCTATAAGTCTATGAGGAGTTTGTTATTTATGAAGAATGTCGACCCTGAAAATGAATGTCTTCAGTTGAAGACTTTGGTTTTCTTGAAGACTTTGAAAGTGAGGAAATTGGTGTGATCTTGAAGACTTGATATTCATGCGAGGATTATGAAGCATGAAGACTTTTGTTTTCATAGTTTTGTTTTTCCTTTCCTGAGTCATAGGAAACACTGTACTGTTAAAGGGGGTCGAGGTAAAACTAAGAAAAAATTTCCAAGTGATGCTCAACTCAAATCCTACACCTACCAATCCTTTCCAGTGAAGCCATTGGAAATCTCATACAATTCAGTCAAGTTCTTCAGTGACAGAGACGAAGTTCTTCTGTTCTCTGAGGAATTTGTTCTGACTGAGGAGTTAGGAATTCGCCAGTGCGGATTGCCTACAAGTGAAGAACATGATAGCCCTGAGGAATTTGAGAGCTCAAACTTCCGACCGTTGCTGTGCTATGCGCCAGCTGTCCAAAATATCCTATCCACCTAACGGTCATATCATTGAAGGGCATTTATGTCTTATCATGTCGGGCTGCTCCCCGACTATAAATAGCCACCCCCTACAACCACTAGTTGGTTGGCTGCTCCGAGAGAATCTGACACTTGTCATTTAGAGCATCCCATCCTCCGAGGACTTTGAGAGAAAATCATCAAGTGAGGAAAAACCCAAACCCAACACCTAAAACCCAAAGTGATTGAGCATCACTGAAGAGATTGTTCCTGTGTGAAACCGATGCTTGTTACCTTTGAGGACTGTGCATCCTCCAGACGGTTAGGCGTCATGGTCTAGAGCATCCAAGAGGAATTGTGGATCGCCGAGTGATCAAGTCTGTGAAGGTTTGGAAGTCACCTGTGAAGACTTACCATGAGTGATTGGGCGAGGCCTGTGTGATCTTAGCTCAAGGAGAATACAGTGAGGACTGTGTGTTCGGGACTGTGTGTTCTCAGTTTTAAATACCTAGCCGCTCCAACCAGACATACAACTGTCACAGCAGTTGGAACTGGTCTACCAAATCACTGTCTTCACCAAGCTACTGGTTCTATTTGCTCAACCCTTTCTTTTCCTCGCATACATGCTATGTACTTGATTATTACTGTTTGAAGACTTTGACTGAAGACTTTCTCAATTTCCTCATCCCTATTTCTTCAGTCACTTTGTCTTCAGCCTGCTTATCCTGTTTACACATTACCTGTGCTCTGTTTTGTTTCATTTCATCATGATGACTATGCTACTGCTATGTTATCCATGTACCTGAGTACTTATTCCGCTGCTTGTAGTTCGTTGCTTAGGAAATTCCTCAAGTAGTATTTCCTCAGCAACGAATTCATAAAAATCGCCTATTCACGCCCCTTCTAGTCGATATAATGCACTTTCAATTGGTATCAGAGTAAGGTACTCCCTTGTTTTGTGTGATTTTGGTTTAACTACCTGGAGTTTTAGTTATGTCGACTGCAGGCATGATCAAGGTCTCAGCTGGGTGTCCTACCTTTGATGGGACGGACTACCCCTACTGGAAGAATAAGATGCGCATGCATCTTGAGGCAATTGACAATGATCTCTGGTACATTGTGGAAAATGGCGTTCCCCCTGTCTCTCCTTCCGTGAACGCTACTGATGTGAAGAGATTCAAGCAACTCGACTCTCAAGCGAAGAATATCATATGTGGCCATCTGTGCAAAGGACAGTATGGCAGAGTGAGTGCTTTGGAGTCTGCAAAGCTTATCTGGGACAGGCTGTCCAAGGTCAACGAAGGAATCTCAACTCAATGTAATTCTCGAGTTGACGTTCTTCGCAATCTCTTCAACCGCTTTAAAAGACTCGACAATGAGAATGTCCAGCAAACCTTTGATCGCCTCACTGATATTTCAAACGAGCTTCAAGCACTGGGTGCCGCTGACATCACCGACCATGAGGTGGTGAAGAAATTGTTGAGGTCACTCGATTCCTCATTCGATACACTGGCACTGATGATTCAAGAACGTGGAGACTACAAGTCACTAGATCCTGCTGATATCTTTGAGAGGCTGAACACTCATGAATTTCAACAAGCTGAAAAGAGAGATCTCTACGGGCCAAGCTATGGAAGATCACGCGCACTGAAGGCCAAGGCAGTTTCCTCATCTGAAGGAGAAGATTCTGATTGCAGCCTTGGTGACTCTGAAGAACTAAGCCAGGAGCTAGCAATGCTCGTGAAGAAATTCCAGAAGTTCTCAAGGCGTGGTCGCTTTGTAAAATGTTCAAAAGGTGATGACACAAGATCTGATTCCTCATCCCGTGATTACAAGAAGAGGACTTGCCACAAATGCAAGAAACCTGGTCACTACATAACTGATTATCCTCAGTGGGCAAAGGAATCAAAGAAGAAGAAATACAAGGATGATAGTTCAAATGACTCTAAGAAGAAGAAGAAATCTTCAAAGTCCTCATCATCAAAATCTTCAAAGTCTTCATCTCACAAGAAGAGCAGTTCCAAGAAGGCTCGGGCATTCATTGGCAAGGAAATGGACTCTGAAGCTGAATCTGAGGAACATGAGGAAGAGGATGCATCTGAAGAGTCAGACTCTGGTGTGGCGAGCCTAGCCCTCGCTACTGCTTACGTCAGCAAGTCCATTTTCAACACTGAGGAAAATGGCTTCCCCAACACTGCTGATGACGGCAACGATGACTATGCTCCCACCTATTGCTTCATGGCAAAAGGTGCCAAGGTATTCAAATATCCCTTCTCTGAATCAAGTGAGGATGAATCTGATGATAACCTCAAACCCAGCTATTCCAAACTTGCTAATATTGCTGTTAAACAACAAAAGGCTTTGGAAAAGGTTCAAAATATGCTAGACAAAAGCGATGACCTGTTAGGTGAGGAAATGGATCGAACTCAAACACTGACTGATAATCTTCAGCAACTACAGTCTAAGTTTGACAACCTTCAAAGTCGTCATGAAACTCTCTTAGCCGATCATGAGAAGCTTTCTTATGAATTTCTTCAAAGAAAGCAAGATCTTGAGAAGCTAAGGGTGAGTCATGAAGATCTTCAGAAGAAAAATGATTCATTACTTGCTCAACAGATCAGTTCCGCTCAGGAAGAATTTATTCCACCATGCTTGAAATGCATTGAACGTGAAACTGCTAATTCTTCACCTGAAAGTTCAAATGCTTCTATTGCTGCAAATTCTTCAACTATCTCTGTGGCCACAAATTCCTCATCTGAGGATACCACTAGTATCACTGAAGAAAATGCAGGGTTGAAGGAATTGTATGTGACAGGCATGTACAAAAGCCTCAAAGGGCATCAGACTCTTTGTGATGTGCTCAAAAAGCAGATCTTTGAACAGGAACCCTAGGAAAGAGGGTATTGCCTTTGAGAGGAAACCCAGTGCTGATGGAACCTACTGGAAACCTGAGCAGTATCCCAAAACCTCATGGGTTGCTACGAAGGGACCCCCCGTAGATCCATCCACTCTATCTGGCTTTACTTGTGAATCCTCATATTCATCTGATGAGTCATTTGACTCCAACTATAAACTGTTCAAAAATCAGAATGGTGAAGTATTTGCTAGATATGTTGGAACTAACTGCAGGAATGGTCCCCCTATGAAGAAAATCTGGGTTCCCAAAAGGTGCCTTGAAAGTCTTCAGGTGAATGTCCTCGTGACACCATCAGTGAAGAATAGGAATCCCAGATCAAATTCTTCATATGGACCAAAGCCTTCATATGGATCCAAGTCCTCTTATGGATCAAATTCTTCACGTGGATCCAAGTCCTCATATGATCATCATCATGCTAATGCTTCTGTTTCACAGGGAAAATCTAAGAGTTCTGATTATGTGCATTATTCTTCAAATCATTATGTTCATAAGTCCTCGAAGAATTTCTCTGCTTACTCATATGCCTATACTAATCCCTCTCCTGTGAAACGAAGCGCTTTGGCTTCAATGCCACCTTTCTCTTATGAAGCTCGCAGAATGATGAACTCTTTGCCACCCCTCCAGATGTGGGTGGTGAAGAAAAATAACTAATCTCTTATGCAGGGCCAAGTCTCCAGACGAACAAAATTGTCTGAAGAATTTTCTGGAGACCTGAAATGCTTGAAAGGACGCAAGCTAATCATGAAGAAATGATTCATTCATTTCTCACGTCCTCACACTGCTATATATACATATGTTGCATTAATTGATGAAATTCTGTCTGATGAATTTGATGTCATATTCTTCACTCTGAAGTATATGTGTTCGTAAGATGCACTAATTCATCTGCAGGATGATTTACCCAAAGCTACTGAGTGGGTCCTCGATAGTGGATGTACTAATCACATGACCGGTGACAAGAGCTTACTGATGAACACTCCTTTATCTCCATCACATTTGAAGCATATCACCTACACTGACAAAGGCAAAAGCAAGGTATTTGGTCTAGGTAGGGTTGCAATCTCAAAGGATCGACACATGGACAAAGTCATGCTTGTCGAGTCCCTCGGATTCAACCTCATGTCTGTCTCAATGCTTTGTGATCTTGATATGGTTGTTGTCTTTGACAAATATCGCTGCTTAGTGCTCATGGAATCTGACAATTCCAAAGTCTTCGAAGGCTTTAGGAGAGGAGACTTGTATATTGTTGATTTCTCTGCAGGACCACAGCCTGCCACTTGTCTACTTGCAAAAGCTTCAGAAGGCTGGCTATGGCATCGACGAGTGGGTCATGCTGGCATGAGGAACTTACACATGCTCATGAAGAAAAAGCACGTCATTGGCATTGAGGGTGTCAAATTCCTCAAAGATCATCTTTGTGGGGCTTGTGAGGCTGGAAAGTTGACCAGAGCCAAGCACCCCTCGAAGACTATCATGATAACCTCTCGTCCCTTTGAATTGCTTCATATGGATCTCTTTGTCCCTACTCATTATGCCACACTAATAAATGCTGCATCTCTATATGGCTTTGTCATTGTTGATGATTATTCTCGTTACACATGGGTGCATGTCATTACTTACAAAACTGAAGTGCAGGAAGTCTTCAGACGAGTTTCCTCAAGGGCTTCGACGAATTTCGGTGTGAAGATCAAGCATATACATAGTGAAAATGGGACCGAGTTCAAGAATACTGGTCTTGATGACTATCTTGATGAACTTGGTATTACTCATGATTTATCTGCCCCATACACTCCTCAGCAGAATGGCGTTGTGGAGCGCAAGAACAGGACTCTTGTTGAGATGGCTTGCACCATGCTTGATGAATACAAGACACCTCGTCGCTTCTGGCCTGAGGCAATTCACACTGCATGCCACATCATCAACAGGGTATATCTTCACAAACTCTTCTAGAAGACTTCATATGAACTCCTCACTGACAAGAAACCCAATGTGAGTTATTTCAGAGTCTTCGGTGCTAAATGTTGGATTAGAGATCCCCATCACAATTCTAAATTTGCAACGAAAGCACATGAAGGTTTTATGCTTGGTTACGGAAAGGACTCGCACACCTACAGAGTCTTCAACACCTATCACAACAAGGTTGTTGAAACTGTAGATGTGCGGTTCGATGAAACTAATGGCTCGCAAAGAGAGCACTTACCTCCTGTGCTAGATGAAATGACTCCTGAGGAATCCATCAAGCTAAAGGCTACTGAGGATGTCATACCTACTGAAGAATCTGCTGAAGAAGTCATTCCTGATCGTGAAGAAAATCAGGCTGGTGCATCTGAAGAAAATGGCTCTGAAGAAAATGCTGAGCCAAATCAAAGTCGCCAACCTGCTCATCCTCGCATTGCAAATGAAGTGCAGATTGAGAGAATCATCAACGCACCAGGTCCTCTCACTCGCTCAAAAGCTTCACATTTGTCTAACTTTTGTGGGCATTTTCTTTCGTCTCTATCACAGAGCCCACCAAAGTTGATGAGGCATTTCTGGAGCCTAAATGGATTCAAGCGATGCAAGATGAATTACATCAATTCGAGCTGAACAATGTGTGGGAGGTTGTCAAGCGACCAGACCCACGCAAACACAATATCATCGGCACCAAATGGATCTACCACAACAAACAAGAAGAAAATGGCCTAGTGGTGAGGAACAAGGCTCGTCTTGTAGCTTAAGGCTACACACAGGTTGAAAGAATTGATTTCGATGAAACTTTTGCACCTGTTGCTAGACTTGAGGCTATTCGCATATTGCTTGCTTCTGCTAACCATCATAATATCATCTTATATCAAATGGATGTGAAAAGTGCATTCCTTAATGGTAAGCTTGAGGAAGAAGTATATGTTGCTCAACCCCCAGGTTTTGAAGATTCTAAGCATCCTGATCAAGTCTTCAGACTCAATAAGGCCCTCTATGGCCTCAAGCAGGCCCCTCGGGCGTGGTATGATACGCTGAAGGAATTCCTCATGAAGAAAAGCTTCAAACCCGGCTCACTCGACCCAACTCTTTTCACCAAAACATATGATGATGAATTATTCGTGTGCCAAATATATGTTGATGATATTATCTTTGGCTGTACTAACCAACATTACAGTGACGAATTTGCTTATATGATGAGTGAGGAATATCAAATGTCCATGATGGGAGAATTGAAATTCTTCTTAGGTCTTCAAATTCATCAACAACGCAATGGCATCTTCATTTCTCAAGAGAAATACCTCAATGACGTTCTGAGGAAATTCGGTATTCAAGATTGCAAAGGCGTCAAAATCCCTATGCCCACAAATGGCCATCTATGCACCGATGAAAATGGTATAGACTTTGATCAAAAGGTATACCGCTCCATGATTGGCTCCTTATTGTACCTATGTGCATCTAGGCCAGATATTATGCTTAGTGTTTGCATGTGTGCCCGTTTTCAAGCTACACCGAAGGAATCACACCATAAGGCTGTGAAACATATTCTTCGATATCTAGCTCACACTCCAACACTTGGATTATGGTATCCAAAGGGCTCGGCTTTTGATCTCATTGGATATTCTGACTCTGACTATGCTGGTGATCAAGTGGATCGCAAGTCAACATCAGGCACATGCCATTTCCTCGGATGATCTTTAGTATGTTGGTCCTCGAAGAAGCAGAACTGCGTATCACTCTCTACTGCTGAAGCTGAGTACATTGCTGCTGGTTCTTGCTGTGCTCAATTGTTGTGGATGAAGCAAACCCTCAAGGACTACGGCATCAACATGAAGAACGTGCCACTCTACTGTGACAACGAGAGTGCCATGAAGATTGCTCATAACCCAGTTCAGCACTCGGAGACAAAGCACATCCAGATTCGTCATCATTTTCTTCGAGATCATGTGTTGAAAGGCGACATCTCTATTGATCACGTGAAGACTGAAGAACAGCTAGTGGATATCTTCACCAAACCCTTGGATGAGAAGAGATTTAGCAAGTTGCGGCGCGAGCTAAATATCTTAGAATCTTTGAATGTTCTTTGAAAGGACACACATCCTAACACTTATGCAAAATTGATGACTTAGATGTGCAACACATGAAGTAACATTTTTCTTCAATCAATGAAGACTAACCCTCTAAGTGTGAAGAAATTAACGAATAATTTGATTCTCAGAGCCCTACGACAATTGTACGCGGTGTCTGAAATCATCATTCTTATACGGTGGGTCACGCCACCAACAAAAAGTTGAAAATCTTCAAAATTGAGTTTTTCTTCATTTTGCAAATTCTTCAATTTTCAAATTCTTCAACTTGCGAAGTCTTCAAAATTTTCGACTGGTATTCTTCATTGACTATATATATATATATATATATATATATATATATATATATATATATATTTGAGTTTTTCATGTCCTCAACAACATTCACTTATTGCTAATTATTCAAGTTGACTTTTCTTCTAAGTGAATGTGATCAGACCCTTTCCCCCTCTATGCTAAACTCAACCTAGTCTATTCACAAATTCTTCATGTGCATTCTATTTGAAACCCGTTCAAAGTCTTCACTGTGTGCTTGACAACTGAAGAATTTGCGAACGAAACATTAAAATTTTCATATCTAAATTTTTGGCTTTTGCCGCTCAAACCGTTCCACATCCCACGATAAGATTAATCTATTCACCCACGGTCTACCACGATCTCCACCTCTCTGTACGTGGGTGACACATGTTGCTAGGATGGAAAGGGTCAGGGGCATGTTCATCCAAAAATTTCGGACGTGCAGTTTTTCACCTCGGCTATAAATACTCCTCGCCCTCCCCAGACCTCATTTACTCCGCTCGAACGCACTTCCCTCGCTCGAGCTCTCTGACCTAGCGCCGCCGCTACTCTCCATCATCGCCGGTGAGGAAGAGCTTCATTGCCTCGACCTCGTCGCCGTCATACTCGCGCCGGCCACGGAAATCTTCACTCCGCCGCCGTCGTAGCTGTCTCTCACCGCCAAGTTAGGGCGTGGGAGATCTGAACGGACGAACTCCACTTCCACTTCCAGTTCATCGTGTTCTTCGTCCAGGGTAATTAAAATATGATTTTACTACCCTACTTTGATTCTGATGATTTCACAAAATCTTCAAAAAGGTGTTTATTCTTCAACTTCCACATCCTTAAACACCAAGTTGCATCTGTTCTTGATTTGTTTCGCTAAGCTATGTTTTTCTTCAAGATTCCTCAATTGTGTGGATTTTAATCTATACAACTCTGGAACCTAAGTCAAGAACGCTTAGTGAAATTCCTCAAGACTCTCCTGGTCAAATTCCTCAAACTTGATTTCTTTTGAAAAAATTCTGAGAACGCATATGACCTCTCCAAATTTTTCGCACCCATACTCTGTTCACAGGTACAAAATGTCCGCTGCTGAATCACTAGGTTCTCATCAACTTAACTCATTTGCAGCATTCCTCAAAGATAAGTTGCACACTTCCTCAGAAACATCCATTGTTCAAAATCCTCAAGTGAAGAAAATGGCTGATGGGAAGAGACCTCAGAAGGGAGGAAAGAGGCCAGAAACTAATACAGCTTTTGAAATCCCTGAAGACATCTATGATGAATATTGTACTCCTGATGAAGCAACTCATGGCAAGGAGAACAAAAATCAGCGCAAAGTGCGCATATAGAGGATTGAGAGGAGATGAGCAAGGGAATGGAGGAAATATCACTATGCCACTCCTCTGCAACAAATTCCTCAGTCCCCTGTGCAGACTGAAGAAATTCATACGGGCTCTGAAGGACATCAATCCTCACTTCATTCTATTCCAGAAGAAGTTCCAGCTACTAATGCTGAAGAAATGGAGACCAAGACTGCTGCTGATGAAATTGCTATGGAAATTCCTTAGTCTGTGGCTCCAGAGGTTGTGCGCCAAGAGGCTGTGAAGACTTCAACTGTTAATCTTCAGCCCAAGCCACAAAATCCTCATACCAAAAAGCAGAAATTCAACGTTGATGATTTCTTTGCTGAGCATCATTTCTTCACGGACTACAATCCCTATGACTTTGGAAGACTGCGACGCAAGCACTTCTAGACAACAAGTCAAATGAACTTTTACTCTTCCCTCTTGTTTGGTAAGAACAAGGTATTTGACCACGAGCAAATTCCTCATGTGGATATGGAGTCACTTCCTTGCTTACATCCAGTCCTCAGTGTTCTTCATGACGCTGGGCTGCTTAACTTCTGCATTGACATCTGCGACTGGAACGAAGAACTCATTCTTCAATTCTACGCCACACTGCATATCACTGGAAATGTTGAAGATGTGAATTCATGGGTGCTAGACTGGATGACCGAAAATACTCATTACAAAGCACCGGCCTCTGAATTGCTTCACGCCGTTCCAGTTAGTCCTCCGATTGAAGGCGCAAGACTCACGTATGCTGAACCTGAACTCTCAAATCACTTAATGCAAGTGCTGATGAAGCCTTTGAAGGCTGGCCAAGCTCCAAGGACCATCTTCCTTGCGAAGGAATTGCTCTATGTGCCAAGGACGATTTATCGCATATTGACCAAAACCCTCAGTCCAATCAAGGGCCACAACTCTGATGAAGAAGAGGTTGTTGGCCTCATGAAGAATCTGCTGTTCAACATGATACATGGCATTCCCATTAACTACCATGATTTCTTCATGAGGACTTTGGCCAATGCTGCTCTGTCACCTTTTGTGTTGAAGCCTTACGCTCCCTAGATCATGAAATTCATCAGATCAAGGTCTTCAATTCATTATCAGGCTAACTTTCAGAATCATCTCAGCTACTTGCCACCTATTGAAGTCCTCAAGCGGACTATTTCCTCAGCTGATGAGAAGGGCAAGGCCGCTGTTATTGATGAAGGCACTCGTCCATTGGATGGACAGTTTCGCAATGCTGCATCCTATTCCACCAATGATGACTCTGCAACACAAGATTCTGCCGCCAAAGCTTCAAAACAAAATCCTCAAGCCACAGCTCCGCGTGTGATGACTGATCATGAACTTCTCCTCAGTCTTCATCAGAAAGTTGATCGAAATCACAAGTGGGTCAAACGTCAGTTTGGTTCAATTCTTCAGAACATGACAGTCACTCAAAATACTGTGAAGAAGAATCACTACTATATGCATGAAGTCTTTGATCGCACTTGGGCTATTCTGTCGAATCTCTACAGTGCTGAAGATCTCAAGGAGATGGGATT
This sequence comes from Thinopyrum elongatum, assembly GCA_011799875.1. Classification (NCBI taxonomy): domain Eukaryota; kingdom Viridiplantae; phylum Streptophyta; class Magnoliopsida; order Poales; family Poaceae; genus Thinopyrum; species Thinopyrum elongatum. Next base: position 243,740,764 of record CM022299.1, on the reverse strand, counting down.
TCAACAGGACTTTGACTAGTCTCAGCCACCTTCGAAGAAATTCAAGAAGGTTAAATTTCCTCAGCTTGTTGCCAGTTCATATTCTCCATCGCGCGAGACGGATGAAGCTGAAGACTTGAACGACAGTGCGGCAGGCCCTACCTCAACGGACGACCCCAACAACACTGGCGCTCCTCCATCGACATCATGATGATATTCTTCAGGGGCGTTAGTCCTCATTTTTTGTCCCTTTTGGTCATTCGATGACAAAGGGGGAGAAATTTGAGTTAGTCTTCAAGCGGGTCTTATATATGAGCTATTTTTCTGTTAAGTTACAACCCTTGCTTTTCTGAGGTGTTTGCTCTGATGAGTTGTAAACTTAAGTCCTATGGTGGTCTGATACTTTTGAACTGCTTTCTGCATGCTTAATCCGTCAAGTACCTTAATGCATGCATGCTGAATTTCGTCAGACACCATATTTCATCATGCATTTCAAATTCTTCATATCATATGTTAAATGCGTGTATGAATTACAAGATATAGGGGGAGATCTCCATGATATCACTCTACAATGTGCATTTGCAATCCAAAGCAAATTCCTCAAATATGCACATCTTCAGGGGGAGTTCCTCTATATCTTGCAATCAAATTCCTCAATATCAGTATTTACACTTCATATGTTTTATCCCCGTTGAAAACTTAACCTATTTGTCATCAATCACCAAAAAGGGGGAGATTGTAAGTGCATCTAGCGCCCCTTAGTGATTTTGGTATATTGAAGACTTATAGGTTAAGGGACTAATGTGTTTATGAGTGTACACAGGTCTATAAGTCTATGAGGAGTTTGTTATTTATGAAGAATGTCGACCCCTAAAAATGAATGTCTTCAGTTGAAGACTTTGGTTTTCTTGAAGACTTTGAAAGTGAGGAAATTGGTGTGACCTTGAAGACTTGATATTCATGCGAGGATTATGAAGCGTGAGGACTTTTGTTTTCATAGATTTGTTTTTCCTTTCTTGAGTCATAGGAAACACCGTACTATTAAAGGGGGTCGAGGTAAAACTAAGGAAAAGTTTCCAAGTGATGCTCAACTCAAATCCTACACCTACCCAATCCTTTCGAGTGAAGCCATTGGAAATCTCATACAGTCCAGTCAAGTTCTTCAGTGACAGAGATGAAGTTCTTCTGTTCTCTGAGGAATTTGTTCTGACTGAGGAGTTAGGAATTCGCCAGTGCGGATTGCCTACAATTGAGGAACATGATAGCCCTGAGGAATTTGAGAGCTCAAACTTCTGACCATTGCTGTGCTATGCGCCAGCTCTTCAAAATATCCTATCCACCTAACGGTCATATCATTGAAGGGCATTTATGTCTTATCATGTCGGGCTGCTCCCCGACTATAAATAGCCGCCCCCTACAACCACTAGTTGGTTGGCTGCTCCGAGAGAAACTGACACTTGTCATTTAGAGCATCCCATCCTCCGAGGACTTTGAGAGAAAATCATCAAGTGAGGAAAAACCCAAACCCAACACCTAAAACCCAAAGTGATTGAGCATCACTGAAGAGATTGTTCCTGTGTGGAACCGACGCTTGTTACCTTTGAGGACTGTGCATCCTCCAGCCGGTTAGGCGTCATGGTCTAGAGCATCCAAGAGGAATTGTGGATCGCTGAGTGACCAAGTCTGTGAAGGTTTGGAAGTCACCTATGAAGACTTACCACGAGTGATTGGGCGAGGTCTGTGTGATCTTAGCTCAAGGAGAATACGGTGAGGACTGTGTGTCCGAGACTGTGTGTCCTCATGTTTAAATACCTAGCCGCTCCAACCAGACATACAACTGTCACAACAGTTGGAACTGGTCTACCAAATCACCGTCTTCACCAAGCTACTGGTTCTATTTCCTCAACCCTTTCATTTCCTTGCATACTTGCTATGTACTTGATTGTTACTGTTTAAAGACTTTGACTGAAGACTTTCTCAATTTCCTCATACCTATTTCTTCAGTCACTTTGTCTTCAGCCTGCTTTTCCTGTTTACACGTTACATGTGCTCTGTTTTGTTTCATTTCATCATGATGACTATGCTACTGCTATGTTATCCATGTACCTGAGTACTTATTCCGCTGCTTGTAGTTCATTGCTTAGGAAATTCCTGAAGTAGTATTTCCTCAGCGACGAATTCATAAAAATCGCCTATTCACGCCCCCTCTAGTCGATATAACGCACTTTCAGCCCAAGATGTCGAGCCCCCAGACCGAAAACGAGCATGACAAAGGGATTGTCTGAAGAGCTTAGGCAGACAGGTGGATATTCTTGGAATGGAACTAGCAGGCTTCACATTTGGTGACCAACTCAACTGCATCTTGGAGGGCTGTGGGCCAGTAAAATCCTTGCCGGGAGGCTTTTCCAACCAGAGACCTCGATCCGATTTGTGAGCCGCACATACCCTTGTGTATCTCTGCCAGCAGTTCCTTTCCTCCTTCCCGGCAAATGCACTTCAATTTCACACCGTTGGGCCTTCTTCTGTACAGCGTGTCGTCAACGAACTGATACATACTGGCCCTCCGGGCTACTCTTTCAGCTTCTTCTTGCTTTTCGGAAATTTCTCCAGTTTGGAGGAAATGGACTATGTGCCACGCGCAAGTTGGAGCCCGAGGCTCGGCAACGAGGACTAGCGGCACCTCCTCATTCGTGGGAGTGCATTCCTCAACCGTGGGGACCGGTGGCCAGGTGGGAGGACGTAGCTCAGCGACCGAAGGGGCGTTGTTCCCGACAAGTTCTCTGCCGGGAGCCTCGGAAGGTTCTACCGGGAGAGGCTTGTCGGAGTCCAGTTTCCTCCTCTTTCCGGCCATTGTTACCGGGGATACGGAGGGCTGAGTCAGATGGAGAACAAAAGTCCCTGGTTCCACAGGAAGCTTCTGCGCAGCGCACTTTGACAGATGATCAGCAATGCTGTTTTCCGCACGGGGTACGTGCTCTGTTTGCAATCCGTCAAAGTGCTCCTCCAACTTTCTCACTTTCTCAATGTATGCCTCCATCAATGGACTTTCCTAATCCTTGTTGACTTGTCTCTCCACAAGTTGCGAGTCTCCATGGATGATCAGCTTCTTGATCCCTAGTTCTGTTGCAATCCTGAGCCCGGCAAGGAGCCCCTTGTACTCTGCAGTATTGTTGGTAGCCTTCTCCAGGGGAAAATGCATCTGGATGACGTACTTCAGGTGTTCTCCAGTGGGAGCAATGAGAAGCATGCCAGCCCCTGCACCTTGTAGGGAGAAGGCACCGTCGAAATACATGATCCATTCTTGGAGCGCTTCCTTGCCGGGAATAACTATCTCCAACACTTCTTCATCAGGAGTCGGTGTCCATTTTGCAATAAACTCTGCCAATGCTCTGCTCTGAATAGTTGATGTGCTCTCAAACTTCAAACCAAATCTGGGTAACTCCAAGGCCCACTCCACTATCCTGCCGGTAGCCTTAGGGTTTCGGAGTATCCGTTGCAAAGGGAAGCGGGTGACAACTGTGATCTCGTGGGCTTGGAAGTAGTGGCGCAGTTTCCTTGAGGCCATGACAATGCCAAAAATCAACTTTTGCACGCCAGAGTACCTGGATCGAGCCCCCTACAACAGGGAGCTGACGAAGTACACTGGGCGCTGCACCACCTTCTTCTTTGCCGCATCCTTGGGGCTGCCTCCGCTGCCTTGCTCTTCTCTATCTTAATCTACATCTGATCTTGCTGGGGTATGCTCACTTTCCTCCCCGGAGGGGACACTGGCTGTGGCTGCCGCTTCATCCACTTCCCGCTGCGCCACCAGTGCCGCGCTAACCACTTGATTAGTTGCCGCCAAGTATAGCAACAACAGTTCTTGTGGTTTAGGAGCGACCAAAGTGGGCACAGAGGAAAGGTAGGCCTTCAAATCTTGCAGTGCAGCGTCTGCCTCTGGGGTCCACTCCACGGGTCCTGCCTTCTTCAAGATTTTGAAGAACGGCAAGGCACGCTCGGCAGACTTGGGAATGAATCTGCTAAGCGCGGCAACACATCCAGTCAAACGCCTCACGTCCTTAACTGTCTTGGGTGCTTGAATCTGCTCGATAGCCTTGATCTTGTCAGGGTTGGCCTCTATCCCCCAGTGGGACACAAAGAAGCCAAGTAGCTTGCTGGAAGGAATGCCAAACACACACTTCTCCAGGTTTAGCTTCAAGTTGATCTTGCGCAGATTAGCAAATGTCTCTTCCAAATCCTGAATGAGGGTTGATCTGTCCTTGGTCTTGACCACAATATTATCCATGTAAGCTTCAATGTTTCTGTGCAACTGTGACTCAAAACTAATCTGGACTGCCCTTGCAAAAGTGGATCCGGCGCTCTTCAACCCGAAGGGCATCCGTACGAAGCAGTATGTGCCACACGGGGTGATGAACGTAGTCTTCTCTTCGTCTTCCTTGGACATAAAGATCTGATGATATCCAGAATAGGCATCTAGGAAGGAAAGCAGGTCATACCCGAAGGTGGAATCCACAATCTGGTCGATGCGCGGCAAGGGAAATGGGTCCTTCGGGCATGCCTTGTTCAGATCCGTAAAATCTATGCACAACCTCCATTTCCCGTTGGCCTTGTGTACCACCACAGGATTCGCTAACCATGTTGGATGCAATACTCCTCTGACCAGACCAGCTGCCTCAAGTTTCTTGATCTCCTCGGCAATGAACTGCTGCCACTCCAAGGCTTGCTTTCGGACCTTGTGCTTGACGGGTCGGGCATGTCGGCAGATAGCAAGGTGGTGCTCGATTACCTCCCTGGGAACACCGGGGATATCAGATGGTTGCCAAGAAAACACATCGATATTCGCCCGTAGGAAGGCAACAGGCCGCTTTCCTATTTGTCATCAAGAGTGGCACTGATAGTGAAAGTACCATCAGCGCCAGCCAGCCCTGCCGGGACCTTTTTCACATTGGGTGCAGCAGCCTTGGATCTCTTGCCTGGCAAGTCATCAACACGCGCAGTGTACTCCGAAGATGTACGCTTCCCGGATTCCTTGCTGGCGTCCTTGTTAGCTTTCTTCTTTCCTTTACTTTCCTTGGTGGGAACAGCGGCTTCTGCGGCCTCTGCCGCGACTGTCTCCCGGTACATCTTGTCCACCCAAATGATTGCGTCCTTCTTATCTGACGGAATGGAAATGACGCCCATCGGCCCTGGCATCTTCAAGGTGTTGTAGGCATAATGGGATGCCGCCATGAATTTGGCCAGGGCTGGGCGACCAAGGATTCCATTGTACGGCAGGGGGAGGTCGACCACATCAAATACGATCTTCTCAGTACAGTAGTTCAACTCTTCCCCGAATGTCACTGGCAACATGATCTTCCCCTTAGGACGACTCCTGCCGGGGTTGATTCCTTGAAACGTAACAGTAACCTTGAGCTCTTCCTCTGCTATCTGAAGTTTGTTGATGACTTTTGGAGAAATCAGATTCAACCCGGCCCCGCCGTCAACCAACATCTTTGTGACTTTGAGGCTGCGTATTGTTGGTGAGACCAACAACGGCAAGCACCCTACCGCAGTGGTGCGTTCAGGGTGGTCCTCTTCATCGAAGATGATGGGCGTGCAGGACCACTTGAGCAGCCTCCTGATGACACTCCTAGAGATCGTGGCCCTTGGTCCGATGAATCTTGCAGTATGGGCCATCACCTTTCTCAGCCTTCTCGGCAGCTGCGGCCTCCCGGCAATCAGTGCACGCGGCAACTTCCTTGCCAGGTACCTCAGTCTTGGCCTTCTTGCCAGTACTAGGCGTGCCCGATCCCTCAACGGTCATCACTGCCTTATCCTTGCGCCTCTTATTGCGCTTCTTGTTCTTCTTCTTCTGACTGGTGGCCTCGTCATCATCCTCTGAGTCGATGTCGACGCCATCCTCTTCTCCGGGGAGCCTCCTCCCCTCCTCTACCCGAGCACACTTATCCACCATAGTATAAAGCTCCTTCATAGTCTTGGGCAATCGAACGTTCATCTTGGAACGTATCCGACGATTGCGTACGTTGGACTGGAACGCAACTATCACAGCTGCCGGGTGGATGTCTGGAATATTTCTATGGACTCGGCTGAATCTCTGCATGTACTTCCGCAGAATCTCTCCTTCTTTCTGCGGAAGGAGCTGCAAGTCGCTGGGCCGCCTTGGTTCTTGATGGCCGCCCGTGAAGGCGCCAATGAACTCATGGCATAGCTCGGCCCAGGTCGAAATGGAGTTCTCTAGCAGGTGCATCAGCCAAGACCGCACATTTGGCTTGAGTGCCAAAGGGAAGTAGTTGGCAAATACCTTCTCATGTCTTCCTCCGGCAGCTTGAACAGTGATGGTGTAGATGCTCAAGAACTCTGCCGGGTTCAGTCTCCCATCATACTTCTCTGGTATCTCTGGCTTGAACGTGCGAGTGGATGGCCAACGAACTTGCCGCAACTCACGTGTGAAGGCAGGGCACCCAGCCTCGAAAGGCAGGTACCCACCTTCGGCGAGTGCGGGTTCGTCGACATTGGGGTCGTCAAGCCTGTCGGACTGGCGGTGGGCATCACGGCGTAACTCGATGGTGACATGCGCGCCTTCCCTTTGCCTGCCCTCCAGGACTCGCCGTTGGCCTTGACGCGCTCGAGGGTCGGATGAAGCAATCAAGATGTCATCGGGTTCTTGGTTGCGCGGCTCCCGCGCTGGCTGCTGTGGAGGGGACTGCACCGTGGGGGTGGCCCCTTCCGCATGGCCAGCAGCGGGGGCCATTGTCGTTGCCTGGGGATGCTGTGACGGGCCAGCTCGATGCGATCCTCCCGCCTCGGCGAAGCCAATCAAGCTCTAAATGGTGGCTCTCCATTCATCCATCTAATCGGCTGCTGGCGGAAAACTCAACAGCAGTTGGGCCCGCGCCATGGCCTTCGAAGCGGTGCTTGGCATGGATGTCGATGAAGATCGTAACGTCACCCGGCTCCTGATGGTGCCGGCAATGGTTGCGCCGTGCTCTCGTCATCGTGAGCCAGTCGCCAGGATGGCGTGGTGACGAGGTGGAGGCGCTTGCGAACTAGCGGTTCCGTTTAGTACACCGGTTGGGTCAGCTTGCTCCGGGGGCGGTGCATTCCCTGTGGCCGCACCCGCAGCGGGGGTGGCCGGAGGATTGCGATTCGCCCCAGAGCGAGTGCCACCGCTGTGGCTGTGCCCTTCGGCTGGGTGGGGAGGTGCAGACGAAATGATCTCTCTACCCGTACCTCGTAGGGCATGACCGCTGGGATGCTGTTGGTGTTGTCCTTCTCCGGTGCCTCCTGCTCCTGTTTCGGCCACAGGGGAGGTGGTGATGACGCCGCCTGCGTCGACCACATCCCCCGCAGCGTCCACATCCCTAGGCATCCCCGTAGCCCCCGCGGCGTCGATGGTCACTTGCGGCAGGGCCTTCGAGGAGGACGACTGGGCGGCGGCACCGGGTTTCTTCTTGGGCGCCATGGACGATGGAGCCGTCGATGAGGAGAACGATGAAGAAGATGACGCGCTACGTACGCTTCTCGGGTTCGCGCAAGCGCTTCCCCATACCTGGCACACCAAAGATGTCATGGGAAACCACGGCCACCTATGGGGCCATGAGCCACTTGTGGTTCGGTAAGGGGGATGAGCACATTGCACAAAGAGCGGAGAACGTCGCGCAGCACGGCAGAGATCACACGGGCGATTTTACCCAGGTTTGGGCCGCCGCGAGGCGTAAAAGGCTACTCCTGCTTCGGTGGATTGATGGTGGATTGTGGTGGAAACGCAACGTTCTTGTCTGACAGGGTTGCCTCGGGGCGAGAGCAGCTACGCGTGTACGAGTGTATGAGGGTCCGAATCCTTTCTATGGTTGCCATGGGCCTACTTTTATAGATCAAGGGGTCACCACAGTGGCAAAGGAGTCATTGTGTACTGATTAGATAGCAAACAGTGCTATCATACCTAACTCTGCAGACAGGGCAGAGCGCATTAAATGCGCCGCTTAGTGTCACATCATGGCTTGCCCGGCACTCCTTGCCGGGCTGTTTGGCCACCTTCTCTCCTGTCCGCATGACACGTCGCTGGACGGGTGTCATTTGGAGGTGATTTCTGTAGGAAGTGGCTGCCATATGGCAGAGAATAGCCACCTAGTCACTTTGGGGCTTGACACCGCACCGATCGAGGTGGTGCGGTGGAGTCTTGGCAGGGTATTTTGCCTTCGTAGGGCCTGCCAGGCCTGCTGGGACGGTCTTGAGGCTTGCTTCTGGGGCAACCTTGTCCTTGCCAGGCTCGCCTGCCCGGCAAGGGAGGTTTTCCCTTAGTGGTGTCTAGCTCCTTTGGCTTGACTTGGTCTTCTTGATCTGCACTCTGATTCTTCAAAGAGGTGATCTCTTATGTTTGGTCTGATCTTGGATGTTGCAATCTTGATCTTAGGCCCGTGCACAGTCTGGGCAACGGACCCGGGGTTTGTTGCACCGACAGCAAGGGAGAGGTTTGTTTGCATCCCGTGCAAGTTTTTTTCAAGGCTAATGGAAGAGGCCTTAAATTAAGATGGTGTGCACGTGGGATATAAACATGGACTGTTTTTCTACTTCATCCGATGGCTGTAGATTAAGTAATGGGGAGATCTGATGGTTAATTTAGTGTGCGTGGGACAGAACGCATAGACTCTTGTTCTACTTCATCCGATGGTTGTAGGTAAGTAATGGGGAGATCTGATGGTTAATTTTCTTAGTTGTGAAGGATTAACGTGGTGCTTCCTTTGGTGCCTCCAATTAGTAAATATAAGATAATGCCGATATTAATGAGTTTATTGCGAAAGTCTCCGTTGTCCAAGAAGAGATTAATATTTTGCAGGAATCTATGGAAGAAGAAATTGATGAAACTGCAAGCTCATTAGATGAAAAAGATGATGAGGAGAGCGAAGAACAAAAGGAGGAAGAGCGGATTAGATACCCGTGCCCACCTTCTAATGAGAGTAACCCTCCAACTTATATATTTTTTTAATGTCCCTTCGTTCTTACCGGAGGATGAATGCTATGATCCCTTGGATTCATTTGAAATATCCCTTTTTGATGAACTTGATGCTTGCTATGCTTGTGGCCATGATGCCAATTTGGATTATGCTTATGGAGATGAACTTGCTATAGTTCCTTATGTTGAGAATGAAATTGTTGCTATTGCGCCCACACATGATAGTCCTATTATCTTTTTGGATTCTCCAAACTACACTATATCGACGAATTTTGCACTTATTAAGGATTACATTGATGGGTTTCCTTTTACAGTTGCACATGATAATTTTGATGAATATAATATGCATGTGCTTGCTGCTTCTACTTGCAATTATTATGAGAGAGGAACTACATCTCCACCTCTCTATGTTTCCAACACGATAAAATTACAAGAAACTGCTTACGCTATGTATTGGCCTTTACTTGATGTGCATGAATTGTTCCTTTATGACATGCCGATGCATAGGAAGAGAGTTAGATTTCATCATTGCATGATATATGTTGCTTTGTGCTCACTACTAAATGCCAAATCATTGTTAATTAAAATTTGCTTTGATATACCTTGGGATCCGGGTGGATCCATTACTTGAGCACTTTATGCCTAGCTTAATGGCTTTAAAGAAAGCGCTGCCAGGGAGACAACCCGGAAGTTTTAGAGAGCCATTTTATTCTGTTGAGTGCTTTTATAAAGTTTAAAAACAAAAAAATATAGAGGGGAACTTAAAAAACTTTTTCAAAAAGAGAAGCGATTGGAAGGTTATGCATTGGAGAAGTGAGGGTCGACCTTGAACACTTATGTTCATGCTCATGGAAACAATGTATAATTTTTCATGGAAGTTTCTCACAAAAATAATTATCCCCTTGTACAAATCCATTGTGCTATAAAAATAATGTGCCAACATTTACCTTTAGGATGATTAGATTGCTTGTTGGTATGTGCGGTGCAAAAACAGAAACTTTGGTTGTAATGCCTGATTTTACATTTTTTTACTGGAACGTCAAAAGTTTCAAAATTTTATACACAGTACTTATATGATTTTTTTAATTTTTTTCCTAATTTTTTAGAATTTTTGGAGTCACACAAGTATGGTCAATGTTCAGATTACTACAGACTGTCCTGTTTTTGACAGAATTTTTTATGCATTGTTTTGCTTGTTTTGATGAAACTATCAATTGTATCGGTGGTATAAGCCATGGAGAAGTTATAATACAGTAGCTACAATGCGAAAACAAAATATGAATGTGTTTGCAATAGTACTTAAAGTAGAGATTTGCATTATTATACTAATGGATCTCACCGAGGTTTCTGTTAAGTTTTGTGTGGATAAAGTGTTCAAAGATCGAGAAGGTCTCGATATGAGAAGGAGGAGAGGCAAGAGTTCAAGCTTGGGGAAGCCTAAGGCATCCCAAGTAAATACTCAAGGAGACTCAAGCGCCTAAGCTTGGGGATGCCCTGAAAGGCATCCCATCTTTCTTCAACAACTATCGGTATGTTTCAGTTTTCGTTTCGTTCATGTGATATGCGTAAATTTTGGAGCGTCTTTGTGTTTAGTTTTCATTTTTATTTTATGCACCATGATGGTATGAGATAGTCCATGGTTGATTTATAGAATGCTCATTTCACTTCACTTATATCTTTTGAGTATGGCTTTATAGAATGCTTCATGTGCTTCACTATTATCATTTGAAGTTTGGATTGCCTGTTTCTCTTCACATATAGAAAACCGTTATTTGTAGAATCTCTTTAGCTTCACTTATATTTATAAGAGCATAGTCTTTTGTATAAAGAATTCAACTCTCATGCTTCACTTATATCTATTTAGAGAATCATCCGGAATTGGTTATTTGCATGGTTAGTCATGAAATCCTACATAAAACTTGTGGATCACTGAATATGATATGTTTGATTCCTTGCAACAGTTTTGTGATATAGAGATGACAATATGTGGGAAGTACTAGTAAACAGTTGTGGTTAGTAGGAATATTGGTGTTAAGGTTTGTGATTCCCGAAGCATGCACGTATAGTCTCTCGTTATGCTATGAAGTTGAGCATGATTTATTATTGATTGACTTCCTTATGAGTGGCGGTCTGGGACGAGCGATGGTCTTTTCCTACCAATCTATCCCCCTAGAGGCATGCGTAGTAGTACTTTTCTTCGAGGGCTAATAAACTTTTGCAATAAGTATATGAGTTCTTTATGACTAATGTGGGTCCATGGATTATACACACTCTCACCTTTCTGCAATTTGCTAGCCTCTACGGTACCATGCATTGCCCATTCTCACCTCGAGAATCGGTGCAAACTTCATCGGTGCATCCAAACCCCGTGATATGATACGCTCTATCACACATAAGCCTTATTGTATCTTCCTCAAAACAACCACCATACCTACCTATTATGGCCTTTCCATAGCCATTCCGAGATATATTGCCATGCAACTTCCACCGCTTCCGTTTTGATGTCTTGAGCATTCATTGTCATATTGGTTTGCATGATCGTAAGATATCTAGCATGATATTTCCATGGCTTGTCTATTTTTCGATATCCCTGCTATGCTAGATCATTGTGCATCCTGGTACACTGCCAAAGGCATTCATATAGAGTCATAATTTGTTCTAGGTATCGAGTTGTAATTTTTTATTTTGTTGAGTTGTAAGTAAATAGAAGTGTGATGATGATCACTATTCATTATTGGAGCATGTCCTAGTGAGGAATGGATGATGGAGACTATGATTCCCCCACAAGTCGGGATGAGACTCCGGACATATATAAAAAAAAAGAAAAAAAGTGAGGCAAAAAAGAACCCAAGAAAAAAAAAGAAAGAAAAAAAGAAAAAAATGAGAGAAAAGAGAGAAGGGGCATGCTAATTTCACACTTGTGCTTCAATGTAGCACCATGTTTTTCATTTAGAGAGTCTCCTATGTTGTCACTTTCATATACTAGTGGGAATTTTTCATTATAGAGTTAGATGCACACCCACTTAGTTTTCATATTGAGCTTTCATACACTTATAGCTCTTAGTGCATCTGTTGCATGGCAATCCTTACTCCTCACGTTGATATTAGTTGATGGGCATCTCCATCGCTCGTTGATTAGCCGCGTTGATGTGAGACTTTCTTACCTTTTTGTCTTCTCTATGTTTACTCCTATCATCATACTCTATTACACCCATAGTGCTATATCCATGGCTTACGCTCATGTATTGCGTGAGGGTTGAAAAAGCTGAAGCGCGTTAAAAAGTATGAACCAATTGATCGGCTTGTCATCGGGGTTGTGCATGATAACTACTTTGTGTTAAGAAGACGGAGCAAGACAAGACTATATATTTTGTAGGCATAGCTTTATTTTGCGTTGATATATTGAAATACACGATTGTTTGTTGGGATGCCTGAGTATTGATGTCTTTATGTCAAATTATAGACTATTGCTTTGAATCACTCGTGTCTTAATATTCATGCCATGATTAGAGATATGATCAAGATTATGCTAGGTAGCATTCCACATCAAAAATTATCTTTTTTTATAATTTACCTACTCGAGGACGAGTAGGAATTAAGCTTGGGGATGGTTATACGTCTCCGTCGTATCTATAATTTCTGATTGTTCCGTGCCAATATTATACAACTTTCACATATTTTTGACAACATTTTATATGATTTATTGGACTAACATATTGATCCAGTGCCCAGTGCCAGTTCCTGTTTTTTGCATGTTTTTTGTTTCGTAGAATATCCATATCAAACGAAGTCCAAATGCAATAAAAATTTACGTAGAATTATTTTGGAATATATGTGAATTTTGGGAAGTGGAATCAATGAAAACGGAGGCCCACAGCCCCCACAAGACACCAGGGCGCGCCCCAGGGCCCAGGCGCGTGGTGGTGGGTTGTGGTCACCTCGTAAGGTGGTTGCTGCTCTCCTTCAGGCACAAGGAAGCTTATATCTGAAAAAAATCGTGTTAAAATCTTAGCGCAATTGGAGTTATGGATCTGCGGGAATATAAGAAATGTCTTTCGGCCAGAAAACAGGAACGAAAAACAGAAGAGAACAGAGAGGGAGATCCAATCTCGGAGGGGCTCCCGCCCCTCCACCGCCATGGAGGCCATGGATCAGAGGGGGAACTCTCCTCCCATCTAGGGGGAGGCAAAGGAAGAAGAAGAAGGAGGGGGGCTCTCTCCCCCTCTCTCCCGGTGGCGCCGGAGCGCCGCCGGGGCAATCATCGTGACGACGATCTACTCAAACAACTTCGCCGCCGTCAACACCAACTCTCTCTCCTCTATGCAGCAGTGTAACATCTCTTTTCCCCACTGTAATCTCTACTTAAACATGGTGCTCAATGCTATATATTATTTCGCAATGATCTATGGCTATCTTATGATGTTTGAGTAGATCTGTTTTATCCTATGGGTTGACAGATGATCATGATTGGTTTGAGTTGTATGTTTTATTTTGGTGATGCCCTATGCTGCCCTCCATGTCACGCAAACATGAGGGATCCCCACTAAAGAGTGTTGCAATATGTTCATGATTCTCTTATGGTGGGTGGCGTGAGTGACAGAAGCACTGACCCGAGTAAGGGGGTTGTTGCGTATGGGAGTAAAGAGGACTTGATACTTAATGCTATGGTGGGTTTTACCTTAATGATATTTGGTAGTTGCGGATGCTTTATAGAGTTCCAATCATAAGTGCATATGATCCAAGTAGAGAAAGTATATTATCTCATGCCTCTCCCTCATATAAAATTGCAACAATGATTATCGGTTTAGTTATCGATCACCCAGGGACAAATAACTTTCTTGCGTAACAAAAGCTATCTACTTTTATTATCTTGCAATTTACTCGTTGTTTTATTCTCTCAAAGTACTCCTAGTTTTATTCTTGTTCTAGGTAAAGCAAACGTTAAGTGTGCGTAGAGTTGTATCGATGGTCGATAGAACTTGAGAGAATAATTGTTCTGCCTTTAGCTCCTCGTTAGGTTCGACACTCTTATTTATCGAAAAAGGCTACAAACGATCCCCTATACATGTGGGTTATCAGTGGTGGCGGTGACCTACCAATGGTTTCGAGTGAGGGAGGGGTGGTGTGTGATAACCCACAAGTATAGGGGATCGTTTGTAGCCTTTTTCGATAAATAAGAGGGTCGAACTCAACCAGGAGCTAAAGGTAGAACGAATATTCCCTCAAGTTCTATCGACCACCGATACAACTCTACGAACACTTAACATTTGCTTTACCTAGAACAGGAATAAAACTAGAATTACTTTGTAGCTGTGGATAGGTTTGCAAGATAATATAGAACGTGAAAATAAAAGTTAGGTGTTGTTTTAATAAAAGTACAATTTAATAAAGCGAGTGTGGAAAAGTGGTGATAGGATTTGCGGAATTGTCCCTAGGTGATCGATAACTAAACCGGTAATCATTGTTGCAATTTTATATGAGGGAGAGGCATGAGCTAACATACTTTCTCTACTTGGATCATATGCACTTATGATTGGAACTCTAGCAAGCATCCGCAACTACTAAAGATCATTAAGGTCGTAAAACCCAAGCATAGCATTAAGTATCAAGTCCTCTTTATCCCATGCGCAATGACCCCCAAACTCGGGTCTGTGCTTCTGTCACTCACGCCAGCCACCATAAGCGAACCATGAACGTATTGCAACACACTACAACGGGGATCCCTCCATTTGCGTGACATGGAGGGCACCGTAGGACAGCACCAAAATAAAATATACAACTCAAACCAATCATGATCATCTATCCACCCATAGGACAAAATAGATCTACTTAAACATCATAGGATGGCAACATAGTATTGGATAATAGTATGAAGCATAAAGCACCATGTTCAAGTAGAGGGTACAGCGGGTTGCGGAAGAATGGACCGCTGAATATAGATGGGGGAAGGTGATGGAGTTGTTGGTGAAGATGACGGAGTTGTTGGAGTAGATCAGCGTCACACGATGATTGCCCCGGCGGTGTTCCGGTGCCAACGGGAGAGAGCCCCCTCCTTCTTATTCTTCCTTGGCATCCCCCTAGATGGGAGGAGGGTTCCCCCTCTGGTCCATGGCCTCCATGGCGTCGGAGGGGCGAGAGCCCCTTCGAGATTGGATATGTCTCTCTGTTCTCTTCTGTTTCGTGTTCCTGTTTTCTGGCTGAAAACCGTTTCTTATATTCCCGGAGATCCGTAACTCCGATTGCGCTGAGATTTTAACATGATTTTTTCCGGATATAAGCTTCCTTGTGCCCGAAGTAGAGCTCCTACCAATGTACGAGGAGGGCACAACCCACCACCACGCGCCTGGGCTGCCTGGCGCGCACAGGTGTCTTGTGGTGGCTGTGGGCCCCCGTTTGCGTTGATTCCAAATTCCAAAAATCACGTATATTCCAAAATAATTCTCCGTAAATTTTTATCGTGTTTGGACTTCGTTTGATATGGATATTTTGCAAAACAAAAAACATGCAAAAAACAAGAACTGGAACTGGGCACTGGATCAATATGTTAGTCCAATAAATCATATAAAATGTTGCCAAAAGTATGTAAAAGTTGTATAATATTGGCATGAAACAATCAAAAATTATAGATACGACGGAGACGTATCAGCATCCCCGAGCTTAATTCCTGCTCGTCCTCGAGTAGGTAAATGATAAAACAAGATAATTTTTGATGTGGAATGCTACCTAGCATAATCTTGATCATATATCTAATCATGGCATGAATATTAAGACACAAGTGATTCAAAGCAATAGTCTATAATTTGACATAAAGACATCAATACTCAGGCATCCCAACAAACAATCGTGTCTTTCAAAATATCAATGCTAAAGAAAGCTATCCCTACAAAATCATATAGTCTTGTCATGCTCTGTCTTCTTAACACAAAGTATTTATCATGCACAACCCCGATGACAAGCCGAGCAATTGGTTCATACTTTTTAACGCACTTCAGCTTTTTCAACCCTCACGCAATACATGAGCGCAAGCCATGGATATAGCACTATGGGTGGAATAGAGTATGATGATAGGGGTAAATATAGAGAAGTCAAAAAAGTAAGAAAGTCTCACATCGACGCAGCTAACCAACGGGCTATGGAGATGGCTATCAATTGATATCAATGCGAGGAGTAGGGATTGCCGTGCAACGAATGCACTAAGAGCTATAAGTGTATGAAAGCTCAACATGAAAACTAAGTGGGTGTGCATCTAATCCTACAATGAAAAATTCCCACTAGTATATGAAAGTGACAACATAGGAGACTCTCTATATGAAAAACATGGTGCTACTTTGAAGCACAAGTGTGGAACTAGCATGCCCCTTCTCTCTTTGTCTTTTTTTTCTTTTCCTTTTTTTATCTTTTTTCTCCTTTTTTTCTCTCTTTGTCCGGAGTCTCATCCCGACTTATGGGGGAATCATAGTCTCCATCATCCATTCCTCACCGGGACATGCTCTAATAATGAATAATGATGATCATCACACTGATATTTACTTACAACTCAAAAGAAATAAAAATTACAACTTGATACCTATAACAAAATATGACTCTATATGAATGCCTCTGGCAGTGTACTATGATGTGCAATGATCTAGCATAACAACGATATCAAAAAATTGGAAAGCCATGGAAATATCATGCTATCTATCTTACGATCATGCAAACCAATATGACAATGAATGCTCAGGTCATCAAAATGGAAGCGGTGGAAGTTGCATGGCAATATATCTCGGAATGGCTATGGAAAGGCCATAATAGGTAGGTATGGTGGCTATTTTGAGAAAGATATAATAAGGCTTATGTGTGATAGAGCGTATCATATCACGGGGTTTGGATGCACCGGCGAAGTTTGCACCGACTCTTGAGGTGAGAAAGGGCAATGCACGGTACCGTAGAGGCTACCAAGTTGCAGAAAGGTAAGAGTGCGTATAATCCATGGACTCACATTAGCCATAAAGAACTCATATTCTTATTGCAAAAGTTTATTAGCCTTCAAAGCAAAGTACTACTACGCATGCCCCTAGGGGGATAGATTGGTAGGAAAAGACCATCGCTCATCCCCGACCGCCACTCCTAAGGAAGACAATCAATAATAAATCATGCTCCAACTTCATAGCATAACGAGAGACTATACGTGCATGCTTCGGGAATCACAAACCTTAACACCAATATTCCTACTAACCACAACTGTTTACTAGTACCTCCCACATATTATCATCTCTACATCGCAAAACTATTGCAAGGAATCAAACATATCATATTCAGTGATCCATAAGTTTTATGTAGGATTTTATGACTATCCATGCAAATGACCAATTCCTGTTGACTCTCTAAATAGATATAAGTGAAGCATGAGAGTTTAATTCTTTCTACATAAGACCATGCTCTAATAAGTATAAATGAAGCAAAAGATCATTCTACAAATAACGGTTTTCTATGTGAAGAGAAACAGGCAATCCAAACTTCAAATGATATAAGTGAAGCACATGAAGCATTCTATAAAGCCATACTCAAAAGATATAAGTGAAGTGTAATGAGCATTCTACAAATCAACCATGGACTATCTCATACCAGCATGGTGCATAAAAGAAAAGTGAAAATTAAACACAAAAGACGCTCCAAGATTTACACATATCACATGAATGAAACGAAGACGAAAACATACCGATACTTGTTGAAGAAAGATGGGATGCCTTCCGAGGCATCCCCAAGCTTAGACGCCTGAGTCTCCTTGGATATTTACTTGGTGTGCCTTGGGCATCCCCAAGCTTGAAATCTTGCCTCTCCTCCTTCTCCTCATATCAAGACCTCCTCGATCTTTGAACACTTCATCCACACAAAACTTACCAGAAAACTGATGAGATCCATCAGTATAATAAAGCAAATCACTACTTTAAGTATTGTTGCAAACCCATTAATATTTTATTTTTGCATTATCCCTGCTGTATTATAACTTCTCCATGGCTTATACCGCCGATAAAATCGATAGTTTCATCAAAACAAGCCAGAATCTCTCTTAAACATGACAGTCTGTAGTAATCTGAACATTCACCATACTTCTTGTACTCCAAAAATTCTGAAAAATTAGGACCAAATAAACAATTTGTATAGCAATACTGTGCAAAAAGTTTTAGAAACTTTTGACATTCTAGTAAAAAAAATGTAAAATCACGCACTACAGCCAAAGTTTCTATTTTTGCACGGCACATACCAACAAGCAATCTAATCATCCTAAAGGCAAATCTTGGCACATTATTTTTATAATACAATGGATTTGTACAAGGGGATAATTATTTTTGTTGAAAATTTTCTGTAATTCAAGATTCACAAAGTTTCCATGGGCATGAACAAAGTTCAAGGCATGCTCCCACTTCCACGGTGCTCGTCCTTCTCACTTTCACTTTTCTTTTTGTGAAGTTTTAGGTTCCCCTCTATATGTTTTTTTGAAACTTCATAAAAGCACTCAACAGAATAAAATGACTCTCTAAAACTTCCGAGTTGTCTCACTAGTAGCGCTTTCTTTAAAGCCATTAAGCTAGGCATAAAGTGCTCAGGTAATGGATCCACCGGATCCCAATGTATATCAAAGCCAATTTTAATTAACAATGATTTGGCATTTAGTAGTGAGCACAAAGCAACATATATCATGCAATGACAAAGTCTAACTCTCTTCCTATGCATCGGCATGTCATACAAGAACAATTCATGCACATCAAGTAAAGGCCAATACATAGCATAAGCAGTTTCTTGCAATTTTATTGTGTTGGAAACATAGAGAGGTGGAGATATAGTTCCTCTCTCATAATAATTGCAAGTAGGAGCAGCAAGCACATGCATATTATATTCATCAAAATTATCATGTGTAATGGTAGAATGCAACCCATCAATGTAATCCTTAATAATTGCAAACTTCTCCGATATAGTGTAGTTTAGAAAATTCAAAAAGATAATAGGACTATCATGTGGTGGTGCAATAGCAACAATTTTATTCTTAACATAAGGAACTATAGCAAGTTCATCTCCATAAGCATAATTCAAATTGGCATCATGGCCACAAGCATAGAAAGCAACAATATCATCAAAAAGGGATATTTCAAATGAATCAACGGTATCATAGCAATTATCATAGCATTAATCCTTCGGTAAGAACGAAGGGACATTAAACAATGTATGAGTTGAAGAGTTACTCTCAATAGAAGGTGCGCACGGGTGATAAATCCGCTCTTCCTCCTTTTGTTCTTCGCTCTCCTCATCATCTTTTTCATCAAATGAGCTCATAGTTTCATCAATTTCTTCTTCCATAGACTCCTGCAAAATATTGGTGTCTTCTTGGACAGCGGAGACTTTTTCAATAAAAGCATCAATATCGGCATTGTATTTATAATTTTCATAGCAATATTTAAGTATAGCAAAAATTTCAGGTCTATAAACAGAATCATCATAATTTTCATACTTTTCAAACAGAGATTCAATTTCATAAGCACCCTTAAAAGCAACAAATTCTTCTATTCGTTCCACATCATAATAATCATATATACCATTAGCATAAGAAGATAAGGCTTCATCATCATTTAATTTGCATGAAAAGGGAAGGTGTGGAGTCTTCATCCTAGAGCAACAAGTATAATCATATCTCTGGCCTAAATTCCAAGCATACCAATGCAACATATCAATTTGATCCCATAATAGTTTCCCTTTTGAGTTAAGCGATAATCCCTAAAGTATTCATGTTGATCCAATGTTACTCCCATTATCAAGTTGAATGGGGTTTTCTCAGGATTATCAAAGTAGTTTTTAATATTTTTCACATAACGATCATCGATGGTTTTAGGAGGTTCCCCATCTCCATGAGTAGCAAGTACCACTAATTTTTTGGGTGTTTCGTGTTCCATATCCATAACTAAAGATAGAGAACAACTTAGAATAGAAAATAAAAACTACTTAGTGATAAAGCAAACAAGCACACACGAGAATATTCACCCCACACTATGTCTTCCCGGCAACAGCGCCAGAAAAAGTTCTTGATAACCCCCAAGTATAGGGGATCATTTGTAGCCTTTTTGATAAATAAGAGTGTCAAACCCAACGAGGAGCTAAAGGTAGAATGAATATTCCCTCAAGTTCTATCGACCACCAATACAACTCTACGCACACTTAACGTTTGCTTTACCTAGAACAAGAATAAAACTAGAATTACTTTGTAGGTGTCGATAGGTTTGCAAGATAATAAAGAACGTGAAAATAAAATTAGGTTTTGTTTTAATAAACGTACAATTTAATAAAGCGAGTGTGGAAAAGTGGTGATAGGATTTGCGGAATTGTCCCTAGGTGATCAATAACTAAACCGGTGATCATTGTTGCAATTTTATATGAGGGAGAGGCATGAGCTAACATACTTTCTCTACTTGGATCATATGCACTTATGATTGGAACTCTAGCAAGCATCCGCAACTAGTAAAGATCATTAAGGTCGTAAAACCCAACCATAGCATTAAGTATCAAGTCCTCTTTATCCCATACGCAATGACCCCCAAACTCGGTTTGTGCTTCTGTCACTCACGCCACCCACCATAAGCGAACCATGAACGTATTGCAACACTGTCGGGGCACGACACCTATGGGGTCCCGAGAGACCCCTTTACGATTCGGCGGGGGGAGAGGTATACGCAAAGAGCAGAACCAGTGATCGACGCGGGAGGTTTTTACCCAGATTCGGGCCGCTGATCAGCGTAAAACCCTACTCCTGCTTTGTGTTCTTATTGATGTTCTTGAGCCCAGCCTACAGGAGCGCTCGCAATGAACGGTACGTTCAAAGAGCAGCTACGCATGCAGAATGGGCCAGAAGTTCTCCTCTTCTGTGGCAGTTGCCTTGGGCCTCCTTTTATATGCTCAAAGGGGTCTCCACAGTGGAAAAATGTACATACATTGAGGTGTAAAGTAGTGTTGGTAGCGCAGTAGAAAACAAAAATTTTCCGACCTACGCACCAGCCCAGGACCACTATGGAGACTGCATACAAGGTTTGATCATTTTCGTTACCGACTCGTAGCGCAGCGGAAGTAGAGTCAATGACGATCGTCGGTGCAGATCCCCGCAGCTAGGATTTACAACCTCCCAACCGCGAGGATGTACTCCCTCATCCGCCACTCGGACAGCCCTCCGGGAGGCGGCCGGACAGTCCCCCGGACGGTGTCGTGGACAGCCCTTCGGGAGGACTCACAGAACTCGGACCGTCACTCGGACAGCCCTTCGGGAGGACACTCGAACAGCCCCTCGGGCAAAAGGACGAAACTACGACCTCTCTACGGGGTTGCACACATACGGTGCCATCTATCCGGCAGGGCTTCGCCGTCCAGAACTAGTTCCCACCGGAACCCAGACAGCCTTTCGGCACTACGAAACTATTTCGTGGGAGGGAGAGAGAATGCCAGATCATGCATGGCTTGTGTGAGAGAGTTGGAGTGGAGTTGCAGAGCACCTCTCCTCCTCCTTATATAGTGGTGGAAGGGGTGGAGGGGGCTGAAAATTCAGCCCACTAAACATGGGGAAAACATGTTCCCACAAAACAAGGAGAACATGTTCCCACCAAACAAGGGAAAAACATGTTCCCTTGTCCATGGTGTTCCCCCATGGGGCCCCACCTTCCTCCCAACACTCTCCACCATTTGTGGGGGCTGCCCCCCACCATGGGGGCACCCCCCAACATTTTGTCCAGCCACAAGGGGGCTGCTCCCAAAGGGGCCCCCCCCAAAAACAGCCCAAAAACAGCCCCCACGATCCGTGGGATCTTGTCCCCTCACGCTGGGACAAGATGTTTTCCGCGACTATTATTTCTGAAAAATTCCAGAAGGTCCCAGAACATTTCCGGCACCCTCTAAAATTATCTGGACGCGCTCTGGAACATTTCCAGTATGGTGGTTTAATTTAAAACCATCTTTGTTTACCCGGTAAACAACTCCGGCAGCTCCGAAACTTTTTTTTTCGGTTTTTTCTCCAGAAAAATTCCAGAAATTACCAGACCAATCTGGCAACCTCCAAAACATTCCCGGTGCTTGCCGAAACCTTTTTGGATCAATGGTTTTATCCGAAACAACTTTTCGGTTTTACCGAAACTTTTTCAGTGTTCTCTCTCCGGAACTCTTCCGTTGTCTCCGAAACTTTTCGGTGATTTTCTCTCAGACTCCCTGTCTAGTATTCAGCAGATAGATGACCCTTCAGCGTGTGACCCTATAGGTTCGGTGAAGTATAGACATGACACGGAACACCTTCCGATCAATGATCAACATCGGAGCCGTGGACACCCATATTGACCCCTATACCCACACGAATGAATATTCGAGTGAACCTCCAGTTGCCGTGTGCTATTCCTGTTGCTTCACGATATGTTACAAATACCCGAGGTTAGACATGTAGGCATTTCCGTGGATCAACAACTTGTCCACTATGCCAGTTACCTCGTTACCGGTATTGTTCTCTTTTCTCGTTACCGTGTTCCGGCATCCCTGTGATCAAATCACAAAGTGTCTGGCCAGACGATGATGGATACCGTAACACCGAGAGGGCCCAGAGATATCTCTCCATCGTCGGAGGAGCAAATCCCAATCTCGAGCTATCAAGTTACTTGACACACTTTTCCATGAACCCGTAAGCCGCCGTAATAGCCACCCATTTACGGATGACGTTTAACAAACCCCAAAGTTCATGAAGCAAGTATGAAGAAACTCGACACTCTCATGGTCTAAGGAATTTTGCAAACATTAACCATCTCTGTGTTATTAACCATTAATATGTGACGAATGTAACTCATAGCATAACATCAATTTGCTCTCTTCTGTCCATCGCTGGAACTCTGAAGTTTGCACCCTTTCTAGCATCCTCTGGATTGACAAAATACCTTGGACTGTAACACATGCAGGTCCTTGGTTTCATTTCCATCAGATGGAAATCCTTTTGTCATCCATTGTTTTATATCTCATGATATGAAATATGTATTAATTGCTAGTTCAACCCGAACCGAATTTAAGCATCGCTACGATGAAGCAACCTCATCGTAGTCAACTCCTTGAACTTGTATATTGCAACAAGTCGAGCTTTATGGATAAAACATTTTTATTCATATCAGTTATAGTTCCATAAATATTCGTCAGACTCTAAGTCTTCCGAAAGGTGTATCAAGGTTTTAATCTTGAATCACTTATATGGAAACTATCTCGGATTGTATTGGCATTTAGCCAATTCCGGAGTTAGGGCCCATCAACGCTTCCTTGTGTATCGTAGGTATACTGTTGTCTAACAACAATATCTCGTTTGCGCACCTGAGAGGTTTGCACGAGCCTTGCCTACGTGGTTCAGCTGCAAGTTTGACCGAAGTCCATACATTTTATTTTAGAGACTTCCGTATCAGTCGCAGTAGGAAACTCCGGAATTACTTCCAAGGTCTCTTTCCTTTGATCTGATGGCGAAGATACTGTTTATCTCGTCGAGTTGCACTATTCTCCCACTCACCTTTTTCAAAGAACCATTTTCTTCAAAAAGCATACCATTTTGTGGCAAAAACTTTTGCCTCGGTATAGTGGTGGGGGAATACCCAATGACTTGGGATAACCTACAAAGTAGCACTTGTCTGATTTGGAATAGGTTTGTAACCTTTTACACAAGCCCCATATTCCAAATGTTAAGAAAAGATATAACATGGTTGGGCGTACCATACCATGGTGTCATTTCAACAGACCTGATGGAGCTCTTTTCAGTGTAAAAGCCGCAGTCTCTAAAGCATCACCTTTTAAAAGGGATAATGGCAAATTTATTTATGTCATCTTTGATCTTACCATGTCATAAATGGTTTGATTACATCTTCACGGACTTTCCACTTGCAGTGGTGTTCCGGGAGGTGCAAGTTATGAAACCCCTTTCACAACTCATCAGACATTCGCTAAACTTGTAACTCAAATATTTCTTTCTGCAATCGAATTGTAGAAACATAATTTTCTTGTTACAATAAATTCTACTTCATATTTGAAAACCTTTCGAATGATTTCAAAAGATCCAGACTTACGTCTCATCAAGTAAATATCCACATATCTACTTGAGTCATTTCTGAAGATAGATAAATCCACTACTTGCAACAACCTTTATCGGACTACACACATCAAATGTATGATCACCAATAAGTTTGTTGTCCGTTCCTTATGGCCTGTGAACGGTATTTCAGTCACTTCTCTTTTCGGAGGAAAGTTGCAAGTGTCAGATGATTCAAAATCAAACGACTTCAAAATCCATCATAATGGAATTTATCCATGCGGGTTTCTCCAATGTGACCAAATGCAGTGCCACACTTGTGTGGTATTCTTTTAGTCTTGCGACATTTAGCGTCAGTGTTATGGATGTATCATATTACCATCAATATTCATAACATACATCCCATCTAGGATGGAAGCTTGGCCCTTCATGTTATTCATAATACTGAACAACAGTTATTGTTTTTATGAACAACTCTTTTGCAACAAACATTGTGCAATGGGCTAGAGTGTATGGAACTCTAAAATGAATTATGAAAGTAAACCCAGAGGTAAATTATTATCAATATTCATAACATACATCTCATTCATAATGAAAGTATGGCCCTTATGTTATTCATAACATCGAACATCAAAAGTTCTCTTATAAACAACCTTCTTGCAAGATACCTTATGCAATGGGCTAGAGTTTGTGAAACTCCAAACGAATTATAAAAATAAATACAGACGGTAATACACCGATGGAAGGTATAGTAACATTTACTATGTTCCCCGTGTATACCTAAAACTCATTTCTGGCTAGTCTTTCAGGCCATAGTAGTTCTTACATCGAGTTGCAACAGAAAGCAATCGAGCGGGTATCTTTGTGATTAACTCACAGTACCCAAGAATCAGTGATTAACAATTTAATCATAATTCCCAAGGACTATATCTTTGACCAGCCTTCTATACATCAAAAACTTGTATGACATTCATACATGAGCTGGATATTCCAGTCTCCTTTCTTTCTGCCTTTATACTTCTAACAGTTTAACTTTCAGTATTTCTCCTACTCTCATAAAAAGCACCGAACTTAAGAGTGGCGTTAGCCCCGGACTTCCTAGGCGTGAAAGTCTTACTAACACCCTTCGGACACTTCCTTTCTCTTTAAGTTGTTGTTTTATTCACCTTTCATCATATGACAGGCGTTCTTCTGGATCCCTCTCTTATCAGTCTAATGCATAGTAAACTCCTTTACTAATAGTTTGCAAACAAACATTGCTTTGGATATCTCATATCTTTTAGCCTTTGTCTGTCTCTGAAAATAATTTTCAGATTCCATGAATATCACATAACTATCCAAACTTTCGAAGTTTGGGTCTCATGGAAACAAACATATTGTGCTTGACTGAAATGGAATTCTAGCTTTTGGATCAACGGACGAGAGTCACATGATCCATAGCATAAGCGAGAGAATACCGAAAGTATGCAATAGGATAAAGTCCTTCTCGGCACTCTTGAGGACAATCCTCACATTACGTTACCAACCGTAAAGTTTTAACCAGATATTTAACAGCTATTCAATTTTAATAGGGAAGGTGGAAATGCGAGCCATTATTCTACAACTATTATGCAAATCACACTTAGACAGTGTTCAAAATTAATTGCACTGAGAATTAAAAGAATTAATTCTACAGTGCGCTCCCACTCAAATCAATATCTCTCATAATTGATTGTGAGTGATTCAAGATCCGCATTTCAATTCAACGCCATTGATGGTAGCATCACTGATGACGAAAATCTCAATCGGTAGGCAAACTTGCCAATCACATCTCTATGTGACTCTTGTTCATCTTTCGATGCGTGTGTTCCGAGCTCATGACTTTCATGCCTGAACGTCAAGACAACCAAGTGATCTCGCTGCGAGGTCTCAACTCACCCGCCTCACACATCCCTAATCGTTCGTACCCATGTTAGCATGTGATACCCCAAAAAGTTAGGTGCCGTGACGGTGCTACACTTGGGAGAACATTAACTACTTGATATTTTTGTGAGAGATCACCCTAATAAAAGCGACTACCGCGCAATCAAGAAGGGTGCAACATAAGGGATAAACATCTCAGGCAATTCATAATAGCATGATATGGTATAGCCCTTTCTGACGGAGAAGTCTTGTATTCCTTCGTCTTCGGCATTCACGTCGGTGATCACCTTCGCGAAGATTGCCACCACCTTGTTGATGCAGCAGATAATATTGCTATCTCTATAGCAAATAAAATAATGCATTACACAAGGTTGACACACAGGTCATTTAAAGTGCAATCATATGGCTCCAGCCATCATGCCGAATCATGACACGCAGGTCATGTTAATCAATTTACATTATATAGTCATCTCATACATAATCAAATTATTATGAGCACCGCTATACCACATCACATGCACATGTAAACCCTCCTGCAAAACCAAGTTAGACGCCTCTAATTGGTTCATGCAAAAAAAAACTAGTTTTTCGTGGCTTCTAAGGTTTCGAAACAAACCGAAGCTACCAACGTCCATCATCAAGTATGATAATTCAAGTCGCTAGATTAACTTTCCAGGGTGTATGAAAACCGAGATAATAAAATCTCGAGCCCCATACTAAACTTCGTCATACGCATGACCCCCGTGCAGATCATATCTGCATTGCCCTTTTGTCTGCGAAATTTCATCTTTCCTTTTAACTACGGTGGAATTCAATGAACTGTTAGCACTTCGTTGATCAATCAGGATCGCAGATTGCCAGAACTTTGAAACTCCACCATGTTGTTATCAAGATCAGAAATATGCAAATTCCAGGGAAGCAACAAGAATATCGGGTAACAGATTTCATCTGCTACCCGCACAAATAATTTTCAGTAATAGAACTCATCTACTACCTAATTATATTGTGCAACACCCATACATCACTATGTATTCTAGATCGCAACCTGCATCTACGCATAGCACGGCTCTTGATGCCACTGTTGGTAGCGCAGTAGAAAACAAAAATTTTCCGACCTACGCACCAGCCCAGGACCACTATGGAGACTGCATACAAGGTTTGATCATTTTCGTTACCGACTCGTAGCGCAGCGGAAGTAGAGTCGATGACGATCGTCGGTGCAGATCCCCGCAGCTAGGATTTACAACCTCCCAACCGCGAGGATGTACTCCCTCGTCCGCCACTCAGACAGCCCTCCGGGAGGCGGTCGGACAGTCCCCCGGACGGTGTCGTGGACAGCCCTTCGGGAGGACTCACAGAACTCGGACCGTCACTCGGACAGCCCTTCGGGAGGACACTCGAACAGCCCCTCGGGCAAAAGGACGAAACTACGACCTCTCTACGGGGTTGCACACATACGGTGCCATCTATCCGGCAGGGCTTCGCCGTCCAGAACTAGTTCCCACCGGAACCCAGACAGCCTTTCGGCACTACGAAACTATTTCGTGGGAGGGAGAGAGAATGCCAGATCATGCATGGCTTGTGTGAGAGAGTTGGAGTGGAGTTGCAGAGCACCTCTCCTCCTCCTTATATAGTGGTGGAAGGGGTGGAGGGGGCTGAAAATTCAGCCCACTAAACATGGGGAAAACATGTTCCCACAAAACAAGGAGAACATGTTCCCACCAAACAAGGGAAAAACATGTTCCCTTGTCCATGGTGTTCCCCCCATGGGGCCCCACCTTCCTCCCAACACTCTCCACCATTTGTGGGGGCTGCTCCCCACCATGGGGGCCCCCCCCAACATTTTTTCCAGCCACAAGGGGGCTGCTCCCAAAGGGGGCCCCCCCAAAAACAGCCCAAAAACAGCCCCCACGATCCGTGGGATCTTGTCCCCTCACGCTGGGACAAGATGTTTTCCGCGACTATTATTTCTGAAAAATTCCAGAAGGTCCCAGAACATTTCCGGCACCCTCTAAAATTATCTGGACGCGCTCTGGAACATTTCCAGTATGGTGGTTTAATTTAAAACCATCTTTGTTTACCCGGTAAACAACTCCGGCAGCTCCGAAACTTTTTTTTCGGTTTTTTCTCCAGAAAAATTCCAGAAATTACCAGACCAATCTGGCAACCTCCAAAACATTCCCGATGCTTGCCGAAACCTTTTTGGATCAATGGTTTTATCCGAAACAACTTTTCGGTTTTACCGAAACTTTTTCAGTGTTCTCTCTCCGGAACTCTTTCGTTGTCTCCGAAACTTTTCGGTGATTTTCTCTCAGACTCCCTGTCTAGTATTCAGCAGATAGATGACCCTTAAGCGTGTGACCCTATAGGTTCGGTGAAGTATAGACATGACACGGAACACCTTCCGATCAATGATCAACATCGGAGCCGTGGACACCCATATTGACCCCTATACCCACACGAATGAATATTCGAGTGAACCTCCAGTTGCCGTGTGCTATTCCTGTTGCTTCACGATATGTTACAAATACCCGAGGTTAGACATGTAGGCATTTCCGTGGATCAACAACTTGTCCACTATGCCAGTTACCTCGTTACCGGTATTGTTCTCTTTTCTCGTTACCGTGTTCCGGCATCCCTGTGATCAAATCACAAAGTGTCTGGCCAGACGATGATGGATACCGTACCACCGAGAGGGCCCAGAGATATCTCTCCATCGTCGGAGGAGCAAATCCCAATCTCGAGCTATCAAGTTACTTGACACACTTTTCCATGAACCCGTAAGCCGCCGTAATAGCCACCCATTTACGGATGACGTTTAACAAACCCCAAAGTTCATGAAGCAAGTATGAAGAAACTCGACACTCTCATGGTCTAAGGAATTTTGCAAACATTAACCATCTCTGTGTTATTAACCATTAATATGTGACGAATGTAACTCATAGCATAACATCAATTTGGGTCGATTCAACACAAATGTTCTTCTAACACTGTGCCCTCAAAATTGCTGGCATAGACATGCCCATGATCAGGAAAACAGAACTATCATGCAATACTTGAGCTAGTCTTAGAGGCCAGACTAGGAATACATATTACCGTTTATTATTCCACACGTGCATATGAGTCTTCCTCCGAGCCTCGTTTTATTTGCAGACTCGAGAACCATAGCAGTTATAGCATGGAACATAAACCTAATTATGAACAGGGAGATAATCAATAACATTTATTATTGCCTCTAGGGCATATCTCCTACAAGTAGCTACAGGGTATCATACCTAACCCCTGACGGATTAGGACAAGCGCATTTAATGCACCATGAGGTGTCCGTTTAGGTGTCCTCACTTTCTTGGGGATGGAAAAAGGGGCCATCCCATCAGCACCGCTTAAGCTCTCCTCCACTGGCGTGCCGCCACGCATCCAGGGAAGGAGCTAGAATGTCAGACTTGTTACTGTGCCGAAGCGGTGGCACAGTGGCGAAATCTCGCCAGGCGCTGATCCTCGCCGGGCACCAAACCTTGCCGGGCACCAAGCTTTGCTGGGAACCAAGCCTTGCTGGGCGCCGAGGCTTGCCGGGCTCCACGGGCCATCCCGGCAAGGATCTTGCCGGGGAAGCTGGTCTTCGAATTCCCGCTCTTCTTGTCTGCCGATCCTCAGATTTCTGAGTTGACGATTTCCTTGATGACTTGAATCGACCTCGAGCTGATCCCGGCATGCCTTGCCGCGAGGACGGCTACAACTGCCCGTGCACAAGTAAGGGGTACTAGTGGCCCAATACTTAGTACACCGACAGGAGCCCCCGGGCCTGGGCCATACACGAGTGCGAGGCGTTGTTGGGCTAGGCCCAAACAGTGCACGGGCACGTGTGGCAGGGAATTAACTGCCCGTAAATATCTCGTTTTACTGTGCCCCCACTACGCGCACGGAGCGCGCGATGTGGGAAGTGTGCCAAAAAGGCTGCAAACTGTTTCGCGCCCATAGAGGCGCATTCATATTGGGGGATAAACAAGGTGGCCCCGCTCCTTCCCCATAAAAAGGAGAAGTCGTGGAGGCGCAAACCTATTCACCCCCCTCTTCTTCCCAATCTGGCCATCGCCATCGCCTTCCTCTGCTCGAGCTCAGAGCAAAACCTTTCTTCTCTTCTGCTCGCTGCTCCCGCGCTCGTTTCGTCCTCCGGCTTCCATTTCCACAGTCGCCATGCCGCCCAAGGCCAGCAAAGGAAAGGGCACGGACAAGGAGGCGAAGGCTGAAGTTCCGGAGAGCGAACTGGTGAAGATGCGGAAGAGGCTTGTCGTCTTCCCTCCGACGCTCGACACCGAAACTTTGAAGGGACGATACCAATGCATGTGGGCGAAGGGAACGCAAGCTCACCCCGCCACACGCGTAATCCCAGGTGCTAGTTCCAAAGGCGGATCGGACAGATACCCCTTCTTCACTGCGTACTTTTATTGCGGGCTCTGTCCACCTTTTTCCGATTTCTTCAACGACATCATGTATACATACGGCTTCCGCCTTCTTGATTTCACGCCGAATGCCGTATTTTGCATGTCGATCTTTGCCCATCTTTGTGAAAATTTCGCTGGCGTGATCCCCAATTCTGCTCTTTTCCGCCACTATTTCTATCCTCGAATCCAAAAAGGAGAGGCTCTCTCTAGATCTATTGCTTTGATCCCAAGGGCCTGGAACAAAGAGATATACCCAGATGGAGTTTACCGCGAAAAGTGGGACGAGTGGCGGGCCGAATGGTGCTGGATCCAGGAAGCAGATCCTCATCCATTTTGTCATCCCCGGCGACAGAAAGTGGTCCGCGGCAAGGATTGGGGCGATCTCGCCGCAGAAGACGAGAAGCTCACAATCGCCACTACCAGGATCCTCCGCTTGAAGGCTGCCGGGCTGACAATGGAGATGATCGGCTTCGACTTCCTCCGCCGCCGCATCGCCCCTCTGCAGAATAGGGGGAGGCCAGCCTGGGAGTATAAGAATGCAGCGGATGTCATGAGGCTGCGCCCCAGGCTGAACAATAACCTGACTGCTATGCAGCTTGGCGCTCTCCGCCAAAAGTTATTCCAGCGCGAAGTAAAGCACCGGCTGCCGGCAAGGATCGTCCCCTTGTGCAACAACTCTGCATTGGGGTCGATCATTTCCTTTTTGCCGATGTTCAACGCCCATGGCCTTGACCCGACCTGGGTCGAGCCAAGCGAGGAAGAAGCACAGAAATTCTTTGACAATCTGACGGAGAAGCCTGTCCGGCAAGAGTCAGATCTTATTCGCGCCACCACAGATCAGGAGGTAGCATACATCGCTACCAGAGTGGAGGAAGCAAATCTTGCCGCGGAGGCTGGCAGCGTTGGATTCATAGAGTGGGAAGCCAGCGATGCAGAGGTGGTGGTGGAGGCAAAACCTGCCGAGGAGAGCAAGGTTGCCGGGGAAGAAGGCGGTGCAGTCGCTGAAAACTCATCCGGCGAAGACACGGCCGAAGAGGAGACGCGAGAAGAGCCCTCGCCCCCGAAGAAGACAAAGCGTGTCCTTCGGAAAGCCACATCGGGCGTCCCGGCAAGCCAGCCTACATCGAGCGGCGAATCCCCCAGCAAGAAAGTGGCCGGCAAGATCGGACCGCGGCAGGGGGCCCATCAACAGCCCGCGCGGCGCGCGAGACCCACACCAGCGACCACCGCCGGAGCGGCAGGAGGGTCTCGTACAACCGTGCCAGAGGCTGCCCCGGCGCCTGCCACAGCCAAGCGGCCCAGGACCCCTCCTCCGCCTCCCCGCTCAGACATCGCAACGGAGGTCGACTTCGACATCTCCGGCTTCAGTCCGGAGCGAGAGGAAGAAGAGTGAGTACCTGTCACAACTTCCACCTTCCAATCTGCATCAGTCTTACTGACTAACTTGTATTGTTTCTGCAGTGACACAGAAACCTTGCTGGAGAGAATGGCGAAGAGGTCAAGGACTTCTACGGGCGACGAGCCCCCGGCAGGCTCCACTAGCGTGCCAGAGACCGTCATTGTGAGCCCGGAGCCTAGTCCTCAACGCAGCCCCCAGCGTAAGTTCATTGTCCCTTTTTCTGTTGGCTGGTGCCGAGGCTTTCATTCTTGTCGCTGATATCTTTGGGTTTGCAGGAGAAGAACGGCAACAAGGAGAAGATTGCCCCATTGTGCCTCCTTCATCGACCGCTCCGCCCACAAGCACATCCCCGGCAAGAGATCCTGCCGACGAGCCCGTCCGGATTGAGGGGGAGCCGACAAGCACGGACTCCGGCAACCCGCCCGCGGCAACCGGAGTTGCCGGGAGAGGCGAAGCCACCTCTCGACAGCCCGACGCAGGTACTCGATCGCCTCAGAGTGCTAGTTATTCTTTTCCCCCTACTTCTTTATCTTTGGTCACTTTAAAATCTAAAAACTCGATCTTATTCTGACCTCCTCCTTCACCCTTCAGAGTTCTCTGCGATGGAACATATGGACGTCGACGCCGTCATCGAGGAGACCGCCAGGGATGCTGCTGCCGAAGCGGACAGGATCACTGCCAGCGAGGCCACCAAGGATGATGTTGCCGGGGCTGGTGATGCTCTTGACGGGGAAGCCGCCAAGACAGCACAAAAGGAAATCGCGGAAGAACCTGCCGAAGAGGGCGACAGGGAAGCTGGGGACCATACTGACGGCATTCCTGCCGCAGGAGCGCCAGGCGCTGCATCGGTCGCGGAGCCCCCTGTCACTGGTGAGGCGGCCACTGAAGACCAGCCATCAACATCTGACGAGCCCTCATCCAGCAAGTATCTCAAGGTTGGCGAAAACCTATTCATCAACTTGCCAGGGACGGCAAGCACCGAGGCACCAGCCGAAGGAGAAATTTTCGAGGAAATTATTGCCGCTGCCGGGCTCGAAGTTGTTGACGATCCCAGCGCTAGCAGTGGCAAGTCTGAAGAGGATCAGCTCCTTCAGGCCATGGGCGAGAACTTCCGCAAACTCCAGGCTCTCCATCGTGCCCGAAAAGAGAAAGCGGACTCCAGAATGGCAGTTGTCGAGGCAGCCGAAGCGGATTTTCAAAGGCGCGTCGCACAAATGCAAATCTGGCACGCCGAGGCCCTTCAAGAGCTGGTTGCCGGTCGAGAACAATTGAGCCAGCAATGGAATGAGGTCCTCCTGAAGCAATCAGACATGGAGAAGGCACATGATGAAGCTGTTCAAAGGATCGCTGCCGAAGATGCTCTCCTGACGGGGCGCCGCGTTGCTCTTGACGCTTTTGAAGAAGATCTCACCGCACGTGAGCAGGCGCTCACCGCCAAGCTTCGTAGCAAGGATGAAGACATTGAAAATCTTGTCGCGCGGCGGACCCAGGAGCTGGAGCAGAAGCAAAAGGAGGCGCTCGAAGCTCTTACTGCAAGTCACGCTGGCAAGCTCAAGGAGGCCGTCGATGCTGCCGAAGTTGCAGAGGCCGCCAAGAACGAGCTGAGCGACAAAGTGAAGAGGCTGGAGACAGATCTCGACGAGCATGGCAAGGAGCTCTCGACGCTCAAGGGGGACAGGGAAAAAACCCTCCACTCCTTGGCGGAGATGCAAGTCGCCCTGTCCGACAAAACCAAGCAGCTCTCCTCTGCGGCTGATGATATTGCGGTTCTGGAGCTGAAGTTGACCACGCTGCAGAAATCTCTCGAGGCCGGCAGGGCCCGTGAGAAGGCTCTACTCAAGGATCTCCAAGGAGAGAGGAACCTGCTCAAGAGCGCCGCCGCTGCCCAAAATGAGTACGAGAAGGGAGTGGAGATCTGGACTGGTCGTCTCATTGCTGCCGCGGAGAAGCTTACCGCAGAACTGTCAACCATGGGCTTGTCGAACTTCAGATATTTTTCCGAGGAAAGAATATCCCCAAGTGCCAGATTGACGATGTTCTTTGAAAGCATCATCAACGCGTTGAGGGCGCTCCAGTCTAGCCGGGCGACCCAACTGGCGAATGAGACTCGCCGGCTTTGCCAGGCCGTCCTTCGCAAGGTGCTCCTCAAGGTGGTGCACAGCAATCCCGGCATCGACCTCTCCAGCGCACTCAGCCACCTGCCAATGGATGCAAATGTTGAGGTGCTTGAGAAGTGCATCGCGCCAATCCTTGAGAAGGTGGACTCCATCAAAAGGATCGAAGGCCAGCGCAGGGATTGAGTGCTCCTCTTTTATTCTTGCCGCCATCATCTCATGTAAAAGACAGTTAAGTCTCATGTTAGGACTGCGGCAATTCATGGATGTAATATAATTTAACTATGTTTAGGCTCATGCTAGCTACTTTCCTTGTCTGATTCCTTTATGTATGGAGTTCATCCTACGCTTACTGAAAAACTTGCCGGCGCGCAACCTGCCGCGAGTGCTGGGTGCGGGACTTCAGCAGCCTGCCGGAGGCGCAACGGCCGGCAAGACTCCTTGGCGTTCTCAGTGCAGCCACTTAAATCGTTGAGCGGACTCGAAACAAAATAAGGGCGCAACTGATTACAACAAGGGTTCCTTCGCGTGCAGATTTTCCATACAAGGATCGGAATCGTCCAAGGAACTAACTTGGTAATAAAAGAAAAACTTGCTCTGAGTTTTTAGGACTTAGCTTCCTGTCCTTGTCCTTCCTCCGGCAAGTGTCGATTCCGAACGTCACCAACTGGTATTCATATTTCCCTTCCCCCCCGGCAAATGTGCACGCGAGGAATCCTTCTGTCTTTAAGAAAAAGAAAGAAGAGAAAATAAAGAGATGAAACCTTGGCGGTTCGTTAGAACTTACCGGGATCAGGTGTCATACAACATCTTAGACAAACATGCATATATGAATGTGAACATGAGAATCAATAAGGAAATGTACAACGCTTAAATTTATTCATCTGTGCTCAGGGTCTGCGCCTGGCTTTGTACAAAGGATCACATGCCTTGCCGGCAAGACTTGTACAAAAAGGTGCTTGCCGGGAGCCCCCGGCAACCGCGCCTTATGGATAGAACTTGCGAAGATGTTCGATATTCCAGGAATTACTCACTGGAACGCCATCTTCGGTCTCCAGGCGGACAGCGCCAGGCCTGGTGACTCGTACTACCCGATAAGGGCCTTCTCACTTTGGCGTCAACTTGTTTGAATTCTTGGTGGACTGAATCCGTCGAAGAACAAGGTCGCCTTCCTCAAGGCTTCGGGCATGAACTTTGCGGCTATGATAGCGGCGCAAAGCTTGCTGGTAGCGTGCAGCTCGCACAGCAGCCTGAAGACGATTCTCCTCAAGGAGCACAGCGTCATCTTGCCGCAGTTGCTCTTGCTCGAGCTCATCATAAGCGAGCACTCGAGGAGATCCGTATATGAGTTCCGTGGGGAGAACTGCTTCCGCTCCATACACCAGAGCGAAGGGCGTCTGGCCGGTGGCTCGATTTGGTGTCGTTCTGATTGACCAAAGAACCGCTGGCAACTCATCAATCCAGCGTCTTCCGCACTTTTTCAGCCTGTCAAAAGTTCTGGTCTTGAGACCGCGCAGCACTTCAGCATTGGCCCTCTCCGCTTGGCCGTTGCTTCTCGGGTGAGCAACAAAGGCAAAACAAATCTTGCGGCCAAGGTCTTGGACGTACTGCATGAAGGTGCGACTTGTGAACTGCGTGCCGCCGTCGATGACGTCCTGTATAGAAAGAGACCAAACGGTGTGAAATTGAAGTGCATTCCTCGGGAGGATGGACTAGAGCTGTTGGCAGAGATACATGGGGGCATGTGTGGCTCTCACATAGGGTCAAGAGCGCTTGCCGGGAAAGCATTCCGGCAAGGTTTCTTTTGGCCTACCGCCCTCCAGGATGCGACTGCACTAGTAACCAGGTGTGAAGCGTGCCAGTTTCATTCGAAGAAATTACATCAGCCAGCTCAAGCTCTTCAAACAATCCCTCTCTCCTGGCCATTTTCGGTCTGGGGGCTCGACATACTGGGCCCCTTTCCCCGTGCTACCGGGGGTTTTGAGTACTTGTACGTTGCTATCGACAAGTTCACAAAGTGGTCGGAGGTGGAAGCAGTGAGGAAGGTGACAGCGCAGTCGGCTGTCAAGTTCTTCAAAGGAATAAGATGTCGGGGCACGACACCTATGGGGTCCCGAGAGACCACTTTACGATTCGGCGGGGGGAGAGGTATACGCAAAGAGCAGAACCAGTGATCGACGCGGGAGGTTTTTACCCAGGTTCGGGCCGCTGATCAGCGTAAAACCCTACTCCTGCTTTGTGTTCTTATTGATGCTCTTGAGCCCAGCCTTCAGGAGCGCTCGCAATGAACGGTACGTTCAAAGAGCAGCTACGCATGCAGAATGGGCCAGAAGTTCTCCTCCTCTGTAGCAGTTGCCTTGGGCCTCCTTTTATATGCTCAAAGGGGTCTCCACAGTGGCAAAATGTACATACATTGAGGTGTAAAGTAGCTACAGGGTATCATACCTAACCCCTGACAGATTAGGACAAGCGCATTTAATGCACCGTAAGGTGTCCGTTTAGGTGTCCTCACTTTCTTGGGGATGGAAAAAGGGGCCATCCCATCAGCACCGCTTAAGCTCTCCTCCACTGGCGTGCCGCCACGCATCCAGGGAAGGAGCCAGAATGTCAGACTTGTTACTATGCCGAAGCGGTGGCACAGTGGCGAAATCTCGCCAGGCGCCGATCCTCGCAGGGCACCAAACCTTGCCGGGCGCCAGGGCTTGCCGGGCGCCAAGCTTTGCTGGGAACCAAGCCTTGCCGGGCGCCGAGGCTTGCCGGGCTCCACAGGCCATCCCGGCAAGGATCTTGCCGGGGAAGCTGGTCTTCGAATTCCAGCTCTTCTTGTCTGCCGATCCTCAGTTTTCTGACTTGACGATTTCCTTGATGACTTGAATCGACCTCGAGCTGATCCCGGCAAGCCTTGCCGCGAGGACGGCTACAACTGCCCGTGCACAAGTAAGGGGTACTAGTGGCCCAATACTTAGTACACCGACAAACACCCTACAGCGGGGATCCCTCCGTTTGTGCGACACGGAGGGCACCATAGTACAGCACCAAAATAAAATATACAACTCAAACCAATCATGATCATCTATCAACCCATAGGACAAAATAGATCTACTCAAACATCATAGGATGGCAACATAGTATTGGATAATAATATGAAGCATAAAGCACCATGTTCAAGTAGAGTGTACAGCGGGTTGCGGGAGAGTGGGCTGCTGAATATTGATGGGGGAAGGTGATGGAGTTGTTGGTGAAGATGACGGAGTTGTTGGAGTAGATCGCCGTCACACGATAATTGCCCCGGCGGCGTTCCGGCGCCACCGGGAGAGAGGGGCAGAGAGCCCCCCTTGTTCTTCTTCTTCCTTGGCCTCCCCCCCTAGATGGGAGTAGGGTTCCCCGTCTGGTCCATGGCCTCCATGGCGGCGGAGGGGCGAGAGCCCCTCCGAGATTGGATCTGTCTCTCTGTACTCTTCTCTTTCGCGTTCCTATTTTCTGGACGAAAACCATTTTTTATATTCCCGGAGATCCGTAACTCTGATTGCGCTGAGATTTGAACATGATTTTTTTCCGGATATAAGCTTCCTTGCGCCCGAAGTAGAGCTCCAACCCACGTACGAGGAGGGCACAACCCACCACCACGCGCCTGGGCTGCCTAGCGCGCCCAGCTGTCTTGTGGTGGTTGTGGGCCCTCGTTTGCGTTGATTCCAAGTCCCAAAAATCACATATATTCCAAAATAATTCTCCGTAAATTTTTATCGCATTTGGACTTTGTTTGATATGGATATTCTGTGAAACAAAAAACATACAAAAAACAGGAACTGGCACTGGGCAGTGGATCAATATGTTAGTCCAATATATCATATAAAATTTTGCAAAAAATATGTAAAAGTTGTATAATATTGGCATGAAATAATCAAAAATTATAGATACGACGGAGATGTATTAGTGTGTGTCTGCATGAGCGGAGGTTTTGGTGTGTGTGTGTGTGTGGAGCGGGGCCAAGGTTGTGTTTGAGGAAATACCGCGGCTTCTAAAAAATTTCTAGTCCGAAGTAAAATGGCGGGGCTACTGAAAATTTGGATCAAGGTATTGAACCAGAGCGGGAGTAACAGACATCGCACATGGTCCACACATACTAATCAAGTCCTATCAAATAGAAAAACCCTCCAGGCGAGCAGATATTTTTGAGATTGCGAGGGATGCAGGCGGGAGTAAAATGGTGAGGCTACTGAAAATTTGGATCAAGGGATTGAAGCATAGAGAGAGTAACAGACATCACACACGGTCCACACATACTAATCGTGTGCTATCAAACGGAAAAACCTTCCAGGTGGTAGATATTTTCGAGATTGCGAGGTAGTATATATCTTCAGGAGCAGGAGGGAAGCCTCGTGGAGCCCAATCTATGGTGTTGATGTGAGTGACAGGGGATGGGTGTGGCACACGGGTAGTATGAGGGAACCGTGTCTGTTGCGTCCCCAATCATAGACGGTTGCTGCATCCAACTTGTCTGCTGTTTAAATTTGGCAAAAAAATAACGCGAGAAAGGGTCAGAACATGAACACACTTGCATGTGGACCAAATATATGTATAAAAGGGTGGTTTGATGTTCAAATACCAAATGCACAACTTTGTGTGACACCTGTCGCACAAAGCGCACAGTATTGCTAGTCTGCCACCCCCTACGAACCCTACTTCGTGTCGGCGGTAAGGGAATCCTGTCTATGAACGCATGCCCCCAAATAGCTAGGTCTGAAATCTCACCCTACCGTAACACAAAACCTATAGGAGTCCATCATGGTCAAACCCCCGTTTCGCTTCCGGACAAAGGTGGACCATGTGCGGGCCCACAAATGTGTGCTTGTGGCGCGAGATGGGTGAGACCACATACGAACCACCTGCGGGTGGCCCTACTAGCTATATGTATGAAAAGGGTGTGGTGTGATATTTAAATACCCAATTCAAATAATTTATGTGGCACGGAGGTTACAGGAAGTGTGAAGTAGTCCCCCCTCCCACACACACATTGAGTCGGTGGGAGAGGGCATCTCACCAAGACGTACTGTAACACGGGCCAAGAAAACTTCAACTTGGTCGTATAACCTCTCTTGTTGTTGGTCAAAGTGGTGGACGTCCACACGGCCTCGCAAAATGGGATAGCTTGTCATCGATAACCATGTGAGGGAGTTCCTGAAGACAAAACCATTGTGTGCATGTGGACCAAACATATGTATATGGAAGTGGTGTGTGGTGTTTGAATAACCAATGCGCAACTTTGATGTGCCACCATGCTTTGGAACCGTAAAATCCCCACACTGAGTGAGGGTTCACGATGTGTAGCATGCGCTCAAACTTAATTAGGTCTAGAATCTCACCATGATCGACCTACTATAGATTAACACGAACCAAATAAGAAGAATCCACCCTGGTAACCTTTCTCGTTGTCGGTCGAAATGATGTACGTCCACGTGGGCCCATGAATATATAGGCTTGCCACCAATAACCAAGCGAGAGTGAGAGGGTCCAAAGACAACCATTGCATGCATGTGTCCAAACATATTTATGGAGGTGCGTGATGCATTCATATGTTTGAATACCCAATGCACAAGATTGATGTGGTGCATGCGTTGAAAATCGCACAGTCCCCACATAGTGCAAGTTCATGACGTGTCGTGTGCTCGACCCCCCCCCCCCCCCCCCCCCAATTTGATCCTGCGGGATGGATTCATGTGTACACATGCGCTATTATGTAATTTCCCACCAACTTCACTGACCTAAACAAGGCTTGTCCCAAGGATCCCTTCCCCTTGCCGCAGATTGATCAAATCGTTGATTCCACCACTGGATGTGATTTGCTTTCATTTTTGGACGCATACTATGGGTACCACCAAATCTTCATGACTAAGGAAGACGAAGAAAAAACCACTTTCATCACCCCATGTGGCACATATTGCTTCGTGCGTATGCCTTTCGAGTTGAAGAATGCTGGTTCTACGTTCCCAAGGGCTGTGCATATTGGGTTTGAGCCACGGCTACACAGGAATATTGAAGCATACGTGGAAGAGGTGAGAAAGCTGGAAGAGCACTTTGATGGGTTGCAAACAGAGCACGTACCCCGTGCGGAAAACAACATCGCTGATCACTTGTCGAAGTGTGCGGCACAAAAGCTTCCTATGGAACCAGGCACTTTTGTACTCCACCTCACCCAACCAACAGTTTCTCCATCAGCCTTGGCCAGAAAAAGAAGAAAGCTCAACACCGGCAAGCATTTCCTGGTAGAGCTCCCTGGAGCCGCTGTTGAAAAGGCTATCGGGGGAGATCCTGCGCTGGATAAGGAGCCGCACTCTCAAGATGAATTCCAGGTTCTTGCCATTGAAGAGAATGCTCCCACAGCTGAAGAGATGCCTTTAGTCCTTGTCGTCAAGCCCCAGGCTCCGGGATGGGCACAACACATAGTCCAATTCTTGCAAACTGGAGAACTTCTTAACGATCCAGAGCAGTCTGAGAAAGTAGCCCGGCAGTCAAGTATGTACCAGTTTGTGGACAACATTTTGTACATAAAGAGTCCGAACGGCGTGAAGTTGAAATGCATTAGTCAAGAGGATGGACTAGAGCTGTTGGCAGAGATACATGGAGGCGCGTGTGACTCACATCTGGGATCAAGAACACTTGTCGTGAAAGCTTTCCGGCAAGGATTCTACTGGCCCACCGCCCTTCTGGATGCAACTGAGCTCGTCACCCAGTGTGAAGCATGCCAGTTTCACTCGAAGAATATCCATCAGCCAGCTCAAGCCTTGCAGACCATCCCTTTGTCCTGGCCTTTCGCAGTTTGGGGGCTCGACATCTTGGGCCCCTTTCCCTGTGCTACTAGGGGCTTTGAATTCTTGTACGTTGCAATTGACAAGTTTACAAAGTGGCCCGAAGTGGAACCAGTGAGAAAGGTGATGGTGCAGTCAGCTATCAAGTTCTTCAAGGGACTGGTGTGTCGTTTTGGAGTGCCCAACAGGGTAATCACCGACAACAGCAGCCAGTTTACAAGTCGCGCTTTCATGCAGTACATCCAGAGCCTTGGAAGCAAGGTCTCTTTTGCCTCCGTCGCCCATCCAAGGAGCAACGGGCAGGCTGAGAGGATGAACGCTGAAGTTTTGCGAGGGCTGAAAACAAAAACCTTTGATAGACTGCAAAAATGTGGCAGGTGTTGGATTGACGAGTTGTCGATGGTTCTTTGGTCAATCAGAACGACACCAAATCGAGCTACTGGCAAGACTCCTTTCTCCCTGGTATACGGGGCAGAAGAAGTGCTCCCCACAGAACTCATATACGGGTCGCTTCGAGCACTTGCCAACGATGAAGTAGCACAAGGGCAGCTACGACATGATAATGCCATGCTCCTCGAGGAGAACCGTCTCCGGGCAGTTGTACATGTTGCACGATACCAGCAGGCCCTGCGCCGCTACCACAGCCGTAGGGTCCAAGCACGGAGCCTTGAGGAAGGTGGACCTTGTCCTTAGGATTCCAACAAGTTGACACCAAAGTGGGAAGGCCCTTACCAGGTAGTACGTGTCACCGGACCCGACGCAGTCCGTCTGGAGACCGAAGACGGCATGCCAATGCAAAACTCATGGAATATTGAGCATCTTCGTAAGTTCTACCCGTAAGGTGCGCTTGCCCCGGCAACCTATTTTGTACAAGCATAGTCCCCTGGACTTGTAACCCTTTGTACAAAGCCAGGCGAAGACCCTGTGCAAAGATAATAGAATGAAGCGCTGGCACAAAACTTGCATGCATGTTTACTTAAGTATGATTTTGCCATGATAACCAATCCATTTAAGGAGGATTGTATGCTGCTATTTTCTCCCCGGTACTAACAACATATCCCCTGCCATGGATGAACTCCCCGAAGGGAAGAAGTGAGAATGGCCTAGCATATTGATCCCTGGTAGCTCCTGCTTGTCGGAGCGATAAGAAGGACAACAAACACAGATAAGTTCTCGTCGCCATCCACAATGTGTTCTTGTATGTAAAGCTTGTGCGTAGGAAAACCTCATCGCTCTCAATTTCTGTGCTCCCATCCTTCAATTTGAAAGTTTCCTTCAGTCAGGATGGTTGCAGTAGCATTTGGAGAGGAGCTGACGAGGGGTCGGTTTCCTTCCACACTCCTAGCCCGTCAGACCGGGTCCAGCGGCAGCAGCGGAAGGGACCAGCTAGGTGTCTTGCCGGGGAACCTTGTATACTTGGAAGTATTGAGGAGCCATCCGTCAGCATGGACATGATACATGCAGAAGTACCTGACAGGCATTCCTTTTTTTCATTAATTTGCGGATAAACAAGTAGGAACCATACTGGATACAAGCATGGATAGAGGATTACATAATTTGAACTACAGTTTCGCAAATGCCTACATCTTTTGATTTGAAAAAAGATAAGTGCCCCGTAATGCCTTTCTTGTCCCTATCCTCCAAGAGTTGCGTCGAGAAGAAAAGAGGGCAAAAGGAGCGCCTGGGCAGAAGCCCAGCCTGACCCCGTCAGGACCAGCAGGATGCAGCTTGACAAGATCGGGAGGGCATCTCCCCGGCAGGGTAGAAG
Organism: Thinopyrum elongatum; assembly: GCA_011799875.1. Lineage (NCBI taxonomy): Eukaryota > Viridiplantae > Streptophyta > Magnoliopsida > Poales > Poaceae > Thinopyrum > Thinopyrum elongatum. The sequence goes on along the minus strand of CM022299.1, from coordinate 243,698,349 downwards.
AGGCCAGGGACGGAGAGAGCAGCTAGGCGATGCCCTAATCACCGCTGCCAAGACTAGAGGAACGCGGCAGGAGGGACACTAGTAGGGAAGACGAAGCCGGAGTCCACAAGGAAGCCTGCCAGGGTCCAGCTGGAGGAGGCGGAGACACCTACACCCAACACCACAACAAATCACCCTGCCGGGGAGAAGGCCGGGTGAAGACGATCATGCCGCCGGCGCCTAGCTGACGGTGACGATGCGTCCGACGATCAGCTAGAATCCGAGCCGCTGTCCTCCCGCTCGGCGCCATCGTCTTCGCCGTGAGTGTCCTCTTCGTCGCTGTCGCTCAAGGAGGAGCTTTCGCAGTAGGTCGAGCTCTCCACGCAGCACCCTAAGCGAGCACCCGAGCGCCCGAAGATCTTGATGGAGAGTAGGTCAGCCTCCATTAACTTAAAATGAAGGATGTGCCCCTCCACCAAGCTATGGGCACGTGCAAAGGTTTTCCAGCCACGCCGGAGAAGCATAACATGAGGCGCGGGGAACTCCACGACTACCCGCATGTTGCCATTACAACAACCTCTGATGTGTAACTTCAACCCGTGCGGTTGTTCAACCTCCATTACCCTTGCAAAAGGGTTGGGAAGCCGAAGATGGCTAAGCGGGGGCTCGCGCAGCCTAACGAGGAACTCCAGCACCGTGTCTTCGACATGGCCCTCCAATATAGTCGAAGCAGCTGGGGGAGGAGTGGCCGAGCCATCTCCGCGTCCTCCTCGGCCCCGAGCACCATGCCGACCACGACCACGTCCTGCGGCTCCGCCTTGTGTGCTGATCCTGCCCCTACGTCCCATGCAGGGGCAGGGATTCAGTGCCAAGAGGAAGCCCTTGTCGCCGCCGCCGAAGCTCGACAGCACCCTCTTCCCCTCACCATGGTGGAAAAAGGGCACAAGAAGATGAAGATGCGTGGGTGAGCCATTCTGTTCTTCTCCACACTCCCTTTTATAGTGGAGCGTGGCAGGGGGGTGGCTCCCCACCACCCTGTGGTAACCACCCTTCTCCTCCAATCTGGTTCATCTACGTCACGGACGACGTCCAGATTCGCCGGCCGCCCTCCTGCGCCAATCCATGGTGCCCCTTCTACCACGACACTCATTCTCGCTCCCTGTGCGTCCGCCACCAACCCTGTGCAATGCATGCAGCGTACATGGAGGAAACGACAGAGGTAGTGGGACGAGTAAAATGGCAGTTACCTCCCCGAACCACGCAGATGCTTAAATCAACTCCCCGTGAACGTGGGCATCCCACGGTCCATTACATGGGTAGCCCCACGTCGTTCATCATGACTCACGGGGAAACCGGGAACTGATTCGATTTCCGGTTAATGAAGAAGCATAGGAGATCTCAAAAACCTGGATCCAGCCACATGTTGGTCAGGATGCCCACCTGCGCACTGTTAGGGCCTACCCCAATGATGCCCGACAGCACGTGGGGGCCAGGCCTGGGGGCTACTGTCGGTGCAACAAACATTTGTGTTTGTCGACCGAGCTTGTGCGCAGGCGTACTGATGATCATACATCCAGCACCAATGCATGGCACGAAATCAAGCCAGAGAAGCCACTCTTCATGAGATCAATGAGAGCATTAAGAAATGCAGGGCATCAGAAGGATCTCACCTTGGGAAGGCCTCCCTTGCCGGGCAGGAGAGCCTGGCCGGGTCGAGGCCGCCCCAAGGACAAGTCCAGATTTGCCCCGGCAGGCTTGCGAGGGCCACCAAGACCAAACCCCGCCAAGCTCCTTCAACGAGGAACCTCAACCAAGACGCCACCACTCCACCTCATTGCACCCCAAGTCACTTATCCGTGCAGTGTGAAGGTGTTAAGCAACCAGGTGGATCCTATCGAGCACATGCCAGCGTCAAGGAGAAGAGGTTAGCTTTATTGACACCCGTCCAGGAGGCATGTCAAGCTGATAAGAAGAGGCAGATAAGCGACGCGACAGGCTTGCTGGGATTCGCCCTTGGCACGACACCTATCAGTGCATTTATTGCACTTTGTCCTAACTGCCAGAGTTAGGTATGATAACACTATTAGCTATCTAATCACACCCAAATGACTGTTTTGCCACTTTGGTCGCCCCTTGACCTATAAAAGGAGGCCCGAGGCAACCTAGCAAAGGGTTCGAACACTTCATCCCCACCAACATTTGTAAGCTCATGTTTCTCTCCCCGAGGTATCCTTGCTGGGCCAGAGCGCGTCGAGCCTTCTTCCACCTGCAGATTAATCCACCAAAGCAGGAGTAGGGTTTTACGCTGCAAAGTGGCCCGAACCTGGGTAAAAGAGGAGTCCATTGTCGTGCTGTCCCCCACTACTTCTGCTCTTTGTGCAACATGGTCGTCCCCATGCCGAACCACAAAGGGGCACCCCTTTCCCATAGGCACTACAAAAAAAAGACACATCCGTGACATTATGGGCCGAACGAATTTTTTTTCTGTCATGCTTATGACACTTCTATGAGGATAATTGTGACAAATGCACGTATCATCATAGATGTGGTGGGCTCCTACTTCTATGCCAAAAAATCATGACAGAAAATGGGCTTTTCGTCCTGGGCCGGCCGGGGACGCACCTGCATGACATTCTTTGGGCCGTCCATGATGGAAAAAATCGTGGTAGAAGCGAGAGCGAGGAAAATTTTGGGGAGTTCCCGGTTACGGTGGGTGGTCGGGGTCGAGCGATGCACGGAGGTTTGCGTGTTTCTCTTAAACACGTACGCACGTGTGTGCGAGTTATTGGGCTCTAACTGAACCCAAGCGAGGCATTCGCTTACTGAACCCGAGCGATTGCACTAGCTACGTTACTGAACCCGAGCGATTGATCCCTTGGCTATTAACTGAACCTGAGCGATTCCTTCGCTACTGCTACTAACTGAAGCCGATCGAACCTGCTGCCTCTTGATGAACAGTGATCGTTGTTGGGGGTTGGATGAACAGTCCCGGTGGGGGTTGGATGAACAGGACCCTGTGGTAGTAGAGGTCGTTGCCACTGGATGAGCAGGACCCCGATCGACAGGAGGCCGCCACACACCCGAGCCGGTTGGGGGTGGATGAACAGGAGCCCGTGGAGGGCTGGTTGAATAGTAGCCGGTGTAGGCTGGATGAACAGGACCCCATGGAGGGCTGGTTGAACAGTAGCCTGTGGAGGCTGGTTGAACAGTAGCCCGTGGATGAACAGTAGCTGGTGGAGGCTGGAGGAAGTCGACGGTGGATGAACAGTAGCCCGTGGAGGCTAGAGCGAGGCAATAGACGGTGGATGAACAGTAGCCCGTGGAGTCCCGTTTTGCGGTACGCCACACCCCTCCCGACGAACAGGACCCCATTTCGACCGTAGGCGCTCCAACACAAGTATGTTTCCTCCGTCTTGCGGTATGCCACACCCCTCCCGATCAACAGGACCCCGTTTCGATCATAGGCACTCAAACAGAAGGCCGTTTCCTCTCTTCTGCGGTACACCAGACCACGTTTCAGCTGTTCCGTCCAAGCCGGTTGGCTCCCGATGAACACCACACATTCTGTTGCCTCCCGATGAACACGATGCAGTTTCTCCATTCTGACCCAGCCAGTTGGCTTCTGATGAACAGGACACCGTTGCTGCCGTCCGTTGCCTCTCCATGTACACGAGCCCTGGCCGTACGTATGCGTGAGTAGGCATTCGAGACCCCGCCCGTATGTACGTACCTAGCCGTATTTTTTGCCGCGTGGCTGTACGTACTCGTACACGACTTAACCGGGACTGCCTGAACTGCTACGTCGGGGGCTCTACTATGACACGTGTTGCTACTTACTCGGCCATGGTTCATCCTTGCAGAGAGACCGATCAACCTGTATATACGTACACGTTCACGACCAGACAGACAATCCTACGTACGGTTCGACCGGGTGGGTCCCAGCTGTCAGGGAGGATAAGGAGGTACTCCCTTGCATGCAAAGATATATGTGGTGGGTCCTAGCTATCAGGGGGAGGAATCATTTTTTTTGCGTGTAATAAGGAGGCACTTCCTTGCTTGCGAAGATGTAGCTGGTGGGTCTAGCTGTCAGCCTCACCGTGTACAGTCATCTTCCGATGGCTGTCGTTCATTGACAACGTTGACCACGCCGTGCCGAGAGCACCAAGGCGGTGAACGACGGCGAGGCTTGCTAAGGGAACGATGCGGAGCCGAGGAAGATGAGGCAGTGGATGCCCACACGGAGGGGAGTATGAGAGTTCACTGGTTTCACTGCGGTGTGGGGCTGCCATCGCCGGAGAATAACACGGGGTGTGGGTGAGTAGAGGGAAGGCCTGGCCGGCGGTGGGGTTAGGGTGGGGTGGTGAGGCCTGCGCGGTAGCACTACCGCCCACGGGAGGCAGGAGCAGGCGGTCCCGCCGGTGCTGGTTTGGGCGGCTGGAGCAAGAAGATCAGAGGTTGAAGAAGCAGCACGACTGTTGGATTAACATCCAACGGTCTAGCTGCTAGAATCATTTGTTTACTAAGTTGACAAAGCCCCGCGAACACGTCAGCTTAGTAGGCCCACAAGTCAGCCACGAAATCTGCCGGGTCCCAGCTATCATTGGGAGGAATAGTTTTTTTTCACATAATATGGAGGCACTTCCTTCCGTGCGAAGATTTTGCCGGTGGGTCCCAGCTGTCAGCAGGAGCAATCATTTTTTTCGCGTAATAAGGAGGCACTTGCTTGTGTGGGTCCCTACTGTCAGCCTCTCCACGTACATCCCTCTTACGATGGCCGTCGTTTGTTGACCATGTTGACCACGCCGCGCCGAGAGCACCAACGCGTTGGACGACGGCGAGGCCCAGGAAGGGAACGACCAGGAGACGGCAAAGCCAAAGCAGTGGACGCCCACGTTGAGGGGAGTACAAGGGTTATAACTGGTTCTGGTGCGGCGTGGGGCTACAGTCGGTGGATAATAATAGGAGGTGTGGAGGGGTGGAGGGATAGCCTGGCCGGCGGTGGGGCAGCGCTTCGCAGTGATGCATGCTAAGCAGAGCCGCTAGCCGCCAGAGGCCGGAGCAGGCAGTCCTGGCGACGCTGGAGGAAGAAGACGAGAGATTAAAGGTGCATGCCGGCCGTTGGATTTAAATCCAATGGTTGTGGATGTCCGAATAATTTCTTGACTAAGTTGACAACGCCTTACGTAGGCTTCAACCTATTAGCCCATATGTCAGCCTGCAAAATTGTGGCATATATTTAACCCATGTTTTCTAGAATTTACAGTCCATTTGCTGGGCTGGGTGAACAAATAATTTAGAGTCAATGCGGCCCATTTAATTTTTTCTAAGAAATCACAGCCCATTTGCACTTTCTCGAAATACACGAATTAGATGGGCTTGTTCTATATTTAATGTTGGGTTAGAAGGAGCAATTAATATCAAAAAACAAACCAGAGCTACACATTTTATTATATATAAAATTAAAAAATTAGTGATTTATTGCTGAAAATAAAAATAAGAGCATTATTATTACATTGGTCCTTAAAATCTTCGCAAGCTTTTGTACGCAATCACGAGGATTTTCCTTGCCTGAGAGTCAAAAACAACCAGGATTTTCCTTGCCAACTTCTGTTAAACATTTATTTTTATAAGTTAATAAGATGTGGGATGTTTTTATAATGTATATATATAAGTTTCTATTAAATATATGATAATAGTAATAATATAAAAATATATATAATGTGTTTAGAAGGGAAAACATAAATTGGACACTGCATTATTATTCTTATATATAGATAAATAGAACAGAGATCTGCGTTTTATTAAAAAAATACATTGGGCTGCCGATGTTTAAGAAAAAGTAAAACCTATGCTGGAGGCCCATAGGCTGGTACGTACATGATGGACCTAAAAAAAATAAGTTGAAACCACTGTGTTGGTATGTCGTGAGCTACGCATGTTAAAAAACAAAACCTAGGCCTAGCTGATACTTGTTCGCCCTCTGAAAAAATGATACCAGCTAGATCCCCGATACACCTAAAAAAAGCTCCCTGATGACAGTCATTGTTGGAAATTTATTTCGTTTATTGACTAGGTTGACAAACCCATGGGCCCCAACGTCAGTATACAATTAGGAGGAAGTTTTTTTTCCAAGGAGGCACTTGCTTGCGTACGGCCTTGGACCTGGTGGGTCCCCACTGTCACCCTCTTGGCGTACAGTCCACTTCGGATTCCTCTCATTTGTTGAGTTGACAATGACATACGGCAGCGCCGCGGCGAGCGCACATGGACAGGAAAGAACCGGAGCCGGGGAAGATGCCTTCATTCTTTCGAACATACCGCAGTAGCCCGGTGGCTGCAGCCCTCTCACCCAAAAGTTGTACTGCTCGGGTTCGATTCCAACTGGTGTAGTTGAAAAATATCTAACATTTGCCAAAATTTCGTCCCTAGTTTACCCAGTTTTTCGCACACTCAACATTGTCTTGGCATTTTGAAAATAGCATATCTTTTTGACTTTGCATCATATGAAGATGTGCCATACATGAATGTTGATCAGCATGATGTTAACTTGTTGTTAGTTCCATTTTTTACCATGAACAAAATTTCCAACATTCTGTTATCCATGTTTGAAAAGTACGTGTTGATTTAAATGCTCTGCCTCTGAAACATGCAGTTTCTTATCTGAAAATCACTTAGACAAGCAGCCATCGCCGAGGTTGGATTCGATGTCGCGCTTCTTCAATCCCCCGGCAGCGCGAGGGGGAAATAAACTTCCATCCCATGCTGGCTGCTGGGGAATGGAGCAAATTAGATTAAAGAGGGGGCCGGTGGCACGACTGAAGAAGCACATCAGATGCGATTTTTTTTAAGTCGATGGCATTTTTTTACTTGCCTCTGCACCATACAACTTGTATTTTTAGCCTCCCAGTCCGTGGTGGACCAGCAACCCATTTGCTAGGCGGGCCAACCTACAGTAAGCAGCACTTGATTTTTCATCAAGGCCCAAAAACAACGCAATACTATGTTTGTTTTGAGGCCGAAAACATTACGGCAGGGGTTGAGCAGGGGAGGGGGAGACAGTGCAAAAAGATAAAAAAGAGCTGATGCGCCATTGCTACCCTAACAAGCAGGTGCAATTCTTCTCGGGAAGAGGGTGTGCCGTTAACACTCACACGTCACAATCCCACAGTAGACATTCGAACAAGTTCACAGACAAGTACAACAGAAAAGGTAAACATTCATATCAAACTGAAGTTCACAGGACACGTTCATATTAATAGCCAACATTCACAATCAACAACTCAAGATCAATCTAGGAGATGACCATCTACGAGAGGAGAGATTGGATCTACATACCCTTGTAGATCGCTAAGCGGAAGCGTTATGAAACGCGATTGATGTAGTCGAACGTCTTCTCGATCCAATCACGATCCGTCCCGCGAACGTCTTCGCAATCCAATCACGATTCATCCCGCGAACTCCCGATCCAAGTGTCGAATGGACGGCACCTCTGCGTTCAACACATGTACGGCTTGATGACACTTTCACCTCCTCGATCCAACGAGCGATGGTGAAGTAGTAGCTCGAGTCCTCCGGCAGCACGACGGCGTGGTGGCGGTGGTGGTGGAGAAATTTCAGCAGAGCTTCGCTAAGCACTACGGAGAAGAAGAGAGATGCGAGGGAGAGGAGAGGCAGTGTCGTGGCATGGAGATGTGCTCAAGGGGTGCGGCTGCCCTCTCTCTACCTCTCTATATATAGGGGAAGGGAGGAGGGGGTGGCGCCCCTTGAGTTTCCCCTAGGGGGCGGCGGCCAGGGCAGATGGGATCTCCCCTAGGGTGAGTTGCCCCCAAGTCGGGTGGTGGGAAGCCCTAGGGGGCGCCCCCAACCCTCCTGGTTATGTGAGATGGGGTGAGGGGGCGCTCAGCCCCTTAGTGGGCTGGTTTACCCCCTCCCCTTGGCCCATGGGGCCCCCAACACTTGTCGGGGCCCCCCGAAACCCCTTTCGGTGACGCTGGTAATCACCCGGTACCCTCGAAACAATTTTGGACTCTAATACCCTTCGTCCAATATATCAATCTTCACCTCCGGACCATTCTGGAGTTCCTTGTCACGTTCGGGATCTCATCTGGGACTCCGAACAACCTTCGGTAACCACCATAATGACTCAACTATACTTATATCATCACCAAACGTTAAGTGTGTAGACCCTGCGAGTTCGAGAACTATGCAGACATAACCGAGACACCTCTACGGTCAATAACCAATAGCGGGACCTGGATGCACATATTGGTTCCTACATATTCTATGAAGATCTTATCGGTTGAACCTCGATGTCAAGGATTCAGCTAATCTCGTATGCAGTTCCCTTTGTCTATCGGTGCGTTACTTGCCCGAGATTCGATCGTCGGTATCTCCATACCTAGTTCAATCTCATTACCGGCAAGTCTCTTTACTCGTTCCATAATACAAGATCCCATGACTAACTCATTGGTCACATTGCTTGCAAGCTTATTGTGATGTTTTATTACCGAGTGGGCCCTGAGATACCTCTCTGTCATACGGAGTGACAAATCCCAGTCTTGATCCATGCCAACTCAACAGACACCCTCGGAGATACCTGTAGAGCACCTTTATAGTCACCCAGTTACATTGCGACGTTTGGTACACACAAGGCACTCCTCCAGTGTTAGTGAGTTGCATGATCTCATGGTCATAGGAACATATACTTGACATGCAGAAAACGATAGCAATAAACTTAACACGATCATATGCTACGTTCATAGTTTGGGTCTTGTCCATCACATCATTCTCCTAATGATGTGATCCCGTTATCAAATGACAATTCATGTCTATGACTAGGAAACCATAGCCATCTTTGATCAACGAGCTAGTCCTGTAGAGGCTCACTAGGAACATGTTGTTGTCTATATATCCACACATGTATTTGAGTTTCCAATCAATACAATTATAGCATGGATAATAAACGATTATCATGAACAGGGAAATATGATAATAACTAATTTATTATTGCCTCTAGGGCATATTTCCAACAGTCTCCCACTTGCACTAGAGTCAATAATCTAGTTCACATCACCATGTGATTAACACCCAATTAGTTCCGGGGTTTGATCATGTTTTGCTTGTGAGAGAGGTTTTAGTCAACGGGTCTGCAACATTCAGATCCGCGTGTACTTTGCAAATTTTATGTCATGCTGTAGTTGCTCCTACCATGCTCCACTTGGAGCTATTCCAAATGGCTGCTCCACTATACGTATCCGGTTTGCTACTCAGAGTCATCTGGATTGATGTTAAAGCTTGCATCGACGTAACCCTTTATGCCGAACTCTTTATCACCTCCATAACCGAGAAACTCTACTCAGAGTCATCCGGATTAGTGTTAAAGCTTGCATCGACATAACCCTTTACGCCAAACTCTTTATCACCTCCATAACCGAGAAACATTTCCTTATTCTTCTAAGGATAATTTTGACCGCTGTCCAGTGATCCACTCCTGGATCACTGTTGTACCCCCTTGTCAGACACATGGCAAGGCACATATCAGGTGTGGTACACAGCATGGCATATCATATAGAGCCTATGGCTAAGGCATAGGGGATGACCTTCGTCCTTTCTCTTTCTTCTGCTGTGGTCGAGCTTTGAGTCTTACTCAACTTCACACCTTACAACTCAGGAAAGAAATCCTTCTTTGACTGATCCATTTTGAACTCCTTCAAAATCATGTCAAGGTATGTGCTCTCTGAAAGTCTTATCAGGCGTCTTGATCTATCTCTATAGATCTTGTTGCCTAATATGTAAGCAGCTTTATCCAGGTCTTCCTTTCCTTTCAAACAACCCTTTATGCTTTCCAGAAATTCTACATCATTTCCGATCAACAATATGTCATCCACATATACTTATCAAAAATGTTGTAGTGCTCCCACTCACTTTCTTGTAAATACAAGTTTCTTGCAAACTTTGTATAAACCCAAAAGCTTTGATCACCTCATCAAAGCGTATGTTCCAACTCCGAGATGCTTGCTCCAGTCCATAGAAGGATCGCTGAGCTTGCATACCTTTTAGCATCCTTAGGATCGACAAAACCTTCTACTTGTATCACATACAACCTTACCTCACGGAAACCGTTAAGGAAACTCTGTTTTGACATCCATCCGCCAGATTTCATAATCGAAAAATGCAGCAACTGCCAACATAATCCCAACAGACTTTAGCATCGCTACGAGTGAGAAAGTCTCATCATAGTCAACTACTTGAACTTGTCGGAAACTTCTTTGCGGCAAGTCGAGCTTCATAAATGGTGACATTACCATCAACGTCTGTCTTCTTAAAGATCCATTTATTCTGAATGACCTTTTGCCCTTCATGTAATACTTCCAAAGTCCATACTTTGGTTTCATACATGGATCCCATCTCGGATTTCATGGCCTCTAACCATTTGTTGGAATCCGGGACCACCATCACTTCTCCATAGCTCGTAGGTTCTCCGTTATCCAACGACATGACCTCTAAGACAGGGTTACCGTACCACTCAAGAGCTGTACGTACAATTGTTGACCTACGAGGTTCGATAGTAACTTGATCCGAAGCTTCATGATCATCATCATTAGCTTCCTCTTCAACTGACGTAGGTGCCACAGAAACATCTTTCTGTGCTGCACTACTCTCTGGTTGAAGTAAAGGTTCAACAACCTCATCAAGTTCTATCTTCCTCCCACTCAATTCTTTCGAGAGAAACTCTTTCTCGAGAAAGGACCCGTTCTTAGCGTCAAACACTCTGCCCTCGGATCTGAGATAGAAGGTATACCCAACCGTCTCTTTTGGGTATCCTATGAAGATGCATTTGTCCGCTTTGGGTTCGAGCTTTTCTGGCTGAATCCTTTTGACATAAGCATCGCAGCCCCAAACCTTAAAAAATGACAACTTAGGTTTCTTGCCAAACCACAGTTCATACGGTGTCATCTCCACGGACTTAGGTGGTGCCCTATTTAAAATGAATGTAGTTGTCTCCAATGCATAACCCCAAAATGATAGTGGTAGATCGGCAAGAGACATCATAGAATGCACCATATCCAATAAGGTACGATTACGATGTTCGGACACACCATTACGCTGTGGTGTTCCAGGTGGCGTCAACTGTGAAATAATTCCACATTCTCTTAAGTGATTGCCAAACTCATACCTGTAGAGCACCTTTATAGTCACCCAGTTACATTGTGATGTTTGGTACACACAAGGCACTCCTCCGGTGTCAGTTAGTTGCATGATCTCATGGTCATAGGAACATATACTTGACATGCAGGAAACGATAGCAATAAACTTAACACGATCATATGCTACATTCATAGTTTGGGTCTTGTCCATCACATCATTCTCCTAATGATGTGATCCCATTATCAAATGACAACTCATGTCTATGACTAGGAAACCATAGCCATCTTTGATCAACGAGCTAGTCCTGTAGAGGCTCACTAGGGACATGTTGTTGTCTATGCATACACACATCTATTTGAGTTTCCAATCAATACAATTATAGCATGGATAATAAACGATTATCATGAACAGGGAAATATGATAATAACTAATTTATTATTGCCTCTAGAGCATATTTCCATCAGCCGTTGACACTCACACGTCACAATCCCACAGTAGACATTCAAACAAGTTCACACAGAAGTACAACAGAAAAGGTAAACATTCGTATCAAAGTCAAGTTCACAGGACACGTTCATATTAATAGCCAACATTCACAATCAACAACTCAAAAGATTCATATATACACAAGTTCAGCATGTCTATGCATCCAAATGATTGATAGATCACAAGACAATATTCATAGCTAACATTCACAAAAAGATTCAGATATACACATGTTCAGCATGTTTATGCATCCAAATGATTGAGAGATCAGATCCAATATCATCCATGGACAAACTTTAATTACCTAGGGTACAGACTGGTAAATGGTGTTCACTCGGTGGTAGTTCTTGCTAAAATTAATGCTTGTACGAGCAAACTTTCGAGTACATAAGAGATAGCACAGACAATCTGAACTTTGCTTGTAGGTTTATCGTCGAGATAGTGGCCTCGATGCCGAGGGAGGTTTGAGCAACTTGGCCACTACTTTCATCCAACTAGTTTACTAGTTCATCTTGATCCTGTAGCTCGCCAAAATAGTACATTTGCAGACAAGAAAGAGGCGGTCGACAAAATGAACCACCCAAATTTTTTGTGCAGTTCAACTGAAATGGTGCATCCCTAGCGTGCAGACTAATTAAGTGCCAGATGAATACATGCGTCAACCAACTTGTCTGGAATCTTTAGACTCCATGCCATATAGTTCGCTATCAGCATACATGGCGATAACCAAAAGGCACAAGTTGGGACCAAAGACTGGACTGCGTTTTTCTGGGCTATGCGCCAAGTAATATTGTTGGCGTTCACTCTGGCACTTCTTCTTGTCAACGTCGATGCTTGTCTGAGTGAACTTTGGAGTACATAGCAGCAGCATAAGTATCTGTCCATCTAATCTTTTTGTGTAGTTCTACGGAAATCGCCCAATGTTATGATTTGCCTGCGAGTTCAGGCTCCAAGTTACTCCTTTATGAAATCGGCCAACAGTAGCACAATACCAAATTACCAATACATATGACAAGCACAATAATAAGGATAATGACCGGTACCAACCTGTGTGAGGAAGCATATCAATTAGTATTTCCTTTGACTGCAAGCCAAGGTAAGCGACTGACAGGAAAGGAAGGATGCAGTCGAGGCAATGAAGCACCCAAAGTTTTTGTGCAGTTCCACCAACATCGAGCATCCCTGTTGGTACATATATTGAGAGTGAGATTACTGTAATAGTGGGACTAGTTGATGAAACATACACTAACAAATAGAAGCACACTCATTATCTTAATGTGTAAAGTTAGCAATGTAGTAGTCTTGCTTAAAGAGAGGTATTAGTTTATTTAATCTGTGCCAATTAGCTCAACACTCCAAGCATTGCCATGTATCATAGGTTGAAAAAATTTAACGTGCAGAGATAAAGGAGTTTCTCATGACAGTAGCAGGATACAAATAGTGATGACAGCAAACTAACATGGATGAAGGCCTTAGGCCGGTACCAACCTGAGCAAGAAGCTTATTCAAGTAGTCCCAGAAGAGATGATAAATCACTCACTGGAATCATTCAATAGTATATATTTTTGTGCACTTCAAATGTATCATTGACATCACTCTTGTTTACCAGTGGTGAGATTTTATCGAAAGATTATCAAGAACTTCCAGCAGAGTTAAAGCACTGGCTGGGATACAGTTCATTGTATTCTCTTGTGCAGTTCCACTAAAATGTACGATTGGCACAACATGATCCCTGTTTGCACAAGTGGGAGCAAGGTGAAACCTTCATTAGCTTAGTGAGAAAGGATAGAAAGACATTAGCAAATTACTTTAATAGTAGCATCAAATTCATGATGACAATACAGTAGCAAAACATTGCCTCATTGAACCGGTGGCAATAAATTGACATGCAAAACAATAGCATTATTATCTCATTACACTACCAAGATCCCCTCCCTGCTCCACCACATGGTCCACCTCCACAGACACACATACACACGTACATGATTCAACATAGGGTGCTACTAAAGATTTGTTTAACTCCGATAGGAAAATTAGGTAGCAATTAATTAGTGCTGCTTAAGTACTACTAATTGATTAAGTGACCTTGCAGGAGAGACAACAGAAGTGGAAGGGCTCTTGGAGGATCATCTCACATATAAGGGAGATGTTGCCGGAGCCCTTGAATGGCCTCGACTGAGGCCTCGGCTTCAGGAAGATCACCTTGGCACTGTTGATCATATAGAGCTGGGTCATACATCCATCCAGAATCCAATTAATTAGTATGATGTGTCGTCAAGCCAAGTATTACTCTACTACGTACTACAAGTGCATTTCTTCAAGTAAATTAATATTAGTAGCAACACAGCAATACAATAACACTAGCAAGATGTCAGGATAACATAGGACGGTACCATCGTGTGATCTTCTTCATTTCCTTCTTCTTCTTCTTCTTCTTCTTCTTCTTCTTCTTCTTCTTCTTCTTCTTCTTCTTCTTCTTCTTCTTCGTCTTCCTCTTCTTGCTCTATTTCTCTTTCTCCTCACCAATTGGTGAAACCAAGTACATGATTGGCCTTCTATTTCAGATTTGGTTTTGTCAGTGAGGGAGTACAAGTGTACTAGTAAACAATAGCATTATTTTTTCATGGTAGTTGCAAAATAGAGGTGAACACATGCATTAAATATCATTCTTACCTAAAGGAAGGTTATGGTGGCAATATGGAGGATGAAGATTGGAACACAGATCTCCCTTTGTGCAGTTCCACCGAAATGAACCAACTGTTCTGATGTGACATTCCAGTTAAACTACACAAAAATAACTTCTTTTAAGAAGTGTTTTGTGTAGTGCACCAAAAGGTCGCAATAGCAACGAGGTGAAATGGATATCCCTGTTTGCACAAAAAGCTACAAAGGAAACAGTCAGAGTCTCAAACAATTACTGGCAAAAACAATTGGTTAAACTTGTCATGACTTATAACAGTGGCATGGCTTCATTTTACTAGGGGCATTAGATTAAGAACAACTAAATATTTGCTATAAGGGCATGGGACAGTGGCTGCACCAGCAGTCCAGCACCATGTACCTAAACCGGGGCATCAAGTGGTGATTCAGAGTTTGTTGCCCAGAGAAACAAACATCCAAGCAACATATCTGGGTTGGTCCCATTTTTGTTCACTTTAGCCACCTATTCGTATGTGTGGATAGCAAATCTAGTCCTGGTCATACCACTGTGTACAGCGTTTCCCCTATATTTCCCTTTTGGACCAAGAGACCGGTTGGATGGCCAGTCTGTACTACTTTCACCCTCTTTATTTCCTGTTTGTACCAAGTCCGATGTACATACTAACTTTTCCCCCTTTATTTCCTGTTTGAACCAAGTACAAGATTCGACTCCATGAAGTAGCTTTACCTCTAACAATAGAAAAAAATTAGGTGGTGTTGGACCATCCGATCGAGCCTGGCTATGAGGGGGGCAGAGAGGTAGAAAATGATGCACATGCAGCAACGTAGCGAGCTAGGGAAGTAGAGCTAGGCCGGTTTCGAAGGAAGTTATACCTGAAGGTCGTCGGGTTGTGGATAGGTGGGCGGTGGGAGGCCGGATCCTCCCACACTAGGGCAGCAATGAAGGGATCGGAGGACCTCCCGCGCTGACACTCGGCAAGAGATAACGGTGCGGTTGGCAGTGGGTCTCCTCCCTCGCCGTCGATGATGGTCTAAACGCTGCCCCTCCTCCCCTTCATCGGCGGAGGGGATACGTCCGGATCTGTAACCAGCGGTGAGGATAGAAAGACAGTGTTACCACCGCTATCTTGTTTAGATCTGGAGAGGATGAGAGTGTGTGAATAGAGCAACCCTAGCAAGCAAGCGTGGAGGCTCCTGCCTTATATATATATATATGTCCGTATAGTGGGGTAGTTTTCTTTTTTCACTCCATCAAAACAATCGTTTAAAATTGTGTACGTGCCAGGTCGCCGTATATTTTTTGACTTGTTGATTGTTTTTTGAGATAGCTACCCGCTTATTCCACGTGGTGTGCAGGGGTGGATTCACGAGCTGCTCGGCTCGTTAAGCTCGTGCTCGTTAAGGCTCGGCTCATTAAACTCGGAAAGATTAACGAGCAAAAAACCCTGCTCGGCTCGGTTCGTTTCAAGCTCGTTAAGCCCGTGAGCGCTCGTTAACAATTTTGTCACGTAAGATGAAAATGTGTTGTGTTGTTACTAACGAACTTAGCATGAAACTTGTTAGCTCATTCGTTAAGCTCGTTAAGAAACTGATGGTTGGATTTGTTCATTAAGAAGCGACCCACGAGCATAACAAGCCGAATTATTGAGGGCTCATTAAGCTCGCGAGCTACAAGCTTTTGGTCCAGCCCTCACGGTGTGCCAGGTCGCACTTATAGCCAGCTGACTAGGCTCTATTATACTAGCTCTTACATTGTTTCATGGACCTGTGGGACATCAAGCATCCGGGGCCACATGTCATCCACCAAATCACAGCGAAGTGCTGTAGTCAATACTCACCAGTCACCCCGGTGTGGCCCTCATGACCCGTCATATCACAAAACACACACCTTTACTAGCAGTGGTAAAGTGTCCTCAAAGTTGGACGGGACAAAGCAACCATCATTTCACTAGAACGCTCGTTGAAGCCCTTTCTCCCCTATCTTGAAGAAAACCACACTCCAGGCTACTCACTTCTGCCATTTTTCTTCTGTACCGACGAAGGAAAGGTAGTCGAATTAGTGATGCTACTCTATTTTCATTCCAAGAATCTTATTTTTGCGAAGCACCGACTGATTCTCACTGCCTATTCTTTTCCCGTTTTCATTGCGGTTGTGGTTTCCTTTTGATTGCTTTTTTATTGTCAGTTTATCGATGGATCCTGGAGCACTAGGAAAAGAGTTGCTGGCGGACAACCCACTCGAGACAGAGATCTCCAGGAAGCGAGCACCGGCCAACGAGTTGGCGATGTTGGCGAGCCAACCCATGGAGACGAAGAACTCCAAGAAACAAGCACTAGCCAAAGAGTTGACGACGTTGGCGGAGGAACTCCTGAACAAAGAAAGCTGGAAGAATAGCAAGGGCCCCACCATGCCTACCCCAGAAACTCTAATGACCACCTATGAGAGGCTCAAGGCCGGGTTTGAGGAGATAGTCACCATTGAGAAGCAGTATTTCCTTGGCAAGGCGATGGCCCCCTTCGAGGAGATGGCCCCCGGAGGGATGGGATCCCCCGGTGAGCTGCACAAGGTAAAAAATAGGCCCTGTTTGGATCGTCTAACTTAGCTAGAGGTTAGAGTTAGTTTCTAGCTCATGACTAACCCTGAACTAACTCTAGCCAAAGAGGTGTTTGGATGATAGGGTTAGATTAACAATAAATGCACTAGGATAACTAGCTCCAATTAGCACCTCTTGGGTGGGATAGTTTTTTTTGGGTGGGTAAGATGCAACTAGCTCAAACTAGCGCTCATGTTTCGATACTTTAGGGCTATTTGAGCCCAAACTAGCTCAAACTAACTCTAACCCATGAATCCAAATAGGGCCTGTTGTGGTTTTTGATTACAATGTGCTTGCTAATATGTTAGGGTTGTGCTGGTGCCGGTGGACATCCTCGATGATTCTGATGTCACGGTCCGTCCTGTGGACATCACCCCAGAGATCGATTCCCATGCCGCTGTCCGTCCAGTGGACATCGCCCCAGAGATCGATTCACATGCCGCTCTCCGTCCTGTGGACATCGCCCTAGAGATCGATTCCCATGCCGCTCTCCATCTTGTGGACACTGCCCAGAGATCGATGAAAAGAAATAGTTGGTCGCGCTAATCTTTCAACGTAGTTTGCATTGTGTTTAATTCCCAGAACAATGTGTGTTATCAAACCATCTTAGGGCTAGTGCACTGTCTTGTGTTGGCGGTACTTGCTACTTTGTTTGATATTGAATCATGCGAACCCTATCCGAGTTATGGAAACAGATGTATCCTCGCCAGCTTTTGATGTAATATATGGCATGAGTGGTTAGACGTAAGTTTGAACTGTTTATCATATAAGCAGGACTTGTTTGATGAAAAAATGGTTTGATGATTCTTGGTGTCAAACCTCGATTGATTCCACGCTGTGTTAGTAGGCTAGGTACTCTGCGAGCTATAGTACTTGCAAACACCCACTAAAGAGAAATGTTGGGGCTGATGATGAGCTCGTGGTACACTTATAGGTCTGGTCGTCAATCGGCCAATAGCCCAAGCTCCTAAAATTCTATCAGACAATAGTCCACAATTATACATTAATTCACATGATACTCAAAGAGTTGGTGCACACATACATTCACATTAATAGCTAGCATTCGGAACAAAATTGGCACGTATTTGTAACATGCGTGAATGTGTAATTTTTTTCCTGGACGCGTGAATGTGTAGTGACGTCGTACTTTCGGAGTGGCTACGGAGAGTGTGTACGTGTGCTAGAAAGGGGTTGTGGGATGGAGAGATATCTAGAGAGAGAGAAAGGCCCTCCATTTCTTTCTAGTCGTCTACAAAATCATAGCAGTACAGAGACGTACAAACCCTAGATTTAGGTGGGCTAGTTTGGCCTAGTGGGTTTGAGTGATATGACGTGCTACAGTAAGTTTTCTTGAAGAAGCGGATTCAACGAAGTCATGATGGTTCCTTCGTCCGAGCAACTTATAGTGGGAAAGGTTGGGCCTGCGATTTGACTGCTCATTAGTCATTTATTACTGAGACGCTACGACCGGGGTGAGTGTCCGCTGCATTACTGTGTGATGCACTCTAATTTTGGTGCATGGCAATTGGACTAGGATGGTCGACGTCCCACATGTTGGCGAATGAAAGTATTCTTTCCGATATCGTGGACGAGCAAGGAAACCGGGTGGTATAATGTCAGTGCTCTTTTATACTATTCATTTGTTTATATTTTTGAAGAAAGCTATTGTCTCCACTATTAAGGAGGAGTGTGAAACACGGCAGCCCGGTGAACTTGGCCTCCATGTGCACAACTCCCTCCGTCCGTGAAAGACTGTACATATAGAGATTTACAAATTGACCAAGAGGAACCGGAACTCCATGGCATAATTAACGCCCAAAAGTAGCAGACTTGTGTGTGCATGCGACCATTGAGAGAAGAAGATTAAATGATGGTTGTTGCATGCTGTAACTAAGGATAGACATGCAGCCTATAGCTAGAGCACAAGTTGGTGCATTAGTCAATCAATACCAATTAGATTAAAGGCTAAGTGCATTGGAAGTGTAGATGTACACTCTTTGTTGGAAAATTTTCTAATGCTAGATGAACAATTTTTCACGGACTGAGGGAGTACACGTACATGCACTCACATACACAGCCAGGGTGGTTCGCATGCAAGGGTTGGACTCTTGTCGTGCCTGCGTAAAGTTTTGTTTAACTGGTTTCTTTACTATGCCAACTCAGAGGTGGGACCCAGAAACCAGCTGTAAATTTAACAAGTCAATGAAGTGCCACCTCGACTATGTGGCCGGTCAGCAGGGTGCAATACGGTGCTCTACGGTGAGCTAGTGAACGTATAATCACCGCAAAACTATATAGTGATCGTAATGAGCGTATTGTTACATATGTTGACCGCCAGTGTATTTTTCTCGTTTCAAATTAATCCATATTAACCGGAAAGGACGCAGTATGGACTAGTACTACTTTGATGTGTCCCGTCAACTCGGAGAATGAGGAGAAGCTTGCTTACTAAGCCCTCTCCCTCGCCCATGCGCGGTGGCTCACAGGACGAGGAGAAGCTTGCTTACTACATACACCTACGCCCTCTCCCTCGCCCACGCACGCGGTGGCTCGTAGGACGAGGAGAGGGTTTTGACTACAGCGCCCTCTCCCTCTCCCTCGCCCTCGCCCTCGCCCTCGCGGTGGACGTGCAGCAGTTCATTTGGTGTCAGATAGCCAGAAGCATATTGTACTGACATTGTTGGACCTTTTGAAGAGGCGAAGAGCCAAGTGCAAGGTTCACAGGAGAACAAACTGTTGAACCTCTCGAAGAGGCGATCAGATTTCGGCTATCGTCGGTTTATTCAATTGCAGTCCAACATGTCAGTGAAAATGCAAGACAACACGTATCCCCTTTGGTGAGTGGCGTGCCAGACTGACGATGGGGGGTGCGACGCGAACACGATAGGCGTGCTTTAAGTGTGCCGCCTTTTCCTTTACAACTTGCAAAGTGTAACACTTTCTACTCTTTTCTTTCGCTTGTTCGTGCGATTGATCGATAGAAATCCAGAACAAAATGACGAAGGCAGGGCTTTCACGCGTGTTAGGCGGGCAAGTTGGCCTAGTGGGTTTTGAGTGATATGACTTGCTACAGTGTCGTCCAGTCTTCGCGTGTGGTAGAAGTATTGCTGGTACAGTAAGTTTTCTTGAAGAAGTGGATTCAACGAAGTCATCATGGTTCCTTAGTCCGATGACTTGAAGATTTTGTTAACTTGACTTGATGATTTGAAGATTTTTGTTTCTTGACTTGATGACTAGAAGATTTTGGCACTTTTCCGGGTTCATTTAGCATATTTAGGTCATTATGTGCATTTTGTAGAAATTTACTGCCATCATCCTTATTTATTTCCCCCCTTAGTATTTTGTGCCAAACTTTGACCATAGATTGAACTAAGAAAATAATAATGCATGTCACCAAAAATTATATCATTTGATTCGTATTTAAATAGAGTTTCTAGTGATATTATTTGTAGTTACATGCATCAACATTTTGTTAGATAAATCTAAAGTCAAAATTTAGCACAAAATGTGAATGGGCCAATAAACCAGGACGGAGGTAGTAGCGCAGAAACATCAAATCCCAGCTACAGCTACACGGGTGTGATGATAGGGACACGGAATGTCGTTTGATCATGGTGCACGCGCGCGATCCACGTGGCTGGGGTGGCGGCCAATCAGAAAGCAAACCACAGTAGGGTTAGCACACACAGTTTCGAGAGGCTACAAAAATTAACCATGTGCGGTAATAAATGTCCAGGATTGAAGGGGAATCCAAATTTCCTTCGTCGTCTGTCCTTGAGCTCTTGACAAACCAATGCACTATACGGTTGTCCGGCCACGCCGCCCGAGAGCTATCTCCAAGCGTCGTTCATGATACCATGCCGCACACTAACCGCTAAGAAAGCAATGGCATCCCACCACGCTGAGTTCCTCGCCGCCCACGATCGCACACAAAATGGTAAGGAAGCGATGGCGTCCCGCCGTGCCGAGTTAATCGCCGCTCGCGACCTCACAGCTACATGGGCAGACTTTGAAGCTACCAAGGCCGAATGGGCGGTAGAGCAAGAGGCGGCCAAAGCCGCATAGAGGAAGCGGAAAAGCCACAAAGCACTCAAGAAAAGAGAGTCCCACCACCGCAAGAAAGAAGAGGATGCATGCACTGCGGAGGAGAGCTCGGCGGAGATCTAAGCACGGTGGGGTGTCACCGGCAAGGCTGGGAAGGAGAACGACGATGTCTGGCCAGCATGCATTGATGCGTCCACCTGCCAGGATCGCGGCGGTAGCTACCACGACTCTGAGGAGAGCGGGGCAGAGATCCAAGCACGGTGGGGTGCCGCTGACAAGAACGACAAATAGAACGATTATGTCTGGCCAACATGTGAGAAGTAGTAGTAGTTAAGTGTGTGTGTCTGTGTCACCCGTACATTTTTTAATTAATTACGAACATCTACCAGTACTAGTTACTACTGTAGTATTATATAGGAATTTAAGTTGGTGTATATTGTTGATAAGCGGCATACTTTTAGGCCTTTGAGCATTGCTTAACATGTGTTCACTGAAGTTTTAGAGCCGGACCCCGGCCCTAAATCCACTCGGCAACGTCCGCCCGGGAAAAAAATTGACCAACCGGGTCATAGCGGCGCACCCGCAGCCACGAGTGCCCCTCAACGTCGGCATCTCAAGCGGCATCAACTTGCAACTATGGGCACGCCACGCTGGAGAGACCCCCCCTCAGAATTTAAGCACGCACGACTGGGATTAGTTTGTTTTCTGGGCGCAAGGAACAACCCGGACTAGCGGACCTCATCGTCCATTTTTTAGCTCGACATCGACAGCTACGTGCGTGACATGCCTGCATGCAAATCTTGCGTGGCTAAACCGTGCGAGGCGGAGCGGTAGGCTGTGGAACTACAGCCTGTATGTTGTAGCATCGTTAAGTATAGCCAACAACGGGCTATATAGAGTTGCGATGTCACATATAGTGAACCTAATAGCCAACACGTATATAGTCAACCTAAGAGTGTTGTACAAATGCATGGCCCACCATACACTCTCACAATGTTTCTTCGAGTTTGTGCTGCAGCCCGCTTCCCTTGTCTCTCATCAAACTCAGCACAAATATAATAGTTTAATCCTTATAGCCTGCTGATTGTACCTTCACACTGGTACAGCGAGGTGCTATACAAACGGTTTTTAACCCCTTTTCGTGACGGCATTCTGAACCGTCGCCTAGTGAGTGACTGCGATAGGGGTGTCCTTCCCACATGACCCAGAAATCATCGGGGATAGGGAGCCATGATGCATACAGTTGTCCCTATAAAACTGTTTCTGATATCTCGAATATCCCAAATGCTTCATCCTTGCTACTCGTTTGTGCTCGCATTGCCATCGCAGTCGGAGTTCTGTGGTTTTATCTAAAACCAGGCACATTCCATGCACATGATTTTTCCAGGCGCAGTCCAGGCACATTCTAGGCACGTCCCAAACTGGCCGTACGTTTACGATGCCTGGCACATCACAAACAGTTCATCATTGTAAACCCTGTACGATATGGCGACAATCACACACATTTAATTTTCCCGCACCGTTTGTGATGTCTGACATCACACATGGTTTGCAAACGGCAACTGTGTGCATGGTTACACACGTTTCCTCTCCGTGAACCATGTCAGATTATGATGTATATTGCACACGCTGTGCTTTATAGACCGTGTGCGCCGTAATGACCCGCAGAGCGTAATTTCACCCTAATTTAATTGTTGCTATTTAAAATTGTACCTGATTTGAATTTGAAAGTAGGATATAGCTTTATTCATATCCATCAGGTTCAAACAACCAATGCATTATTCGATTCACATGTACATATGTTCAAGAATTACATAAGAACCAAATAAAGAATGATGAACCGCAGTTGTATACTTGTACTATTACAGATGGTAAAGAAAGAGGCGAGAGACATTCTGGTTGCTGAACAAGGTGAAGCGGAATGGCCCTATTGTGCTCTCCTCGATCCAGAAAGCATGCATGACTCTAGTCCAACCCCTTGTGATGGCCGGCCGCCAATCATGTAGTTTGAGTGGTAATCTTGAGTAAACTGCTTCAGGATCCACTGCAAAGGAAAAAGATTCAGACATTGTCATCTAACACAACTCATTACGGGCAGTAAAAAGAAGGCTACAGAGTTCTTACTTACCATCCTACAGTTCACTGTTGTCTTGCATAAAGTGTAAACAAATAGCTCGATGGACATCTTTTGATCCATTTTAATAACAATCTTTATCAGTTTCCTCACTTGATGCTGGTTCATGATTATCTCATTGCCCCATACGCAGAAAGGGTCAAAGTGTGGAACTTTGGCAATGGCATATGTACCTAAAAGCACCAAGTTAATATTAGAAGCTAAACAACAATTGCAAAATGAGGTAGTACAACACTCCCTCCATCCCATTATATAAGATCTTATTACATGTATATCTAGACATCATCAGAACATTAAGGTAACACTCTTCCTTGTTGCTATGCAGCCTGGGATTGCATATTTAGTCATTCAGTACAATGCATGTTGCTATGTGGCCTCAGATATATTAGATATGGCCTAGTAAACCTACCGATAAATGGGTTACAGATATATTCAGTGAAATGTCTGATTCGACGATTAATCCCTTATTAGCCCCCAGGCTATATGGTACTAGCTACCGATATCATGAACAGTGAGTATATATAAGCAATGCGATGAAACTAACCTCGATGGTAAACAACAACTGTTCTCGATATTGTCCTGTATGAGTACATATAAAGGCATGTTAAGCACAACAGGCTAAACATCAACCAAATATATCCATGGTAGACAACATAATCTACAAATGATAGCTTCAGTGTGCAGGTTTAAGCACGCTAGTTAAGAAAAACAAGAAGTGGAAAGGTGTGTTAACTGCAACAGGCATAACATTTAAAAACAAGCAAATATAGTCATTCAAACTGGTATTGTGCAGGTCTAAAGTACACTAGTTATTGTTAAAAAAATGAAAAGGCATGTTAACTGCAATATCCTTAATAACAACCAAATATGATAATTCATAGTGGTATTGTTGAAACTGTTATTGATGAAATTGAACTGCACGGCAATTAGTTGCACATATAGAGCATCACATTGTGAAGAACTGAAATAAACAAGGCATAAGGCCATCTCTAGCCGATCCTTTAAAAGTTAATGGACTAAAACCCATAGTGGATATATATATATATATACTCCAGCAATTTTGGGCCGTTTCTAGTCGATCCCCTAAACTTAACGTTGTAAACTTCAATTTGATCAAGTTCAAAGTAGGTTCAACCGAAAGTAGCATGCATTCAAACATAAACATAGATAGTTTTGCATAACCGAACATAAAACATAAATTTAAACTAAGCTAAACTACTTTCGGTCAAAGTGGAGGTCGAGCCAATCCTTCCTTGTCAGGTACGGTGTGCCGCGAGTCGGGTCCGAGCCGGTGCCGTCATCGGGGTCGTTGGGGAAGACACTCCTCCACTCGTCGACGTCGATCTCCTCGTCCTCGCCGCCCACCTCGACGCCCTCCGCACCGCCGTCCTCACCGCCTTCGACCTCGTCATCGGAGGAGAGCACGATAACCTCGCCGCCCTCCGCGCCGACAAAGATCACCCGCTCCGCCTCCACAAGCTCCAGGTGCTGCCGGCGGAGCTCTTGCATGTAGGCCTTGTCGGCGACCTTGGCCTCGAGGCACTCCCACGCCTCATGGTCCTCCCGTGCCATAGCCGAGCTCACCACCCCTGGCTCCGGCGGAACAAGGTCGACCGGATGTGTGCCGAAGGGGAAATTGAGCCTAGCCGCTGCGCCGTGGTAGCGGACCTGCCAGCGGTCGTACTCCATGGCCGCGAGCTCGGCTGTGTGGAAGTTACCGAGCCACTGGTGGGTGTGGGTATCCCGATCTGTAATCTCGGCGACCCACGTCCCACACCGCCACTGCCAGCGGTCGGGACCGAGGAAGGACGGGAAGTCCTCGAACCGGTGTAGGGGCGCGGCGGCGGGCGGATCGGGCGACCGGCGACGGCGGATCGATAAAGAGCCCGTGGAGGACGACGGGGACACCTTGGCGGCCACCTCGCCGGCGTCGGGCAAAGAGGCTGCGATAAACCTCTTTTGGGCCATTGGCTCCTCGAGCTCCCCGGCACACAGGCAGAGGTTGAGGATGGAGGAGGCGGCAGCGATGGCGGCGAACTACCGATGGTTTCGAGAGAGGGAGGGGTGGTGTGTGTCTATGTGAGCAGAGGTTTTGGGGAGTGTGTGGTGTGTGTGGAGGGAGGGCGGGGGGGGGGGGGGCAAGGGGTGTTTGAGGAAATACCACGGCAACTGAAAATTTTACTAGGCGTGAGTAAAATGCCGTGCTACTGAAAATTTGGATCAAGGGCGAGTAGATATTTTTTAGATTGCGAGGGATGCAGAGGCGGGAGTAACAAGGCGGGGCTACTGAAAATTTGAATCAAGGGCGAGCAGATATTTTTGAGATTGCGAGGGATGCAGAGGCGGGAGTAACAAGGCGGGGCTACTGGAAATTTGAATCAAGGGCGAGCAGATATTTTTGAGATTGCGAGGGATGCAGAGGTGGGAGTAACAAGGCGGGGATACTGGAAATTTGAATCAAGGGATTGAAGCAGAGCGGGAGTAACAGACATCGCACTCGGTCCGCACATACTAATCATGTGCTATCAAACATAAAAACCTTCAAGGCGGTAGATATTTTCGAGATTACGAGGCAGTAGATATTTTCGAGAGTGGGAGGCAAGACTCGTGGAGCCCAATCTACTGTGCTGATGTCAGTGACTACAGGGGCACGGGCGTGGAACACGGGTAGTCTAACCGAACCATGTCTGTTGCGTACCCAATTGCAGACGGTTTCTGCATCAAACTCGTGTGCTGTTTGTAAATTTGGCAAAAAGAATAAATCGGGAAAGGGTCAGAACATGAACACCCTTGCATGTGGACCAAATATATGTATGGAAAGGGTGGTTTGATGTTCGAATACCCAATTCACAACTTTGATGTGGCACGTGTCGCACAAAGTACATAGTATTGCTAGTCAGCCACCCCCTACGAACCCCACTTCGTGTCGGCGGTAAGGGAATCCTAGCTACAAATGCATGCCCCCAGATAGTTAGGTTTGAAATCTCACCCTACCGTAACACAAAACCTATAGGAGTCCATCATATATATGGTCAAACTTCCCCTTTCACTTCCGGACAAAGGTGGACTATGTGACCACCCACAAATGTGTGTTTGTGGCGGGAGATGGATGAGACCACATACGAACCCTATACTATATATATGTATGAAAAGGGTGTGGTGTGATATTTAACTACCATTCACAACTTTGATGTGGCACGTGTGCCTCGCAAAATAGCCGGACTTCCCCGACCCCACCGAGGTTGCGGGTAGTGCGAAGTACCCCCCCCCCCCACACACACACACGTGTCGGGGGAAGGGTATCTCACCAAGACGTACTGTAACATGGACAAAACATAGTCCAACTTGATCATATAACCTCTCTCGCTTATTGCTGGTCAAAGCAATGGACGTCCACATGGCCCTGCAATATGGGCTAGCTTGTCGCCGATAAACTCGTGATGGAGTACTATCTGAAGACAAAACCCACTTTGTGCATGTGGCCCAATTATGTATATGGAAGTGGTGTGTGTGGTGTTTGAATATGCAATGTGCAAATTTGATGTGGCACCATGCTTTGGAACCGTAAAATCCCCACACTGATCGAGGGTTCACGATGCATAGCATGCATGCGCTCAAACTTAATTAGGCCTAGAATGATCGACGTACTATACGGTAACATGAACCAAAGAAGAAGAATCCACCCTGGTAACCTTTCTCGTCGTCGGTCAAAATGATGGATGTCCACGCGGGCCCACGAATATATATATATATACATATACATATATATATATATATACATATATATATATATATATATATATATATATATATATATAGGCTTGCCGCCCATAAAGTGAGAGTGTCCAAAAACAACCATTGCATGCATGTATCCCAAACATATTTATGGAGGTGTGTGATGCATGCATATGTGTTGAATACCTAATGCACAACATTGATGTGGTGCATGCGTTCAAAATCGCACAGGTCCCCACACAGAGCAAGATGTTCATGACGTGTCTTGTGCTCGCCCCACCCCCCCTTCGATCCAGCGGGATGGATTCATGTCTACACATGCGCTATTATATATGTAATCCCACATCATGACCTATATCGTGAGACAAACAAAAAATTAATCCCCTCCTAAGTCAAAACAACTAACCTCTCTCGTTGTTGGTGAAAGTGATGGACCAAGCGGGCCGACAGATGGAAGCATCGCCGATAACCATGTGGGTGAGTGCCATAGGACAACCACCATCGCTTGCATGTGTGCCAAAACATATATATGGAGAGGTGTGTGGTTGTGATGTTTTGAATACCTAATGCACAACCTTTGATGTGGCATTTGCCTCAAAAACCGCAAAGTCCCCACACAGAGTGAGGTTCATGTGTGACACCTAGTATATGTTGGTCCCATCCCCACTTTGACACGTACTATATATATACTCCTACCCTAACACAGCCCCAAAAGAATTAATCCTCCTTGTTCGTCAAATGTTCCTCTCTCTCGTTGGGTCAAAGTGATGGAGGACGACCTCGCGGGCCCACAGATGGAAGCACCGCACGTGAGTGAATTCCTATAGGGCAACCACCGCCTGCATGGTATTGCATGATGTTTGAATACCAATGCACAACTTTTATGTGGCACCTGCCTCGGGAACCGGAAAGTCACCACATGGAGCGAGGTTATGACACACACACACATACACACACACACACACACACACACACACACACACAGATATATATATATATAGAGAGAGAGAGTATACATGTTGAGAGAGAGAGTATACATGTTGTCCCCTCTTTGACATTTACTACATACTCCTACCGTGCATATATGTAACACACAAAAAAACATCCTTGTTGGTCAAATTAACCTCTCTTCTCGTTGTACGTTCAATTGATTGACGAAGACCTCGCGGGCCCACAGAGAGTCACACGCGAGCAAGTGTCATAGGACAACCACCACGTGCATGTTGTCGTGTGTTGTGTGATGTTTGAATACCCAATGCACAACTTTGACGTGGCACATGCTTCGCAAACCGGAAACGCATGCACTACACAGAGGTTCACGATGCGTATATAGCCCCCCTCACTTCGAGCCGGTGGGAGGGACTCATGTGTATGCACGTGCCCGAACTTTGATATGGAATCTCACCACATAACACACATGCCAAAGATGAATCCACCTTCGGTCCGATGCCTCTCGTTGTCGGTGGGAACTGAAAACCTTTGCAGGCTAACGAATGTGCACGTCGCTACTAACCGCATGAGGGAGTGTCCAAGAGGACCACCAATGCATGCATGTGGTTCGAACATGTATGTATGAAAGGGTTGTGTACTGCTTTAAATAACCAATTCAGGACTTTGGTGTGGCATATATACATGACTCACAAAATGATTAATAGTCCTAGGAGGCTCGCGCCTAGTAGTGTACTGATGGACCCCCGCCCCACACACACACACAGACACACATCCCGCACCACCACCTCCACTCTGAGGACACATGTCAAACTTTTTCTGCAGTGAACATACGACCAAAGGAGTGTCATGTTAAAGTTTGAAAAAAAAAACAGAGATCATTCGACCCATTTTATACATTGATTGATTTCCTAGGGATTTAATGTGCAAAAATCAGATTTGAGCTACATGTGCACCAAAATGGATTGCAAAATCATATCTGTGTCCCTGGGTGCATGTTTCCCAGTGAAAGAAATTTCAAAACATTGAGAATGTTGATTTTTAAAATTCACTAAATCCAAAACTTAGTTGAAATTCATGAAACTTATCATGGTGTCATATATGGACACCAGTAGACTGTGATATTGTACTTTTTCGTCAAATTTGAGACAAGTTTTGATATAATCTACTTACAAATGGAAGATTGTTAATAACTGGCAAACAATATCTCATACGGAATATTTATTCGGACTGTGTGCTTTAGACTGTGCCATGCTTCGGTTAAGCAGTAAAGCGGCAGAATGAATCATCAAAAAACAGAAAAAAATATACGTGTCGCCACGCGCCCCGTTTGGCGTGCGAGCATGCGTGAGTTGACGGGACGCATGCGAGCAGTCTGCCGCACAGGCAGCCCGGGAGGCGTGAGTGCAGGTGTGTGAATTGACGTTAGGCGTTTTCGCTGCGCAGTGTCACCGGGAGGCATGCGAGTAGCTGTGTGAAATGATTGTCTATGAATGCCAGAAGTCCACCGCGCAGGCTCACCGGGAGGCGAGACAGCCTTTGACCACTGCCCGCCTCGCTCCCACTGGTCCGTATTAATGGCGCGCCCGAGCCACCAGCCATAATAGGCTGCCGCACCCTTGGTCCACAGTGGTCACCAACGTCTGGACTCTGGAGTGTATGAGGATGCCACCGAAGCGCACCATCGGAGGGAGTGGCAACGCCGGGGCTGGTGAAGCACCCGTGCAACGCGTGAAGCTGGGCACAGAGGTTGCCGTCGCCAACGACGAGGTCTCGCGCGGGCAGCAGCACAATCCTGACTTCATCGGTACCGTCGTGCCCCCCCCCCCAGCCGGAGCCGGAGGTCAACAGCAACTCCGGCAATGACTGCGACTCCGACGGAAAACCAGTTAGTCATCTATATACCCATTTGTGCGGCAAACATATCATGTGTTTTCTCTGGTTACTCCCCCCTCCCTAATTTTTTTGGAATACAAATCGTATGGTTATGTTCTCTCTGTCCATGAAATCAGAGTAATTAAGATCCGTTAGATGCATGTAGTGTATTGATTGTTTGAATGGTATCCGTATAGGGTTAGTGATTAATTGTTTGTTCTCTACAAATGATTTTTGCTAATAATCCGACCAGGTTTAGCGTGCGTGCTAATAATTCGTGGCCAGATCTTGAGAATTGATTTTGAATGTCCTACATATATGTTTGCGCCTTTTTTTTCTTCCAGATCTTGAGAATTGATTTTGAATGTCCTACATGTATGTTTCTGCCATTTTTTTTCTTTTAGATTGGTATGTACACAGATGAGGCTCCGGCCAGCACCGCCGCTGGATGTAGACCTTGGACCCACAGCGCGGCCAGAAGCGGCCACACCCCCTGGACCTGAGGAACCAGTAGAATCTCCGGCGAACCGCATCAGTGATCTCCCGGACGCTATCCTTGGGGAGATCATCTCCCTTCTCCCCATCAAGGATGGTTGTCACACATAAGTCCTCGCATCTCGGTGGCGCACTCAGTGGCGCGCCGTGCCTCTTAATCTCGACTGTCGTCAGCTATATGTCGATGATGATTCTGAACTCCCTAGAGCCATTATCTCCTCCCACCAGGGCTCCGTTCAACACATCTGCATCCTGGCATGCTACCTGCTGGACATACCCTGCACGGTGGCCGCCTGACTGACATCCCGTCAATTCGATAAACTCCAGCAGCTTGAGTTCTACCATCACTATGTATGTAACATACCATGAACCGATGTATCTGTGCCCTCACCACCGATGTCCATCTCGTGGTTTTCCTCCTCTCTCCACACCGCCACCTTCGCCCGATGCCATCTAGCAGACAATCTGGTACAAATGCTTCGACTCCCACTGCTAAAAAATCTTGCGCTTGTGGTGGTTGATCTGTCGAAGGCCGCACTGCATAGCATCATCCACTCCAGCTGCCCTGCCCTGGAGCACTTGCTGCTTGTTTTTGGAATAGAAATCCGTATCCGTTGTCTCAAAATAAAGTCGCCCACCTTGTAAGCATGGGAATTTGTTTTTTCGGACATAATCTCATCCTCAAAGATGCCCCTTCACTTCAAAGGTTGCTCCTGGATTCTACTATAGTACCTTCGCAAATAACTGTAGTCTCTGTGCCTAAACTGGAGACCTTGGGTGCAATTCGTGATCCTTTTAGCTGGTT
This sequence comes from Thinopyrum elongatum, assembly GCA_011799875.1. Taxonomy (NCBI): domain Eukaryota; kingdom Viridiplantae; phylum Streptophyta; class Magnoliopsida; order Poales; family Poaceae; genus Thinopyrum; species Thinopyrum elongatum. The sequence continues at coordinate 243,667,445 of CM022299.1, read as the reverse complement.
CAAGATGGTGTTTAGCTTCATACCTATTGAGGTACTGTATATTATTCACGTAAACTTTTGTAATCTGCTTTTTTCATTTGTGCGCATAAGTTAAGTATCATCTTGGAGTACACTTTTGGTACTAATATTATGTTCTATGCTCAATGATGAGCTTGTCCATCCTATCAGTGGTGGTGGATTCTGTCAGGACCTTACATATTAGTATGTGGTGTTTTGATTTGAACACGATTATTGGCTTGCTGCAATGCTTTCCATGTCTGGAGAATTTGTATATAAAGTTGATGATTTCACGCACATTGAAAGCCCATATATAATGTACTATAATTAATCGTTCAACTATCACTCTTTCAACATAATATTTTTAAGACATTAACTGTTTTCAATCTTCATCTCTATTTAGGCACTAACACATGGAGAAAAAGGTATAACCAATCGATGGTTCAAGAAGCACCGGGATTTTCTCAGATCTCATGACATTCATTTGAAGACAGTTACGCTGGAAGGATATGCATCCAACAATGCAAACACTAGCTTTGTCACATTCTTCCTGTTGAATGCGAGGGCACTATTGTCCATGAGGATTAAGTTTTTCGACAAGAAATTTCTTACGGTTGCAAGTGTTGAACATCATAAAAAGAAGTTTCAGGTGGACCTAAGGGATTCTGATCGTGCTCGGCTTCTATTTACAACAGCTTGTCCTCATTTACCAGTAGAATAGCTGGCCCGGGATCTTGATTTTATGGATCAGACCGATCCATTTGATTGTGACTGCCAAAAACTTTGGTTGAGTTAGATGTCATTGTCCTGTTCAATCTGGATTTTGTCTAAACCTGATGAGCAATTAATCCTCGTGCTTTTGTACTGTTTGTAAGCTGGAGTTAGATATTGTTGCCCTTTTCAACTCGGCTTTGACCCATATTTTCTTTCATACTGGGCCAATGGCTTGCCATTTCTTTAATTAAGACATAAATATTATAAGCATTCACAACATAGGGAAAGAACATCACTCTCGCGGGATCCTTGAGATCTTTGTTCATTATAGAACCCGCAAGTTCTTAGTGCCCACCAGCACCCACAAACTTATTTTCAGCTAGCACACCAAATGGGTTGTAATTCTTAATAAGAAAAGCTGCATGGTAGTGACTGATTTGGATTTTTCATTTGGGACCCACGAGGAAAAATCCTATCCAGGGCGGTGCCGACTTGATAGTAAACATTGAGAAACCTGGTTTTAAAATTACTGTAAATCCAAAACTCGCCTCAAAATCATGAAACTTGGCATGGTGATATGACATGGCACCAACATGCTGTGGTAACAAATTAGTCCAATTTGGGACAAGTTTTGGTACAAACTTCTTACAAACCGGAGCTTCTCTCAAAAAGGCTCATGGTTCTGAGAGGGAACTTGTCACCTATGTGTGCGAAACGACATACGCTGTCTCTTCCCGCCTTGATTTATTTTACAGAGGCAGCAAGCAACTATAGGAGCGTCGTCCTAAAAATATGAAAATATTCAGGGTTCGTTTTGCCTTTTTATACATTATTTTAGTTTTCTAGGCATTTTGGAACATACTTTGGTGTGTGCAAAGGCCATGTGTGTACTAGCCACCTATGTAATTGGATGTTCAATCTGTTTATGGAATCAAGTCCTTATAAGTTATAAGTACATATGTTGTTGTTCTGTGTGCAATGACATCGCACACGGACCATACTAGGGAACCCGTCGGTGATGATTTCATCAATTGCTGACAATTGTATACCACCAAGCGTTTGCCCACAACACACACGACTTATTAGCAGCAATCATCTGTATTATTATTGGTCTTCGCACACATTTCTGATTACATGCCTGTTTGCCACGTATCACACACATCTTATTAAGTTGAACCATTTTTGTTCTCTTGGCTCAAAGCAAATAGTTCATCCGAGTGAACTGTATGCCGTATATCGCACACACCTTAATGTGGCTGACCGTTCCTTTTGTGTTGCCTAATCACAAACAGTTCATCTGAGTGAACTGTATGCCATATATCGCACACGCCTTCATCTGGCTGCCCATTTTTGTTGTTCTGCCTCATCGCAAACAATTCATTGAACTCAACCATATGCCTAGCATCGCACACGCAACTAAAATCTGAACCGTGTTTGATGTATCCGCCATCGCAAACGTTTTGCACCTTTTTTGACAGTTTTTTTACATCACTGTTTGAGATTAATGCATCACACACAGTTTCGTCGAAGGGTCTCTGATTGTAGTGTCGCGTTAGCAGCATCCTGTAGTAGTGTCATACTCCGCTGGTGTACATCACTGAAGTAGTACTACGCACTGTGTGGCACGAACATTCCCACATGTCAGTGATATGTCGTGCGGAAGCGCGTCGAGTAATATGACCTGCTACAGTGCCGTTCAGTCTACGCGTGTGGTAGCAATATTGCTGGTATATGTACAGTGGTTTTCTTGAACAAGCGGGATTCAACGAAGCCTGATGGTGCCTTCGTCAGAGCAACTTACAGTGGGAAAGGTTGGGCCTGTGATTTGACGGCTCATTAGTCATTATTACTGCGGCACGATGACCAGTGTGACTCTCCACTGGAGTTCTGCGTGATGCACTCTAGATTATTTTTGTTGCATGGCAAGTGGACCAGGATGGTCGACGTCCCACATGTTGGCGAACAAAAGTATTCTTTCCGATATCAAGGAGGAGCAAGGAAACCGCGTGGTATAGTGTCACTGCTGATTTATGTTTATTTTTTATGAAAGCTAGAGTTTGAACTCTTACGACCGATGCGAAACACGGCACGTGCTGGATGTCCCACACCTCAGCGAAAGGAGTGGGACATCAACAACGTGCCAGAGCGTCTGCACTTCTTCCACTTCTAGGTCGGAGGCCACACGTAGTACTAGTATATAATGATACAAAGTGCGACCCGGAGACACAGACGCGTCTAGTTGGAAGGTATCGGAGCATACGCGTAAACAAATATCCAACCTAATATGTGGGTGCAAGTAATATAGTAGAGTACTTAAGAATGTACATCATAATATCATCGTGCATTGCACGTAACATTTAGTGAGTAAGACAAATGCCTATATGCCACGCAGGTTCATACTATTTGTGCCTGGCTACTTCACTTACTACGCTACGTTACTTAGGTTCATACATCCCTGCGTACATGTCCATTTCGAAGTGCCAGTCCCATGTGTTCTTCATAGATGGCATGATCCATAACGGTGGGCAACGGGAGTCCATATCATCGCAGCTTCTTAGTGTGGCTCCCCACAATGGAGACTTATCCAAACTGAAGCGACCTAGATCAGGGATAGGGGAGTTCAAGATATGAATACATCGGTGCGCAATGAAAACGAACCCGTTCTTCATGAACGGCAGGCCGTCGGTGTCGTGCATGGAAGGTGGCCTCATTTTCACTATGGGGTAGCTGTCCCCAATGAAAACCGAGTACTCTCCAAGTGTGTTCAACTGCACCCAGGTAGCATCACGGGGGTCAAACACGCTGCCGTCCATCTGGTACACCTGGCATCTCAAACCTGGATACATGGTGACGTGCATGGTTAAGGTCCATGAAGTATAATAAGGTGATGTAAGCAGAGGGTACGGATTAAAATAAAATGCTTCATATTTCTTATTTCTATGAGAGGGAAGGGAAGCAATGTATAGACTAGCTACGGCACGGGCTACGACAAACAATTCGAGAGTGTTACATGGGCCATGTACATTAATTAAAGTAGGAGTAGTTTTGTTTGATGGGATTCTACCTAGTACTACACGGAATTGAAATTGTTAAGTCCTATATAGTTTATTACAACTGGCATTATAAAGTTGCGTGGAATCCCAATCAATAAAAAAAAGGAAAGAACTCCTCCTCCTCCTGGAGTACGCCCTACTCGACATGAACTGAAATGTTATAAGATGACATGGCAATAAGATATATGATAGCTCCTGGCTCTACTACTCTTAGATCGGAGAGAATGGATTACCTGGGTACATGATCAGGGTCCGATCATGATAGATCGTGGGACCTTGTTGCCCTTCAATGGTACCATGGGTAACGACGACTAAGATTGTACGTTCCAATTGGGTGTCGTCAGCTACAAGGTTCCAAGTTAGACCAAATGCCCCATGCACATCCATGATCGGCGATCTGATTTTGATCGGGGGATGACTTTGCCCTGCAAAATCATGCAAACAAGGCAGAATTCATAGAAACTAGACGAAAATCATTCAAAAACTTTTCCTGTAACTGGACGAAATACATTATAGTTTTCATACAAACTGGAAAATCGGCCCTCAATGTTATGCCCAACGAGTTTTAGATTTGACGGGAGGGGAGAAGCGGTGGCCTTCTTGGGACCCGAGTGGCGGCAAACTACCATGCACTACTCTTCCTCCCTGCCTGCGAATGGCGATGAGCGGCGGTAGGTGGACGGACGGGTGACACCGGAGTAGGTTCCTCGGCAACTTCATGTCATTAATGTGGGTGGCGCACGGACGAACGGCCGGCCGTGGTGTTGTTTCAATGCAGAGCAGTTGCGTGCTCCGGGAAGCGGCACTCTCTCGGCCGTCGTGCTGCTTCAAAGCCGGCGCCAATGAGAGGTCGCCTTCGCCCTGGCGGGGCATTAATGCGAAACTAATGTTGTGGGGCGGCGCTGACCATTTCAGGCGCAAATCACGTGCCGGCAAGGGAGGGGGTTTGGGTGGGCCAGGGAGGTCAGACGCGGGATTGGTGGTGGTAGGATTTTGTACCATTTCATGCATAGTACTACCTCCGTCTGGGATTATGTGTCCCGTGAGCCATGGTAGAGCAATATAAATGACCAATAAAAAACTACTACATGCATGCAACAATTTAATTGAAATGCATGCAATTGTGGTTAAAAAATTGCACTCAGTTTCCTAAAAAATTGTGGTTAAAAACGCTATTGAAATGAATGAATGCATGACCAATATAAATGACCAATCAAAAAGTACTAGTACATGCAAGCAATGATTTAATGCACATTGTAATCTCAACATGTGACGGTGAGCTCTAAATTTGAATTTGAAACTTATAAGACGGAAAAACAAAACAAATAAACTGGGAGAGAGGGAGGGTACCGTAGGATGTGTCCCATACGAAACAAGTCCCCTGGTTTGTCACCGTGAAGATGCGGTTAGAAAGGAGCACAACGTCTTCGTACTCGTACGGCAACAAATCGGCCGCAGACAGCATGGTCCACCTTTGACCGCCATGTGTAGGGTTCATGAAAGCAATCGTGATGTCAAACACCGCGATGAGAGTGTAATTTTGGTTGGTGCTCGACCTTATCGGGGCTTCCGAGATTGCTATCTTCTTCAATCTCACCGTGGTTCCATCGTACCAATTCAGGCGATGGCCCGTTGCATGGCCGATCCCAATGTTGGACAAAGGTTCTACGGGAACGGTGTCACCATTGTAGATGTTGTGCAGATTGATGTTGGTACCCTCCCATACATATGCAAGCCAATCTCCATTGGCACCAAGCCTAACCTGTGAAACAGTGGGCAGCGGGGGAATTATGGAATGGACACGGAAGTAGTCTTTAGAATGCATTTACTAATTCATCAAACTCATCACTTACCTGCTCATCGGACAAAATCCGAGTGCCTCACAATGTCGACATCTCAAGGGGCGTCAACTTGCAACTACGGCCACGCCATGCTGGAGAGACCCCCCCAGGAATCATCCTCGTCCTTGAGGACGCATGGCAGACCAACTAGCATGGCCTTCTCCCATGCATATTTACGCACCCTCTTAAAATATTTGGTGGAGGTCCCGTTGAGTCTTGCGGATGTGAGGAAGTTGGAGCGACTTACGATTTCTCCCAAAGGATCGTCATCCAAGATCTCCCAACCTCGATGAGGACGAGAAGCACCACCGCCTTGCGAGTCCATGGCAATGGCGATTAACTACCTTGTCCCTTGGGAGCTGGTTTACACGACAGGAGATGGTAACTACAGGGCTTCGTCCCTTTAGAAAGGATGTTCTGCAGGCGTGCACTAGTGCAGTTTATATTTGAGACTAGCAAGATGCCCGTGCATTGCGCAGTACATCAAGATGCATTGTTTTACAAAACACCTATTGTGATTGACCCATGCGGGAGTAATCCCATATGTAAAAACTAATTATATCTCGAGAAAGAGGAGAGATAAGGTGAGGAGGAGTGGGGCGTGGTGGTGATTGGTGGTCGGACTGAGTGGAGGCATGGGGATGGGCGACATTGTAGCAGCAACCATGCCAGATTGTTCCAGAGGCTTCCTTTTTAATTACTCAATAATGAAGTTGTGGGAGATAAAGACGAATGAGGGAAGGCCTTATCTGCAAATGTGGAGGGAGGTGCGGGTATCTTTTGATAAAATTGCCATAGTTTGCTTTCTATCCATCATATATCACTACAAAAAAATACACTTCCGTGATGATACGTGTTTGTCACAGTAGGTCACATTTTCTGTCATGCATGTACATCCTTACAATTTTATGACAGAATCGAGATAGTCATACCTGTGCTGTCATAGAAGTGTTCCATGACATTACCAAAATTATCATCACGAAAGTGTCCACTTCCATGACGATACATCGCGCATCATAGAAGTGCTTTCGTCAAGGGTAACCGACACGTGGCATCCACCATAACGGGTCGCCGTTAAGCTATCGGGTTCTGGTTTGGATCCGATAACCCGTTAACAGCCCCGGCCAATGGGGATTTTCCACGTGTAAAATTCCCATTCGCCGGATAATCCACGTGTCAGCTCATCATTGGGACAGATGTCATCCCTACAATGGACGAAAGACGCCTATGATATGCCGACACGTGGTGCAGCCCAACAGTGGCCCATTTAAGGTAAAAAGGCTGGCCCAGCTAAAAGCCCACCATATTTTTTCAGACACTAGTGGGCTGGCCCGTTAACAGCCTGCCATGTTTTGGGTCAAATTGAGGCCCATATCAGATCAGGCCCGTTCACAGCCTGTCGTGTTTTGGGCTAAATTACTACCAATATCAGATCAGGCCCGTTAACAGGCCACTATTCTTTTGGGCCCATTCTAAGCCGGGTTTGTATTTCAGCCTGTTAAATGCCCGTTTACCAGTTCGGCCCAATAATAGTTTCGGTCTGTTAGCGGCCCGTGGTGCATCTGGGCCGTTGTCGGCCCGGTTTCACTTTAGGCCATTTAACGGCCCATGCAGAAACTGGGCTATTTCTTGTCTGAAGTAACTTTAGGCCTCTTAACGGCCCGTAGTCTTCGTGGACAAATTTCAGCCCAACTGGCCTATCGGCCTGTTAATGGCACGTGTAACAGTTGAGCCTAATTACAGCCCGCGTTGAATCTGGCCTGCTTACAGCCCATCTGTTAATGGCCCGTGACATTGTTGGGCCTACGGCCTACGTTGATACCGGCCTGCTTAAAGCTCATAATTTTATTGGGCCAAACATGGCCAGAGATATATTTTGGCATGTTAACGGCTCGTTCTATTTGGGCCAAACATGGGCCTTAGGCAGTTTCGGCCTGTATTGGCCCATGAATTTTTCGGCTCAACGCTAGCCCAATCTAGTTTTTAGCCTGTTAAAAGCCCATGGTATTCTTTGGCCCAGTTGGCCAGAACTTTACTCGGCCTGTTAAAGGTGGAAAACTACTATACGTTTAGACTTGCTAATGGCCCAAGATGATTATAGGCCCACGTTTTGGCCCATATATAGCGAGTTATGGGCCGGCCTGAAGACCGACAACATTGGGATCCATTGAAGCTTCCGGCCTAAATTACAGCATACCGACTAAGAATAAACCTAGACTATACAATAAAGAAATTACGGCATATTACATCCACTGGGCATCAAAGTTCGCCACCGGTGATAATAAAGCGCAACGTGACCGCGGATTACATACACTGGGCATCAAAGGTCGCCACCAGTGCATATAAATGCGCCGACAAAAGAATATACAAAACTGAGAGCACTTCAGAAGGCATTAGGCCTGGCCTGGACGTGCACTGCAAGCAGCCGAACAAGCTAATGAGACCTCAATTGTGTCAACGATAGATGCTCTATCCCTAGCTGTATAGCACCAAAGCCCGCAAGGCAGCCCTCTGAGATCTTCTTTGCATCATTGACATCAAGTCAGAGCTGAGCTGAAGCAAGCCTTTCCGCTTTAAGTTGAGACTGAAGAAGTCAAGCTGATTGAGGTAGCAACTGCACAGAGGTTGTCTCACAGCTGCTGGTGAGTAGCTTCAACTCATTGTCTTCATCAAGACATGACCTTGGGGTCATCTTGCTCTCTTCAAGATGGATTGGCTCACTATCTTCCCTAAAGTTCTGCCTGGCATAAGAGATACGGCTCTGAAAGAGAAACAAGGAGACACGTAAAAGGTTTCACAATTATATAAGCAAATAAATGGATCTGTTCTGCATAAGGAACATGTTTTTACAACTACAATTTAAAAATGGTAGTTGTTGCAAACATCCAATCAGATGTAAACACCAAAGTAAACAACAGTGGAGGAAATGATGCCTATCCAAATCTATACTAGAACAAAGTTTGAAGGCTTGAGAAGGATAAACTTACATTACATGTTAACACGGGCTGGACAAAGCCCTTCTCCATGTTGATGGAAGGATAATTCAATAAATTCCCCAAAGAAACTTCTTTATAAGCATTGCCATTATTCTACATTTTGTAAAGAGTAAATATAGATCAAATAATATTGGAAGAAATAGAGGATAATGAAGCTCAGGTGCAGAGTGATGATACATAATCAAATAGCAATTAATTAAGTACAACGTTACAAGGCAAAAGGTACTGACAAGAGGAATGCAGACATCAACATGTGCAGTGGCATTGGCTTTATTCAATATTTTGGTAAGAGTAAATGTAGATCTGATAATTTGGAGAAAGTGGAGGGCAGGGCAGATAAGATGCAGAGTAATGCTAGACAATCAACTATCTCGCAATGCAAGTACAGTAATACTACCACCGTTCGTTATTACTTGTCGCTCAAATGGATGTATGTAGCACTATTAAGTTCTAAATACATCCAATTGAGCAACAATTAATTCTATACAGAGGGAGTACATGACAACAGGTACTTACATGAGCAATCCAAAACTTCATAACCATTGTGTTAATTCTACATTTATCTAAGAGTAAATATAGATCTTATAATTTTGAGCAAAGGAAGGATAAAGAAGCGAACATTTACAGTGATGCTACATAATCAAACAACAATGAGTGTAAGTATGCTGACAAAGGGCAAGAGGTACTGACAAGAGCAATGCAGTGCCCAGTATTGTTGTGAGATCCTATGATCCTTTGAGAAAGGAGATTCATCTGAAATTAGTTTTCATACAAGAGAGAAGGTAAGGCACATGCAGAAATTTAGGAGTTCAAATTTTGAATTGATATCAGAGACAGTACCTGACACTGGGCTCTCTGCAGTTCTTATAGGGGTTTGGCCAGTGGAGTAGGGGGTAAAGTGTGGTATAGATGGGCCTGTGTTTTCTGTGGCTACTGATCTATCTGATTTAACAGGTATCACTACCTTTTCCAAATACCTAGTTTGTACTCCTTGAGGATCTGCACTCACCACTACTACAGGATGCTGCTAACGCGACACTACGATCAGAGACCCTTTGAAAAAACTTCGTGGGATGCATTAATCGCAAAAGGTGATGTAAAAAAACCGTAAAAAAAGATGCAAAACATTTGTGATGAAGGATACATCAAACACGGTTCATATTTTAGTTGCGTGTGCGATGTGGGGCATACGGTTCATTTCAATTAACTGTTTGTGATGAGGCAGAACAAAAGAAATGGGTAGCTAGATGAAGGCGTGTGCGATATACGGCATACAGTTCACTCGGATGAACTCTTTGTGATGAGGCGGAACAACAGAAATGGGCAGCCAGATGAAGGTGTGTGTGATATACAGCATACAGTTCACTCGGATGAACTGTTTGTGATTAGGCAACACAAAAGAAACGGTCAGCCAGATCAAGGTGTGCGCGATATACGGCATACGATTCATTGTGATAAACTGTTTGTGTTGAGCCAAGAGAACAGAAACATTTCACATAAACAAGATGTGTGTAATACACGGCAAACATCCAATTACATAGGTGGCTAGTACACACATGACATTTCCACACACCAAAGTAAACTATTACATGCATAACTAACTACGATAAACGATCATCTGATCATCATCTACTTCTTGTGCTAGCTCGATGTTCCTTCTATGCTAAGTTTCCATTAATTGATGGCGTTTTATGAACACACCACCGTTTCCCGCCATTTCCTCACCGGTTTCCCGCCACCCAGCGATATTGCGCATAAACCTAGGCGGCGTGCGATGCATGGAGGCAACAAGCACAGCCTGTAGCACATCCACCTTTTCCAAGCATGCCAACCCACCAAAGCACCACCTCTGGCATCAACCTCGTCGACAAGGAAAACGAGAAGGCACCATGGCCCGTCGAGGCCGAGGCGCTCCCCGGCAACGCGATGGACGACGCCGTGATGCGCGTCATTGCCAGGGTTGAGCAGACCCTTGCCGCATGGCGCTTCAACGCCGCAGATCAAGATAGGCATGTCAACGCCGAGAGGCTGCAGCTCACCGCACAACATGATCGATGGCGCATCGCAGAGCAAGCTAGGCGTGTCCGCGCCGATAGGCTGCGGCTCGCCACACGGCGAGATTGTTGGAGCGCCGCAGAGCGAGAGGCGCGGCGTGCCGCACAGCAAGAGCGGATCCATCGTTGCTTGCCTGCTGTTGACAGGGCATCACAGCTGGGTACACGTCCCGTCAGTACCCCCATTCCTCACCAGGAGTGGGCAGAGGCCCATTGCGCCGTACTTGCACCAGAGGCCGGCCGCGCCGTACTTGCACCGGACGCCCGCCGCGCCGTTCACATGGGTCGCACCGTTCACCTTGTCCATGGCCCGCTCGATGCCAACGCGCTGGTCGCTAGGCTCGACCACCTCCTTGGCCCAGGTGTCCACCTGGGCGCAGTAGAGGAACATGGCCGTCGCATCCTTGAGCTGGTGATCTCCGATGAAATAGCCAACTTGGAGCTCGAGATCGTGCTCCAGATGTACCGCGAGTGTGTCGACCGCTTGGACGAATGCCTGCACGAGTTCAGGCAGAGCCAACAGCTACCGTAGGCAAGGGCTGCTGGTCATGGTCTCATGGACGCGTTTTATTTTGTTGAGACGTTTTGACGTGGATCGCTATGTATTCACAGCAATCATAATATTGTTCTGTTTCAATGTGTGTACTCTGTTTTCCGTTCTGATATGTTCTATTTCAATGTGTGTATATATGCTTTCCATTCTGTATATATGGATGATACCAGCTAGATACAAATTAGTATACAAAAACAGATAGAAAATGGAATTCATAATATATATATTAATTGTTCATTAGTTCATCACAGAATATATATAATATCATCACATATACGTGATGATACTTAACTACTAGGTACAATGCATAAAATAGAAAACAAACAATACTAAAACTAATAATGCCTCCTGGGGGCAGTATTCTGGCAGCCCCTCGCCAATAGCTCCCTGGTGCGCGGAGGTAGTACTCCGCCTCCTCTGCCTCGCAGCGCTTGACGTACCGACCTACCTCTTGCTAGCGGACGAGCGCGAATGATCTTGCCATTTCGTTGGGTGCCCAACGGAGCTCCTCGTCGGTGGCACGCTGGAGCTTATCGGCCCACCTCCACGCAGCGATGAGGCACCTAGCGCCTTTGACCTTCCTCGAGAAGTACCCGTCTTCGTACACCTCCTCCGCACGATGACGCGCCCGCCACCAAAGCTCCACCGCCTCCTTTTTCCTGGCGGCATCACGGGCTTCACAGGTAGCCTGGTACCTGGCTTCCTCCTCCGCCATCTCCTTCTTGAACGCCACTTTCCTGGCTTTCTCAGACGGCGGCAATGACTTCCACAGACAAAGATTGTACTGGCCCCAAAACCAATCCAGAGTTGGGGGGTCCGGCGCAACCTCGTCCGGCGGCGCGTAGGGGTCCTCCTCCTCGCTGCTCTTCGACTGAGCGTCCACGGGGGGCGGCGACTCTTCGTCGGCGCGAGGGCAGATCGGCGGCGCCATGGCAGAGATTTGAGAGAAAGAGAGAGAGAGAGGGCGAGCGAGGGGAGGATGTAGATGAGAATGCAGGCGGGACGACGTGAGCAAGGTAGTATTTATTGGCGGCCGGAATCTAGATCGACGAGAACAGTACACACGCCGGTCTCCGGAATTTACGAGTACTGTAGTTTGAATTACACACGATTCCCGCAGCATAATCCGTGTGTGAACTTAATAGCTGACGGTTTCCCATACAGAACCGTGTCTGATTAATAACCCGCGCCACTCACCTTCCAAACCTCGAGGCGCGAAATAGAGTGCCAATCATGTGGGGGCCGGTTGTCTTGCTAGATCTTTACATTTTCTTTTTTGAACACCAGATATTTTCATCGTCAGATGATTTTTTAACTCACACGCAAGTACACAAAAATATGATTTTTCAAACCGTTATGGTTAGCCGTTGCATGTAGATGTACTTCAAATTTGAATTACGGTCATTAAATGGCTAGAAAATCACTTAAATGTCTTTAAAAGGTCAGATGACCCCTAGAATTTTCCAAATTTTCACATGACAGTTGTATTAGTGCATGTTCAATGTAGAAAAAATTTAAAGGCCATAAGAGGAAGCTATCTCATGTTCGTCATCAAACATACATTGTTCCCTCTCGGAAACACGAGCCTTCTAGTGAGTTGCTACGGTTTGTGAGGGGTGTGTGTCCAAACTTTCGTCAAATAGGCCAATTTTTTTACCACATCATCTTGGTGGCATGACATTACATCAAGCAAGGTTTCATGTTTTTCTGATCATTTTTTAATATTTTGGAATTAAAATGCCATGGCATTCCATGCATGTTTCCATGCCGTGACACCAATATGTTTGAAAATTCCTTCTAATTTACCGCACATGGAATTAACTCACACGCAAGTACACAAATATGATTTTTCAAACCGTTATGATTAGCTGTTGCATGTAGATGTAGTTCAAATTTGAATTACGGTCATTAAATGGCTAGAAAATCACTTAAATGTCTTTAAAAGGTCAAATGACCCCTAGAATTTTCCAAATTTTCACATGACAGTTGTATTAGTGCACGTTAAATGTAGAAAAAATTTGAAGGCCGTAAGAGGAAGCTATCTCCGTTCGTCATCAAACATGCAATGTTCCCTCTCGGAACCACGAGCCTTCTAGTGAGTTGCTCCGGTTTGTGAGGTGTGTGTGTCCAAACTTTCGTCAAATAGGCCAATTTTTTTACCACATCATCTTGGTGGCATGACATTACATCAAGCAAGGTTTCATGTTTTTCTGATCATTTTTTAATTTTTTGGAATTAAAATGCCATGGCACTCCATGCATGTGTCCATGCCGTGAGACCAATATGTTTGAAAATTCCTTCTAATTTACTGCACATGGAATTAACTCGCACACAAGTACACAAATATGATTTTTCAAACCGTTATGGTTAGCTGTTGCATGTAGATGTAGTTCAAATTTGAATTACGGCCATTAAATAGCTAGAAAATCACTTAAAGGTCTTTAAAAGGTCAAATGACCCCTGAAATTTTCCAAATTTTCACATGACAGTTGTATTAGTGCACATTAAATGTAGAAAAAAAATTGAAGGCCGTAAGAGGAAGCTATCTCCCGTTCGTCATCAAACATGCATTGTTCCCTCTCGGAACCATGAGCCTTCTAGTGAGTTGCTCCGGTTTGTGAGGGGTGTGTGTCCAAACTTTCGTCAAACATGCCAATTTTTTACCACATCATCTTGGTGGCATGACATTACATCAAGCAAGGTTTCATGTGTTTCTGATCTTTTTTTAATTTTTTAGAATTTAAATGCCATGGCACTCCATGCATGTGTCCAGGGCGTGAGACCAATATGTTTGAAATTTCCTTCCAATTTACTGCACATGGAATTAACTCGCACACAAGTACACAAATATGATTTTTCAAACCGTTATGGTTAGCCATTGCATGTAGATGTAGTCCAAATTTGGATTACGGTCATTAAATGGCTAGAAAATCACTTAAATGTCTTAAAAAGGTCAAATGACCCCTGAAATTTTCCAAATTTTGACACGACAGTTGTATTAGTGCACGCTAACTGTAGAAATTTTTTGAAGCCCGTAAGAGGAAGCTATCGCCCGTTCGTCATCAAACATTCATTGTTCCCTCTTGGAACCACGAGCCTTCTAGTGAGTTGCTTTGGTTTGTGAGGGGTGTGTGTCCAAACTTTCGTCAAACATGCCAAATTTTTTACCACATCATCTTGGTGGCATGACATTACATCAAGCAAGGTTTCATGTGTTTCTGATCTTTTTTTTAATTTTTTGGAATTTAAATGCCATGGCACTCCATGCTTAATTGTGTCATAGCCGTGAGCCAATATGTTTGAAAATTCCTTCCAATTTACTGCACATGGAATTAACTCGCACACAAGTACACAAAATATGACTTTTCAAACCATTATGGTTAGCTCTTGCATGTACATGTAGTTCAATTTTGAATTACGGTCATTAAATGGCTAGAAATCACTTAAATGTCATAAAAGGTCAAATGACCCCTGAAATTTTCCAAAATTTGACATGACAGTTGTATTAGTACTACAAATTTTCTCGTACATTTAAAATACCATCCGTTGCCACTTTACTCCAAATTCATCTTTCACAACTAATAAAAAATATCAACAACATCACACGCAATTTTTTGTAGGAACCGTTTGCGATGAAAATTCCTGGGTCTATTTAAGTCTTCCTCCTTAAGCTTCGCCGGCTCGTCTGCTCCAGTGCCGGCAACCCTCAAATCCACGAATCCCGATCCCCATTCCCGCAACCCCTTCTTGCAAAGATGACATCGTGGAAACGCTTCGTGAAGGCCCGTACGGTGGCCGTGACCTCCCCGAGCGCCGTCGCCTGCGCCGACAGCGCGGCCGCCTACGCCGAGAGTGCTGCCGCATCCGCATTGAGTGCGGCCGTATCTGCCGAGAGGGCGTCCACGGCAGTCGACAGGGCAGCTGCAGCAACCGAGACGGCTGCAGCTACTACTGCGACGTCGGCTGCAAACGCTGAGAGCGCTTGAGCTGCCGTCCGTGCCGCCGATGTCGCCCTGGCCCGGGTCGAGGCCATCCACGCCAAGATCGAGGACGCACACGCCAAGATATTCCAGGCCACCTCAGAATCCAGCATGCAACCCACATCCGAAAAGGTGGCGGTGGCCATGGAGCACCTGCTTCCTCATGAGATCGCCGAGCGGGAGCTGGAGATGCAGGAGGCAGCGGAGATCGTGGAGCGCCGGGAGGAGGAGTTGCGCATGGCCGTGGCCGAGGTCGAGGTAGAGAAGAGTCTGTCCGTTGAGGAATCGGCGGTGGAGTACCAACGCGAGCTCTGGCATAGCCACTACTACAAGTACTACAACCTTGAGGGTAGCGCCGAGGACGAGGACGAGGACACAGTCGACTTCAGCAGGGGGGACGCGGAGTCCACCAACGGCGGCATGTCGCCAGGACAAGTCATCGACGTCTCATCTCACACTGGCAATGCATAGGCCGGCGTGGCGGCGGATTTGTTAAAATTATGCGTACTTAGGCTTTGTTTTTATGCTGGTCTTTTGTTAGAGCAATGTTTAGGTCAACTGGCTCTATTTAATTACTAAAATTGCTCGATTCAGTAAGTGTGGTTTGTGTGCTGTACGCTCTTTTGTGTGCCCAAATTAGCAAGGGATGTTAAATTATGCAATGACGTGGATGAGGATAGTACCCGGGGAAATTTCTACCAAAATTTGAATTATCAAACTCATCCCATGCATGTAAAGCAGATGAATCGTTTGTGATGCACACAATCATTCAAAGTGAATGGTGCCCGGCGGCACCGCGCGCGAAGTGTCCCTCCACATTTCAAAATTTTTGGCCTACCGCCGAAATATCTACAACCCTTCCCCACCCCGTTTTCTCCCTGACCACAAGTCACATTTCCCCTATTTCCTCCTTCCTTCCTTCCTTCCCAAGCTCTTCCTCACTTGCTTCCTCGCTCTCGCCGTCTCGCACCCTACCGCCGGGGTCGCCATGGTCTTCTTCAATGACCTCTCCAGCGGTTCCTCCTCCTCCGACGACTCCTTCACCACTTGGGTATGCCTCTCTTCTCTCTCTCGGGCTAAGACTTGAAATGAAGGATTTTAACCCAGTGGTCGATTTGAGTCATTTCTTCCTCTTGTAGCTCCCGAGGACCATCAGTTGCAACGAATGGAGCGGGGTGGCTGAAGATCTGTCTGCTCGTTGTCACCATCAATCTCCTTGCATGAAGCTAGGTGCGTTTGAATTTGTGGACAGTGGGAGGAAGTTTCTGGCATGTGCAGAGAAGATTAGCCCCTCTTCCGTTGTTACAAATCATTTGTTAGATGTGATTCAGACACTGTCACGGTCCCAACCTATTCATACCCCACCTTCAACCAAACGCATCCTAATACAGTGTCACAGTTTGTACCTAGTATCTTAAAATGTTGCCATCTCATCAGCGGTGCCATTAGAAAATTATTTGGCACCGCTTCAGCAGTTTGTGCAGCAAACTTTGGTCCACACATCCGAGCAGCCAAGCACTAAAATACTAAATCTTTATGGCACGAAGGAACTGGGCATCAGAGCAACAAGGTGCTCCGGAGTCCGGGTCCCTGATTTTTTTCTGCTGCATCGGCTCACCAGTGCAGGGCACCGGTGCGAAATGTAGCAACAGTTGTCTTTACACCGGTTTTGGCATACATAGTGGATGGTCTTAGTGCTATTAGTTCTATGTTACTAAATTTGTGCATGTACACATCTGTTAGTATCAATTTGCTGTCATCCAAACACTGTCGCTATGCTGTTGCAGTTATATTTAGCTTCCTCATAAAATGTTCAATTTGTTATTTATAGTACATGAGTAAGAACTTGTTGCATTGTTGTAGTTAATTATAGCTTCTGATGTTTCAGAATTTGGTTGTTGTCTCAGTAGCAATTAATTCATTTGCACATTGATCTTTTTGAGAAGATATGTCATAATTAACCTGTTTCTTCAGTTTTTGAAAATAAGTATTGGTGATTTTCTATGTTGCTATAAACCCATTTCCCCTACAATTGTTACTGATCTAGTTGTAAATATTATAGGATGAACGTAAGTGTTCTTACTTGGAGTGGGTTGATCAAGAGTGGCCACAGTCTTTGAAGATGAGCCCAGCAAAGCTCTCAAGCATGTATGAGGAAGAGAACAGAGGTAGGCTTAGAGAAAGTGTTGTCAACGCTGAAGAATATTTGAAGATGCGGGATAAAAAGAGGAAGGTGGAGAATGAGCTCAGATTTTTTAAATCAGACTTTGCTAAGATGGTGTTGGTGAAGGAGGAGGCACTTTCCCAGTTGGCCAGTGCAAAACAAGTTCTTACTGAACTGAAAGCAGAGATGGATAAGATGAGCCTGGATGATCTCGATTAGGGAAATGAATATATTGTTCTAATGTTGTTCTTATGAAGCTGAACTAGCTATATGATGTACTGTGTTGTTTTCAGGTAGCTATCGTACTGTGAGGTTAAAATATATTTATATGCCTGATATGAAATTGGCAAACAGATGTTCGATATGAAATGTGAATTTGCGTAATACTGGAATTATTAATTGTAAACTAATAAACCTGCTAAATGGGTCATTGAACTTTGCAAACGGTTCTAGCAGTAAAAGCGCTTGTGATGGATAGCCCAATGCCACACAGTTTTCTTCATCAAATCGTGTGTGATGTAGTTGAATAAAAGCAAGCGGTTAACCGAGGCAGAGCGTGTGTGATAGTTACACCTATCACACACGAGCCTATACACAAAATTGTGTGGGATGTACATACGAACGGAAACGTTTTCCCTGGATTGACTGTGTGGGATGTACATACGAACAGAAACGATTTCCCTGGATTGACTGTGTGGGATGTACATAAGAATGGAAACATATTCCTTGGATTGACTGTGTGGAATGTACATAACAAACGGAAACGTTTGTTTGGGACTGACTGTGTGGGATGTACTTACAACCGGAACTAATTGGGCCTGTATAATCGTATTTGATCGCTCGCCCATCGCACACGACCTCATTTTGTGGAGCATGTGTGCCAGGAGAGCCTATCCCGGACGGTTTCTGGGGCGTGTGGGAAGGACCCCCCTATCGCAGTCACTCACTAGGCAACAGTTCAGAACGCCGTCATGGAAAGGGGTTAAAAACCGTTTGTATAGCACCTCGATGTACCAGTGCACCCTCTTCCTTTTGGACATCTATTACGAAAGAACAACATTTGACTGGAAAAACATAGTATGATGACACATGGAATATGTACAGAAAATGGATAGGTATGGCATATACTCATATATGATGCTTAAACTAAGCAGATGGTGGTGTAACAAAGTAGAAGTAATGCAAGAGGTCATATGCAAAATATGTGCGACCAATACAACCTTGCCAAGTTAGAGCAAGCACCTTGATGGGTGAATAAAATAGGCCATCCTCCACCATGCCAAGTTTGTTAGCCAGTGGATTGTTCCACAATATTCCTCTCGTGCGCCCATTCTCATATTCATTTTGATCATGTTCAATACCTGACATGCATGAAAACATAAAAACAAGTGAGATTATCTTTGTAATGCAGAAGTGATTCTAATCCAATACTGCCTACCTATAAACCTCTTTGTGCTATCTCTGCAATTCTTCTGAGAGATGCCATGCATGCTGTAATTTGGTGTGTGCATTAATATAATGTGGCCTACTACTCAAATATGAGAGCTCCAGAAGTGATGATACTTCGCGGATGACAACTTCAACATATAGTAATGAAGAACAAGTCGACCTGACCTGACAGATTCAAAATGTACTAAGGGAGAACAACTTGACCTGACCAGTCGACCGCAAATGTCTCTGCTACTCTTCCCAACAAGGAACATACTTATTAAAGAAGAGAAGAGGATCATGTTAAAGAAGAGCAGAAGAGCAAGCAGATTGAAGATATTACAAGTCTTTCTATACAATGTTTGTTGTCCACCCATGATGAACCAGAGAGCACAGAGAAATACTATTCCTTCCGGTCTCTCCATATGTGGCTCACATGCATTTCAAAACTAAAATAGGAAAATTTAGCTGACCAATTAAACATGTCTCGGTTTTACTAATATCAACATAATATCAGATTTGAATTTGTACAACTAAGCTTGTTTAGCTCGATGGGTGGAGCTGTGCTATTATGACACGAACCACGTAGGCTGATCGTGGTCATCATAAAATGGGGAAACCGTAAGCATGATGAGTATAGTGTTGACCGTGGCAGTGGGATGGCAGATCTGAAGCTGGAAACCGCGCAAAGGGTAGTTAGCAACCGATGTTTTCTTTGAAATAACAACTAAGATTTGGTATGGACAAGAAAGTACAGTCAACAAGTGACAAAGAAATGCAATTCTGCTCTCTCTCTATATGTCATGACATGCATTTGGAAACTCAAGTGGGACCTTTAGCTAACCAATTAAATGTGTCTGTTAACTAATATCAGTATCATATCACAATCATATTTAAACAACTAAGCTTTGGAACTATGAGTGTTGTGTTGTTTAGGTTGAAGGGTGGAGTACTGCTAGTACGACAGAAAGCACATACGCAGATCATAGTAGGGTAGATAAAAGGGGAAAACCCTTAGCATCAAGAGTAAAATCAGGAAAGTGGAACTAGCTGGACCATATGGGCTTGTATTGCCGGTACGGCAAGAAAGGGTTCAGAAAGGCTTCGGCCCCAAAAGGGGCAGCTCTATTCAACTGAAGGCACAATACTGTTACTATCAGTCTAGACTATCAAAGACGACATAGCTCCCAGTATTTCCCGGATATTATGGAAGACCATCTAGAATCGTTGAAAGCATCCATCTAAAGCGACCCAATAGACCCGTCGACTGCAAATGTCCCTGCTCCACTTCCCGACAAGGAGCATATTGTACTACTCCCTCCGTTCTTAAATATAAATTGCTTAGAGATTCAAATGCGGACTACATACGGAGCAAAATGAGTGAATGTACACTCTAAAATATGTCTATATACATCCGTATGTAGTTCTTATTGGAATATCTAAAAAGACTTATGTTTTACCGAAAAAGGCTTTCGCCCCACTTTATATATAAAGCAACGATGAACAACACCCAGTACAAACACATGCCACAACAACACACGCACCCAAGGCAGTTTAGGAATGGAGGAAGTAATATACTTATTAAGAAGAATAGAAGAGGAACATGTTAACAAAGAGCAAGCAGATTTCTCTACTTTTTTCTCTACTCTTATACTCTTATCTCTACTCTTATAAAAAAAACAGAGTTGGTGATGATGGTGTGCCTGCCATCCTGCAATTTAGGCCGTCTGATTTATATCTGACAGATAGGAAGGAAACTATGGCAATTTTGCAAAAAGATACCCACACCCCTCTCCACATTTGCAAATAAGGCCTTCCCTCATTCATCCTTTTCTCCCAGAAGATAAACTACTCATACAAATGCATCTTGATGTTCCGTGCAATGCCCGGGCATCTTGCTAGTTAGATAATACAATGTGTGTTGCCCACCCATGATGAACCAAAGTGCACAGAGAAATGCAAATCCCTGTTGTCTCTCTATATGTGGCGCACATGCTTTTCGAAATGAATATAGGAACATTAGCTGACCAATTAAATGTTCTTTGTTTTAGTAATATGAGCATCATATCAGATTCGTATTTCAACAACTAAGCTTTGGATTTATGAGTGGCATGTTGTTTCGCTTGATGGGTTGAGGTCTTGAGGAGCAGTGCTAGCACGACACGAAGCACCTACGATGATGGTAGTGAATATAAAGGGGGAAACCATAAGCTTTACGAGTATAGTGACCGTGCCATGGCGGATCTGAAGGTGCAAACCGGACAAAGGCTACTTCGCAACAAATGTTTGCTTTCAACTAGCCACTACGATTTGGTACGGACAAGAAAAGTACAGTAAACAAGTTACGATCTATTTTTCGGGTGAGATCAATAACTTAAGCAGATACAAAAGAGTACCACCTCTCTTGCGACGTCGTGTAGGCCCCTGCTGATACGTTGAGGGTGATGCGGGCGCGATTGCCGTGGACGAGGCGGTCGTAGGAGCGACAACAGCAAGGTGGACAAAAGCACCGATGAAGCGAGAGGACGCGATGAAAGGATCCTGGTCCGGTGCCATGGATGAGAGATGTCCATCTCTTGCAGTGGACAACGGGATAGGGGTAGCGGCTCCAGCAAGGTGGAGGATGGGGTGGCGGACGGAGGAGGCTAGCCGGAGTGGGGAGGTTGTTGTGGCGCCGACGGCGTATGATTGGGGAAATGGAGGGGGAGGGGGATCTCAAACTTTGGGACACGCTTGTCTGAAATGTGGGAAAGTTATGAACTTATCCCCCATTTAAAATTTTGGGCATCTTGTCAGTTGGGGATAGGACGGTAATCTCGCATCTCCCCAATATTTGCCGGTAGCAATTTCGGGCAAGGAGAAGGTGTTTTGCCGCCCACGATTGGTGCCCACGGTGTATGAACGGGGCTGACAGGTAGGGCGGTTGTGTCACGTCTGAGGGAAGTTACACATCTGCCCCTATTTAAAATATTTGCCTACATCGATTTCGGACAAGGAGAGTTTGTTTTGCCGCCCATGTTTGGCGCCCACCGTGTCTGAATGGGCTTAGAGGCGGTCGTGTCATGTCTGATTGAAGTTACTAGTCTACCCCTATCGACAGCAGTGGAAATCGGGTCGATTAGGATGTGAAGTGTCAGGGGTAGACAGTAATTTCCATCTCGCAAACACTTGCTTCGGGCAGCCGACAAATGATAGTGGTTGTTTTGCTGCTTCGTTCACAATTTGGGAGAATTAGCATTCACATTTACCCTGGGCCCTGGCAACTAAATTCAAATCCAATTTGTATTCGATTACGAATATCCATACATCATTCTACGTTTTGTTATTTATTTCTTCAAAACAACGACAAAGATTTATTCCACCTTTATATATGAATATGATTTAGAAATGTCGTGATCTTCAAATTCAGTAGGTTGGATACACTTTGATTTAAACAGTTATTTCATCCAATACAATATGCTCACACGAAAAACAGTTCACCTTATGTCAATCATACAAGTACTGAGGATTACCTCGCCTAAAAATTCAGATCATTACAACACATGGACAACATAGGGGGTCTTACAACATAATCCATTCAGAGACATGACACAACATGCAAGTATACTAATCTAATGACAATTTCAACTGGTATATAAAGAAGAACTGGGATTACCCTGGGCTTCAGATAGCAGAAGCAGCAGGACCTCCTCCATCTTCAAATGCAACATTCTTACTTCCTCCAAATCTTGGGTTGCTTGCATAATGCGTGCAGCTAATTGCATAATTTCCAGCCTCAAGATCAAGATTACCTCATTCATGGTAGCCACACCATCTCTTTCTGCCTCTAGTAGAGCCTCAAGAACTATAACATCTGTGCTCAGACTGCTCTCCGGCGGTGTTGCCTCTGAACTGCTACCATCTCGTAACATGGATGGCGCACTGCTTCCACAAATAGATTCTGGGGTTGTACATTATGTCCTAGTGTGAACGGCATCCTGAAAGGTTTCCGCTGGACATAAGTAAGAGATAGTTATCGCATGATCCAAGCAGTAAGCTTACATGGTAAACGACATACGAATTATTGCCGAGCATGGCAAGCTATATTTAAATGGTTCGAAGCAGCATCAGCCGAAAAGAAATTAAAATGGTAAGATGAAACAAGGGATGTAAGTGGCAAATAAATGGCATCCGCCAGTCCCATCTAGTTAGTTTTTGCTAGCTCGCTAGTTCATTTTCCTCAAAAAACAAAAACTCTTTTGAACTATCATACCATTAATGGACTTTAATCGGATTAAACGGGACCCAGTTGACATCCCTAGTTGAAAGGCATTGTACCACCGTGTCGGTGCAACAGACCCTGGGTCCATTGCACGGACTACGCACAGGCTAGTGACAAGATTACAAGACCAAGATCAGACCAAACAAGGAGGATTAATTACTTTGAAGGATCCAAGTGCAAGTCGAGAAGGCCAAGGTGAGACAGTAGAACAAGGCATCGCTAAAGGAAGGACCTACCTTGCCCGGCAGGCGAGCCTGGCAGGGTTGGGTTTTGCACCGGAAGCAAGCTCCCAGATCGTCCCGGCAGGCCTGCCGGGGCTGGCGGAGGCAAGCCACTCCATCGCTCGACCTCACAAGTGACGCAAGTCATTAATCAAAGTGGTGTCGAGCTCCAAGGTGAATAAGTGGCTGCTTTCTGCCACATGGCAGCCACTTCCTAGAGCAAACACCTGCATATGACACCCGTCCTGAGACGTGTCAAGCGAGCAGGCGCAAAGCTGGCAAAATAGCCCGGCAGGGCCTGCCGGGTGAGCTGTGATGTGACACTGAGCGGCGCATTTAATGCGCTCTGTCAGCCTGCAGAGTTAGATATGATAGCACTGTTAGCTATCTAATCAGTACGCAAAGACTGATTTGCCACTGTGGTGACCCCTTAATCTATAAAAGGAGGCCCATGGCAACGATAGAAAGGATTGGACCCTCGCATATCCATACGCGCGTAGCCACTCTCGCCCCCAGAGCGACCTTGTCGGGCGAATGAGCTATGTTCACCACCATTATCCACCATCAATCCACCAAAGCAGGAGTAAGGTTTTACGCCTTGCGGCGGCCCGAACCTGGGTAAAGACTGCCTGTGTGATCTCTGCCGTGCTGCGCGACGCTTCTTCGCTCTTTGTGCAACGTGCCCATCCCCGCGCCAAACCAAAAGGTGCTCATGGCCCCATAGGTGGCCGTGGTTTCCCACGACATCTTTGGTGCGCCAGGTAGGGGGATCACTTGCGTGAAACCGAGAGCATACGCTGCGCGTCATCTTCATCGACATTTTCATCATCGACGGCGTCATCGACTATGGCGCCCAAGAGGAAGCCCGAAGCTGCAAATCACCCGTCCACCTTGAAGGCTCCGCCGCCCATGACCGCCGACGTCGCGGGGAATATGGGGGCTCGTGAGGGTGTGGATGCTGTGGGGGACATGGTCGGTGCGGGCGGCGCCATCACCACCTTCCCCACGGCAGAAGCAAGAACGGGAGGTACCGGGGAAGGACAACATCAGCAACATCCCAACGGCCATGCTCCACGAGGTACGGATGGAGGGATCATTCCGCCTGAACCCCTTCTCCTCGCCAACGGGCCTAGCCGCAGTGATGATGCTTGTTCTGGGGTGAACCGCAACCCTCCAGCTGCCCCCGCTGCGGGCGCGACCGCAGGGCACGCGCCACCCCCAGGGCGGGCTGACCCAGCTACTGTGCCCAACGGAGCCGCTGGCCCTCAGGCGCCTCCGCCACGTCACCATGCTGTCCAAACAGCTGGTTCACAGCAGCAAGGGCGCGGCGCAGTTGCCACCGGCAACGTCAGGAGCTGAGCGACACTACGATCTACATCGTCATCACCTATGCCAAGCACTGCCTCAGAGGCCATGGTGCGAGCCCAACTGCTGTTGAGATTTCCACCACCGGCAGACCAGATGGATGAGTGGCGAGCCACCATCCAAAGTTTGATTGGTTTTGTCGAGGCGGAAGGATCACAGCGGGCCAGACCGCCACGGCCTTTCCAGGCAGCAACGGCAGCTAGTGCGGCTGGTCGTGCGGGAGGGGCCACCCTCACAGTGCAATCTCCACCATGGCAAGCCGCCCGGGAGCAGCAGAACCAAGCGCCCGATGACGTCTCGATGGCCTCGTCAGATCCTCGAGTGCATCAAGGCCGACAGCGTGCCCCGGAGGGCAGGCGAATGGAAGGCGTGCGCGTCATCGACGAGCGGTGCCGCGACAACCCCCGCTGGTCCAATGGGTGTGTGATGGTCCTGACGTCGACGAGCCCGCGCTCGGAGATGGCGGGTGCCTGCCTTTCGAGGTTGGGTGCCCTGCCTTCACCCGTGAGCTGCGGCAAGTCCGTTGGCCGTCCACTCGCATGTTCAAGCCAGAGATACCCGAGAAGTATGATGGGAGACTAAACCCGGCAGAGTTCTTGAGCATCTACACCATCGCTGTTCAAGCTGCCGGGGGAAGAGATGAGAAGGTGTTCGCCAACTACTTCCCTTTGGCCCTCAAGTCAAATGTGAGGTCTTGGCTGATGCACCTGCCGGAGAACTCCATTTCAACCTAGGCTGACCTATGCCACGAGTTCATTGGTGGCTTCACGGGCGGCCATCAAGAACCAGGACGGCCTAGTGACTTGCAGCTTCTCTGGAAAAAAGAGGGAGAAACTCTGCGGAAGTACTTGCAGAGATTCAGTCGAGTCCACAGAAATATCCCAGATATCCACCCAGCTGCCATGATAGCTGCCTTCCAATCCAACATGCGCAACCGTAGGATACGTTCCAAGATGAACGTTCGGTTGCCCAAGACTGTGAAGGAGCTCTACACTTTAGTGGACAAATGTGCTCGGGTGGAGGAGGGGAGGAAACTTCCTGGAGAGGAAGATTCCGTCGACATCGACTCAGAAGATGACGACGAAACCATCAGTAGAAAGAAGAAGAACAAGAAGCACAACAAGAAGCGTAAGGATAAAACAGTGATGGCAGTTGAGGGGTCAGGCACGCCTAGTACCGGCAAGAAAGCCAAGGCTGAAGCCCCCGGCAAGGAGGCTACCGCATGCGCTGACCGCCGGGAGGCGGCGGCTGCCGAGAAAGCTGGGGAAAGTGATGGGTCGTACTGTAAGATTCATCGGACCAAGGGCCATGATCTCCATGAGTGTCATCAGGTTGAGCAGCTCGTCAAGAGACAGAAGGCTGAGTATGAAAAGCGCGATAAGGAAAAAGGTCAGAATGACGCTGGCGGAAAGGGCCGGGGTGGTGAAGCAAATCGCCCCGACAAGGCTCCTCGGAACCAAGGGAAACCCGCCAAGGGCTGAGAGAAGGAGGATTGCAACAATGAGAGTAATGGAGGGAATGAAGAGGAAACCAGTGAGCAGGAGTTCCAGAAAGCCACTAACACCCTGTGCATTGACGGGGGTGCATCTTTGCACTCCTCTCACCGCCAAATTAAACAGTGGGTGCGTGAAGTCAATGCCGTGGAGCCAGCGGCAGATTCTCGGAAGCTGCTCAAGTGGTCATGCACGCCCATCATCTTTGATGAAGATGAACACCCCGACCGCATTACTACGGTAGGGTGCTTGCCGTTGTTGGTCTCACCAACAATTCGCAACCTCAAAGTCACAAAGATGCTGGTTGACGGCGGGGCCGGGTTGAATCTGATTTCCCCAAAGGTTATCAGCAAACTCCAGATAGCAGAGGAAGAACTTAAGGCCACAGGCACGTTTCAAGGAGTCAATCCCGGCAGGAGCAGTCCTAAGGGAAAGGTTATGTTGCAAGTGACATTTGGAGGGGAGTTGAACTACAGGACTGAGAAAGTTGTGTTTGATGTGGTTGACCTCCCCCTGCCGTACAACGGGATCCTTGGGCGCCCGGCCCTGGCCAAATTCATGGCAGCATCCCACTATGCCTACAACACCTTGAAGATGCCAGGGCCGATGGGCGTCATTTCCGTTCCTTCGGACAAGAAAGACGCAATTATTTGCGTGGATAAGATGTACCGGGACGCGGTCGCGGCAGAGGTCGCGGAAGCCACAGTTCCCACCAAGGAAAAACATAGCAGAGGCACTGGCAAGGAATCCGGGAAGCGTACCTCTGTGGAATGTGCCGCGCCCGTTGATGACACGCCAGAGAGTTCCAACAGCAAGAGATCCAAGGCTGCTCCACACCAAGTGAAAAAGGTCACGTCAGGGCTGGCTGGCGCTGATGGTACTTTCACTATCAGCGCCACCCTTGATGACAAATAGGAAAGCACGCTCATTGCCTTCCTGCGGGTGAATATCGATGTGTTTGCCAGGCAACCATCTGATATCCCCGGTGTTCCCAGGGAGGTAATCGAGCACCACCTTGTTGTCTGCCCACATGTCTGGCCCGTCAAGCAGAAGGTTCGGAAGCAGGCCTTGGAGCGGCAGCAGTTTATTGCCGAGGAAATCAAGAAACTTGAAGTAGCTGGTTTGGTCAGAGGAGTACTGCATCCAACATGGTTAGAAAACCCAGTGGTTGTGCGCAAGGCTAATGGAAAATGCAGGCTTTGCATAGATTTCATGAATCTGAACAAGGCATGCCCAAAGGACCCCTTTCCCCTGCCGTGCATCGACCACATAGTGGATTCTACTTCAGGATGTGAGTTGCTCTCTTTTCTGGATGCATACTCCGGATACCATCAGATTTTTATGTCCAAGGAAGACGAAGAAAAGACCTCATTCATCACCCCATGCCGCACATACTGCTTTGTGCGCATGCCTTTCGGGTTGAAGAGTGCCTGGTCCACTTTTGCAAGAGCAGTCCAGATTGGCTTTGAACCACAGTTACACAGGAACATTGAAGCCTATATGGATGATATTGTGGTCAAGACCAAGGACAGATCAGCCCTCATCCAGGATTTAGAAGAGACATTTGCTAATCTGCGCAAGATCAACTTGAAACTGAATCCGGAGAAGTGCGTGTTTGGCGTTCCCTCCGGCAAGCTACTTGGTTTCTTTGTGTCCCACCATGGGATAGAGGCCAACCCCGATAAGATCAACGCTATTGAGCAGATATAGGCACCCAAGACAGTTAAGGATGTGAGGCATTTGACAGGATGCGTTGCCGCACTTAGCAGATTCATCTCCAAGTATGCCGAGCGCGCCTTGTCGTTCTTCAAGATTTTGAAGAGGGCAGGACCCATGAAGTGGACCCCGGAAGCAGATG
Source organism: Thinopyrum elongatum (assembly GCA_011799875.1). Classification (NCBI taxonomy): domain Eukaryota; kingdom Viridiplantae; phylum Streptophyta; class Magnoliopsida; order Poales; family Poaceae; genus Thinopyrum; species Thinopyrum elongatum. The sequence goes on along the minus strand of CM022299.1, from coordinate 243,639,467 downwards.
CAGCACTGCAGGATTTGAAGGCCAACTTGTCTTCTGTGCCTACTTTGGTCGCACCCAAACCACAAGAGCCCTTGCTGCTGTATCTGGCAGCAACTAATCAAGTGGTTAGTGCGGCCCTAGTAGCACAGCGGGAAGTAGAAGAAGCAGCCACTTCAGCAAGTGTCCCACCCGGGGAAGAGGAAGAGAGTGGCCCGGCAAGGCCAGATTGGGATCAGGACAAAGAGGAGCACGGCAGCGGAAGCAACCCCAGGGACACGACAAGGAAGAAGGTGGTGCAGCACCCAGTATACTTCGTCAGCTCCCTGTTGCAGGGGGCTAGTTCCAGGTACTCTGGCATGCAAAAATTGATCTTTGGCCTTGTCATGGCCTCAAGGAAACTGCACCACTACTTCCAAGCCCATGAGATCACGGTTGTCACCCGCTTCCCATTGCAAAGGATACTTCGAAATCCAGAGGCCACCGACAGGATAGTGGAGTGGGCATTGGAGTTATCCAGCTTTGGCCTGAAGTTTGAAAGCACATCAACAATCCAGAGCAGGGCGTTGGCAGAGTTTATTGCAGAATGGACGCCAACCCCTGATGAAGAAGTATAGGAAACAGTTATCCCCGGCAAGGAAGCGCCCCAAGAATGGATCATGTATTTCGATGGTGCCTTCTCCCTACAAGGTGCAGGGGCTGGCGTGCTTCTCATGGCTCCCACTAGAGAGCACCTGAGGTACATCGTCCAGATGCACTTTCCTCGGGAGGAGGCACCATATAGCAGAATATGAAGGGCTTCTTGCCGGGCTTAGGATTGCTACAAAATTGGGAATCAAGAAGCTGGTCATTCAAGGAGATTCACAGCTGGTGGTGAGACAAGTCAACAAGGATTACCAAAGCCCATTGATGGAGGCATACATCGAGGAAGTGAGAAGATTGGAGGAGCTCTTTGACGGGTTGCAAACAGAGCACGTACCCCGTGCGAAAAACAGCATAGATGATCACCTGTCAAAGTGCGTTGCGCAGAAGCTTCCTGTGGAACCAGGAACTTTTGTTCTCCATCTTACTCAGCCCTCCATATCCCCGACAACAATGGCCCGAAAGAGGAGGAAATTGGACTCCGGTAAGCCTCTCCCGGTAGAGCCTTTCGGGGCTCCTGGCAGGGACCCTGCAGGGAACAACTCCCCTTCGATTGCCGGGCTGCACCCTCCTGCCAGGCCACTGGTCCCCGTGGACGAGGGATGCACCCCCACGAATGAGGAGGTGCCGCTAGTCCTTGTTGCCGAGCCTCAGGCTCCAACTTGGGCAAGGCACATAGTCCATTTCCTCCAAACCGGAGAACTTCCCGAAGAGCAAGAAGAAGCTGAAAGAGTAGCCCGGAGGGCCAGTATGTATTAGTTTGTCAATGACACACTATATAGAAGAAGGCCCAATGGTGTGAAATTGAAGTGCATTTGCCAGGAAGGAGGAAAGGAACTGCTGGCAGAGATACACAAAGGCATGTGCGACTCCCACATTGGATCGAGGGATTTGGTTGGGAAAGCATTCCGGCAAGGATTCTATTGGCCCAAAACCCTCCAAGATGCGGTTGAGCTCGTTACCAAATGTGAAGCTTATCAGTTCCATTCCAAAAATATCCATCTGCCTACCCAAGCACTCCAGACAATCCCTTTGTCATGGCCGTTTTCGGTCTGGAGGCTCGATATCCTTGGCCCTTTCCCCCGAGCTGCCGGGGGCTTTGAATTCTTGTTCATTGCAATCGACAAGTTTACAAAGTGGCCAGAAGTAGATGCCGTGAGAAAGGTGATTGCTCAGTCAGCTATCAAGTTCTTGAAAGGGTTGGTGTGTCACTTCGGGGTCCCTACCCGGATCATCACCGACAACGGCACCCAGTTCACGAGTCGCGCCTTCATGCAATATGTTCATGCCCTCGGAAGCAAGATCTCATTTGCCTCTGTCGCACATCCCAGAAGCAATGGACAAGCTGAGAGGGTGAACGCTGAAGTGCTGTGGGGACTCAAGACAAGAACGTTTGATAAGCTGCGGAAGCACGGCAGGCAATGGATCAATGAGCTGCCGGTGGTTCTTTTGTCCCTCAGAATGACACCAAACCGAGATACCGGGCAGACTCCCTTCTCCCTAGTCTATTTGCAGAAGTAGTTATCCCCATGGAACTCATTTACGGGTCACCTTGAGTGCTTGCCTACGATGAAGTAGCGCAGGAACAGCACACACGTGACGACGCCGTGCTTCTCGAGGAGAACCGTCTTCGGGTTGCTACGCGTGCTGCACGCTATTAGCAAGCCCTGCGTCGCTATCATAGCTGCAGGGTTCATGCCCAGTGTTTTGAGGAAGGCGACCATGTCCTTAGGCGCGTTTAGTCTGCCAAGGGTACAAACAAGCTATCGCCGAAGTGGGAAGGCCCTTACCGGGTAGTACGAGTCACCAGACCTAGCGCAGTCCGTCTGGAGACCGAAGATGGCATTCAATTGCAAAACTCATGGAATATTGAGCATCTCCGCAAGTTCTACCCCGTAAGGCGTGGCTGTCGGGCCCTGCCCGGTAGCCACCCTTTTTGTACAGGCCTTGCCTCAGCTGCATGTAACCCCTTGTACAAAGCCAGGCGCAGACCCTGAGCAACAGAAAAATAAATGAAGCGCTGGGGGCCCCCGACAAGTTGCATGCATGCATAAGCATTTCTTAAGCATTGCATGATTCATGTAGATAGGTTGCATGATCATGTAGATAGATTGCATCTGGCATCATCTTCATTTGCATAAACTATAGGCTCCTGCCGTGGACTTTGTCCTTCCTAGGAAGAGGATGCGAAGACAAGCCAGCACTGCGGTCTCCGGCAAGCCAAATAGATAAGTTCCATCTCTTATCCATACGTGTTCCGTGAGTAGGACTTGTGCGTATGAAAACATCGCTGCCTCAGAAACAAAGGTGCTCCCATCTACTGACACGAATGCTGCTTCGGTCAGGATGGTCGTAGTGGCCTTTGGCTGAAAGGGGTTGGCGGGGGGCTGGTCTCTCCCAATGGGTTCTGCACCCGGCAGGCTCAGCCTCACGGCAGCAATCCTATGGGGTGCCGGCAAGGTAGCTTACCGGGATCTACTTGTTTACATGAAAGTATGGAGGTGTTTCACCTCTGCATGGATATCATACATGCACAAGTGCCCGGCAAAGCTTATCTTTTTCAATAATATGCTGATCAACAAGTACAAATCTCACGGAACATAAACATGGATACAAGAGACTACATTATTTGAACTAAAATTTGGCAAGTGCCTACAGGTTTAAGATTTAAAAAAAAGATAAGTGCCCCGTGATCTCGTCTTTTCGTTTTCCCTCCACCAGGTATTGCGGTGGGAAGAGAAGACGGCTGAAAGAGCACCCAAGAAGGAGCCCACCCCCGATCCCGTCATGGCCTGCCGGGCGCGGCCTGACAAGATCGGGAGTGGCGAGGCTGCGAAGGAGGGGCACAAAGAGCGGCTCGGCGGTGCCTTGGTCACCACCTCCAGGACCAGCAAGAAGCCCCAGCTCGAGCACCGGAGGGATCAACCACCGACGCCCAGCTGGAAGACTGCTGGAGGAGGGGGAAGATACCATGGGAACATCCCTCCCCAGCTATCACCCGAAGAGGCTGGTGATGATGGTGCCGGGGAGGGAGGGGAAGAGCGGAAAGACGAGGCAGCAGGTCGCCAATATGAGACGAAGGCGTCGGTGCCATCGTACTCTGACCTGACGCCCTGCCTCCCGCCTTCCCTCGATTCCTCTCCATCACCGTCGCTCCAGGAGGATGCCGGGCCCCCAGCCCGGCACCTCCCCCGAAGAGACAGTGGGTGACTGCGACGAGCAGGACACTCGAGGCGCGCCGCCCCCACCTTGGCGGGCAGGAAGATGCCTCCGTCCTTAGAAAGAATGCGAGGTCTGCCGAAAGGAGCAGTGCTGGGATTACCAAGGACCCCATATACTGCATACCAGGCAAGCATCAGGAGCCCCGAACACCTCGCCAACAGGGTGGTGACCCCCGGTGACGCATGGCACCAGACCAGACTCACTCCCCAAGCATCAGCACAAGCATTTTACATCGTCGGCAACTCCAAGCTAGGGCCCGGCCCCGGGCTCTTCCTTTCAGCATTCCCAGAAGAAGAAGAAGGCGGAGGAGGAGAGGAATGTGGATGAATGCCTCCACTCCTCCCCCGCTCCTCCTTTTATAGGCGAGCTGGGGGTGGGGGCTGATTCCCCGGCGAGTACCCACCGTCCTCCTCCGCCAATCCAAGAAGATTGGGCCCCTGCCTTGATGCTCTCCCGCACCACGCGCCTCCATTACCTACCCCACTCAATGCATGCAGCATACGTGGCTAAGGATAAGGCCGGGGTGGGAGGAGTGAATTGGCAGTTACCCGCCCGTGCGTTAAACTCATTCATGGGCCATTACAAGAATGGCCCCACCACAATTGGCGTTGCATGGTGCGAGGGAAAACCGGAAACTGACCCAAGCTTAGGTTAATGAAGAAGCAAAGAAGATCTCAAAGGGCGGAGCCGCCCTTACATTTCTGCCTGTGCACTGGTTAGGGCCTACCCCAATGACGCCCAGTGGCACGTCCGTGCCAGGCCCGGGGGCTCCTGTCGGTGCAACAGACCCTGGGTCCATTGCACGGACTGTGCACAAGCCAGTGACAAGATTACAAGACCAAGATCAGACCAAACAAGGAGGATCAATTCCTTTGAAGGATCCAAGTGCAAGTCGAGAAGGCCAAAGTAAGCCAGAAGAACAAGGCGTCGCTAAAGGAAGGACCTACCTTGGAAGGCAGGTGCACCTGGCAGGGTTGGGTTTTGCCCCGGAAGCAAGCTCCCAGATCGTCCCGGCAGGCCTGCCGGGGGTGGCGGAGGCAAGCCACTCCACCGCTCCACCTCACAAGCGACGCAAATCATTAACCAAAGTGGTGTCGAGCTCCAAGGTGAATAAGTGGCTACTTTCTGCCACATGGCAGCCACTTCCTACAACAAACACCTCCATATGACACCCGTCCTGAGACATGTCAAGCGAGCAGGCGCAAAGCTGGCAAAACAGCCCGGCAGGGCCTGCCGGGCGAGCTGTGATGTGACACTGAGCGGCGCATTTAATGTGCTCTGTCAGCCTGCAGAGTTAGATATGATAGCACTGTTAGCTATCTAATCAGTACGCAAAGACTAATTTGCCACTGTGGTGACCCCTTAATCTATAAAAGGAGGCCCATGGCAACGATAGAAAGGGTTGGACCCTCGCATATCCATACGCGCGTAGCCACTGTCGCCCCCAGAGCGACCTTGACGGGCGAGTGTGCTACGTTCACCACCATTATGCACCATCAATCCACCAAAGTAGGAGTAGGGTTTTATGCCTTGCGGCGGCCCGAACCTGGGTAAAGACTGCCTGTGTGATCTCTGTCGTGTTGCGCGACACTTCTCCGCTGTTTGTGCAACGTGCCCATCCCCCCGCCAAACTAAAAGGGGCTCATGGCCCCATTGGTGGTCATGGTTTCCCACAACACACCGCTATATTTAAGTTGGCAAGGCATCTAAGCAGTTGAAATAATCTGAGAAAGCACTTAACAGTGTGGCCTCATATAAACTACGAAGACAGTCTTGTGATGAAGTTCATAGGAAAAGTTAAGGAGTCAAATGAACTAGGCATGCATTTCTTTATGATAGTACAGCAGGCACTGCTGACATATTGGCCAACTCAGGTATAGCCTAACAAGTAACAAACAAGCATTTGAATCAAACAATATAGCAAAGCAGACAACTGAACTATTTGTAATTCTGTAGGATTACAGGTTGAGGGCACAAGCCAAGAAAGCAGTCCACACGCAACATTTTACATGTACTAAAACACATTGGCTTACCATATGTTGCTGTGAAGCCTCGCTGCTGTTGCAATGTTCTTTGAAGATATTGTCAGCATCCCGTGGTTGCAAATCTAGTTATTGTAGTTTATTCTGCACTCTCTATTTAGGTAAAATTAATTTTAATCGCATGCACTGGTTCGAATTGATCATCAATGGTTCATCTAAACTAATGAAAGAAGGGGGTGTGCTTACACGACAATATATGTGCTTCACTCTATTTTTATGCTTGTTCGAGGTGCCAGCCCCAAAAGAACAAATATTTTGCTTGATGGGGTTGGCAGCTCCATAATTAATAGAAGCATCAAATTAGTCATGCAACTTGGGATGAACAAGAACACACAAAAAAGTAATGAACAGAGGCTCAGAGCAGTGATGTAATAGCTAGCATCAGAAAATGTAGGGTAAAACAAACAAAAAGAAGCGGAACCACATGCTAGTTTGCTGATGTGTAATTAAGCATAGAGAACATGAAGCAGTCTGATGGAACCAACAGGTGGCATCAGAACAACACCATTATCATAAATATAGCATGCAAGAAGTAAAATAGTAGGTAGTGATATCTAGGAAGTACAGTAATACTTAGGACAAAACAAAAGCATTGTAACTATATGTGCACTGGTTTGTAATTTAGCACATGTAACATGTTCACTGCCAGAAGTATGGCCCTACAGGTGCAAGTAGAATAACACGTCTCATGAAAAATTGAATGATGCCCAGAAGAAATTCAAAGGTGTGGTGCTTATGCTAAGAAAGTGAACGTAGGCGTCGGCCGTTGGATAACAGTACCTGATTCTCGGCGGCGTATGGGTATCGTTGTCATACTTGATAGCTAAGGATCGTCGATGGTGCTCGTGTTGCGGTTGAGTTTGGGCCGGCTATCGCCGTTGCTGAAGCAGCTTCGGTGCTTCGGTTGCGGCGCCTGTCGACATACAAGAAAGCTCATATGTGGTAAGTGAAAAGTTCCATGATAAAGAAGAGAAAAACCAAAGGAGTACAAATCGAAATAACCTGATGAGGCTGCGGCGTCAGTAAAGCAGGGCAGGTGGAGTTGAATATAGCGTCCATGGAGCGGGTCCGGTGCAGTGGACGAAGGCGTCGATGAAGCACATCCGGTGCGGTGTATAGTGCTTTCGATGAGGCGGATCTGTTGCGGCTGACGAGGGCTTGTATGAAGGGCTAGTGATGGGGCGGACAAGGGAGTCGGTGAAGGGCCTACACTATGGTGGACGACGGCACCGGTGAAGAAGATCTGGTGCGGTGGACCATGATGGCGGTCAAGGAGATCTGGAGCAGTGGACAAGCCAGTCGCTAAAGCGGCTCCGGTGAAGTGGTGAGTTGGCAGTTGGGGGTTCCAAGGTGCGGAAGGTAGATCTGGCCGGGTGTGAGGTCCACCGCTACAGTGGAGGACTAGATTCGGCGGCTTGGCGTGGTTGGGGGCGGGTAGGGGAAGGGGAGTGGCTCTGGGGAAGAATGCTGGGGGCAAAGAGGGGAAAACAATGGAGTTACCAAAGCAGCCCTTTTCCGTTCATGTGGCATGGGTAAAACAGGAATATCACAGGGCTAAACTTTCGGGCGCGAGATATTTCGATGTGAGCGGGAAGTTTGAAAGCTTTTGGAGCCTGAAATTAAGTCTTCTGCTCTTGTACGACCGACTATGATATCATGGCCAAGAATTTATTTGTTTTGCACACAAAAAAAGTGCTAGTGTCGAAAATCAATGTCTCCAACTCGAAACTTAGATTGTCCATTCAATTCAAATATGGATAATTGAGGTAGTGGAAGCAAATACCATCATATGGTCCAATTCAAATGAAATTCCAAATGTGTTTATCCTAAATATGATGACAAAAACAAAAATGTGTATGTGTATGAATAAAGTGGATGATTATAAGGTTTGAACATGCCCGTATGTGTATATCTCTAGGTTTGATATATGAATTTGAAATCACAAAATCCCGGCTTAAAAAATGTACCTCTGTTTAAATGAATTACAAAAGCTAATGATGGAGTCGAATTCCAAAATTCCAATCTTAGGTTTGTAATTCTGGTACTTCAAAGTATATCACGCATGTTCGAAAGTATTGTTATCTCATAGTCCAAACTATGAAACAAATTGATCAACCATGAGTGCACACACTATTGACCATATATATCTCAATTACGCTAAAGTCTCTCAAATACAGACACCTCACTCTTTATCTGAAGCCACCCCCCCCCCCCACAAGTCGTTCTCTCCCCCAGACACGAACACAAGAGCACATTAACACCCTTCCTCTCTTCTAAAGTCCGGACCCCAATATAGGTCTCTATCACTTTGTCTCTCGGGCATGCACACATCTCTTCCCCCACTCTCTAGGTCTCCCGGCATCTCTCTTTCCCAAGCACACACCTATATAGAGTATATCTTTCCCATACACACAAAACGTCGCCCCCAAAAATCTATCTCCCTAGTTATGTGGTTCTCGCACACTCACCTCACTCACCACCCCCACTGTAAACAAGCACACCCTTTGTCTGCTTGTGCACCACTCTCCTCTTTCTATCTCTCCCACATGTGGACCCGCCCCAGCTCCTTCCCTATATACATATATGTCGTGACTCTTTCCATAGCTCCCTAACGTATCATCGTTCTCAATCTCGCATGTTGTTCTCTACACCATCTATTCTAGATCTCTCATGAAGTCTCTATCACACACACGATGACTCGCTTCCCTTGCGTCTCCATACATAGGCCACTTTCAAACAACATCAACCTTATCTCCCTATCTATACGCCACTTCCGCATACAAATGACCCCTCTCTTTCCCCCTCTCTTCCTCCCTCTCTCTCCCTCGCTAGCTCTCTCTCGCTCTCACACCCCTCTCCCACACACACTCGATGTCTCTTCCAAATAGTCTGCTCCCCGCCCGCACCCATGCTATCCCGCTACTACACATGCCTTTCTCTCTCTTTGACACACATGTCACACCATTCTCCCTTCCCTGCTAGGTTTACATCATTAGTGGTCTCTCTTCACCACATACACACACTCCCTCTCACACACAGACGAGCACACAAACACACACAGACACGCACAAACACCCATCTATCAGTATCCTTCTTTTAAGACACACAAACCCTTGCATATTCTCTCCAGCTCTAGGTATGTATATATCCCTCCTCTCTCTAGCTCACATGCACACCATAATTCTCCATCTCTCTAACTCACACATCTCTCCCCATGTCTGAATGTGTATCTCACACACCCACTCTCTGATTATGTCTATGTGTCTCCAGGTTACACAACACAAAGCCCCATGCACATGTCTCTCTATATCTCCACACACAGAGACACAAAGAACCTCTTATCATTGCCTCAGTCTCTACACATATCACACACGCACGTTGTCTCTCTCTCGCACACACGCTCAACAAAGGTTTTCCTGTGAATAACTTACCGTCTATTCATCAACAGTCATGGCAGTACGGCGAACACGAGACGTGAAAAAGAATAAATCTACACGTGCGTAGACCACCTAGTATGACTACTAGGACTAGAGCAAGCCGAAAGCGCGCCGACGTCACCCCCTCCTTATTGGCGATGGGAAAACCTTTGTTTTACATAGTCGAGAAGTCATCATGCTAAGGCCCCACATGCTCAGCCGTTGAATAGAATGTAGATCCAATTTTATGGAAACAAGTATCGATAATACGTTTGTATCTCCATACTTATATCTCTTCTCATATAAAAAAACCGAGTTGGTGATGATGGTATGCCTGCCATCTTGCAATATAGACCATCTGATCTATATCTGACGGATAGAAATTAAACTAAAAGATACCCGCACCTCTCTCCACATTTGCAGACAAGGCCTTCCCTCATTCATCCTTATCTCCCACAACCTCATTGTTGAGCAATTAAAAAAGGAAGCCTCTAGAACAAACTGGCATGGTGGTCGCTGCCAGCGTCGTCCATCCCCATGCCTTCGCTCAGTCCGACCACCAATCACCACCACGCCCCACTCCTCCTCACCTTATCTCTCTTCTTTCTCGAGATATCAGTAGTTTTTACACATGGGATTACTCCCACATGGGTCAAATACAACAGGTGTTTTATAAAAAAAATGCATCTTGATGTTCCATGCAATGCACGGGCATCTTGCTAGTACTCCTATAGAAGACTTAGTTGGTGATGATGGTGTGTCTGCCATTTTTCATTTCTGACCATTAGATCTACATCTAACGACTGTGAGGTAAGTTGTTGCCTTTTCTCAACAACGTCCCACTTCTCTACCAATTTGCAGAAAAACCCTTAATTAGTATCTTAAAACCAACCACATCCATCCCTCACCTCACCAAAACAGCCCAAGGAATATATTCTGATTGAAACATAATATATTTCTAGTGATATATGCATATCAAAATTAGAGTGTTTTCTATCAGGTTTTTGAACAAGTATTATTCTAATTATGATCCGTTGCAACGCACGTGAACATTGCTAGTACTTCCAACCATGCAAAAAAATTGCTAGTATTTCCATAGTTTCGAGTTTTCCATCAAGATATTAGTCACTCATGGTTGATATTTAGTTTGAATTACGTACACATAGGCACTATGTAACTAGTAGTGCTTATTGGCTTCCAAAGCTTAACTTTCACTCCTAGTTATAGTATGTAGAGTATTTAACAAAAAACTACCACTTTCAACCAGCCCTAGGAAGAAACTATTGTACAAAAAATAGCAAAAACATACCCAAAATTTCTTAATCCGCGCCAAAAAACTACTACCTAGAGCCGATTAGGCTCGTTTAACCCCGTTTATGACAGGGTTGGCCCACATGTCTGTGCTGACGAGGCAGCTTAAACCAACACATTTTGTTTGACCGTTGACACGAGGGACCCACATCTGACCTTCTATCCTGTTATTCCTCCTCCAATCATTATTTTTCCTGAACAATACTTCAAACAGTTCTTATGCGTGTTCGTCAGTGGCGCCGGTGATGAGCAAGCTGGCCGCCGCTCCGCTGGACGGGCCGGACGCCGCGCTGGCCTCCGCACGGGTTGGCTGGCTGGCCCGAGTGTGGCTCACGCGTGAGCAAGCCGCCGCACTGGCCTTCGCTTGAGTCAGATGGCTGGCCTTAGCGTGGCGCGCACGAGCAAGCCGCCGCACCGTCGTGCCAACCTAGCTAGCAAACCTTGCAGACAAGCAGCTGGATGCATCCAGCAGGGTGTGTGCTATCTTGGCTAGCTAGAGGCCACGAGCGCCGGACGGAGCTGGCTTCCGGGCTACCACAAGATGGGCTCCGCGCAGCCGGTGCTTTTGACCTCGCCTTCTGCCGGCGGCGGTAGCTGTGTCCCATGGTCGAGGATGACTAGGTGGACGGGCCGGAGGTAGGAGGTCACTCGGGGATTTTTGTCCAGATTGACATGTAGGTCCCACAAGTCATAACGCCTAACTTGCCGGTCGAATAGAAGGTGTTGACTTAAGGGGCGACATGGGTTGAAACGTGCCTATAACGGCACTTTGTAGAGTAGTCGTTTCTTTGTAGGGCTGGTTGGTAAGTGGTAGTTTCTTGGTATGTAGCGCCCAAGATGCGATTTTATCCCAATCACATGATGAACTCATGATTGGGGCACAACCGCATTTCAAGCGCATAGCAAGGTGGATATCATTACAACATACCATGTACTGAATAGATTAGAATACAAGATAAAGGCTTACACTTGCCACAAGCTACAACATGAATACAACAGTTCATCAATACGTAGGAATCATCATACAGAAGAGCAGGATCCGACTACGGATGAAACCAAACGAAAAAGAAGAACGACATCCACCCTGCTAATCCCAGGCTCCCGACCTAGAACCTATCCCTTGATCGAAGAAGAAGCAGAAGAAGAACTCCAAAAGCAATCAAGCATCGCTCTCACGTTAAATCATCGGTTTACCTGTACCTGCAACTGTTGTTGTAGTAATCTGTGAGCCACGAGGACTCGGCAATCCCATTACCATGGGTAACAAGACTAGCAAAGCTTAATGGGTAAGGAATGGATAAGTGGTGAGGTTGCAGCAAGCACTAAGCATTGTATGGTGGCTAATTTACGAGTACAAGAGTAAGAAGAGAAACTACGCATAATGGTCGCAAACTAGTAATGATCAAGAAGTGATCCTGAACTACTTACGAGTCAAACATAACCCCACCGTGTTCTCTTATCGACCTCACTCGAAAAGAGATGGTCACGGTTACGCACGCGGTTGGTGTATTTTAATTCGTATCTGGTGTCAAGTTCTCGACAACCGGATATTAAAAATTCCTATCTACCACATAACCGCGGGCACGGCTTTCGAAAGATCTAACCCTGCAGGGGTGTCCCAACTTAGTCCATCACAAACTCTCAGGATCAGCGGAGGAAAATCCTCCATCTTGGGGACAACCCGATCAAACTCGAAATTCCTGTGCACAAGACATTTCGACAATGCTAAAACAAGTCCAGCAAGACCTCCCGACGTGCCGACACCCTGATAGTAGCCGCGCATATCTCGTCTCAGGCCACGACGGATGAGCTATGGTTACAGCGACCAAATACCCCAAGTTGCCAAGGGGCAGTGCCGCAAGCTGCTCTAGTTTGGACCAACACTCATGAGGAGCACTGGCCCGGGGTTGTTGATTAATTATCCTCAGGGTCCGGAAAGTCCCTATGCGAGTTTTTGTTGTTATTAGGCAAATGGTAAAACCAAAGTTGGGCCTTGCTAGAAGAGTTTTATTCAAAGCGAACTGTCAAGGGGTGCCCATAAACCCCGACCGTGTTAGGAACGCAAAATCAAGGAACATAACACCGGTATGACGGAAACTAAGGCGGCAAGAGTGGAACAAAACACTAGGCAAAAGGCCGAGACTTCCACCCTTTACCAAGTATATAGATGCATTAATTAAATAAGAGATATTGTGATATCCCATGATATCCATGTCCCAACATGGAACAACCAACAACTGCACCTGCAACTAGCAATGATATAAGAGGGGCTGAGCAAAGCGGTAACATAGCGAAACAACGGTTTGCTGCGATGGTGAAAATGTTAGAGGCTTATCATGGCAATTTGGGAGGCTTGATAAACAAGTGGTAGGTAGCGTGACATAGCGATAGCGTCGAGGCAACTAGCAAAGCAAAGATAGTAGTGGTATCCAGGGTAACGGTCATCTTGCCTAAAATCCCGCTAGGAAGAAGACCGAATCCATGAAGAAGACGAACGGGCGTAGTCAAACGAATCCTCACACTCGCAACGCAACTGGAACTATCGAGAAGAAGAACAACCGGAAAGAAGCAAACACCATGGTAAACCCACATATCATAACCATGGCATGATGCACAATCAAGTATGATGCATGTACAGTTTAATGAGGCATGGTATGGCAAAGTGCAACAAACAATACTACAAGTTAAGTGGAGCTCAATATGCAACGAGTTGCATATTGACGAAACACCACATTCGAATTATTTAGTTCACTCTCGGTTATGTACCCATCAATATTAAATGTTGGTTAAAAGGCAAAGAGGTGAAGCTTAATAAAACTACATATCTAGGCAAGTTTAAATGAGGGCGGAAATAACAAACAACAATTCCAGAAAATCCCCATGTGCATATTTTGGATTTGGTACTGTTCTGCTCTAAACCATATTTTATTGTTATTAAGCGTGCAAAGTAAGTGCACCATGATAATCTATGCATTTTTCTACCCCATTTACATATAAAGTTTATTTAATTCGAAGCTATGGTTAATTAGTTACGAAATAAACCATGTTAGCATGTCATGTATGCAAATTAAATGCAAACATCAATTTAAACATTTCAAACATGGATGAAAGTTGCAAATTATGAAACTACATGTAATTCTAAGCATTTTACATGTTTAAAGTATTTACATATGATGCACGGTTGTGAAGTTATGAAATGCATGAACTAAGGGGACTTTTCTGTAAAACTGACAGTCTCAGGATAATTGCTAAAATTGCAGCAGCAGGGGAAAACAGAATGGGCTGAAAATGCTGGGCGCTGGGGCGCTCACCATGGGCTGAGGCCCAGTCGGTGAAGAGGCTCGGGCAGGCCGGTGCTGGGAGGCCCACGCGGGCGAGTCAACGGGTGCAATCGCTCGTTCCTGGGCAGAACGAGAAGCAAGGCTCGGAGGCGTTCATCCTCCTCTGGACGCAGGGGAGGCAGCGGCGCGAAGCAGGGGAGCAGCAGAGGGACTTGACGGGGCGAGGGCGCACGGCAACTGGTCGAATCCGAGGCCAGGGCGGCGGTGGAGGTCGCGGGGAAGCAGCGGCGAGGCGAGCTTGAAGCCATGGTTGCGGGCTGGTGCGGACATGGCGCCAACACAGGCGACGGTGAGGAGCTCCGAGGCGATGTGGAGGCTGCAGGGCACCGTGAGGACGACCGGCGATGAACACGAGGGGCGGGAACCTTGGGACCTGGCGTCCATGGCGGAGGAGTTCCATGGGCGGCGGCGCTATTCGGTTCCTATAGGAAAGGCGAGGTGAGAGAAAGAGAGAGATCCGGAGTGAGGTGGAGAAGGAGAGGGGCACGGGCGAGGGGACGACCACGGTGGCGCTGGTCGCCGGCGAGGCTCGAGCAGGAGGCGTGCTCGGGGCTGAGGAGGCGCTCTGGGCCGACGGGTTCGGGTGGAGTGGATCGGGAAGGTGGAGGCTGGTAGGTTGGGGATGGATCCCGAGGGAGAGAGAGGTGAGTAGGTGGCGGTGGCAGATGAGGGGATGGATGGGACATCTCCCTAAATTCTAGGGTTGCCCTGTTTATATAGCAAGTGGGTAAGGTTAGGTGCTAATTTGGGTCCCTCCGATCAAAATCGGGCGGTTGTGAATAAATAGGCTAGTGCAGTCAAAGAAGAAACCGAATATATTTGGGGGATGTTTGGGGATGATCTGGACCCATCGGTCATGACCGTGCGGGTCGGGTTTGGGAGAGGTTTTCGGACGCGCACGCGAGGGAGACTGAGAGAGGTCAACAAAGACAAGGGAGAAACATCAACTACGAATGGATGCAAGTTTTATGAAAACATGCGGATGCAATGCGTATGATGCCATGATGAATGCAACAAACAAAAGAAACACACGCGACAACGAAAAAACTAGAAGAGTTTTGGAGCGTCGTTGTCGGGTCATCACAACACTCCCCCACTTACAAGAGATCTTGTTTGGAGATCTAAGGATGGCACTAGATAGAAGCGGAAGAGCAAGAGGTAAAACAAAGTTGCTTCTTTGACAAACGAGTGAAACTACGAACCTTGAGAGGTTGAACAAATTGAAAGAAAGAATACAATGGAGGTGAACGAGATTGCAAACACTCCGTTAAGCAAGAGGTACAAGGATTACGATGAGAACCAAGAGCTTTAGGGACAATACTTTGGAGCCACTCCGGTAAAATAGAAGGAATAGAAGATGAACTTAACAAGATGTGATGATACTTGGCGAGAGCAACAGCACAATGCCTCCAGAAGAAATGAAAGAATGGAATGGAAAGAACGGAGAAAAGAACAACAACTTCCACCATGAATGAACATGAAGGAGCCTTCCTACGAAGAAGGGTTGAACGGAGTTGTTGGAAAATCAACAACAAAAGATATGATTTCCAATGGACTTATCGAAAACATCCCAAAACTTGAGGCGAAATTCTGCCACTACCACATGATTGATTAGTTGAGAGGAATGAAGAGATGCAAAACTCCACTTCGAAAGATAAGGGAGAATGAACTGCACTTCAAAATGCAAGAAGAAGAATACTTGAGCTCCTCCAAGAAAATCTTGAAGAACACTTCGAGAATGAATTAAATCTTGATGAACCACCACGTAGAACTCCGTGAAGAACTCCGGTAATGGAAGGATTATATAAAAGAATTGAAGGTTGAAAAGAACAAGAGTTGAAGACTGCAATGATTTAGATGGAGCTTTGCGATGATATAATGAGAAAACTTTGAACTCCGTAAAGAAAGATGAACAACTGAGAACCGAGAAATTCCGCATCATGAACAAACTCTGAAGGAAGGGATTAAACACTTGGATGAAACAAGAATAAGGATTATGTTATGTGTATCCTTCATCAATTTGAATTGATGACAAGCAATGGATTTGGCATACTACTTATACTCGTTGAAAAGGATTAAGGAGAGATATAGCGCAAACTTGAGAAAGTCTTCAATGAATCACCGGTAGTATTATGAGAGAACAAGTGGATTGATATGAGAACATAAGAAGAGGAATCTTGAAAAAACCACCGTAAGAATTGAAAACGATTGAAGAGAGAGAACGAATTGCCGGGAAGAATTAGAAAACAATGAAGATACTTGATGGAATTTATATATATGAGAACGAAGAGATCACGAGCTGAACTAAAGAATACTTGAACAATGCACCGGTACGATTGGGAGAACGGGAGCTGAAAGCTGAGAATGAGTAATATTCAGAAATGATGGCCTTCGGATGATCGAGAAAGGAAAGCAACTCCTGAAATGCTTCGGATGGGTGTGAAGAGAATCCTCACAATCGAAAACAATTATGAGGATGGCATGAAACTATCACCATGAATCTTCAAGAGAACGGAGCAAGATTTAAGGAAACTCTTCTTCGGTCTTCAAAAGCTGAGAATGACGATGGTAAACACCACCATGAATTGTTTAGACACTCCGGAAGAATGAAAAGAGAAAAGGTTGAACCAATGACGAAAAGAATTTGGAAGCGATCTAGAAGAAGGCATCTGACTGATGATAATTCATTCTTGCGTCAAACTTTGAAAAGAATTTGAGAATAGCTCCAAAAAAATTAGAAGAGCCAGGTAAGATCCTGGGGATAAACCTGTGGTTTAGGGCCCACTCAAAAGGAAACACCGTTGGAACGATTGAGGAAGAGATGATGCACCGGAACAATTGAAAGACTTGAGTGAGGTGACAACCTCGAATTAATTTGAACGCAAATCTTCCGAGGTCTCTTCAGCACTCTAGAATGATTAAATGATAGAGGCAAATGAGCAAGGGGAAACACTTGAGCCAAGGAAAAGAATATGATCAACCCGGAAAACTAGAATTGGATCCACCGTAGAAGAAGAGCTGAAGAATGATAAACTTGTAGCTCCTGAGCATCTTCATGAGAATCACCGGGTAAGAACATTGATTGAAAAGAATGAAGAGACTTCACATGAATAAAATGGATACTTTATTAAGAAATCTGAGTCCTTGAAGAAAAGGGTGGGATGGTGGGAAAACAAAGGCAACTTGGGACGGATGAAATAGACAAATCCTCAAGCTTCTCAATGGCGCCCGACGGGAATAACTTGAAGAGAAGTGCACAGGTTGAAAAGGATTGACATGACAATATCGATGATCAAGAATGATTAGCACTCCGATAGAAATATGAGAACACCGGTTAGGAAAAGGTATGGAAACACTTGACTTTGAAGCAACTCGAATACCACAAATAAAACAAAACAAAGGATTTGGCTTGCAGAATAAGCCGGAACAAACATATGATAGAGATTTCGCACAAAGTGTTCGCAATGAGGCCCCACGGGCACGACGTACAGCAGACATCATGAATGACAAACGAGACATCCCCAAATCAGCATAGCAAAGGATTCTTTAAGACGTCTCGCGACCACTGTAAATCACCCGTGAAAAACGAACCACTAGACGTTGGACCCCAATCTCAACTCATACATCTGTCGAAAAGAAATCCTGGGTAAGT
Organism: Thinopyrum elongatum; assembly: GCA_011799875.1. Lineage (NCBI taxonomy): Eukaryota > Viridiplantae > Streptophyta > Magnoliopsida > Poales > Poaceae > Thinopyrum > Thinopyrum elongatum. The sequence goes on along the minus strand of CM022299.1, from coordinate 243,621,865 downwards.
ACTTGAATTCCCACCTAAAAACTCCCAAAACTTTATGGTTATGCAATCTGGTGTTAGGGATAGAGAGAGGCACAAATATCTCACACAACTAACAAATCCTACACTCCAACTGTATACATCCGTCAACACATAACCAAGAAAACCTCGGAAATCATGTACCTCAGACCTTCGAAACCATCCGATATACTAGCTGTGGCAATACATCTGATCGCTCTCCCCAGTACTGGGTGGCATCAAACTACTCTCACCACAAAGAGTATAGAAGTGTTTTCGATGTCGGCGTCCTCTGGTATTCCGGAACTGAAACGATAAGCACTGTGACGAAAACACCTTGGAGCTCAACTCCCCGGGACACTGCCACAACCGCTAAATGTTAGGAGGCACCAAGGCAGAATTCCCATCACAATCATATCGGACCGATTCCACAATGCCCGCGTGATCCTAAAAAAAATTGAGTGAAAAAGGACAGTAGTGAAATCAAAACACCTACGTCATGAGTCCTCACCAGAGCGACGAAGGGGATAAGGAGTAAAAAGAATTCCTACTCTCCGATATATAACTAGACTCAAAATAGTTTTTTTCTAGACTTGACAACAGCAGCGGTTCGATCAATCAAGGGGGCTCCTCAGGTCGGTAAGGCTCTGATACCAACTTGTAGCGCCCAAGATGCGATTCTATCCCAATCACGTGATGAACTCATGATTGGGGCACAACCGCATTTCGAGCGCATAGCAAGGTGGATATCATTACAACATACCATGTACTGAATAGATGAGAATACAAGATAAAGGCTTACACTTGCCACAAGCTACAACATGAATACAACAGTTCATCAATACGTAGCAATCATCATATAGAAGAGCAGGATCCGACTACGGATGAAACCAAACGAAAAAGAAGAATGACATCCACCCTGCTAATCCCAGGCTCCCGACCCGAAACCTATCCCTTGATCAAAGAAGAAGCAGAAGAAGAACTCCAAAAGCAATCAAGCATCGCTCTCACGTCAAATCATTGGATTACCTGTACCTGCAACGGTTGTTGTAGTAATCTGTTAGCCACGAGGACTCAGCAATCCCATTACCATGGGTAACAAGACTAGCAAAGCTTAATGGGTAAGGAATGGATAAGTGGTGAGGTTGCAGCAAGCACTAAGCATTGTATGGTGGCTAACTTATTAGTACAAGAGTAAGAAGAGAAACTACGCATAATGGTCGCAAACTAGTAATGATCCAGAAGTGATCCTGAACTACTTACGAGTCAAACATAACCCCAACGTGTTCTCTTCTCGACCTCACTCGAAAAGAGACGGTCACGGTTACGCACGCGGTTGGTGTATTTTAATTCGTATCTGGTGTCAAGTTCTCGACAACCGGATATTAAAAATTCCTATCTACCACATAACCGCAGGCACGGCTTTCGAAAGATCTAACCCTGCAGGGGTGTCCCAACTTAGTCCATCACAAACTCTCACGATCAGTGGAGGAAAATCCTCCATCTTGGGGACAACCCGATCAAACTCGGAATCCCTGTGCACAAGACATTTTGACAATGCTAAAACAAGTCCAGCAAGACCTCCCTACGTGCCGCCACTCTGATAGTAGCCGCGTGTATCTCGTCTCAGGCCACGACGGATGACCTATGGTTACAGCGACCAAATACCCCAAGTTGCCAAGGGGCAGTGCCGCAAGCTGCTCTAGTTAGGACCAACACTCATGAGGAGCACTGGCCCGGGGTGTTGATTAATTATCCTCGGGGTCCGGAAAGTCCCTATGCAAGTTTTCGTTGTTATTAGGCAAATGGTAAAACCAAAGTTGGGCCTTGCTGGAAGAGTTTTATTTATAGCGAACTGTCAAGGGGGGCCCATAAACCCCGACCGTGTTAGGAACGCAAAATCAAGGAACATAACACCAGTATGACGGAAACTAAGGCGGCAAGAGTGGAACAAAACACCAGGCAAAAGGCCGAGACTTCCACCCTTTACCAAGTATATAGATGCATTAATTAAATAAGAGATATTGTGATATCCCATGATATCCATGTCCCAACATGCAAAAACCTGCAACTGCACCTGCAACTAGCAACGCTATAAGAGGGGCTGAGCAAAGCGGTAACATAGCAAAACAACGGTTTATTGGGATGGTGAAAATGTTAGAGGCTTATCATGGCAATTTGGGAGGCTTGATAAACAAGTGGTAGGTAGCATGACATAGCGATAGCGTCGAGGCAACTAGCAAAGCAAAGATAGTAGTGGTATCCGGGGTAACGGTCATCTTGCCTAAAATCCCGCTAGGAAGAAGACCGAATCCATGAAGAAGATGAACGGGCGTAGTCAAACGAATCCTCACACTCGCAACATAACCGGAACTATCTAGAAGAAGAACAACCAGAAAGAAGCAAACACCATGGTAAACCCACATATCATAACCATGGCATGATGCACAATCATGTATGATGCATGTCCGGTTTAATGAGGCATGGCATGGCAAAGTGCAACAAACAATACTACAAGTTAAGAGGAGCTCAATATGCAACAAGTTGCATATTGACAAAACACCACATTCGAATTATTTAGTTCACTCTCGGTTATGTACCCATCAATATTAAATGTTGGTTAACATGGCAAGAGGTGAAGCATAATAAAACTACCTATCTAGGCAAGTTTAAATGAGGCCGGAAACAACAAACAACAATTCCAGAAAATCCCCATGTGCATATTTTGGATTTGGTATTGTTCTCCTCTAAACCATATTTTATTGTTATTAAGCATGCAAAGTAAGTGCACCATGATAATCTATGCATTTTTCTACCCCATTTACATATAAAGTTTATTTAATTCGAAGCTATGGTTAATTAGTTACGAAATAAACCATGTTAGCATGTCATTTATGCAAATTAAATGCAAACATCAATGTAAACATTTCAAACATGGATGAAAGTTGCAAATTATGAAACTACATGTAATTCTAATCATTTTACATGTTTAAAGTATTTACATATGATGCACGGTTGTGAAGTTATTAAATGCATGAACTAAGGGGACTTTTCTGTAAAACTGGCAGTCTCTGGATAATTGCTAAAATCGCAGCAGCAGGGAAAAACAGAACGGGCTGAAAATGCTGGGTGTTTGGGCGCTCACCAAGGGCTGAGGCCCAAATCGGTGAAGAGTCTCGGGCAGGCCGGTGCTAGGTGGCCCACATGGACGAGTCAATGGGCGCAGTCGCTCGTTCTTGGGCAGAACGAGAAGCAGGGCGCGAAGGCGTTTGTCCTCCTCTGGACGCAGGGGAGGCAGTGGCGCGAAGCAGGGGAGCAGCAGAGGGACTTGACAGGGTGAGGGCGCACAGGAACCGGCCGGATCCGAGGCCAGGGCGGCGGTGGAGGTCGCGGGGAAGCAGCGGCGAGGCGAGCTTGTGGCCATGGCTGCGGGCTGGTGATAGTCAGCGGACATGGCGCCAACACGGGCGATGGTGAGGAGCTCCGAGGCGATGTGGAGGCTGCAGGGCACCGTGAGGACGACTGGCGATGAAAACGAGGGGCGGGAACCTTGGGACCTGGCGTCCATGGCGGAGGAGTTCCATGGGCGGTGGCGCTATTCGGTTCCTACAAGAAAGGCGAGGTGAGAGAGAGAGAGATCCGGAGCAAGGAGGAGAAGGAGAGGGGCACGGGCGAGGGTCAAGGGCGAGGGGACGACCACGGTGGCGCTGGTCGCCGGTGAGGCTCGAGCAGGAGGTGTGCTCGGTGCTGAGGAGGCGCTCGGGGCCGACGGGTTCGGGTGGAGTGGATCGGGAAGGTGGAGGCTGGTAGGTTGGGGAAGGATCCTGAGGGAGAGAGAGGTGAGTAGGTGGCGGCGGCGGATGAGGGGATGGATGGGACATCTCCCTAAATTCTAGGGTTGCCCTGTTTATATAGCAAGTGGGTTAGGTTAGGTGCTAATTTGGGTCCCTCTGATCGAAATCGGGTGGTTGTGAATAAATAGGCTAGGACAGTCAAAGAAGAAACCGAAGATATTTGGGGGATGTTTGGGGATGATCCGGACCCATCGGTCATGACCGTGCGGGTCGGGTTCGGGAGAGGTTTTCGGACGCGCACGCGAGGGAGTCAGAGAGAGGTCGACAAAGACAAGGGAGAAACAACAACTACGAACGGATGCAAGTTTTATGAAAACATGCGGATGAATGCGTATGATGCCATGATGAATGCAACAAACAAAAGAAACACATGCAACAACAAAAAAACTGGAAGGCTTCTGGAGCGTCGGTCTCGGGTCGTCACATGGTATTAGTGGTTTCTTGTAAGGAACAATGTACTAGCGACAAAAGGCGATTCTAGGTTGCGTTGTACTCCAACGAGTACTACTAGTGGTCGCGGGAGTGTATAGCTCGTTTTGTGGGTTCAATCCCGGCCGAATGCACGGCGGCCTTTTTTTTCAATAGTAACCTCGCTGCGAGCCAATATTGTACACTGGTAGTTTGACTTTTGAAGTCCAACGAACGTGTCGCACCAGAATCTGGGTGCACTGGATAGCCCAACCACGTGAACGGGTTTTCCCTCCCAACATCTCATGGCTCACGTACTAGAGTAGTACTCCTATATATCAATTCACACCATGCAAAGTTCCTCGCCTGCGTGCTCGCCCTAGCCGCACCTCGCTTGGAGCTTCCTCATCAGCTACCATATTTAAACTTGCGCCTGCTAATTAAGCCTGAGGAGCTGGAAAAGCCTGGCGCGGCATTGGGAACTGTGCAATATGGCTCTGTACGTAAAGTGCTACTCTACTACTCTGTAGCTTGTGGCGCTGCACGCGTAGACTTCGCTCCATTATCGGCTCTATAAAAGAAATTCCTCTTGACGTGATTTTTTTTTGTTTTGAAATGGAGGCAAAAGCTTTGCCTCACCTCATTCATAAAGAAGGAACTAACAAAGTTCGACGAGATCCATTACACCTCCACAAATGGAAGCGAAAAGCCTAGTCTCGCTGTATCAAAGAACTCAAATGTTCTGCCCCCGCAGTAACCATCGCTGATAAACAGGCTGCTAGTGTGTGCGTGAGAGGAGCGGCTGAGTAGGCTAGCTACGCGCTTGAATAGAGCATGGAGAGTACGCACTACGCAGGTGTACTTTCCCTGCATTGATAGTACAACGATGGTTCTAGAGAACAGTAGTACCCTCCACTTGCACTGTAGCTCCTTGGCCTTGAGATTCAAGAGTTCAAAACTGGTGCACTATAGAAGTACAGTACATCGCACTACTAGTTGAGAAAGTAGTACTACTACTACTACAGTACTACGTAGTAAATAATAGCCTCACCATCGCGGGGCACGAGGCACTACCACTATGCGTGCCCGCATAACTTCCTTAGCGAAGGGACTAGGCCCTGCGGTTACGCTCTTATCTCCTCCTCGCCAGTTCCCCTCCCCCAGAAGGGACCAAGGCAGTTCGTCACTGCTCCCATGGATTCGCCAGGTGGTTCTCCTCCTCGTCGGGGCTGGGAGACCTTGGACGACGATCCTCTGGGAGAAATCGCACGCCTCTCCGACGTCCTCACTGCCTCAAGACTCGGTGCTTCCTGCACCAACTATTTTAAGACGGTGCTTAAACAGGCTTGGAAAAGGCCATGCTTATTAGTCTTCCATGCGTCCTCAAGGAGAAGGTTATTCTATGGGACAATCCATCGAACAGTCCACCGCTCCCTGGCCATGGTTGCACGTTGACTCCGCTAGAGTTCCCGACGTTGAGAGGTAGTCAGATTTTGTCCGATGAGAAGGTCAGTCATGGAGTTTGATCATGTAGTGTATATTCTAAATATAGTACTTAGTTATTCCATCCCGTAATTTCTCCGCTGCCCACCGTCTTATATATAGGTCTGGGTTGGTGCCAATGAAGATTCGCTTGCATACCTCCGACCGGATACCACCATCATTTTGCACAACATCCACAGTAGTGCGGCCGTTGCCGTAGACCCATTCTCCACCATTGGGATCGGCCTTCCGGACTGGCTGGGCTTGAATACGTATGATGATGCCTACATGAGATTGAAGAAGATAGCAATTGTGGACCCGCCGACAGAGCGACGCGGCTACGATGATTACTATCTCATCGCGGTGTTCGACACCTTGATTGCCATCAATACAAAAGGCGGTAACGGCAGAGGCTGGCACATGTTGGCCGCGGCAGATTTGTACCCCTACACGTTCAAAGACGCCATGTGCCATGTAGGCCGCATCTTTGCGGTGACAAGCCAGGGGACTTGTTTCATCTGGTTGCCATCCTACGGTACGGGAGATTACAAACGGAATGCACAAACCATCATTTGCATCCCTAATGGTACTCCATTATTTTGCAGGGACCAGTCATCCCCCTATCAAAATAAGATCGCCAATCCTGGATGTGCATTTGCATCCGCGATTCGGTCTAACCTGGAACCTTGTAGCCGACTTTGGCATATTGGGATCAACTATCTTAGCACAGTCGTTACCCATGGTACCACTGATGTGCAACATGGTCACACAATCTACCACGATCGGACCGTCACCATCTACCCAGGTATTCCATTTTCTCATTGCTGTGTGTTAGAGTAGTAGTACTTGTTAGTTATTTTCTTTTCTTGACTGGGACAAGTTTACTGTACTAGTACTACAATTTAGTATTATATTTTTTTAACCCTCTCGCCTTCTCTTTCATTGTAGTACTACTTACTAGTACTAGTACTTTTTACCTTGGAGGACGCGTATAGCTAGATAGGCCCTTGAAGACTTGAACCCACTAGCTCCCACCATTTTTGTTTTTCCATGTCTTACTATCTCATCCATGTAGCCAAGAGTGGCTATATATAATAAGCCGGTTATTTTACTTCCTCTATACCAGAGTAGTACTATTTGCTGCACAATATTACTGACCGCCATATTTGAGCACAACATTATTATGCATGGACCTTGACCATGTACGTCACCATGTGTCCAGATCTGAGATGTCGCGTGTACCAGATGAACGGCGCCGAGTTCGACCCCCGTGATGCTATGTGGGTGCCTAGGAACACTCTTGGAGAGTACTCGCTTTTCATTGGGGACAGCTACCCCATTGTGAAGCGGATGCCACCTTCTGTGCACAACACCGAAGGCCTGCCGTTCATGAAGCATGGTTGTCTCTTCAGTGCGCACTGCCGGATGAACGACATGCTGGGACCCGCTATCCCCGATTTATGCCGCTTCAGCTTGGATGAGTGTCCATCGTGTGGGACCAGACTAGAAAGCTGCGACAATGATTCCCTTTGCCCACCGCTATGGATAGTGCCATCTATGAAGAACACCTGGGACTGGAACCAGGTGGAGGACATGGAGCCCATCTATAACGTGTAAGTGGAGTATGGTAAATTGTGAATGGTAGCGCTGTGAATATATGTAGACTAGTCATGCACAAATTTATCACATGAAGTGGACATGAACTTGTGTGGCATACTGGCATTTCTCCTTTAGAATTTATTACTAGTAAATGTGTTATGTGTACATGCAACTTGTGTGGCTGTTACACAGGCTCCAACACGCTCTGTGAGAAAAAAAGGTGGCATAGCTTTGGATATAGGTGACATGGCGGCATCATACAGTAGCATCATTCGCTATGGTGCGTTTGGTTGCAAGGGTGGCCACGGATGGGTTGGGATCGTCCAAAAAATATACGTGTTTGGTTATAAATCACTTGAATGGTTTGAGTCAAAAAAAGAGAATATGCCTCGAAGATGCTGAACCGTTTCACCCAACCAAATTGGTCGAATCAAATGGCCACCCTTTGCATGAATGATTATGTGAGCATGACTGGTGGTCCCGTCCTAAATAATTAGCTCATCTCTTATATTGAGCCAAACACATGAATTGAATGGTGCGATCCCAAAAAAATTGGAAGGTCCCAACCCATTCATACCACACCTTCAACCAAACGCATCCTATAGTTGTAGTACTCCTACTAGGACGACAACTCCTATAAAACCTTGCGCTTGGCTCTTTGCCTCTTTGGGAGGTTCAACAGTTCATACTCCCGTGAACCTTGCACTTGGCTCTTCACCTCTTCGGAAGGTCCAACAATGATGATACTACAGTACAATATGTTTCTGGCAATCTGACACCGAATGAACTGCTGCACGTCCACCACTAGGGCGAGGGCGAGGGAGAGGGAGAGGGCACTGTAGTCAAAATGCTCTCCTCGTGCTGCGAGCCACCGCGCGCGTGGGCGAGGGAGAGGGCGTAGGCGTATGTTGTAAGCAGGCTTCTCCTCGTCTTGTGAGCCACCGCGCGTGGGCGAGGGAGAGAGCGTAGTAAGCAAGCTTCTCCTTGTTCGGCGAGTTGACGGGACACCTCAAAGTAGTACTAGTCCATACTGCATCCTTTCTGGTTAATATGGCTTAATTTGAAACGAGAAAAATACACTGGTGGTCAATGTATGTAACAATAGGCTCATTACGGTCAATATATAGTTTTGCGGTGATTATACGGTCACTAGCTCATCGTAGAGCACCATATTGCACCCTACTGAGCGGCCACATAGTCGACGTGGCACTTTGTTGACAGGTTAAATTGACACCTGGTTTCTGGATCCCACCTGTCAGTTCGTAGAGCAAAGAAATCAGTTAAAAAAAACTTTACGCAGGCGCGACAGGAGTCCAACCCTTGCGCACAAACCACCCTGGCTGTATATGTGGGTGCATGCACGTGTACTCCCTCGGTCCGTGAAAAACTTTACATCTAGCATTAGAAAATTTTCCAACAAAGAGTGTACATCTACACTTCCAATGCACTTAGCCTTTAATCTAATCGATATTGATTGACTAATCCACCAACTTGTGCTCTAGCTATAGGCTACATATCTATCCTTAATTACAGCATGCAACAACCTTCATTTAATCTTCTTCTCTCAATGGTCGCATACACACATAAGTCTGCTACTTTTGGGCGTTAATTATGCCATGAAGTTCCGGTTCCTCTTGGTCAATGTGTAAATCTCTATATGTACAGTCTTTCATGGACGGAGGGAGTAGGTTGAGCACTTGAGCGTGAGCGTGTGTGTTGCGTCGTGTGCTGTGTGCCGCATGGATGCGTGAGTGTTGCGTGCGTGCATGTGTACGTGTGAGTGTTGCATGTTGCATGCATGCCTGCATGAGGCTTTTACTCCCTCCCATTGACATGTTCATATTTCAAGCTTCATTAAAACATTGCATGCAAGAATTAAGAGAAAACTCACCAATGCGTGTAAAAGTTCTGGTCATTTGTTCCTCACGCATGCATTCCAATTAATGTGTTCGTAAACACAATTTTCTTGAGGAAAACGAGCCCATTATTGAGTACTTTCGGAAAAAAAATCTTCGGGCACTCATCATTTACTACTACCTTGGTTGATTTTTTTATTGACCTGTATATATACCTCCGTCCTAGTTTAATGGTCCCCTTCGTACTTAGTGTAAAATTTTGACCGTAAATTTAACTAACAAAGTGTTAATGCATGTCATAAAAAACTATACCATTAAAAACTATGTTCAAATACTAATCCGGTGATTTGATTTTTGGTGACATGCATTAACATTTTATTAGTTTAATAGATGGTCAAAGTTTGACACAAAATACTACTAGTACTCCTACATTATTGGCGCCGAGTGCCTTGGCGAATGTTTCATCTTATTAGACAGGATGAGAATAGAGGCATAGGGATACTATAGATAGGAAGTCTTGGCGATCCATTATTCCCCATCTCGGTCAGAGAGAACTATTCAACTAATCTTCACAGTGAAGTGACAATACACGCTGCAGCAGATGGGAAACTTAATTAATAAGCTGAACCAGCGTGTTGGTGTTACTAAATCAGCCTTACCCAGTACTGCCATCATGTTTGCCAGTGGAGCATGCTTCCGCAAATATGCCTACGCACCTCTCTCTTCTATTAACTGACATATTGGCCCTCTTGAGGTAGACCCACATGTCATCAGCTTAACTATTTACACTCCGAAGGATGGTATATCCTGGTAGTAGTACTAGTAGAATTGAGATTTAATGCACTTTCTTCCCCGTCATTCCCTCTTCTTCCTCCTCCCTTCTTCTTCCTCCTCTCTTCCCCATCGTCGGCCGCACACCATTTCCCCCCACTCACTGCTTGCCCGCCCGCGCCATCTTCTTTGGTAGCTTGCGCGTACCATATCCCCCCCCCCGCTCACTGCTCGCCCACACACGCCATCTTCTTCGCTCGCTCGCCCGCCCGAATCCACTTCCCCGCTCGCTCGCAGGGACCGACAACCCCAATCACTCAGTGCCCTAAAAAACCCTATGGCAGTACCGACTGACACGCAGATCCGTGATTGGAATTCCCTCCCCGATGTTCTCTTGGAGCAGATCTGTAATCGTATGGACCTGCTCAGCACCGTGCGTCTGGCCGCATGCTCGGTGTCTTTGTACCGTCTACTCGTCTGCAACCGGCCGGCCCTTTTCAAGACACCGTGCTTGCTGATGCTCGATCCTCGCAGGTGGCCCAGACACCGACTTGACGATCCTACGAAGGTTGATGTGGTGCCTCTCGACATGCTACCACTACCCGTCCACCTGTCCTTCATGCGCGGCCACTACTGGGCGGGCATGAAGGCCAACTGGATCGTCTTCATCCACCAATCCGGTAGTCTGCGGCATCTCATGGATATCTACACCCAGCGAGAGATCACCCTACCATCATTGGATACCGCCGGCATCGAGCCTCGTGGCCCGCCGGACACTCCGGCCTACTACACACGAGACACGTCGAGCTTTTCATGCGACCTCCGTTTGCTGAAGGTTGTAATCTGCAAAGTGCCCACACCATCAGAAGACTACATGGATTACAAGCTCATTGCCTTGTTCGACATGGGATTAGTCTATCTGGAATCTGGTCGCCATACATGGTTATGGCTCATCATCAATCCTGTTGAGCCTCCATTTCTGTCTGATGCTATAGTGCACGATGGCATCGTTTACGCGGTCGACGCATAGATTGGCTGCCTATACTGGTGGAATCTATCGTCGTGTAATTGTTCTATCTCATCTCATCTTTACCTTATGAATATGATTGCCTGTTGATTGTTAGAAATTTAGAATAGATAGTATGTCTATAACCACATCATTGCTATATGTTCCTCTCATTTCCTAGATTTTTATGACCACACATGTTATTGTTAGAGTTGATATGAGAACAATTGGCATCTAATGATTCTTAGAATAGATATTATGAGTATAACCTCATGATTGCTATATGTTACTCTCACTTCCAAGATTTTTATAACCATGCATGTTATTGTTAGAGTTGATATGAGAACAGTAGTAACTGCTATGGTAGAATATGAGTAGGCCCTGTCATAGCTGTTTTCCTCTCATTTTTACATGATGTTTGAACCATGACATATTGCTAGAATATGAAAGCCATTGGCTTAATTTTTTTAACTTGGGGTATGATTATGACCACAGCATTGCAATTCTCTGTATATGATCTGTGTCACTGTTATAATAATCCTAATTCCACACATACTCTGAACATGATTGTATATTTTTGTCCTTTTTGTCTCCAATTTGATTTGTTGCAGCAGACGCAAATGCGCTGGCCTTCATAATTCCATGACCTAGAAATATACAAGTCAATGGGTGGTGGTTTATCGCTCGTTCAACTGACAGTGGTCATTTGATTCTCATTCGCACGTACCAAATTGACCAAACCATTTCATCAAACCACATGTAGTACAATGCCTGGGGCGTTCGTGACTGTGATGGCTATGGCTTTCGTGTTCGAGAAAGATCCCAGCTCTGTTGGGCCAGGCGTATTCAACTGGAGGCGGGTTTATAGCCTCGACAACCACTCCATGTTCCTCGGGCTCAATTATCCGATCATCCAACCAATCATCGATCATATCACCGACGACAATTACCGTGCTATGCAACTTCCATTCACCAGGGGGAACTATATTTATACATCGTACCATGGGTTTCATGAATCACCATATCCAGAGATTCGTCGACACAGCTTGTTGCCAGATAATCTTTAGTGTGTGAAAGGCATCAAGCTTCCAAGTGATGAATGGCTTTTGCAAACCCGACATGCGGCGATGTGGTTCATGCCAACAGCAAATATGCACAACTTGATTATAGTGATATCTAGACTGAGCCATGTATCTTGTCTTGTAGCATGACCCTCTTTTGTTGGATATTATGTACTGTAGTTAGTTTGAAGCATAGATACCTTTCTGGGATCAAGTGCATCCTAACTCACCTGCGTAGGATGTACTGATAATGATGATGGAGATGTTGTGCAGAAGCCATATATATATCTGCTTCAAGTGCGTACTTGTTGGTGAAAGTGTTGTCCAATGAAAATTATATTTTGTATTACTCATGTAGCCTACAAAGTTTGTCGCACAACCTTGTAACTTCGTACTCCATTTCTAAATTTGTACTAGTCCTCTATACCGTATATTGCGCTACTCGTACTACTACCTCCCTCCTGGTTTATTGGTCCCCTTCGTAATTTGTGTCAAATTTTGACCATAAATTTAACTAACTAAATGTTAATGAATGTCACAAAAAATTATATTGTTGGATTCGTATTCGAACATAGTTTCCAATGGTATAATTTTTGGTGACATGCATTGACATTTTGTTAGTTAAACCTATGGTTAAAATGTGACACTAAATACGACTAGTAAGTAGTACAGTAGTAGTACTAGTATACGTCGGTCAAATTATTCATCATGTCCTCACATTGAATTGACGTGACAACATGCTACGCGTGAGGTGACACAAGAGTCCTGGCGGCGTGTTCAGTTCACCAAAGTGAGCCTCACCCCTCTCGTACTACAACATGTCTCTTGCATTCTCTACAAAATCACTCTCCCATTCTCTCCCGGTCTCCCCGCCTCCCAGCCGCCGCCTTGTTCCGATCCATTTGGTATGATGAGCGATGAGCTACTGGAGTTGCTATACTTCATTGCAAGTAGTCAAAAGGAAGACGCTGAAAAAATCGATCTCAACACGGATGCTCTTCAAGCTAGACGGATGAAGGAAGGAACCAGCGAGGCCGCTCCTATGAGTATTCATCCCGTCGTCCTGTATTATGATTTCGATCTTTATGAGGGTTTTCAAGTCTTTAGAGTCTACATGTAGTAATGAAGCCGAGATCCCAGTTTGTTCGGATATTGTGGACTTCAGATTTGGAGTACCACTTATCTGTCGAAATCTTTTATTATTTACTTAAAACAGTTGATTGATCATGCATTGAGTACCATTTAAGTGGAATTAACCGATGCAAGTCCAAGAATGATTGGCCGGTGCTGCAGGCTGGCGTCAAGTTTGATCCCACGGACCAGGAGCTGATTGAGCACCTTGAGGCCAAACTGAGTGCTGACAGCGCGAGATATCACCCTCTCATCGATTTGTTCATACCAAACATCGACAGTGAGCACGGCATATGCTACACCCATCCTGAGAAACTTCCAGGTGAGACATTGATCGACCGTCTACTTGCACAAACATATTCCTTTGTTTATAGCTCTATTTTTCTTTTTAGACGCAGACCTAGTGAAGCAATTAGAATTTGATTGTTAATAAAAAGTGAAACAAGTGACTGCAGCATGCCAAAGATGTTATGAAAATGCCAACTACGTACACTAAAACCTGTATTCGACAATACTGCAGGTATCACACTGAGTGGCCTAAGCAAGCATTTCTTCCAGCACAACTCCAAGGCATTCAAAAGGGGCACGCAGACACGTCGCAAGATATAGTCGGAGTGCGGAATGCACGCGATGTGGCACAAGACCGGTAATACCTTGCCGGTGATGGTCAACGGCCGGCAGACGGGCAGCAAAAAGGTTCTGGTGCTGCACACCAACAAGAACTTCGACCAGCAGAGGACCAACTGGGTGATGCACCAGTACCACCTCGGGGACCTGGAGCAAGAGAAGGAGCGGGAGCTAGTCCTCTACAGGATTTTCTACCAGACAAACACTAGGGCTAGGACTAAAAAGATTATAAGTTAGTTTGGTATTGGTACTTGTACTACCTGGTCGTCTGCAAGTTGGTATTGTTTTTAAGGATCTTTCGGTATGAACTCGGCATTTGCTTCCAACCATCATGTCGAGGGTCGACGTGGATATAAAGCTGAATTATTTGTTTCGAAACGAATTTTCAGGCACCTGATTTTTATTTGATGGGTAGCATAAGCACCTGCCGTTTGAATTCGCAGTTCTCCAAAATTTTTACATCTTCGAAGTACGCAGGGGATCCATTCGGTTTCACAGGCTGATAGTTGGACGCAGCATGTTGGAACTGGGTTGTGGCATGCCAAGCCCAGCTGCAAATTGTTAAAAGAGAGAAGCGATGGATTTGGGCGTTCCAGAACAGTTAAGTGTCGCGACCGTGAAGCGCCTCCCATGGACTAAAAAAAGGCCTAGTCCGTTATTATTAGTTGAAATATGTAAAATATTCCATAATGAAAAGAAATATGTAAAATGCAATGAATTTAGTCCGCTTTCACTAAAAACCATCCGATTTGCATGAAGTTCGTCTGTGGAACCACAAGACGGCTGTCCATACAGAGCCTAACCGTACGGAACCAGCAGGTCCATGGCCATACGCAAGCAAGTGCATGCACTTATTATCACGATGGAAAAATAATGCTGACGTCTGAGACGGTGAAACCCATGAAGTTTTCAACATAGTCAATAAACGAGAGAATTATGCAAGTACAGACTGATAACTGGGATCCAGCAGGTATATTGTTTTTTTAGGTCGAGTAAGTTTCAACTAGGCTGTAGACTGCCCAGGCTTGGTTTTGTTTTTAACAGGCCCAGCCCATGATGACAACGGGGCACAAAGATCCAGCAAGTATCAACTGGCCTCTGGCCCGCCAGCCTTAGTTATATTTTCTCTTGGAACATCCGCAGGCAGTTTTTTTACTGAATCAAACACACAGCCCAGTTCTATTTTCCTCTTGAAATGCCATGTCCTACTTCTGTTTTCTAATCTCTACCTATAGTTTTACTAGTTCATATACACATATTATTATATTGAAAATACATAAAGTTCCCTTTTCATCTTTACATCCTTATTTTTTTCTTGTTATTTTCCCTCCCAGCGCTGATTTTTTTACCACTGGTTTTCCCTAAAACCAACTCAATTGTCCCATGTCTTATTGGCTTACAAAAACAAAACCATATTTTATTTGGCAAATCAATAAGTTCTTAAAAAATGTTTATCATTTCTGGATTAAAACAGTTTGGACTCCACCAAAATATGCAAAATAAAGTTGAACTTTTTTACCGTGGTCCTGGGCAGAAAATGGGCTGTAATAAATTCCTTAAGAAGTAGCAAATGGGCTGCAAATTATTAAAAAAAATAGCAAATGGGCTCTATGTTGTCTGCCACAGATTTGGAGGCTGACTTGTGGGCCTACTAAGTTCATGCATACACAAGGTTTCTTAAAAAAAAAGAAACTTAGTCAACAATCAACTCTACCAGCGTCAGACCGTTAGATGTCAATCTAACGACAATCGTGCTTCTTCAGTCTCTGATCTTCCTGCTCCAGCCGCCCAAACCAGCACCGGCGGAACCGCCTGCTCCCGCCTCCCGTAGCCGGTTGTGCTGCCGGGCAGGCCTCACGACCCCACCATAGTCGCATACCTGGCCTGGCTATCCCTCTACTCACCCACACCTCCTGTTATTCTCCGAGAACGGCAGCCTCACACTACGCCCGAACAAGTAAACCCTCGTACCCACTCAGCGTGGGAAACAACTGCCGAGTCTTCCTTGGCTCCGGGTCATTCCCTTACTTGGCCTTGCCGTCGTCCATCGCCTTGGTGCTCTCGGCACGGCGTGGTCAACGAACGACATCCATCGGAAGAGGACCGCACGTGGAGAGGCTGACAGGTGGGTCCACGGCCGCACGCAAGGAAGTGCCTCCTTTTTTTGTGATTAGGAAGTGCCTCCTTATTACGCGCAAAATAATGATTCCTCCTCCTGACAGCTGGGACCGACCGGAAGGGCCTTTGTATTTCGCAAAAAAAACACTCCCCCTGCTGACAGCTAGGATCCACCAGCTATTACGCACAAAAATAATGAATACCCCCACTGCTAGGTCGGTCCCACCATATTTGGAGGCTGACTTGTGGGCCTACTAAGTTGACGCGGACGCAGGGCTTTGTCAACTTAGTCAATATAAATGATTCTAGCTGCGGTGACCGTACGATGTCCATCCAACGGTCGTCGTGCTTCTACAACCTCTGGTCTTCTTGCTCCAGCCACCCAAACCAGCGCCGGCTGTGCCGCCTGCTCCTGCCTCCCGTGGCCAGCTGTGCTACCACGCAGGCCTCACCGCCCCACCCTACTCCCACCGCTGGCCAGGCCTTCCCTCTACTCACCCACACCCCCTGTTATTCTCCGGCGACGGCAGCCTCAAACCGCAGCCGAAGCAGTCAACCCTCATACTCCCCTCCGCGTGGGCATCCACTGTTGCGTATTCCCCGGCTCTGGGTCATTCCCTTCCTAGGTCGCACCGTCGTCCACCACCTTGGTGCTCTCGGGCGGTACGGCGTTGTCAAGGTGGTCAACGAACGATAGCCATTAGAAGAGGATTGTAAGTGGAGAGGCTGACAGCTGGGTCCATGGCCGCACGCAAAGAAGTGCCTCCTTATTATGCGCAAAATAATGATTCCTCCACCTGACAGCTCGGACCTACCGGCTTTATCTTCGCACGGAAGGAACTGCCTTCTTACCCCCTGACAGGTGGGACCCAACAGGTTGAAGCGAAGGTAGCATTATTTGTCTTGCCGCGAACGTGTATGTTAGCGGTCGATCGGTCTCTCTGCAGCGACGTACTGTGGCCGAGTAAGGAGTGGCACGTGTTGAAGTAGAGGCGCCGATGTTGTCCTGTCCATCGGCATGCAACCTGCTGGGTCGGAACGGAGTAAACAGCGTCGCGTGTTCATCGGGAGCCAACCGGCTTGGACGGAACAGCCGAAACGAGGTCTGGCGTACTGCAGAACAAAGGAAACGACCTTCTATTCGACCGCGTATTGTCGATACGGGGTCCTGTTCATTGGGAAGGGTCTGGCGTACCGCAAAACGGAGGAAATAGACTTCTGTTCGAGTTGCCTACGGTCGAAATGGGGTGCTGTTGATCGGGAGGGGTGTGGCATACCGCAAAACGGAGGAAATAGACTTGTGTTGGAGCGCCTATGGTCGAAACGGGGTCCTGTTCATCGGGAGGGGTCTGGCGTACCGCAAAATGGGACTCCACGGGCTACTGTTCATCCACCATCGACTTCCTCTGGCCTCCACCAGCTACTGTTCATCCACCATCGACTTCCTCCTGCCTCCACCAGTTACTGTTCATCCACGGGGTCCTGTTCATCCAGCCTCCACCGGCTACTGTTCAACCAGCCCTCCACAGGGTCTTGTTCATCCAGCCTCCATCGGCTACTGTTCAACCAGCCCTTCACAGCGTCCTGTTCAACCAGCCCTCCACGGGGTCCTGTTCAACCATCCCTCCACGGGGTCCCTCCACCAGCTACTGTTCATCCACCCCCACCTCCTCGATTGGGGTCCTGTTCATCCAGCGGCAACGGCCTCTACTACCACGAGATCCTGTTCATCCAACCCCCACCGGGAACTATTCATCCAACCCCCACCGGGGACTGTTCATCAAGAGGTAGCTTCGATCAGCTTCAGTTAGTAGCAGTAGCGAAGGAATCACTCGGGTTCAGTTAACAGCAAGGGATCGATCGGGGTTCAGTAACGTAGCTAGTGCAATCGCTCGGGTTCAGTTAGAGCCCAACGCCTCGCTCGGGTTCAGTTAGAGCGTAACGCCTCACACACACGCGCGTACGTGTATGAGAGAAACGCGCAAATCTCCGTTCATTGCTGGGCCCCAACCACCCATCGTAACCTGGAACTCCCCAAAATTTTCCTCGCCCTCGCTTCTACCACGATTTTTTCCATCATGGACGGCCCAAAGAATGTCATGCAGGTGCGTCTCCGGCCTGCCCAGGACGAAAAGCCCATTTTCTGTCATGATTTTTTGTCATAGAAGTAGGAGCCCACCACATCTATGATGATACCGGGTTTTGTCACAATTTTTGTCATAGAAGTGTCATAAGCATGACAGAAAAAAATTCGTTCGGCCCAAAATGTCACGGATGTGTCTTTTTTTTGTAGTGTATAGATTGGACGGTCTATATTGCAAGATGGCAGGCACACCATCATTACCATCTTGGTTTTTTATAAGAGTATTTGAGATTAGGGAGCTGGCGGGCGGTTTGTTGTACGGCATGTTCGTGTCCATCCACTAGCTCGGAATTAAAGCACGCACGACATTTACAGCGACTGGGATTAGTTTGTTTTTCGAGCGCATGGACCAACGCGGACTAGCGGACCTCGTCGCCCTTTTTCGAGCACGACTTCGACAAGTACGTGTGTGACATGCGTGCATCCAAATCTTGCGTGACCAAACACCGTGCGAGGCGGAGCGGTAGGCTGTTGAACTATAGCCTGCATGTTCTAGCCATGTCACTCCGCTGGTGTACTATGCATTGTTTGGCATGAATGTTCCTTGGAGCTCGTGCTGCAACTGGCGTACTATTCTATAGCTAGCTTCCCTTCTCCTTCCTCTTCCACCGCCCGGGCACGTCCGCGGGAAGCGACTGGTCAACCCTAATATAGTAGCACTATTGAGTAGCACAAAAGATGCATGCATGACCACTAAAATTTCCTTTCTCTTATCTCTATGAAATAAATGTAGCATGAGACTCAAAGCCCTTTAAGTCTGAGTATAACAGAAATCTATTTTTTTAGATGAGCCTTATAAACAAGAAAGGAGGGAGTATTAGAATTATGTTTTTTTAACGAACAAAAGGCGCTTGCCAAGCTTTCATTCATTCATCTTAAAAGCAGTTTATATTGAGGAGTA
Source organism: Thinopyrum elongatum (assembly GCA_011799875.1). Classification (NCBI taxonomy): domain Eukaryota; kingdom Viridiplantae; phylum Streptophyta; class Magnoliopsida; order Poales; family Poaceae; genus Thinopyrum; species Thinopyrum elongatum. The sequence continues at coordinate 243,602,914 of CM022299.1, read as the reverse complement.
GTACTACATATCTCAAATCCATACATACCATGCAATAGTAGAACTAGGAATGCTGCCTAACATATTCATCACATATTCTTTTCTTTGTAGGATGGACATTTGGACTTTTATATGATTCAAAGCAATAGTCTAGTTTTGACATGAAGATTTCAATACTCAAGCATATCAACAAGCAACCATGTCTTTCAAAATATCAACACTAAAGCAAGTTATCCCTAGCCCATTATGCTCAATCATTGATCCATTCATAAAACACACTCGCATATTAGCTACACCCAATGCTCAAGTACGATCATAGTGCCCCTTAGTTGGTGCTTTATAAGAGAAGATGGAGACTCAAAATAAAAATTGCATAAAGTAAAAGAAAGGCCCTTCGAAGAGGGAAGTAGGGATTTGTAGAGGTGCCAGAGCTCGAAGCGAAAAAGGTAGAGATAAAACATTTTGGGTGGCATGCTTTTCCTACCAACGAAAACGATCAAGTAGTTCCCAATACTTTCCATGCTAGATATATCATAGGCGGTTCCCAAACAGAAAATAAAGTTTATTCCTTTTTCCACCATACTTTCACTTTCCATGGCTAGTCGTATCCATGGGTGCCCTCCATACCAACACTTTCCAAGGAATTTATTATTTGACAACATAAAGTAAATTCTTTTTTCATTTTGGGACTAGGCATCCCTAATACCTTTGCCGTACTCTCGTGTAATGACAAGTGAATAAACACTCATCTTGAGAATAACACATCTAGCATGGATATATATCAGCCACCCCCTACCGTTTCATGAGCGGTACGAGCACACAAAAGAGAAATTTATTTTGAAATTGGAGATGGCACATACAAATTTGCTTAGAATGGCACGGAAATACCGCATATAGGTAGGTATAGTGGACTCATATGCCAAAACTAGTTTAAGGATTTTGGATGCACAAGTAGTGATCATACTTAGTGCAAATGAAGGCTAGCAAAAGATTGAGAAGCATCCAACCAAGAAACGAAAAATCTCATAAGCGAGCATTAAGCATAACTAACACCGAATAATGCACCACAAGTAGGATGTAATTTCATTGCATAACTATTGACTTTCGTGCTTGCATAGGGAATCACAAACCTTAACACCAATATTCTTACTAACGCATAATTACTCATCTTAACTCTGATTGGATTATTTCCTGTCCATCTTAACTCTGTACACCCACTGGGTGTTTTTGACTTATGATGCCAGTACACATTTGCTCGTAGACCTTGAATCGGACCGGTCCGGCCATCTCGAATGAAAAATTATCCATTGGGGGCACGCTGAGTGCACCCACCGTCTGTAGTCCCCGAGGCCGCCGTCGAATGTTTGAATCGGCGGGGGTCTTATAACATGTTTGCTTGTAGTTCTTCACTCGGACCGGTCAGGCCGTGCCGAGTGGAAATTGATCCAGTGGGGGCACGCTGAGTGCACCCACTGGGTGTACTCCCTGAGACCACCGTCGAATGTTTTATTCGGCAGGGGTCTAAAAGAATTATTTGGTATCAACTGGATTTGCTCCTATCCACTAGGAAGTAGAGAAATATTTGAGAGTCTTTTCTCGTCGTCGACTGAACTATTTCTTTGTTGATCTCAGAAAACCTGTGAGCTCGGGACCCAGTATGCTCCCCTGGATAAGGAGACGCTCCAGCTCCGACTGGATCTGGAATTGGAGAAAAGGAACTTGGCTCGTGCTCAGACGGAGATGAAGACCATGGGAGGTAACTCTTGTCGACCGTGTGCACCGTCGTCCTTTCTTTTCGTCCTTTGAGCCGAGTAGTTTTACTCGAATAGATGTGCATAGTGAGAACCGTCTGCTTCAAGTGTGACTCAGGAATGTTGTTTCTTTAGACACCATGAAGTAGGCTCTAGAAGATAACGATAAAGCACTTGCGGGGGCACAGAAGGCGGCTAGGGAGAAGGCCGAGGCCGCCGAGGCAAAGCTTGATGAGGACATCAATACCATTGTTACACCCATAGCCCCTGCTGCTATACATACTGGACCAATTACTAGAGCTCGCGCACGCCAATTAAATTATCAGGTACTTTCGTTTCTTGGTAATGATTCTAATGTTCATGAGAATATGATGCTGCCTAAAGTGGATACATTTGTTTTGCTTACGAATGAAGGGCCTAGCTTGGATAAGAAAGAGGAACATTGGAGCAAGTTCAAGCATGGAGATGATGGCATGCGCACGGGAAACAAGAACGGAGTTACAAGTGATGATTTCAGGACTTTGAAGCCACCATAATGAGTGCATGAAGCCTTGGACAAAATATACAAAGATGCCACTTCATAAATTTCGTCCAGAGGCTATTATAGGTGCTACGTCAGCTTATTATTGGGCCAGGCCCATGTAATTTCGAAATACTTGAGTATATGCTGTTTTTAGAGTCCGTATGTGTGGGGAAACAAGAGATAGGGTTGGTTTCGGACCCCTCCTTCAAGGGCCACGAAATTCCCCCCCTCTTCCTCCATATATATAGCCCTTAGGGCACCGTTTAGACTTTGGGTTTTGTTTAGATTAAAAGTTCGCCATAGCTGCAACTTCGCGTACTTCGTTTGTGTTCAACGACCAGACCAAGACGTCACAGAACCCCACCTTGATCAATAAAGCTTTCATCTTATATTCGCAATATCCAGATTGCAAATCTTAGTTTCTTGCTTGTTCTTCGTTTGCTTGCAGGAGATAGACCCTCGTGGTCAGGTTGATTGTGCTCCGGCGTGGTCAATAACCTCTCGGAGTTGGTTTAGCGATTGCTAAGGCGCGACGTCCTCGCACGTTCGTAGTCGGATCGTCAAAGTCTACTCCACCAAAAACGATAGCTATCATCTCATCGAAAGATCGGGACACCCTCGCCTCTATCAATTGGTATCAGATTTTCAGGTTGCTCGGTGAGATTTTACAGTTTTTCATAGTTTAGATCGAGTCTGTTCTTCATACCTACAGTCCACGAAAAAGCCAAAAAAAAATTAGGGTTAGTTCATCATATCCGAACCAATCTGAGCCTTTGCATAATATTTTTAGGGTTTTTGCTTTGTTGAATTTGCGGTTGCATCGTCGTGTCTAGTTGCTGGTCTTAGAGTCTAGTCCTTTAGAGTTTCGAGTTCTGGTCATAAGTTGTCACGCCGCCGCCGCACCATCACCATCACCAATCTGTATCCATATACCACCACCGATCCGTATCCATATACCACCACCGCTACCATATACCACCACCATATATCCACCACCAATCCGAGTTCTTTTCATATTAGGTTTGTTTTCAAGATCCATCTAGTTTCTGATTCGTGTTTCCTTGCCGGAGTAGGTTTCGAAAAAAAAAAGTCTGGAGACCCCCGGGTAGTTTTTAGGCCAAAATTTTGGCAGTCAAAAATATTTTTTCCCTATCCTATTTTTAGGTCCCAGGGAGCATTTTGAGACACTTGCCATCATAGTGATTTTTTGTCGCACTTTTTCGTCGTCACTGCCCTGATTTTCAAAAAAAAAAATTGTCAAAAAAAAAATTCGTGCCAATCCTGTTAGTTTGACTTGGGAAGAGTTTTGAGACACTCGCCATTATAGTGATTTTTTGCAAAAAAAAGGAGCGCAAAAAAAAACAGCACAAAAAAAATGAATTTTTTTTTAGAGTGTGATCTTCCCTTGTTTATGTGCCGCGCCGTGATTTTGTTAGTGTTCTAGGCTCGCGTCTCTAGTACGGTCTAGCCTAGGACCAGCACAGTACCGTCGTTGAGCGTTTATTCAACTTTGCATCTCTGAATTGATTATTGCTGACATTTTTGCTACCATATCATAAGCCTTCCCAGCACCACATACATCTACGTCGTGCGTTTGACACCACCTGGCAATCGCTCTGTCCAATCTTTAAGAGTTTTGACTACAACGGTTGCCGATCACCACCTGCTGCTGGGTAAGAACTGGTAAGCATTTGAGATTCGCTTGACGGTTTTGTGATACACCACCACCACCACTTCCCAGTAGTCTGTAGGATCATATTCTTGTGTGTTTCTATTGCTGCTAACCATGGCAAGATCACAAGCCGATGAGACTGATTGGGAGAACATGATGAACAAACAGCTACATGATAAATTTCAGCAAATGATGAGTGGACAGGTGCAAGATGTGCTAAACAGATTTGAAGAGGCCATGGAGAAGATAGATGGAATTGAGAAGACGTTCGAAACTAAGCTCGATAACAAGTTTAATGAATTGCTTGCGCATCTTCCACAACCACCGCCCGCTACACCTGTCGCACCTCTACAACAACAACAACGTCGCCTTCCAAATCAAGTGGGACGAGCACAACGCGTTCCCCTTGAGCCTGGTCAAACTTCTGGTGCCGCTGCACCTACTGTTGATGCTTCTATGGCTCCTGTTGCCGCTGAGGAGGACGATTATGCGGGCGATTACGAGGATGAGGTTGATCAAAATCAGAACTACGTACCAGCACCAGGTCGTCCACATGCCAATAATCGCAATGGTAGGGCTGCATTACCACCTCAGGTACGAGATCATGACCATATTCCTAAACTGAAATTGAATATTCCACCATTTGAGGGTAGATATGTTCCTGATATATATCTTACTTGGGAGTTAGAAACTGAACAACATTTTACATGTTTACAATATCCCAAGGAGAGACGTGTTGCTGCTGCTGTTTGTGCTTTTACTAGTTTTGCATGTGTCTGGTGGTCTGAACATTGTAGATTATATCCTATTCTAGCTACGTGGGCTGCTTTGAAAACTGCTATGCGTACTCGTTGGGTTCCACCATATTATCAACGTGAATTACTTCAAAAATTGCAGCGCTTAAGACAAGGAAAAAATTCTGTAGAAGAATATTATCAGGAATTACAAACTGGCATGATTAGATGTGGTATTGTTGAGGAGAATGAAGCTATGCTTGCACGTTTCATGGGTGGATTAAATAGAGAGATTCAGACCATTCTAGAGTATAAGGAGTATAATAATATCACTCGTTTATTCCATCTTGCTTGTAAAGCTGAACGTGAAGTGCAGGATCGACATGCATTGGCGCGAACTAATTTTTCTGCAGGTCGATCTTCATCATGGACACCGCGTGCCTCCTCTACTCCCACACGTCCTACTGCAGCACCACTGACTTCAGCCGCCAACTCCAACCGAGATACAAGAAAACAGGCACCACCACCACCATCTGCCAAGAGTACACCTTCTGGGCCTGCCCAGAGCTCTTCTTCATCTATGGCATCAACAGGGCACACACATGATATTATTTGTCGTTGTTGTAAGGGAAGAGGTCACATGCCGGAGAATGCCAATCTCCGCGTGTTATGATTGCTACTGAGGATGGTGGGTATGAGTCCGCTAGTGACTATGATGAGGAGACTTTGGCTCTTATTACAAGTGAAGAACACGGTGGAGATGATTCTGATCATGAGACGCAATACATGGCTCCTGAAGACGCTGACAGGTATGAATGTTTAGTTGCTCAACGTGTTTTGAGTGTGCAGGTCACACAAGCTGAGCAAAATCAGAGGCATAATTTGTTCCATACAAAGGGAGTTGTGAAGGAACGTTCTGTTCGCGTCATCGTAGATGGAGGGAGCTGCAACAACTTGGCTAGCATGGAGATGGTGGAGAAGCTATCTCTCACCACAAGACCACATCCACATCCTTACTATATCCAATGGTTCAACAATAGCGGCAAGGTTAAGGTAACACGTACTGTTCGTGTGCATTTTAGTATCTCTACATATGCTGATTATGTTGATTGTGATGTGGTACCCATGCAAGCATGTTCCTTATTACTTGGTAGACCATGGCAATTTGATAAAAATTCTGTACACCATGGTAGAAACAATCAGTATACTCTTGTTCATAAGGATAAACATATTACTTTGCTTCCTATGACTCCTGATTCTATTTTGAAAGATGATATTAATAGAGCTAGTAAAGCAAAACAGGAGAAAAATAAGAGTGAAAATCAGATTGTGGCAAAAGAATTTGAGCAACAAATGAAGCTTAATAATAAAACATCTAGTGTTGCTTCTGAAATTAAATTGAAAAATGCGTGTTTACTTGCCACCAAATCTGATATTGATGAGCTAGATTTAAGCAAATCTGTTTGCTATGCTTTTGTGTGCAAAGAGGCATTATTTTCATTCGAGGACGTGCCTTCCTCTTTGCCTCCTGCTGTCACTAACATTTTGCAGGAGTTCGCTGACGTCTTTCCACAAGACGTGCCACCGGGATTACCACCTATTCACGGGATTGAGCATCAGATTGACTTAATTCCCGGTGCTTCCTTGCCAAACCGTGCGCCATACCGTACCAATCCAGAGGAGACGAAGGAGATTATGCGACAAGTACAGGAGCTGCTCGACAAAGGTTATATACGTGAATCTCTTAGTCCTTGTGCTGTTCCTATTATACTAGTGCCAAAAAAGGATGGTACGTCGCGTATGTGTGTTGATTGTAGAGGCATTAATAATATTACGATTCGTTATCGTCATCCTATTCCTAGGCTAGATGATATGCTTGATGAATTGAGTGGCTCTATAATATTCTCCAAAGTTGATTTGCGTAGTGGATACCATCAAATTCGTATGAAATTGGGAGATGAATGGAAAACAGCATTTAAAACTAAGTTCGGTTTATATGAGTGGTTAGTCATGCCTTTTGGGTTAACTAATGCACCTAGTACTTTCATGAGATTAATGAACGAAGTTTTACGTGCTTTCATTGGACGATTTGTGGTAGTTTACTTTGATGATATATTGATTTATAGCAGATCTTTGGAGGAACATTTGGAACATTTACGTGCTGTTTTTATTGCTCTATGTGATGCACGTTTGTTTGGTAACCTTGGGAAGTGCACCTTTTGCACCGACCGAGTATCTTTTCTTGGCTATGTTGTTACTCCACAGGGAATTGAAGTTGATAAAGCCAAGATTGAAGCTATAGAGAGTTGGCCGCAGCCCAAAACGGTCACACAAGTGAGGAGTTTCCTTGGCCTCGCTGGTTTCTATAGGCGTTTTGTGAGAGATTTCAGTACCATTGCTGCACCTCTCAACGAGCTTACAAAGAAGGATGTGCCTTTTGTTTGGGGTACCGCACAGGAAGAAGCCTTCATGGTGTTGAAAGATAAGTTAACACATGCTCCTTTACTCCAACTTCCTGATTTTAATAAGACTTTTGAGCTTGAATGTGATGCTAGTGGAATTGGATTAGGAGGTGTCTTATTACAAGATGGCAAACCTGTTGCATACTTTTCTGGAAAATTGAGTGGGCCTAGTCTGAATTACTCTACTTATGATAAGGAATTATATGCTCTTGTTCGGACTTTGGAAACATGGCAACATTATTTATGGCCCAAATAATTTGTTATTCATTCTGATCATGAATCTTTGAAACATATTAAAAGTCAAGCCAAACTGAACCGTAGACATGCTAAATGGGTTGAATTCATTGAGACTTTCCCTTATGTCATTAAACACAAGAAGGGTAAAGAAAACGTTATTGCTGATGCTTTGTCTCGTCGTTATACTATGCTTTCACAACTTGACTTTAAAAAATTTGGTTTGGAGATCATCAAAGATCAATATGTGCATGATGCTGAATTTAAAGATGTATTGCAGAATTGTAAAGAAGGGAGAACATGGAACAAGTTCGTCGTTAACGATGGATTTGTTTTTCGTGCTAACAAGCTATGCATTCCAGCTAGCTCTGTTCGTCTTTTGTTGTTGCAGGAGGCGCATGGAGGAGGATTAATGGGACACTTTGGCGTAAAGAAGACGGAGGATGTACTTGCTACACATTTCTTTTGGCCAAAGATGAGACGGGATGTTGAGCGTTTTGTTGCTCGCTGCACTACATGTCAAAAAGCTAAGTCACGACTCAATCCTCATGGTTTATATATGCCTTTGCCAGTACCTAGTGTTCCTTGGGAGGATATATATATGGACTTTGTTTTAGGTTTACCTCGAACAAAGAAGGGGAGGGATAGCATATTTGTTGTCGTGGATAGATTTTCGAAAATGGCACACTTTATACCATGTCATAAAACCGATGATGCTGCTAATGTTGCTGATTTGTTCTTTCGTGAAATTATTCGCTTGCATGGTGTGCCAAATACTATTGTTTCAAATCGTGATACTAAATTTCTTAGCCACTTTTGTAGATGTTTATGGGCTAAGTTGGGGACTAAACTGCTTTTTAGTACTACTTGTCACCCCCAAACTGATGGACAAACTGAAGTAGTCAATAGAACTTTGTCTACTATGCTTAGGGCTGTTTTGAAGAATAATAAGAAAATGTGGGAAGAATGCCTGCCTCATATTGAATTTGCTTATAATCGTTCATTGCATTCTACTACTAAGATGTGCCCTTTTGAAATTGTATATGGTTTCCTACCTCGTGCACCCATTGATTTGTTACCTCTTCCATCTTCGGAGAAGGTTAATTTTGATGCTAAACAACATGCTGAATTGATCTTAAAAATGCATGAGTTAACTAAGGAGAACATTGAGCGTATGAATGCTAAATATAAACTTTCTGGAGATAAGGTAGAAAACATGTTGTGTTTGCACCTGGAGATCTTGTTTGGTTACATTTGCGTAAGGATAGATTTCCTGATTTGCGCAAATCAAAGCTAATGCCACGTGCTGATGGTCCTTTTAAGGTGTTAGAGAAAATAAATGATAATGCATATAAACTTGAGCTGCCTGCGGATTTTGGGGTTAGTCCCACTTTTAACATTGCAGATTTGAAGCCTTATTTGGGTGAGGAAGATGTGCTTCCGTCAAGGACGACTTCATTTCAAGAAGGGGAGGATGATGAGGACATCAATACCATTGTTACACCCACAGCCCCTGCTGCTATACATACTGGACCAATTACTAGAGCTCGCGCACGCCAATTAAATTATTAGGTACTTTCGTTTCTTGGTAATGATTCTAATGTTCATGAGAATATGATGCTGCCTAAAGTTGATACATTTGTTTTGCTTACGAATGAAGGGCCTAGCTTGGACAAGAAAGAGGAACATTGGAGCAAGTTCAAGCATGGAGATGATGGCATGCGCACGGGAAACAAGAACGGAGTTACAAGTGATGATTTCAGGACTTTGAAGCCACCATAATGAGTGCATGAAGCCTTGGACGAAATATACAAAGATGCCACTTCATAAATTTCGTCCAGAGGCTATTATAGGTGCTGCGTCACCTTATTATTGGGCCAGGCCCATGTAATTTCGAAATACTTGAGTATAGGCTGTTTTTAGAGTCCGTATGTGTGGGGAAACAAGAGATAGGGTTGGTTTCGGACCCCTCCTTCAAGGGCCACGAAATTCCCCCCCACTTCCTCCATATATATAGCCCTTAGGGCACCGTTTAGACTTTGGGTTTTGTTTAGATTAAAAGTTCGCCATAGCTGCAACTTCGCATACTTCGTTTGTGTTCAACGACCAGACCAAGACGTCACAGAACCCCACCTTGATCAATAAAGCTTTCATCTTATATTCGCAATATCCAGATTGCAAATCTTAGTTTCTTGCTTGTTCTTCATTTGCTTGCAGGAGATAGACCCTCGTGGTCAGGTTGATTGTGCTCCGGCGTGGTCAATAACCTCTCGGAGTTGGTTTAGCGATTGCTAAGGCGCGACGTCCTCGCACGTTCGTAGTCGGATCATCAAAGTCTACCCCACCAAAAACGATAGCTATCATCTCATCGAAAGATCGGGACACCCTCGCCTCTATCAAAGCTAGCCTCAGTTTGCAAGTTGGAGGAGGAGAATGCATCTCTGAAGGATGCCATTGAAGAGGCAAAGAAGGAGGCCACCGAGCTTAAGAAAGAGCAAGCTGAGTGGGCCAAGAAGGCTGAAGATCAGCCGAATGCCTTCGAATCGGAGAAGACAGCCCTGAATGACAAGGTTGACTAGCTCACCCAGAAGAGGGATGCGCTGGAGAAGTATTTGGGAGGCTTTGTGAAAGAGAAGTACGCCATGCTTGAAGGTACCTTTCTTTGCTCGAGTGAATTTCTGTGAATCTCTAAAGCGATGCCATAACTAACCCTTTCCTTCCTCCTTGTGTAGAATTCTGTCAGAATTTCGAGCTAAAGACTGATCGGATTGAGACGGATCTGAATCCCACCAAGTCGCTCATCAAGGACTCGGTGGCTCTGAACATGCTGCGACTTGAAGCTCGTCTCAATGATGTCCTGGGATACATCACCCATCTGAGGGCTGCGCTGGCGAAGATAGACAAAGAGTTGTGGCCGGAGGATACACTCCAGAGTGATCTTGAATAAATGATGACCCGACTCAATGAGATCCCTGGCCGGCTGCAGGCATGGAAAAAGTCTGCCGCTCGCTGCGGGGCTGATGTGGCACTTTCACTCGTCCGCGTCCATTATAAAGATGCCAAGGAAGAAAAGCTGAAGACTCTCCAGGTTGCGAAAACGAAGAAGCTCAAGTTTGAAGACTTCATGGAAACTTTCATCGAGGCAGCCACTCAGGTTGTGGATGGCATAGACTTGGACACTTTCGTCGAGCCAGCGAGTCCCACCGGTGCGTGAGGAAAAACTTATGACCCGAGTATCTTTCAGTTAGAACTTATTTGCCTCGGTATGCCGAGTGATATTGTATCCATTAAAACTCCTTTGGGCTTTTAGCCCGAGTACTTTTATCTGCACTTGAGATTCTGGATTTATCCGAATGTTGCTTTTCAGTTCCTTGCATGGTTAAATCTATTTCATTAACTTAGGCGAAGGCGGGCTCGCAGCTAAGTCCCCGAGTGAGAGGGATGCTCGTCACTCGGAATGGATTTTAACTTAGGCGAAGGCTGGTTCACACCTAAGCCCCTGAGTGAGAGAGATGCTCGTCACTCGGAGTAGCTTTTAATTTAGGCGAAGACTGATTCGCAGCTAAGTCTCCGAGTGAGAGGGATGCTCGTCACTCGGAGTAGTTTTTAACTTAGGCGAAGACAGGTTCGCAGCTAAGTCTCCGAGTGAGAGGGATGCTCATCACTCGGAGTAGTTTTTAACTTAGGCGAAGACTAGTTCGCAGCTAAATCCCCGAGTGGGAGGGATGCTCGTCACTGGGAGTAGTTTTTAACTTAGGCGAAGAATGGTTCACAGCTAAGTCTCCAAGTGGAAGGGGATGCTCGTCATTCAGAGTAGTTTTTTAACTTAGGCGAGGACTAGTTCACAGCTAAGCCCCCGAGTGAGAGGAATGCTCATCACTTGGAGTAGTTTTTAACTTAGGCGAATACTAGTTCGCAGCTAAGTCTCCGAGTGGAAGGCGATGCTCATCACTCGGAGTAGTTTTTAACTTAGGCGAAGACTGGTTTGCAGTTAAGTCTCCGAGTGGAAGGGGACGCTCGTCACTCAGAGTAGTTTTTAACTTAGGCGAAGACTGGTTCACAGCTAAATCCCCGAGTGAGACGGATGCTCGTCACTCAGAGTCATTTTTAACTTAAGCGAAGACTGGTTCGCAGCTAAGTCTCCAAGTGGAAGGGGAAGCTCATCACTCGGAGTTGTTTTTTTTAAATTAGGCGAAGACTGGTTCGCAGCTAAGCCCCTGAGTGAGAGGAATGCTCGTCACTCGGAGTAGTTTTTAACTTAGGCGAAGACTGGTTCGCAGCTAAGTCTCCGAGTGGAAGGGGACGCTCGTCACTCGGAGTAGTTTTTTAACTTGGGCGAAGACTGGTTCGCAGCTAAGCCCCCGAGTGAGAGAGATGCTCGTCACTCGGAGTAGTTTTTAACATAGGCGAAGACTGGTTCGCAGCTAAGTCTCCGAGTGGAAGGGGACGCTCGTCACTCAGAGTAGTTTCTAACCTAGGCGAATACTGGTTCGTAGCTAAGTCTCCGAGTGGAAGGGGCGCTTGTCACTCGGAGTAGTTTTTTAACTTAGGCGAAGATTGTTTCGCAGCTAAGCCCCCGAGTGAGAGAGATGCTTGTCACTCGAAGTAGTTTTTAACTTAGGCAAAGACTGGTTCGTAGATAAGCCCCCGAGTGAGAGGAATGCTCGTCACTCGGAGTAGTTTTTAACTTAGGCGAAGACTGGTTCGCAGCTAAGCTTCCCACTCGGGGTTTGGAACACACGCCCGTGCGAGTGAAATCATCGAAGGACCGCAGGAGTCATGTCTTTGATAAGCAAATATTTCTTAAAGTACCCTTATTACATCTTGACAATTTAGTCGTCAACTATAGAATCGATGAAGAAGATCAGCATTCCAGGCACGCGGCTCGTTGATCTTCGTTGCGAGGTTGTAGAGGTGGTAGGCTCCATTGTGTAGCACCTTGGTGACGACGAAAGGGCCTTCCCACATGGGAGCGAGCTTATGCGGCCGCTGCTGATCCACTCGGAGCACAAGGTCTCCTTCTTGGAATGCCCGGCCCTTGATGTGTCTAGCATGGAAACGTCGTAGGTCTTGCTGATAAGCAGTTGACCATATTAGGGCCATCTCTCGCTCCTCCTCAAGGAGGTCCACAGCGTCTTGTCGCGCCTGTTCAGCTTCATCTTCTGAATAGAGCTCCACGCGGGGTGAGTTGTGGAGGAGATCACTCGGCAACACGGCTTCGACTCCATACACCATGAAGAAGGGGGTGCGGTCGATGGACCGATTGGGAGTCGTCCTTATACCCCAAAGGACTGACGGTAGTTCGGTCACCCAAGTTCCGGCTGCGTGCTCGAGATCACGCATGAGTCATGGCTTCAACCCTTGAAGGATAAGGCCATTCGTCTTCTCAGCCTGACCGTTTGACTGCGGGTGTGCAACGGATGCGTAATCTACCCGAGTGCCCTGGGCGGCGCAGAACCCTCTGAACTCTTCTGAATCAAAGTTTGAGCCATTGTCTATGATAATGCTATGTGGGACTCCATATCTGAATATTAACTCTCTCATGAACTTGATGGCTGTGCGTGAATCTAGCTTTTTGATGGGATTGGCTTCAATCCACTTGGTAAACTTGTCGAATGCCACGAGCAGATGGGTGAAACCACTCGTGCATGTCCTGTGCGGTCCAACCATGTCCAATCCCCACACGGTAAATGGCCAGACGAGTGGTATGGTCTTCAAGGCGGATGCAGGTTTATGGGACAAGTTTGCATAGAACTCGCATCCGTTGCACTACTGAATGATCTCTTTGGCGGCTTCATTGGCACGTGGCCAGTAAAAAACGGCTCGGTATGCTTTGGCTATGATTGTCCGAGAGGACGCATGATGACCACAAGTTCCCGAGTGAATCTCTTCTAGGATCAATCGACCTTCCTCTGGAAAAATACATCATTGGGCCCCGCCAGTGACATTTTCTCTGTATATCTGTCCGTTTATCACAGTGAAAGCTTTGGACCTATGGACAATCTGACATGCCTCGACTTCATCCTCTGGGAGTTCTTGCATGAGTAAATATGCAATGTACGGCACTATCCAGTCGGGTGTAATTACCAGAATCTCCATAACCAAGTCAATGACTGCAGGGACCTCGATTTCAGTCGGGTTAGAGGGACTTATTGCCTAAGGGGGCTCTTCAGTAAAAGGATCTTCCTACACCGATGGGGAATGGAGGTGCTCAAGGAACACGTTATTGGGGACAGGCTTCCGAGTGGACCTGATCTTTGCCAAATCGTCATCTGCTTGATTTTTGACTCGGGGAATGTGATGAAGCTCCAGACCCTCAAATTTCTTCTTTAACTTTCTCACTGCATTGCAGTATAATGCCATAGCGGGGTTTCTGACATCCCATTCTTTCATCACTTGATTGACTACCATCAGGCGATGGATGCCTAGTGAGATGGCCATATGTAACCCGTAGAGGAGTGCTTTGTATTCAGCCTCGTTGTTGGAGGAATCGAAGTGAATCTACAGGACGTAACTGAGCAGATCGCCTTTTGGGGATACGAAGACTACTCCGGCGCCAGAACCATTCAACATCTTGGAGCCATCGAAGAACATAGTCCAGTGCTCCAGGTGGATCTGAGTCGGCTGTTGCTGCTCTATCCATTCGGCCATGAAATCTGTGAGTGCTTGGGACTTGATTGCCTTCTTCGCTTCAAACTTAATATCCAAAGGAAGGAGCTCGATGGCCCACTTGGCCACTCGGCCAGTTGCATCCCAATTGTTCATGATTTCAGACAGCGGGGCATCACTAATACTGAGACCGAGTGTTCTTGGAAATAATGTGCGACTTTCTTCGCTGTTAAGTAAATACCGTAGAAAAGCTTCTACTAATGAGGATACCTCTGCTTAGATGGAGTCAGGACTTCAGAGATGTAATACACTAGTCGCTGAACTTTGTAGGCCTTGCCTTCTTCTTCTCGCTCCACTGTGAGGCCTGTGCTGACGACTTGGCCAGTGGCCGCAATGTACAAAAGCAGAGGCTCTTTGCTGTTCGGGGCAGCAAACACCGACTGGGTAGAGAGCCGGGGTTTGAGATCAACAAACACTGCTTCTGCTTCGGGGGTCCACTCGAATGTATCGGACTTCTTCATCAGTCGGTACAAAGGCAATGCCTTTTCTCCGAGACGAGAAATGAACAGACTCAATGCTATGAGACAGCCTGTGAGCCTCTGGACATCGTGCCGCGCTCAGGGCACTTCATTCGGACAATCGCATTGATTTTCTCGGGATTAGCATCTATTCCTCGTTCGGAAATGAGAAAACCGAGTTGCCTCCAGGCACTGCAAAGGTGCACTTGGACGGATTCATCTTGATGTCATACCTTCTCAAGTTGGCAAAGATTTCAGCGAGGTCAGTCTGCAAGTCGGAACCTTTGCGTGACTTGACCACGATATCGTCCATGTAGGCCTCAACATTCTGGCTGATCTGAGTGAGCAGGCACTTCTGAATCATGCGCATAAAGGTAGCACCAGCATTTTTGAGGCCGAATGGCATGGTGATATAGCAAAAACACCTGAAAGGGGTGATTAAGGTAGTTTTTATTTCATCTTGTTCGTACAGTCGGATTTGATGGTACCCAGAGTATGCATCAAGGAAAGATAAACACTCGCACCCTAAAGTGGAATCCACTATTTCGTCAATGCGGGGTAGTGGAAAATGATCTTTCGGGCAGGCCCGATTGATGTGTTTGAAATCGATACACATACAGAGTGACTTGTCTTTCTTAGGAACCATGACGACGTTGGCGAGCCACTCGGAGTGGTAAACTTCGCGTATAAACTCAGCTGCCAGGAGCCGAGCCACCTCCTCACCAATTTCCTTTCTCTTCTCTGCAGCGGAGCGACGGAGATGCTCCTTAATAGGTTCGGCCTTCGGATCAACTCTCAAACGGTGCTCAGCCAGTCCCCTGGGCACACCTGGCATGTCAGACGGTTTCCATGCGAAGATGTCCTAGTTCTCACGGACGAACTGGATGAGCGCGGCTACCTATTTGCCGTCGAGTGTTGTTGAGATGTTAGTCAGAGCGGCTACAGGATCTTCTGGGTGAACATGGACTTGTTTCGTCTCTCCTGCCGACTGGAAAGCAGATTCCGAGGCTGGTTTCTTGGAACGAAGCAAATCAGTCGGATAGCATTTCTCTTGTACTCTTCCAATTCCACCATTGCCATCTGTTCATCAGCAATTTTGGATCCTTGCTGAAGACACTCCTTGGCTCTCTGCCTATTCCCCATGACCATGATTACACCCTTGGGACTGGGCATCTTCAGCTTGAGGTACACGTAACATGGACGGGCCACGAAACGTGCATCAGCTGGTCGGCCGAGGATAGCATGATAGGCGTTGTGAAAGTCCACCACTTCAAATGCCAACTTCTCCTTCTGAAAATTCTTTGAGTCACCGAAAACCACATCCAAAGCAATTTGGCCGAGTGATCTTGCCTTCTTCCCTGGAATGACTTCGTGGAACTGCATGTTGCTCTCGCTGAGCCAGGACATTGGAATGCCCATTCCTTTAAGGGTCTCTGCGTAGAGTATGTTCAAACCACTCCCACCATCCATGAGGACCTTACGTAACCGAGTGCCTCCCACAACTAGATCGACCACCAGCGCCTGCCGCCCAGGGGTAGCAACGTAAGCTGGGTGGTCTGACTAATCGAAAGTAATGGGAGTTTTCGACCACTTGAGGTATGTCGTAGTCGTTGGAATAGCCATATTCACCTCTCGATTGATGACTTTCAGTTGGCTTTTACTCTCGACGTCAGCAAAAATCACCAGAGTGGCGTTGACCATGGGGCAATCCTCAGCCTTTTCTTCACCGTCGTCTTTGTCGGAGCTCTTTTCACTAGGGTGACCATCGCGGAACTGCTGAATCAATAGCCTGCACTGCCGAGTGGTATGCTTGGGTAATATCAGGTTACCCTCTTCGTCTTTCTTGGTGTGAATGGCACACGACAGATCGAGGACGTCCTGTCCCGACTAATCTCTCTTCTTCTTGGGTATCCACTGCTCTTTGGCCATTCCTTTGTTCTTGGCCTGTCCAGTCAAAGCGGTTGCTTCTGCCTGACCTGTACCTTCGGCTTTGCGCTTCTGTTTTCGATTGGGTTTACTGTTACCGGGGTTAGGATCACCAGCTTTTCCCTTGCCATTGCGGAGATGGTCTTCTTCCTCGCCATTCGTGTACCGAGTGGCTATATCCATCATTCTGCTCATAGTTAAGGTCCCAGACCGACCAAACTTCAAGATGAGTTCTCTATATCTGACACCGGCCTTGAAAGCACAAACTGCCTGATGCTCGGTGACTTTCTCAACCACATGATGAAGTGTGGTCCAGCGATGTATGTAATCTCTTAGAGTTTCATTCGGCTTTTGAATGCAGTGCTGCAATTCAGTTAGACCGGTGGGACACTTGCACATGCTTTCGAATGTTTTGGTGAACACTCGAGCTAGGTCCTCCCAGCAGTATATGCCAGCAGGAGCCAACTGGTTCAACCACGCCCGGGCCGACCCTTCTAACATCAAGGGTAAATGTTTCATGGTGACATAATCATTACCCCGCCAATCTGCACTGCCACTCGCTAATCTTCCAACCATGTCTCTGGCTTAGACTCGCCAGTGAACTTGTTTACTCCTGTAGCTAACCTGAAGTTAGGTGGTATCTCTACGGCCCGTGTGGCCCTGCTAAAACACTCGGGCCCAGAGATGTACATGCCACTTCAACTCGGACGATCTCTGTCCAAGCTCTCACGATGAGCTCTGCCTCTGTCGACTAGGTTCTGCACGAGGACTGATCTTGCATTGAACCCTGGATCTCGGGTATCGACTGGCTCCCTCCGCTTGCCGTGTGGGCACCTGTCATCGTGCCGCTGGGGTGCGTATGAATCACCCCTCGGAGGGGGCATTGGCACTCAACGGTGGTCGTCACGGTGATGTCGAGGAGCAAACTGACAGCGGCCTTGATCCAGGTACTGATCCCGGTGGTAATCACGATCTTCACGCCGCGGAGGCGATCTCGGGCTGTGGGATAACTGAACTGTGTTTGCTCGGACAGACCTGCTGTGAATTCTGTTGCGTGACTGGGAAATGGCCGAATTCTGTTCCCCAGCCGCTCTTTAAGCTGTGCTCGGATCTGCCAAAGACCTTCTCCAGCTTCGGATCAAGACGGCTGGATAGAATCTACAATCCGTGTAGCAGCTACTATGTTTTGCATTGGAGTGCGGAATCCCTGGTACACATTTTGCGATCCACTCGGGAACAGTTGACACTACCGTCGATTGGACCTTGGGGGTTGCCTGTGAGCGCGGTCTTCGAGTGATTTCTGGAGCTCCTCGAGGCGCCCGTGTTCGGTCAGAGTGGCTATGTGCATAGCTTCCAAAGGCTGGGCCTCGGCGGTCGTGCTGACGATGGGAGCCTGAAGGACTTGCTCATTCTTGTGCAGTAGTTCTTCTCTCTGTTGAGCGGTGAGCGGTTGCGGGTAATACTCATCATTGATATGCGACAGACCATCGCCCCCATCCACATCACGGGAATACCCTGGCAGGCTATGCTGAGAGCCAACCATAAGTACTTCCGCCGCCGGGTCGCTGCTCTCGCACTCGAAAGGTACATTCGAGTGATCTGACAACGGATCAATCAAGTCGTAGAGGGATTCGTCGAGCTTGATTGTCGTGATCTGCAGAGCGGATGACTGACGAGCCACCACATGCTTAACCCACAGCTGGAGCCGAGAGCAACTGGATCGCTTGCGACGACGAGCAGCAGAGAGGGAAAACGCCGCCGGGGCCGACTGATACTGAGTCAACAGCTGCCGGAGGAGGACGCCGCGGGAGCTTGCATGGAAGTGCACTACCCCGTGAATAGGGAGCGCCTCGACATCCAAAGGGGATTCTTGGAGCCACGCCGAATCATCGGCGATGAAGCTGAGGGCGCCGAGACGGATCTCGCGACCCAAGGACAGTCCGCCGCCGGAAACCATGGTGAAGATGTTGAAAAACGCAACCACGCCGGAAGTCGCCTAGATGCCTTCCCCATGGTGGGCGCCAACTTTCGTGGGAAGGAACCTGACCGTAGAGTATAGGGGTACATATAGGAGGGCAGAGTCTAGCTACGATATGGTTGTACACTCGGATTTACGAGTACAAGCCCCTCTCAGAAGAGGTAAAGACCCTACGTCTCGGTGCTGCGGGAGCCTGTTTATCTGGAGTGTTGTGGTACGAGAGGTGCGAACCCCTGTGTAGGGGTGGAGGGGCAGCTTATATAGAGTCTGCTGGCCCCTCATGAATGCCCAGTTACTCAAGGGTTCAATGGAGAGGTTAAAGGATGCGGGCGTTACAGGTAACGCCAGCATTAGATGTTCTTTATGGTGGCGAACTGATCATCTGGCCTTTGCTGTCTCAGGGTGGTTCTTGGTCTTCTGTCTCCGAGTGATGCTTGGTGCTCTGAGTGGATAGAGACAGTCGAGTGATGGTGAGGTTTTCGAGTGGATCCTACATCCGACTGACTTGTAGGCTGCAGGCATTCTAGTCGGTGACTCCTTCCTAGCTTGGTAGGGCTTGGATTCTTGTATGTGGTGTCCTTGGGTAGGGTATGTAGGTCAGGCCTAGGACCCTACCCCAAGTATATTTCCTTATCCATACATGCCGCTCAATCCATGTGTTCTGGAGCAGTAGCGAACTACCAAGGCTCAGTGTAAGCACTAGGAGGCATTTCCCTGTAGGAAAGGCTACCAAAGGTAGATAACTAGGTGTTGAATCCCACACATACCAATGCATTACAAACATACACACAATATACAAGATATGTGTAGATACAACATGGCATCACAACATAACTCTATGACTCGAAGTATTTATTTAAGAGGCTCCGAAGATCCATACATAACATGATATTATAAACATGGGTCTCATGACCCAACATACAAAGTCATACAAGCACTGAGCGGAAGCATAACCTGTCTGAGTACAGAAAGTTGAAAAGAAAGAAGGCTAGGCAGCCTATCTATCTACAAGACCCTCCATAGGAATCAGACCTCTGTCTGGGATTCCTCACTAATTGGTTAACGTCGAACTCAAAAGTGAGACTAACATCTCTTCTGTAAAAACATAAATTAAGCAACCATGAGTACAAAGGTACTTAGCAGGACTTACATCAGAACTAGCTACATATGCATCTGTATCAACAATGGGGTGGTGTTCAACTACAACAAGCTAGCTCACTCAGTGGCTATCCTGAACTACATCTACCAGTATTTTCTTTGGGGGGAGAGAGTGCACACGAGTGCACATAGTCACCACATCAATACACCACTATGGATCTGCTCCCGTCTCCTTACGAGAAGGCCATCCATGGCACTCACGCTTATCTTGTGCATTTTAGAGTATCCATTTCAACTTATCTATGAACAATGTAAGCTTTCCAAGTAGTCCATATCCGAGGACACGACTATCCGAATAGATCATTAACCCTGCAGGGGTGTACTTCTTCACACAAGCTCTCACCACTAATCACCATGTACATGATACGTCCATTTTGCATCACGCTTTTATATTGATATTTATCGCATTATGGGCTATTATTACACATTATATCACAATACTTATGCCTTTTCTCTCTTATTTTATAAGGTTTACATGAAGAGGGCTATATGGTGTGTTTTGACCTGGAAAAAATCAGAAGGAAGCTTTCGGGACGAAGCGCCCCCGTCTCGAGGCGAAACTTGGGCAGAACCAATCTAGGGCTCCGGTGGAGCTATTCAGCCGAGGAAACTTCCCTCCCGGAGGGGGAAATCATCGCCATCATCATCACCAACGATCCTCGCATCGAGAGGGGGTCAATCTCCATCAACATCTTCACCAGCACCATCTCCTCTCAAACCCTAGTTCATCTCTTGTATCCGATCTTTGTCTCAAAACCTCAGATTGGTACCTGTGGGTTGCTAGTAGTGTTGATTACTCCTTGTAGTTGATGCTAGTTGGTTTATTCGGTGGAAGATCATATGTTCATATACTTAATGATAATTAACACTCCTCTAATTATGAACATGAATATGCTTTGTTAGTAGTTACGTTTGATCCTGAGGACATGGGAGAAGTCTTTTTTAAAAATAATCATGTGAATTTGGTATTCGTTCGATATTTTGATGAGATGTATGTTGTCTTTCCTCTAGTGGTGTTATGTGAACATCGACTACATGACACTTCACCATGATTTGGGCCTATGGGAAGGCATTGGGAAGTAATAAGTAGATGATGGGTTGCTAGAGTGACAGAAGCTTAAACCCTAGTTTATGCGTTGCTTCGTAAGGGGCTGATTTGGATCCATATGTTTCATGCTATGGTTAGATTTATCTTAATTATTTTTTCATAGTTGCGGATGCTTGCGAGAGTGGTTAATCATAAGTGGGAGGCTTGCCCAAGGAAGGGCAGCACCCAAGCACCGGTCCACCCACATATCAAATTATCAAAGTAACGAACGCGAATCATATGAGCATGATGAAAACTAACTTGACAACAATTCCCATGTGTCCTCGGGAGCGCTTTGCTTTATATAAGAGTTCGTCCAGGCTTGTCCTTTGCTACAAAAAGGATTGGGCCACCATGCTGCACCATAGTTACTTTTGTTACTTGTTTCTCATTACGAATTATCTTATCACACAACTATCTGTTACCGATAATTTCTGTGCTTGCAGAGAATACCTTGCTGAAAACCGCTTGTCATTTCCTTCTACTCCTCGTTGGGTTCGACACTCTTACCGAAAGGACTACGATAGATCCCCTATACTTGTGGGTCATCAAGACTCTTTTCTGGCGCCGTTGCCGGGGAGTGAAGCGCCTTTGGTAAGTGGAATTTGGTAAGGAAACATTTATATAGTGTGCTGAAATTTACTGTCACTTTTCACTATGGAAAATAATCCTTTGAGGGGCCTGTTCGAGGTATCTTCACCTCGACCGGTAGAGCAAAGAGTTGCTTCTCAACCTACTGCACCTACTGAAAATATTTATTATGAAATTCCTTTGGCTATAATAGAGAAACTGCTTGCTAATCCTTATGCAGGAGACGGAACATTACATCCTGATATGCATATAATCTATGTGGCTGAAGTTTGTGGATTATTTAAACTTGCAGGTTTGCCCAAAGATGATGTCAAGAAGAAGGTCTTCCCTTTATCTTTGAAGGGAAAGGCATTGACATGGTATAGGCTATGTGATGATATTGGATCCTGGAACTACAACCGATTGAAATTGGAATTTCATCAGAAGTTTTATCCTATGCATCTGGTTCATCATGATCGGAATTATATATATAATTTTTGGCCTCGTGAAGGAGAAAGTATCGCTCAAGCTTGGGGGAGGATTAAGTCAATGTTATAGTCATACCCCAATCATGAGCTCTCAAGAGAAATTATTATTCAGAATTTTTATGCTCGGCTTTCTCGTAATGATCAATCCATGCTCGATACTTCTTGTACTGGTTCTTTTATGAAGAAGGATATTGAATTCAAATGGGATTTATTGGAAAGAATTAAACGCAACTCTGAAGATTGGGAACTCGACGAAGGTAAGGAGTCAGGTATAAACCTTAAGTTTGATTGTGTTAAATCTTTCATGGATACCGATGCTT
Source organism: Thinopyrum elongatum (assembly GCA_011799875.1). Taxonomy (NCBI): domain Eukaryota; kingdom Viridiplantae; phylum Streptophyta; class Magnoliopsida; order Poales; family Poaceae; genus Thinopyrum; species Thinopyrum elongatum. The sequence continues at coordinate 243,580,905 of CM022299.1, read as the reverse complement.
TTCGTGATTTTAGCACTAAATATGGACTTGACTCTGAGATAGTAGCTTCTTTCTGTGAATCTTTTGCTACTCATGTTGATCTCCCTAAGGAGAAGTGGTTTAAATATCATCCTCCCATTGAAGTGAAAGTAGTAGAACCTATTAAAGTTGAAGAAGAAACTATTACTTATAATGTTGATCCTATTGTTCCTACTGCTTATATTGAGAAACCACCTTTTCATGTTAGAATAAAGGATCATGCTAAAGCTTCAACTGTGGTTCGTAAGAGTTATACTAGAACACCTACACCCTCTGAGCAAATTAAAGTTTAACCTAGTATTGCTTTGGTTAAAGATCTCTTGGTTGATAATATTGATGGGCATGTTATTTATTTCTATGGTGAAGCTGCTAGGATTGCTAAGCACGATATTAAAGATAAACATAGACCCGTTGCTGGCATGCCTGATGTTTCTGTTAAAATAGGAGATCACTGTTATCATGGCTTATGTGATTTGGGTGCTAGTGTGAGTGCAATTCCTTATAACTTATACCAAGAAATTATGAATGATATTGCACCTGCTGAGATAGAAGATATTGATGTTACTATTAAGCTTGCCAATAGAGATACTATATCACCAATTGGGATTGTTAGAGATGTTGAAGTCTTGTGTGGGAAAATAAAATACCCTACTGATTTTCTTGTTCTTGGTTCCCCACAAGATGATTTTTGTCCCATTATATTTGGTAGACCTTTGTTGAACACTATTAATGCTAAGATAGATTGCAAAAAGGATATTGTTACTGTCGGTTTCGGGGATGTGTCTCATGATTTTAATTTCTCTACGTTTCGTAGACAACCCCATGATAAAGAATTGCCTAGTAAGGATGAAATTATTGGTCTTGCTTCTATTGCCGTGCCTCCTACTGATCCTTTAGAACAGTATTTGCTAGACCATGAAAATGATATGTTTATGAATGAAAGAAGGGAAATAGATGAAATATTCTTTAATCAAGGGCCTATTTTGAAACACAATTTGCCTGTTGAAATCCTTGGGGATCCTCCTCCACCCAAGGGTGATCCCGTGTTTGAGCTTAAACAATTACCTGATACTCTGAAATATGCTTATCTCGATGAAAAGAAGATATATCATGTTATTATTAGTGCTAACCTTTCAGAGCATGAAGAAAAGAAATTATTGAAAACTCTGAGGAAGCACCGTGCAGCTATTGGATATACTCTTGATGATCTTAAGGGCATTAGTCCTACTCTATGTCAGCACAAAATTAATATGGAGCCTGATGCTAAACTAGTTGTTGATCACCAACGAAGGTTGAATCCTAAGATGAAGGAAGTGGTAAGAAATGAAATATTAAAGCTTCTGGAGGTAGGTATAATTTATCCTATTGCTGATAGTAGATGGGTAAGTCCTATTCATTGTGTCCCTAAGAACGGAGGTATTACTGTTGTTCCTAATGATAAGAATGAATTGATTCCACAAAGAATTGTTACAGGTTATAGAATGGTAATTGATTTTCGCAAATTAAAAAAAGCTACTAGAAAAGAACATTACCCTCTACCTTTTATTGATCAAATGCTAGAAAGAATATCCAAACATACACATTTTTGCTTTCTAGATAGTTATTCTGGTTTCTCTCAAATACCTATGTCAAAAGAGGACCAAGAAAAAACCACCTTTACTTGCCCTTTTGGTACTTTTGCTTATAGACGTATGCCTTTTGGTTTATGCAATGCACCTGCTACCTTTCAAAGATGTATGACTGCTATATTCTCTGACATTTGTGAAAAGATTATTGAGGTTTTCATGGATGATTTCTCCGTTTACGGAACTTCTTTTGATGATTGCTTAAGCAACCTTGATCGAGTTTTGCAGAGATGTGAAGAAACTAATCTTGTTTTGAATTGGGTGAAGTGCCACTTTATGGTTAATGAAGGTATTGTCTTGGGGCATAAAATTTCTAAAAGAGGTATTGAAGTTGATAAAGCTAAAGTAGATGCTATTGAAAAGATGCTGTGTCCTAAAGATATCAAAGGTATAAGAAGTTTCCTTGGTCATGCTGGTTTCTATAGGAGGTTTATTAAAGACTTCTCTAAAATTTCTAGGCCTTTCACTAATATCTTGCAAAAAGATGTCCCTTTTGTTTTTGATGATGATTGTGTAGAAGCATTTGAAATACTTAAGAAAGCCTTGATTTCTGCACCTATTGTTCAACCACCTGATTGGAATTTACTCTTTGAAATTATGTGTGATGCTAGTGATTATGCTGTTGGTGCTGTTCTAGGGCAAAAAGTTGATAAGAAATTAAATGTTATCCATTATGCTAGTAAAACTCTAGACAGTGCCCAGAGAAATTATGCTACTACTGAAAAAGAATTTTTGGCAGTTGTATTTGCTTGTGATAAGTTCAGATCTTATATTGTTGATTCCAAAGTAACTGTTCACACTGATCATGCTGCTATTAAATATCTTACGAAAAAGAAAGATGCTAAGCCTAGACTTATTAGATGGGTTCTCTTGCTGCAAAAATTTGATTTGCACATTATTGATAGAAAGGGAGTTGAAAACCCTGTTGCAGACAACCTGTCTAGGTTAGAAAATGTTCTTGATGACCCACTGCCTATTGATGAAAGTTTTCCTAATGAGCAATTAGCTGTCATAAATGCTTCTCGTAATACTCCATGGTATGCTGATTATGCTAATTACATTGTTGCTAAATTTATACCACCTAGTTGCACATACCAGCAAAAGAAAAAAAAATTCTATGATTTAAGACATTACTTTTGGGATGACCCACACCTTTATAAAAAAGGAGTAGATGGTGTTATTAGACATTGTGTACCTGAGCATGAACAGGAACATATCCTACGCAAGTGCCACTCCGAGTCTTACGGAGGACACCACGCTGGAGATAGAACTGCACATAAGGTATTGCAATCTGGTTTTTATTGGCCTACTCTCTTCAAGGACGCTCGTAAGTTTGTCTTGTCTTGTGATGAATGCCAGAGAATAGGCAATATTAGTAGACGTCAGGAAATACCTATGAATTATTCACTTGTTATTGAACCATTTGATGTTTGGGGCTTTGATTATATGGGACCTTTTCCTTCCTCTAATGGGTATACTCATATTTTAGTTGCTGTTGATTACGTTACTAAGTGGGTAGAAGCAATTCCAACTAGTAGTGCTGATCATAACACCTCTATTAAGATGCTTAAAGAAGTTATTTTTCCGAGGTTTGGAGTCCCTAGATATTTAATGACTGATGGTGGTTCACATTTTATTCATAGTGCTTTCAGTAAAATGCTTGCTAAATATGATGTTAACCATAGAATTGCTTCTCCATATCAACCTCAGTCTAGTGGTCAAGTAGAATTGAGCAATAAAGAGATTAAATTGATTTTGCAAAAGATTGTTAATAGATCTAGAAAGAATTGGTCTAAGAAACTTGATGATGCATTATGGGCTTATAGAACTGCTTATAAAAACCCTATGGGTATGTCTCCGTATAAAATGGTTTATGGAAAAGCATGTCACTTACCTCTTGAACTAGAACATAAAGCTTATTGGGCTATTAAAGAGCTCAACTATGATTTCAAACTTGCCAGTGAGAAGAGGTTATTTGACATTAGCTGACTTGATGAATGGAGAACCCAAGCCTATGAGAATGCCAAGTTGTTTAAAGAAAAAGTTAAAATATGGCATGACAAGAGGATACAAAAGCGTGATTTTGATGTAGGTGATCATGTTTTGCTATACAACTCTCGTTTAAGATTTTTTGCAGGAAAACTTCTCTCCAAATGGGAAGGTCCTTACATTATTGAGGAGGTCTATCGTTCCGGTGCCATCAAGATCAACAATGCTAAAGGCACAAATCCAAAGGTGGTAAACGGGCAAAGAATCAAACATTATATCTCAGGTACTCCCATAAATGTTGAGACCAATATTATTAATACCATAATACCGGAAGAGTACATAAGGGATACTTTCCAGAATGTTTCAGACTCCGAAAAGGAATAGGTATGTGGTACGGTAAGTAAAACGACTGCAAAACATTTCCACTGATATTTTTTCTCTGTTTTGGAATATTTAAAAAATTAGGAAAATTAAAAGTAGTCTGAAAGATGCACGAGGAGACCACAAGGGCGGAGGGCGCGCCCTACCCCCCTGGGCGTGCCCCCCTGCCTTGTGGCCACCTCATGTGTCCTCCGGTGTCGGGGACGAATCCGCAATCACCTATGGGACCCAGAGAAGGACCCCTTTACGTTCGGCAGGGAGAGACGGTCGCGCGAAGAGCAAATCTAGCGAAGAACACGACAGTGCACGAGAGAGATTTACCCAGGTTCGGGCCGCACGGATGCGTAAAACCCTACTCCTGCTTTTTGGTTATTATCTGTATGATTGTTCTAGCTCCAGGAGCGCTACTGTACCGAGTAGCTGCGTACAATACTGGAGCTCTCCCTCTTCTAGTTCCTCCCCTTTCACGTTGCCCATGGGCCTCCTTTTATACACACAAAGGGGTCTCCAACAGGTGGCAAACAGTAAAGGTAGAGGTGGAAAGTTGCTACAGTAAGGCCACTATTACCAGGATGACATGTCCTACCTACCACTGACGGCAGGGGACAAGGGCATTAAATGCCCATGCCTTTGCTGTCCAGATACATGTACCCGGACGTCGTGGACGTGGGAAAAGCCTATCCCACCTGCTGCTGCACCGCTATCTACAGTGCACCGCCGTCTACACAGTGCCCTGCCACGCACGCTTGGAAGGACCCAGAGCGCCACGCTGGCAGAGGCACCGGAGCAGCACAGTAGCACAGTGGTACAGTAACGCTTGCCGCGGCAAGACCTTGCCGCACCTGACAGCTTGGCGCAGCCCATAGCTTGCCGTGCAAGGTAACTTGCCGGGGCAAGTACCTTGCCGCAGCCGCTATCTTGCCGCAGCCAATACCTTGCCGCAGCCAATGACTTGCCGGGGCAAGTACCTTGCCGCGGCAAGTACTCTGCTTCAGCAATGCCCAGGCTGGGCCTCAGCTGTCCCTCCCGGCAAGCTCCTCTTGCCGGGGCCTTAACTCTTGCTTTGTATACTTTGTTCTTGAATGGCTTAATAATCTTGAGCTTCTCTCTGGCTGTCCTCCTGCAAGCCTGGCCGCGGGATGCTACTACTGCCCGTGCACAAGTACGGGGTACTAGGGTACCCCTATTCTAGTACACCGACAGGAGCCCCCGGGCCTGGGCCACACACAGTGCCGGGCGTTGTTGGGCCAGGCCCAAACAGTGCATGGGCACGCGTGGCTGGGATAAGCCGAAACGTCTCTATGCTGTTTAATCGCACGCTCTCCCACACGTCGCGCGTTGAATGCGGAGCGTGGGAAGCGTGCGTAGTTATCTCGAATGACGAAGGGGCGGATGGTTCCGCATCTTTCCCCATAAAAGGAGGGACCTGCAGAAGCACTCGCACACCCCTCTCACCATTCTCGATCTTCAAATCTCCGCCTTCTTCTTCCTCGGCTCTAAAACAAAAGCGGTTTCCCAATCCTCCGCCACCGCGCGCGTCCGCATCTCCCTCGGTCCTCAGCTCCGCCTTCGCCATGCCTCCCAAAGGAGAAAAGGGGAAGACGGGGAAGTCCTCAAGGACGGAGACCCAGGCGCAGATGAAGAGGCAGAAGTACGCGCTCTTCGCTCCGACGCTCACGGGGGCGGATCTGAAGGCCAAGTTCCAAGGCATGTGGGCCGCGAGGACCAAGGCGCATCCGGCCACCCGCGTCCGCCCAGCCACCGACGAGAGCGAAGTGAGCAAGTACCCCTTCTTCGCTTGCTACTTTTGGTGCGGGCTCTGCCCACCGTATTCGGATTTCTTCAGCGACGTCATGTACACCTTCAACCTCCGTCTGCTGGATCTCACACCGAATGCCGTATCCACCATGGCAATATTTGCGCATCTGTGCGAGAACTTCGTCGGCGTCGCACCCAACACCGCGCTGTTCAGGCATTACTTCACTCCCCGTGCTGAAAAGGGGGAGCCTCTCACTGTTGGCGTTTCGTTCGTTTCAAGATTGGGCGCCAAGGAGCATTATCTGAAGGGGGATCTCCGCCCAAGATGGGGAGAAATCCGGTCTGAATGGTGTTGGATCATTGACGACGATCCGCCACCATACTGTGAGCTTCGCAAGACCCCAGCGGCGCGTGGCACAGACTGGAGCGATCTGGATCCCCAGGACAAAAAACTGGAGATTGCCGCTGCCAGGATCATACGGCTCAGGGAGGCCGGGCTCACCATAGGGATGGTTGGCGCAGACTTCCTCCGCCGCCGCATTGCTCCTCTGCAGCAGAGAGGAAGGCCGGCCTCTGATTGGAAGAACCCAGCCGATATCATGCGGCTGCGCCCTGGACTGATCAACAACTTCACTGTTCTGTAGCACGACTTTTTCATGCGAGAACTGTTCAAGCAAGAGACAGATCCAGAAAAGCGCGACAAGGCGTTCACGCTGCCGAAGCACATCGTGCCTCTTTGCAACAACTCCGCATTGAGTGCAATCATCGCTATGATGCCGCTCTGCAATGCGCACAGCGTTGAAGCAACTTGGGACGTGCCGCTCGAAGAAGACGTGCGGCGATTCTTTGACTCCACGGTCGAAAAGCAGGTCCGGGTGGAAGAATGGCTCGTCCGCAACACCACTGAGCAAGAAATAGAATTCATTGCTCGAAGAGTAGAGGAGGACAGGCTCGCCAGGGAAGCTGGCGATTATGGTTATACTTTGGCGGAGCTCGATGAGGCACAAAAGGAGAGCCTTGCCGAGCAGGGGATGCTTGCCGGGAAGGGCGAGCTCACCGCACCCGGCAAGGATGTCGGGCCAAGCCAGCCTGCCGACGAGTCAGGCAGCTCGGAGGATGAGGGATCCTTTTCCGAGGAGGGCACCGAAAGCCCACCGCAGCCAGAGTCCCCAGCCCCTCTGAGGAGGAAACGCCTTCGCAGGCTTGGCAGAGTGGCTGAGCGGCAAGAAGTTCAACAACCGCCGGAGCGCCGTTCGACGCGCTCAACCGCGGAAAGGGCTGGTGCTGCGGGAGTGTCTCACGCGGCCCCGGCAACTGGAGCAGGGCCATCAAAGACCGCTGCTACTACCCCCGCCAAGCGGCCAAGGAGCCCAGCTCCCCCTCCTCCCCCTCCTCACACGGAGGCGGACTTTGATTTTTCCGCCCTCAGCGAAGAGGACGACGAGGAAGAGTAAGTTCCCTTGCCGCGACCCTCAATCTTTGTAAGGTTTTGTTTCTGTCCTCACTTGTCGCGCTCCGGCCTTGCTTCCGCAGGGAGGAAACTTTGGCGGAGAGGACAAGGAAGAGAGCTAAGGTCTCGACGAGCAAGACCGTGGTGGTCGTCGAAGATGAGCCCACGGCAACCACCGGGAGAGCGTCTGAGACCGTCCCAGCCAGCTCGGAGCCCAGCCCTCGTTGCAGCCCCCAGTGCAGCCCCCAGCGTAAGTATTTCAACTACCTTTCGCTGGCGGTCGCTGAGGAACAAGCATTTTGTTACTAACATCTTTGGGCGTGTAGGAGAGGAGCAGCAAGTGGAGCCATCTGAAGGTGCTCCAGAAGTACCACCCCCCTCGACCACTCCGCCAAGGAGAAGATCTCCGGTAAGGGCTCCCACTAGTGAGCCGAGCCACGAAGAGGAGCCGGCAAGCGCCGAAGCGCCAAGCACCAGCGCTGGCGACCCCACCCCAATGACAAACGTTGACGGGGGAGGGGAGCCCACCGCTCCTGAGCTCAACACGGGTAAACCCACTTGCCGCAAAACTCTTTCTGCTTTCTTTCTTTTGGCTTCTTGAATTTCTTCCTGAAGCTCTTTTTGCTTTACTGCTCGGGTTGGCAGAGCCCTCCTCGGTGGAGCCAATGAACATTGACTCTTCTGCCGAGGAGAACACCGCAGGGGCCGTCGACGACGAGGCCGCCAAGGCCGCCGCTGCCAAGGCCGACAAGCTGGCAGCCGACAAGCTTGCCGACGAAGAGGCTGCCAGGGCTGCCGAAGAGGCCGGCAAGGCCGCCGAGGATAATACCGCCAAGGCGCCCACTGATGAAGCCGCCAAGGCTGCTGAAGCTGAGGCCGCCCAGAAGGCTGCTGAGGAGGCCGGCGAGGGAGCCGGTGGTCGTACTGACGGCCCTGAGGCCACAGGAGCGCCAGGCGCTACTCCGACCACGGGTCCCTCAACCACTGACGAGGCGGCAGGACCCAACTCGCCTCCGCCAAGCAAATACATCCGGGTCGGCGAGAACGTCTACGTCAGCCTCCCCTGGACGGTGGGCTCCAGAGCGTCAACCGAGGAGGATGTTGTGGACGAGGAGATCCTTGCCGCTGCCGGGCTCCAGCTTGTGGATGCGCCAGGCGCCAGCAGCAGCAGCACGTCTGAAGAGGAGCAACTGCTCCAAAAGCTGCTGAAACTTCATCGCGCCCGACGGGAGAAGCTAGCTTCCAGGGAGGCGCTCATCGAGAAGGCCGAAGCTGACATGTTGAGGCGCGCGGAGATCTTGGCGGATGTCCGCGCGCGATCTCTTAATGCGTCAGAGGCCAAGCGAGCACAGCTGGCCGAAGAACGGCAGGCCCTCCTCCTGATGAAGCAAGACATTGAACAAAAATAGGAGGAGACCGCCAAGGAGTTGTCTGCTCGGGCCGGTGATCTAAACCAGCGGAAGGTGGACCTTGATGCCCACGAAGAAGAACTTGCCGAGCGCAAGAGGAAACTTGCCGAAACCCTCCGACAGAAAGACGAGGAGGTGGCAAGACTTGTCGCAGAGCGGACCCAGGGGCAGGCACAAAAACACCAGAAGGAAATCGAAGCCTTGGCCCAAGAGTACGCCAGCAAGTTGGTGGAGGCCACCAACGCTGTTGCTGCTGCAGAAGTGAACAGGAAGGAAATGGAGGAGAAAGTGGCAAGACTAGAGGCCGCCCTCAAGGCAAACGGTGACAAGCTCTCAACGCTCGAAAGTGAGAGGGCAAAGGTGACCCACACTTTGGCGGAGATGCAAGTTACCATAGCCAAGAAGAACAATCTGCTTGCCGCCGCCAATGACTCCAGAGCAGACCTGAAGCTGAAACTGACCACGCTGAAGGAGACGCTCGACACCACCAGAAAGCGCGAAGGGCTTCTAATGGCAGAGCTCCAGAAGGAGAAGGGTCTGCTTCAAGACGCTACTGCAACCCACAAGAAGTTCAGGGATAACGTGGGGATCTTCACAGACAGGCTTGCCAGCGCAGCCGAGGACATCGACAAGGAGCTGACTGCCCTGAAGATGCCAGACTTCGGGTACTCCCCCGACAAGAACACGCAAACTAGCGTCAAGCTAGCCGAGTTCTTCGACGGAGTAGTAGAAGCACTCCAACAGCTCCAAGTCAATCACAAGGCTCAATTGGCCGACGAGTCACGCAGGCTTTGCCGGGGAGTTCTCCGGAGGTTGCTGGTGAAGATAGCATACAGAAACCCGGGCGTCGACTTCAGCAACATCTTCAAAAGCTTGCCGAAGGGATACGACCCCGCACCACTAGAGGCCCTTGTCGCGCCCATCGTGGAGAGGGTGGACCAAATCCAAAGAGTCGAAGGCGAGCACCGCAATTAGAGAGCCCATTCTTCTCCCTCCTTGCCGCCGCTAGACATGTTAAAGAACAATCTGTTTAAGCCGCGGCAACTTATCTTGTAATATAACATGCAATATTTTGAAGTTAATGCATGTCATCTCCCTTGAGCAATTTCTTTCTTTATGTGTACTTGCCCTACGCTTATAGGAAACTTGCCGGTGCGCGCACCATCACTGCGAGCGCTGGGTACGGGACTCCAGCAGCCTGCTGGCGGTGCCGCTGCCGGCAAGCAACCTTGTCGCGCTCAGTGCGGCCACTTAGGTTGTTGAGCGGACTCGAAACAAGGTAAGGGCGTGACCGATTACGCTTAGGTTCCGTCGCGCACAGGTTTTCCATACAAAGAGTAGTATCATTCAAGGAAAATAACCTTGAGAATAAAAAAGAATTTGGTTATTCAAACTTTGGCACTTAGCTTTGTCGCTGATCTCTCCGCGGCAAGGTCTTGTCACTACTTGCCGCTGCCTTCTACCCGGCAAGGCAAAGTTTCTTTGAACGACGCCTGGTCCATATCATTATCCCATCCCCCCCGGCAAACTTGTGCGCGAGGGAAGCTTCTGTCTTTTTGAGAAAAAGAAAGAAGAGAAAATAAAGATATAGGAGCTTGGCGGCTCGTTAATGCTTACCGGGGAGGCTGTACTGCACAGTATGTCAGATAATCATGCAAAATAAAAGTAAACATGAAATCGTCAGAAACTGCGAAATACAAAAGCTTTATGTATGCACAGGGTCTGCGCCTGGCTTTGTACAAAGGATTACATGCAACAGCGGCAAGACTTGTACAAAAGGTGGTTGCCGGGGAAGGGCCCGGCAACCGCGCCTTATAGGAAAAACTTACGGAGATGCTCAATGTTCCAGGAATTGATCACTGGAATGCCATCCCCGGTCTCCAGGCGGATAGCGCCGGGCCTGGTGACCCGTTTCACCCGATAAGGGCCTTCCCACTTCGGCGTCAACTTGTTTGAATTCTTGGCCGACTGAACGCGCCGAAGAACAAGGTCGCCTTCCTCGAGACTTCTGGCATTAACTTTGCGGCTATGGTAGCGACGCAAAGCTTGCTGGTAGCGAGCAGCGCTCACAGCAGCCTGAAGACGATCCTCCTCGAGGAGCACAGCGTCATCTTGCCGCAGTTGCTCTTGCTCAAGCTCATCATAAGCGAGCACTCGAGGTGACCCGTATACGAGTTCCGTGGGGAGAACTGCCTCTGCTGCATAAACTAGAGCAAAAGGTGTCTGGCCAGTAGCTCGATTTGGCGTCGTCCTGATCGACCAAAGAACCACTGGCAGCTCCTCGATCCAGTTTTTGCCGCACTTGCGCAGCCTGTCGAAAGTTCTCGTCTTGAGCCCACACAGCACCTCAGCATTTGCCCTTTCAGCTTGACCGTTGCTTCGGGGGTGAGCAACAGAAGCGAAACAGACCTTGGCGCCAAGGTCTTCGACATACTGCATGAAGGCGTGGCTCGTGAACTGGGTACCGTTGTCGGTGATGATCCTGTTAGGAACACCAAAGCGACAAACAATTCCCTTGAAAAACTTGATGGCTGATTGTGCTGTCACCTTCCTCACTGCTTCCACTTCTGGCCACTTCGTAAACTTGTCGATGGCCACATACAAGTACTCGAAGCCCCCGGTGGCACGGGGAAAGGGGCCGAGGATGTCGAGCCCCGAGGCCGAAAATGGCCAGGAGAGAGGGATTGTCTGGAGAGCTTGAGCTGGCTGATGAATCTGCTTGGAATGAAACTGGCACGCTTCACACTTGGTTACTAGTGCAGTTGCATCCTGGAGGGCGGTGGGCCAAAAGAAACCTTGCCGGAAAGCCTTTCCAACAAGGGCTCTTGACCCTATGTGGTGACCACATATGCCTCCATGAATCTCCGCCAACAGCTCCTGTCCTTCTTCCGGGGAATACACTTCAATTTCACACCGTTTGGTCTTTTTCTGCACAGCATGTCATCGACAAATTGATACATATTGGACCATCGGGCTACTTTCTCCGCTTCTTCCTGCTCTTCGGGAAGTTCTCCTGTCTGAAGGAAACGGACGATCTGCTGCGCCCACGCTGGAGCCTGTGGCTCGACAACGAGGACTAAAGGCATTTCTTCTGCTGCGGGAACATCAGGCCCTACGGGAAGAGCTCGTCGCTCTACCAGAGCCTGCCGTTCCCCGACGAGCTTGGCGGGAACAGCCGCCTCAACGACAAGAGCCTGGGGCCCTGCTGGAGCGTGCTGTCCTTCAACAAGCTTGTCGGGAGCAGTTGCTTCAACGACGGAAGCCCAAGGCCTCGTCGGAGCATCTTGCTCCTCAGCGCTTCGATCAGGAGCACCTGCTTCAACGACAAGGACCCGAAGTCTTGTCGGAGCAAGTTGCCCCTTTGCCTCTAGCCTAGGAGCACCCGCTTCAACGACAAGAGCGTGAGGCCTTGTCGGAGCAAGTTGCCCCTCTGCATCTTTGGCGCTGGCTTTGGCAGCCTTCTTGCCGGCGGCTTCGGGGAGCTCTGCCGGGAAGTAGTCGCCAGAAGCCAACTTCCTCTTCCTGCCTTGCCCTACTGATGGCGTCACGGATGGCTGAGTTAGTTGGAGCACAAAAGTGCCTGGCTCCACAGGCAATTTGAGTGCTGCGCGCTTTGACAAACCATCGGCAATGTCATTCTCAGCACGTGGGACGTGCTCCATTTGTAGGCCGTCAAAGCGTTCTTCCAACTTCCTCACCTCATCTACATAAGCTTCCATCAATGGGCATTGGTAGTTCTTGTTCACTTGCCTGACGACAAGCTGCGAATCTCCCCTGACAATAAGCTTCTTGATCCCAAGGTCTGCCGCGATCCTGAGACCGGCAAGCAACCCCTCATATTCTGCAGTATTGTTCGTCGCCTGTTCCTTGGGAAAGTGCATTTGGACCACGTACTTGAGGTGCTCTTCGGTGGGTGCGACAAGCAGTACGCCAGCACCGGCGCCTTGCAGCGAAAAGGCACCATCAAAGTACATAAGCCACTCTTTGCTTGTCTCCTTGCCGGGGAGAGTCATCTCTGGGATTTCTTCGTCTGGCGTTGGTGTCCATTCTGCGACAAACTCTGCCAAAACCCGGCTCTGTATGGTTGATGTACTCTCAAACTTGAGGCCAAAGCTCGACAACTCCAACGCCCACTCGACAATCCTGCCCGTTGCTTCTGGATTTTGCAAAATCCTTTTCAGCGGGAAGCAAGTGATGACGGTAACTTCATGTGCTTGAAAATAATGGCGCAGCTTTCTCGAGGCCATGAGAAGGCCGAAAAGCAGCTTCTGCACACCAGAATACCTTGACCTAGCTCCCTGCAGAAGAGAGCTCACAAAGTAGACCGGGCGCTGCACCATTTTCTTCTTTTGTATCACTTCCCCTGACTGCGCAGACGAATCCTTGTTGGCAGCAAAACTTGTTGCCCCCAGCTTGTCGCTGGTCGTGCTTGCCGCAGTTACTGCCTCCTCATCCACCTCTCTCTCCGCTACCAGCGCAGCACTAACCACTTGATTGGTTGCCGCTAGATACAGCAACAACTTCTCTGGTGGTTTAGGCGCGACAAGTATTGGAGGAGAGGAGAGGTATCTCTTCAAGTCTTGCAGCGCCGCCTCCGCCTCCGGAGTCCATTTCAATGGACCTGCCTTTTTAAAGATTTTTAAAAATGGCAGGGCGCGCTCAGCTGACTTGGAGATAAACCTACTGAGGGCAGCAACACAGCCGGCAAGTCGTCGAACATCCTTGACGCGCTTCGGTGCTTCAATTTGCTCAATGGCTTTGATCTTGTCAGGATTGGCTTCAATTCCACGTTGAGACACAAAGAACCCGAGAAGCTTGCTGGAGGGAACTCCAAACACGCACTTCTCGGGGTTGAGCTTCAGGTTGATCTTGCACAGATTTACAAAAGTTTCTTCTAGATCTTGAACCAAAGTAGCCCAGTCTTTGCTTTTGACCACTATATCATCCATATAGGCTTCCACATTTCTGTGCAGCTGAGGCTCAAAAGCAATCTGGACGGCTCTTGCAAATGTCGAACCAGCATTTTTCAAACCAAACGGCATACGTACGAAACAGTATGTGCCACAGGGTGTGATAAATGCGGTCTTTTCCTCATCTTCCTCAGCCATGAAGATTTGATGATACCCTGAATATGCGTCAAGAAATGAAAGCAAATCACATCCTGCCATGGAGTCAACAATCTGGTCTATGCGGGGCAAAGGAAATGGGTCTTTGGGACAAGCTTTATTGACATCAGTGAAATCAATACAAAGCCTCCATTTTCCATTCGCTTTGCGCACGACAACCGGATTGGCCAACCACGTAGGATGGAGCACTCCTCTAACGAGGCCTGCTGCTTCCAACTTCTTGATTTCTTCTGCAATAAACTCTTGCCGCTCCACAGCTTGCTTTCTGGCTTTCTGTTTGACGGGCCTCGTGTGGGGACAAACGGCAAGGTGGTGCTCAATTACTTTCCTGGGAACGCCGGGGATGTCGGACGGTTGCCGTGCAAATACGTCGACATTCGCCCGCAGGAAAGCAACGAGCGCGTTTTCCTATTTGTTGTCAAGTGTGGCACTGATGGTGAAGGAACCACCAGTGCCATCCTCCTTGGCGGGCACCTTCTTTGTCGCCGGCGGAGCGGCTTTGTCCTTCTTACACTTGCCGGTGGAGCTCTCTGGTGCGCCCTCGACGGTAGCGCAGCACTCCGAAGAGGTGCGCTTGCCGGAGTGGGCACAGGAGCTCTTGCCGGACTTCCTCTTGTTCTCCCGCCCGAGAGCTTCAGCGGCAAGTGCCTTGGCGGTAGTTGCGGCAGCTGCCTCCCGGTAGATCTTGTCGGCGCAAATAAGCGCATCCTTCTTGTCGCAGGGAACTATGATAACACCTACTGGACCTGGCATCTTCAACACGTTGTAGGCATAATGAGAGGCTGCCATGAACTTGGCGAGCGCTGGACGGCCAAGTATCCCATTATAAGGTAATGGAATATCGGCAACATCGAAGGTGACCTTCTCGGTCCGGTAGTTCAGCTCGCCGCCAAATGTCACTGGCAGCGTGATCTTCCCTTTCGGCTTACTCCTTCCTAGATTGACTCCTTGGAAAGTACCAGTTTCCTCAAGCTCGCCGTCAGAGATTTGAAGTTTCCGGAGCACAGCGGGCGAAATCAGATTCAAGCCGGCCCCACCATCAACTAACATCTTCGTGACCTTGAGGTTGCGGATCGTTGGTGAAACCAACATCGGCAAGCACCCGACCGCCGTTGTGCTGTCAGGGTGGTCCTCAATGTCAAAGACGATAGGCGTGTCGGACCACTTCAGAAGCTTTCTGGCGTCAACAGATGGTTCCGCAGCATTGATCTCTCGCGCCCACTGTTTAAGTTGGCGGTGAGAAGAATGCAACGAAGCACCACCGTCAACACATAAGACTTCTACGGCTTTCTGAAATTCGTGCTCACTGGATTCTTCATCATCTAGATCATCATCATCATCATCTTTGTCGCGGCCACGAGGAGGCCTGTCTCTCTGCTGCTGCTGCTTGGCCTTGCTGCGACGCCCTCCTCGGGCAGTGCGCTTCTTGCCGGACCCGCCAGCACCTTCTGGGGCCTTTTCCTTGTCACGCCTCTCATACTCAGCTTTTTGCTGT
Organism: Thinopyrum elongatum; assembly: GCA_011799875.1. NCBI lineage: Eukaryota > Viridiplantae > Streptophyta > Magnoliopsida > Poales > Poaceae > Thinopyrum > Thinopyrum elongatum. Next base: position 243,565,654 of record CM022299.1, on the reverse strand, counting down.
TCGACAAGCTGCTCGACTCGTCGACGGTTCTGGAGATCGTGCCCCTTGGTGCGGTGGATCTTGCAATATTGCTTGTCGGAGCCGTCCTGCTTGTCGGCAGCCGCCAAGGTCTGACAGTTGGCGCACGCAGCAATCTCCTTGCCGGAGCCCTCGACTTTGGACTTGTCGGCGCTGCCGTTGCCGCTGGACTGCTCGACGGCAAGCACAGCTTTGCCCTTTTTCTTCCTGTTGTTCCGCCGCCGGCCCTTCTTTGCCGGGGCGGTACCTTCGCTGTCAGAGCTCCCCCCTGCGCCAACACCTTCACCGGGAAGTTTCCTTCCCTCTTCAGCGCGCGCACACTTGTCGGCGAGAGCATATAGCTGGCCAATGTCTCTGACCTTGGTCATTGCCATTTCCTCCCGCATCTTGCGGTTACGCACGTTCTGATGGAACGCGCTAATAACCGCAGCGGGGTGAACATCTGGGATGTTGTACTGTACGCGGCTGAACCTTTGAATGTATTTGCGCAGGGGCTCTCCTTCCTTCTGGGGGATGAGGTGAAGATCACTCTCCTGGCCATGAGGTTGATGACCGCCAGTAAAGGCACCAACAAACTGATGGCACAGGTCCGCCCATGAAGAAATGGAGTTCTCCGGCAAGTGCATGAGCCATGAGACGACGTTGCGCTTTAACACGAGCGGGAAGTAGTTAGCAAGAATCTTGTCGTCTCGTCCCCCGGCAGCTTGCACCGCAATGGTGTAAATGCTGAGGAACTCCGACGGGTGTGTCTTGCCATCATACTTCTCCGGCACGTCAGGCTTGAAAGCCTTGCGATTGGGCCACTGGACCTGCCGCAGCTCACGGGTGAACGCTGGACAACTTACCGCGTACGGCAAGTCGCCAGGATCCCCTGGCGCATGCATGTCAATAGCGGGCCCTGCGCGTCTGTCAGACTGACGATGCGCTTCTCTCCTTCGCTCGATAGTGGTACGAGCGTCTTCTCCTCTGCGTTCCTGAAGAACGAGGCGCTGGTCGCGACGAGCTCGCGGGTCAGACGACGCCGTGGAATCATCGCCACGGGCGTCGTTTCGACGTGTCGGCGATCGAGGCCGTCTAGGTGGGGAGTGTACGGTTGTTGCCCCCTCGCCGTTCTTGTTGGTGACAGCATCGTGACCAGTTCTCTTGTCGGCCGCGCGCACTGGGTCGGCATCAGCGAAGCTGAGAAGGCTCTGAATGGTTGCCCTCCACTCGTCAAGCTTATCTGCTAGTGGAGGGAAGTTCAGGAGCAGCTGCGCACGTGCCAACGCTTCTGCTGGTGAGGGAGGTATCGAGTGGCGTGAGGACTGTGGGATGCTCTTACTCCTAACGGTGTTAGAAGGAGCATCTCCACGCCCAGGCGACCGCGCCTCGACCCCGCCAACATGTTGTTGCGTATGGTGACCCCGCGCATCTCGAGATTGATGCGCAAGTTCATTATCCAGGGAGCGCCTAGCACCTGGGGCGTCAGGATGCTGCCTGTCACGGGCTTCTTGCGAAGGCCGCGGCGTCTGAACCGGCGCAGGCGTTCCAGAATGCGCAGCACCGTTTCTGGAGCTTGCAGGGCCAGCAACAGCGAGCAGCGCTGCGTTCCCAGACCCAGCAGCGCCAAGATTGGCGTTGCTGGCCCGGTTTTGGACAGGTGGAGGTAATAGGAGCTCTCGCTCTCCAGTCCCCCCAGCAGCCGCAATCACGTCGGCACCCTCCTGCACGGGAGCAGGCGGGTTGGATGTGGACGCACCGATGGCTGAAGTCTTCTTTTTTGGAGCCATAAGACGGAGAATGGCCCAAAAACTAGCGCGCAAATCGCTAGATTAGGTTCACACAACCTCCTTCCCCCTACCTGGCGCGCCAAAGATGTCGGGGACGAATCCGCGATCACCTATGGGACCCAGAGAAGGACCCCTTTACGTTCGGCAGGGAGAGACGGTCGCGCGAAGAGCAAATCTAGCGAAGAACACGACAGTGCACGAGAGAGATTTACCCAGGTTCGGGCCGCACAGATGCGTAAAACCCTACTCCTGCTTTTTGGTTATTATCTGTATGATTGTTCTAGCTCCAGGAGCGCTACTGTACCGAGTAGCTGCGTACAATACTGGAGCTCTCCCTCTTCTAGTTCCTCCCCTTTCACGTTGTCCATGGGCCTCCTTTTATACGCACAAAGGGGTCTCCAACAGGTGGCAAACAGTAAAGGTAGAGGTGGAAAGTTGCTACAGTAAGGCCACTATTACCAGGATGACATGTCCTACCTACCACTGACGGCAGGGGACAAGGGCATTAAATGCCCATGCCTTTGCTGTCCAGATACATGTACCCGGACGTCGTGGACGTGGGAAAAGCCTATCCCACCTGCTGCTGCACCGCTATCTACAGTGCACCGCCGTCTACACAGTGCCCTGCCACGCACGCTTGGAAGGACCCAGAGCGCCACGCTGGCAGAGGCACCGGAGCAGCACAGTAGCACAGTGGTACAGTAACGCTTGCCGCGGCAAGACCTTGCCGCACCTGACAGCTTGGCGCAGCCCATAGCTTGCCGTGCAAGGTAACTTGCCGGGGCAAGTACCTTGCCGCAGCCGCTATCTTGCCGCAGCCAATATCTTGCTGCAGCCAATACCTTGCCGCAGCCAATGACTTGCCGGGGCAAGTACCTTGCCGCGGCAAGTACTCTGCTTCAGCAATGCCCAGGCTGGGCCTCAGCTGTCCCTCCCGGCAAGCTCCTCTTGCCGGGGCCTTAACTCTTGCTTTGTATACTTTGTTCTTGAATGGCCTAATAATCTTGAGCTTCTCTCTGGCTGTCCTCCCGCAAGCCTGGCCGCGGGATGCTACTACTGCCCGTGCACAAGTACGGGGTACTAGGGGTACCCCTATTCTAGTACACCGACATCCGGACTCCATTTTCTTGCATAATACTTATTTTGGTTGGTAAAAATTCATTATATAATCTCCCGAAGGTTTTGACCACCGTACCACGACAAAATCCTCTGTTCTTGTTGTTTGTTGTTTTGCCTGGCAGATATGAAAACATGTCATCCCAAGATTCGGAGGGAGAGAGCTATATAGCTGATTATATCACAAACCCAAAGGCCTACAGGGATGTGGAGTTTTATGGTTGGACCACCAAGGAAGAAGAAGAATATGATCCAAAGGGAAAGGAGGAGACAAGCTCAGATGAAGATGAAGTCCCACTACCCCAACCTGGGGACATGCACGTGGAGTTCAAAAAGTCAAGTCTCCCTAATAAAGCAAAGAAACCTAAGATCGAGTTTATCCCTTTTCGTCTCTTGCAAGAAAACAAACAGGAATTATTTAAAAAGATATTAAGGCTTGAGCAAGAGATTGATGACTTAAGGGAGGAAAATTCTATCCTCAAGCGCAAGCTGAGGAAGAAGGACACTACATCAACAACTCCATCATCACCACCTCCGAAGAAAAAGACATAAATACATGGGTATGGGCACTCCCCTTGGCAACTGCCAAGCATGGGGGAGGTGCCTCGGTATCGTATCACCATCACACCTTTACCTTTATCGTTTTTTCTTAGTTCAATCCTTTTGGTTATATCCTGATCTAGTAGAATAAAGTTTTACTATGATCTAGCTTTGAGTTTTGTTTCGAGATCTATCTATGTAATCGAGTCCGTGAATATAATAAAGAGTAGTTTTGAGTTGAGGGCTTTGCTTCCTTGCTATGATCTTGAGGGAATTAAATAAAAGAAAGGAATAAAAAGAAATAAAAAGATTATATATTGATCTTATAGAGAGTAATGACTTCACATATAAAGAGTATGATGAATAAAAGTTGTTGAGAGTTGACAAACATAGTTTTGGTCATTGTTGTAATTAATAGGAAGTAATAAAGAAAGAGAGGCTTCACATATAAATATACTATCTTGAACATCCTTTGTAATTGTGAGCACTCATTAAAATATGACATGCTAAAAAGTTGATGTTGGACAAGGAAGACAACATAATGAGTTATGTTTGCTTATATCTGAATAGAAATTATATTGTCATGGACCCTCCAACATGTTGAGCTTGCCTTTCCCTCTCATGCTAGCCAAATTCTTTCCACCAAGTAGAGATACTACTTGTGCTTCCAAACATCCCTTAAACCAGTTTTGCCATGAGAGTCCACCATACCTACCTATGGATTGAGTAAGATCCTTCAAGTAAGTTGTCATCGGTGCAAGCAATAAAAAATGCTCTCTAAATATGTATGATCTATTAGTGTGAAGAAAATAAGCTTTATACGAACTTGTGATATGGAAGAAATAAAAGTGACAGACTGCATAATAAAGTTCTTTATCACAAGCGGCAATATAAAGTGACGTTCTTTTGCATTAAGATTTTGTGCATCCAACCATAAAAGTGCATGACAACCTCTGCTTCCCTCTGTGAAGGGCCTATCTTCTACTTCTATCTTCTACCCTTATACAAGAGTCATGGTGATCTTCACCTTTCCTTTTTACACTTTTTCTTTTGGCAAGCACTATGTGTTGGAGAGATCCAGATATATATATCCACCCGGATGTAGGTTATCATAAAGTGTTATTGTTGACATTACCCTTGAGGTAAAAGGTTGGGAGGCAAAACTATAAGCCCCTATCTTTCTCTGTGTCTGATTGAAGCTTTGAACTCATAAGTATCGTGTGAGTGTTAGCAATTGTGAAAGACTAAATGATAGTTGAGTATGTGGACTTGCTGAAAAGCTCTTGAATTGACTCTTTCCGATGTTATGATAAATTGCAATTGCTTCAGTGACTGAGATCATAGTTTGTTAGTTTTCAATGAAGTTTCTGATTTATACTCTACCTTGTGAAAGAATTGTTACTCTAGCATAAGAAATTATATGATAATATATGTTGTTGTCCTAAAGATGATCATGATGCCCTCATGTCCGTATTTTATTTTATCGACACCTCTATCTCTAAACATGTGGACATATATTTTGATTTTGGCTTTCGCTTGAGGACAAGCGAGGTCTAAGCTTGGGGGAGTTGATACGTCCATTTTGCATCATGCTTTTATATTGATATTTATCGCATTATGGGCTGTTATTACACATTATATCACAATACTTATGCCTTTTCTCTCTTATTTTATAAGGTTTACATGAAGAGGGAGAATACCGGCAGCTGGAATTCTGGACTGGAAAAGGTGCAAATATTAGAGACCTATTCTGCACAACTCCAAAAGTCCTGAAACTTCACGGAGAATTATTTTGGAATATATAAAAAATATTGGGCGAAGAAAACACCAGAGGGGAGCCACCAGCCGTCCACAAGGGTGGGGGCGCGCCCCCTGCCTTGTGGGCCACCTGGTAGGCCCCCGATGCCCATCTTCTGCTATATGGTGTGTTGACCTGGAAAAAATCAGAAGGAAGCTTTCGGGACGAAGCGGCGCCGTCTCTAGGCGGAACTTGGGCAGAACCAATCTAGGGCTCCGGCGGAGCTGTTCTGCCAGGGAAACTTCCCTCCCGGAGGGGGAAATCATCGCCATCGTCATCACCAACGATCCTCGCATCGAGAGGGGGTCAATATCCATCAACATCTTCACCAGCACCATCTCCTCTCAAACCCTAGTTCATCTCTTGTATCCGATCTTTGTCTCAAAACCTCAGATTGGTACCTGTGGGTTGCTAGTAGTGTTGATTACTCCTTGTAGTTGATGCTAGTTGGTTTATTCGGTGGAAGATCATATGTTCAGATACTTAATGATAATTAATACTCCTCTGAATATGAACATGAATATTCTTTGTGAGTAGTTACGTTTGTTCCTGAGGACATGGGAGAAGTCTTGTTATAAGTAATGATGTGAATTTGGTATTCGTTAGATATTTTGAAGAGATGTATGTTGTCTTTCCTCTAGTGGTGTTAAGTGAACGTCGACTACATGACACTTCACCATGATTTGGGCCTAGGGGAAGGCATTGGGAAGTAATAAGTAGATGATGGGTTGCTAGAGTGACAGAAGCTTAAACCCTAGTTTATGCGTTGCTTCGTAAGGGGCTGATTTGGATCCATATGTTTCATGCTATGGTTAGATTTATCTTAATTCTTCTTTCGTAGTTGCGGATGCTTGCAAGAGTGGTTAATCATAAGTGGGAGGCTTGCCCAAGGAAGGGTAACACCCAAGCACCAGTCCACCCGCATATCAAATTATCAAAGTAACGAAATCGAATCATATGAGCATGATGAAAATTAACTTGACAACAATTCCCATGTGTCCTCGGGAGCGCTTTGCTTTATGTAAGAGTTCATCCAGGCTTGTCCTTTGCTACAAAAAGGACTGGGCCACCTTGCTGCACCTTAGTTACTTTTGTTACTTGTTGCTCGTTATGAATTATCTTATCACACAACTATCTGTTACCGATAATTTCAGTGCTTGCAGAGAATACCTTGCTAAAAACCGCTTGTCATTTCCTTCTGCTCCTCGTCGGGTTTGACACTCTTACTTATCGAAAGGACTACGATAGATCCCCTATACTTGTGGGTCATCAATACACATCATGTATCTCGGCAACCTTCAACCGGAAGCCTGGCGGGGGTGTCGGCCACGACCTGACTAATCCACACAAGAGTCTAGCCCAGGTTTATCGCCTATTTGAGGTTGTATCCGCAATGGAAGTCCGGCCAAGGTTTCTATCATGGCCCCAAACGATGAGAACAGGGTTCCCAAGAGCACCAGTCGGGTGTCACACTGTACACCAAGCCTCGGTGTGTGACGTCCCTGATTTGACCTTACACTAATTATGCACGCAAACGTGTACGATCAAGATCAGGGACTCACAGGAAGATATCACAACACAACTCTAAACATAAATAAGTCATACAAGCATCATATTACAAGCCAGGGGCCTCGAGGGCTCGAATACAAGTGCTCGAACATAAACGAGCCAGCGGAAGCAACAATATCTGTGTACAGACATAAGTTAAAACAAGGTGCCATAAGATGGCTAGCACAAACTGGGGATACAGATTGAAAGAGGTGCAGGCCTCCTACCTGGGATCCTCCTAACTACTCATGGTCGTCGACGGCCTGCACGTAGTAGTAGGCACCCTCAGTTTAGTAGGAGTCGTCGTCGACGGTGGCGTCTGGCTCTGGGGCTCCAGCATCTGGTTGCGACATCTGAGAAGAATGGAAAAAAGGGGGAAAGAGGGAGCAAAGCAACCATGAGTACTCAGCCAAAGTACTCGCAAGCAAGGATCTACACTACAAATGCATCGGTATCAATGAAATGGGTAGTATCTGTGGACTGAACTGCAGAATGCCAGAATAAGAGGGGGAGAAGCTTGTCCTATCGAAGACTACACTTCTGGCAGCCTCCATCTTGAAGCATATAGAAGAGAGTAGCTGGTAAGTTATCCAAGTAACAACGTATAGCATAATCCTACCCTGCGATCCTCCCCGCGTCGCCCTGTGGGAAAGCGATCACCGAGTTGTATCTGGAACTTGTAAGGGGTGTGATTTATTAAATATTTGGTTCTAGTTGTCATAAGGTCAAAGTAAAACTCCGGGTCGTCCTGTTATCGTGGACACGGCTATTCGAATAGATCAATCTTCCCTGCAGTGGTGCACCACATTACGCAAAACGCTCGATCCCTCTGGCCGAACACACTTTCCTGGGTCATGCCCGGCCTCAGAAGATCAACAAGTCGCAGCCCTACCTAGGCCCAATAGAGAGGTCAGCATGCCGGTCTAAATCCTAAGCGCGCAGGGGTCTTGGGCCCATCGCCCTTTGCACTCCTGCACATTGCGAACGCATCCGGAAGCAGACCTAGCCCCCTAATACAAGTGCAGGCGTTCCAGTCCAATCCGGCGCACGCCACTTAGTCGCTAACGTCTAGGAGGCTTCAGCTGATACTACGATGTCGATTGCCCATAACTGTTCGCGCGTGGTGGTTAGTGCGTATAGGCCAGTGGCCAACTCAGATCAAATACCAAGATCTCGTTAAGCGTGTTATTTGATGTAACCATGGACACCGACCAGGGACCAGGCCCACCTGTCTCCTAGGTGGTCACAACCTGCCCTGTCGCTCTGCCGCAAAGTAACACTTGGGGGCCGTCGGGAACCCAGGCCCACCACTACCTGGGTGGAACCACCTGTCCCTTCAGCCCCATATCCGAAAGTAACATAAGTATGTAATAGTATATAGTAAATACCCGTGATCACCTCCCGAGTGATCACAACCCAGTAGTATAGCATGGCAGACGGACAAGTATGTAGGGCCACTAATGATAAACTAGCAACCTATACTAAGCATATAGGATTGCAGGTAAGGTAACAACAGAAGTAAACAAGGACAGGCTATGCAGCAGTATAGGATCAAACCGATGAAACAGTAACACTACTCTAATGCAAGCAGTAGAGGGAAAGAGTAGGCGATATCGGGATGAACAAGGGGGTTGGCTTGCCTGGTTGCTCTGGCAAGACGGAGGGGTCGTCAACACCGTAGTCGATCGGGGTAGCAGCGGCGTCAGTCTCGTAGTCTACCAGAGAGAAGAGGGGGAAGAAACAATGAATATTATGCAAACAGATGCATCACGATCCATGACATGACAAATAACGGTGCTAGATGTGCCCTAACGCGGTATTGGGTGATACCGGCAAAGGGGGGAAACATCCGGGAAAGTATTCCCGGTGTTTCGCGTTTTCGGTCAGACGGACCGAGGGGGATGATTGCAGGTTCGCTATGCTAGGGACGTGTGGTGAACGAACAGACTGCGTATTCGGATTCATCTCGTCGTTCTGAGCAACTAACATGTACAAAGTTTTTTCATCCGAGCTACGGATTATTTTATATTAATTTATAAAGATTTAATCATTTTCTAGGATTATTATTATTTAATTCATTCGAAAAAGAATTACGGCGTCATCATGATATCAGCATCACATCAGCGGTCAAAGTTGACCTTTGACCAGTCAAACTAACGCGTGGGTCCCGTTCGTCATAGTCCCAGAGTAATTAAACAGGGTTAATTAGCTTTAACTAAATGGTTAGGTTAACTAATTTCAATTAGCTTAGTTAAACAGAATTAATTAACTAAACAGATTAATTAATTTAATTACTAAGTATTTATATTTTTTTATTCTTTTTTTAACATTCTCAGGGTTGGGCCCCCTGTGTCATAGGTAGGGGGTCCTAGGGGGCACGGGCGCGCGGGCTAACGGGTGTGGGTGCCGGGGCGGAGCCCCGTGAGCTCGCGGGCGTGTGGGCGCAGGCTGGGCTGGTCCCGGGTGCCGGCCGGGGCGACCAGTAGGCGCCGGACGCCGCCAGGCGAACCTGCAGCGAGCAGCAAGACGCAGCGGCGAGGTTGCGGGAGGGGGGGTGGGGGGCAGAGCAGCGGCGCGGGGCGAGCAGAGGGAGCCGGAGCGGTTGGGGGGACGGCGAAGGACGCCGGCCGGCGAGCAGCGGCCAGGAGCTGGCACGACCAGGGCAAGGAGGCGCATGGCCGGGGCGCGGGCCCGACCCGGCGATCGCGTGTGCCGGCGCGAGGCGGTGGCGTGGGTGCACGCAGCGAGCGAGCGGGGGAGAGTGCGGGTGCGGTGAGGTCCTGCTGGCGAGCAGGGCAGCGGGCGCGGTAGTGGGGTGCGAGCACTGGCGAGAAAGCGAGGGGGACGCGTGGCCCTCACCAACGTTGCAGGGGATCAAGGCGGCGAGGCTCGGGGGCGACCCGTGGGGAGGAGATGAGGAGGTATTGGCGACAGCGGTGGGCGACGGGGACTGCGAGGTCGAGGCATCAGGCATGGCGATGAGGTGGCCGTTGATGGAGAGGGCGAGGAGGCGGCGCCGACTGGGACCTCGGGCGACGGTGGATGGCGAAGGACGGGCGCAGGGCGTCGGGGGCGACGGGATTGGGGTCGATCCCGATCCAGATCGGGGGAGAGGGAGAGAGTGAGTGGGGGGAAAGTGGGGAGTCGGTGGTTAGGGATTGGGTCGCCTCAGGGGATCAGGGAGTGGGGATGGTCCGGCCGGGCCAGTGGGCTGGCCGGCTAGGCCGTTTGGCCAAGTTGGCCAGTGGGGGGGGGATGGGTTCCTTCTCTCTTTTATTTATTTCCTTTGTTTCATTTTTTTCTTTTACCTTTTCTTTTATGTTTTATTTTTATTCTCCTTTTATTTTTAGCTCTATAAAGATCACCACTAGTACCTAAAATTGTATTTATAAATATACTATTGTCACAACAATTCTTAAGCCAAAACAAATTAGTTTAATATTTTATAAAAAAATCCAATATGCATTTATTTAATTGATTCAACTACTGTTTTAATTATTTCAGAGTCTTTAAACATTATATCAAAGTTTGGTTTCGCCACCATAATCACCTATGCTTTATCTGACACGACCCAAACATTTTAGTCTTATTGTTTGAAAACTTTTGTTGTTTGCCTTTAATTCAAATTTGAATTTGAATCGTTTTGAACTATCGCGAGATTATCAAGAGTAACCGAGGTGATGTGGCATCATTAGCAGAGGTTCACTGTAGCTTAATTATCCGGCTGTAGCTTAATTATCCGGGCATTACAATTCTCCTCCACTACAAGAAATCTCGTCCCGAGATTTCAGAGGTGGAGTAAGGGGGAAAGTTTCGGGTACGGAATTCTAACGGTTCCTTTTTGTTCTTGGTTGCTCTTCTTGAAGAGGTTGGTCCCTTTCGTTGATGTCTTCATTTCTATGCATCAATGCATCATGATGAAATTTTTGTCCTTTCTTCGGGAACTCCATCGTACTGACGAAAGAATATGGGGGGTATTTCAGGAGAACGGACCTCTGCAAGGTTGTCTATCTGGTAGATAACATCGGGGAAGGTGGCGAAAAGTAACTCTCGAATTGAAACTTAATGAAATATCGAGAGCAAAGTATGAAGGTAGCATGAGAAGTTTCGAGCGGGCATGCAATTGGTCATTGCCTGAAACGGAGTGTGAAAGGGGTTCAGAGCAATGAGAATAAGTATTGCGTCTGATACCAGAATAGATCACTAGGAAGGTGGCTCGTGAATTACACACGAAGCCAAGCCTGAGTATTGACTTTGGGAACAGGGGTGTACAGGAGAGTCAGGTTTTGATCCTGTGGAACTGTAGGTTATGGGCCCACCATGTGGGTTAAAAGTAGAAAGGCGTTGATAGCTTGCATGGTCATGATAGCAAGGCACGTCAGAGAAGAGACTATCAGTTATGTCGGCAACAACTTCGGTACCAAGGGCGAGGGACGAAGAGAACCATTTTCCTCCTCGTTGAAATGAGGCGGACCAATAGGCAAAGTTCTCGTTCATCAGTGGTTACCGGAATGTCATCAACAATAGTAACAGGGTTTTACTGGCAGAGTTGTACAACCGGGGTGTTACATAAGCAGAGAATTATTACTGCTTAGATTATGTGTAGATCACCAGAAAGGGTAAACAATCCAACGGAAAGGAAAATGTGATTATCAGTTTAAACAAACCAATGGAAAGGAAAATTTGTTGATACACATATTTCAGGGGTATATCCTCCACAAGGACAAGCAGAGCATGATTTCCCTGACATGATAGAAAGTAGAAAACCATTTAGGTAAGGGGAGAGGAATTTCATAACATTACCCATACAACGGTGTTCGGATAATTGATAAAGAAATTTTAGCATGGTGCTTTAAATGTTCTTATCGAAGATCAGAGTACCACAGACATGCTTCGAGATAGCATTGACATGGTCTTCAAGCAAAGGTCAGACTTTGGATACTCAACGGATCCATCAGAAACAACTTATAGAATAATTCTTACAATTTCCTCGTGGAAGAATGGCTAACCTTGCCAAAAGGGAAACTATAACAATAGGTCCTCCGGCCAGGTGTGCTAGGCATGACATCACCTTACCGGGTCATACAAAGACCAATGTTATAACTCTTGGAAATATGTTCCAACCATCATATATGATAGAGATCCAGATCGGATTGGTGTCAGGATACCTCAGACTCAGGATGCCTGAGAAGAAAAAGGTGTGACACAAATTGACGAGATGACATTGTAAGATTCTCGAAAAATGAACTATGGAAGCGAGTTCTGAAACAAGAGTTCATCATTAAATCAAGGAGAGGGTGAGGAGGTAGCTGATGGACTCGGCGACAATTCATTGAGATTTCCAAAAGGATGGATTTCCACAATTATGTGAACAAGGAGATAACATTTGTCAGATCAAATGATATAATGATGTATGCTCGAGGAGAACATCCATGAGCAACATTGGTTGAAAGGTGCACCTGAAATATGGGCTTAGGTAGCATGATCAATGTTAGAATGTTGATTCAATAACCAATAGTCTAAGAATGAATTGTCAACCATTAACTTCAAAGCAATAGGGTTGCTAGAAGTACAGAATCCAAGCGGCACCGTTCAGTTGTTGGTATCCCGGTTAGAATCAACACGGGAACCAAGAAAGAATGGTGATGGTGAGAAGTATCACTATTTCAAGAAGTCTTGTGAGGTGGAGCAATCCTCACAACATCCTTGACATAATATTCAGTAATACTTCAAGGTAGAACATAATACCAGCTGGATAGCAAGTTGTATCCATAACATGAACAAGTTTGTGACAAAAGGAAGGTAAGGATGTTGTCGATGGTAACTCAAATTACCAAGGGATGAGGATGGCAATTATCATCATGAATTTGATTGATATCCTGGAAGGAGTCAAAATGTTGATGATGATCACGACAAATTTTGTCATGGGGCTCCACGAAGAAGCAATCAAACAACGACTGCATCAAGCAAAAGGGCTGATGTAGCGAAAGATTTGGAACCACAGATACGACACAAACTTGGAATCACGCTTGATGTTCAAGGCAAAACGATATGACGAGGAAGATCGATGTAAGTTTAGCTCATCATTGAAAATTGTGCTCCGAGAAGAAGGGCTAGGTAGCACAGCTAAAATTAGCACGATAATAATGTAGCCAATTAGGCTAGGAATGACATGATGGAGTATTAAACTTCCCAACAACAAAGTACTAGGAGTACTGAATTCATAGCGTTGATTCGATTCACTATGCGGTGTTCTCGGTTGACGACAACCCAGAACCCGTGGAGTGACTATGACAGGAAAATGGTACTACACCAAAAGTTCAAAAGAGGTAGGGCAATAGCATGATATCCTCGAGATACCAGGGGGTAATACTCAAAAGTAGGACAGAATAAAGGTTGGACAGGGGTAATGATCTGTAGAAGACAACTACTTTAACTTGCCCGAGAAAAAGAATCAAGGAATATCAATATGGCCGGAACCATGATTGCAAAAGACCAGATCCTAGATATAATATGAACTTATACCAAGGGAATAATTAATTTAAGAGAAGCTTCCATGATAAGACCTACATCGTGTCTATGGGCATGAACACAAAGTTCAAGGTCGACTCCCACTTCTCCAATGCATGACCATTCATTCACTTCTCGTCTTCGAAGAAGCTGTAGAGTAGGAAATTATGTTGTAAAACACCAGAAGAGTATGACTTGTGCAAACTTTCGGGTTCATACACCTTTAGGGAAGGTATAGGTTCAACCCATCGGGCACCTTAGAAACATATACCACAAGTTTCGAGAGTAACTATCACCAGCTCAAAAGCAGAGCATGGTTGGCTAAATCAAAGAATAGGATTTACCAATGGCATTATGTATCAGGGAAAGAACTTCCAAAGTGATTGAATATGAAGGACGTTGTCGGATAAAATCCAACAAAGGATCCGGTGGTCCTCAATGGATCTGATGTGAGCATCGACACACAACCAGAGGAAGAAACAATGCAAAGGCATTGGAATATAGAAACAACTGACTAATTCAAAGCTCAAATGCAAAGGAATTATGATTTCCAAATCAAGGGATCAGAAGCAAACGCTCAGATTAAGGATGGATAAATTGAGTAGGCTAAGGGGTACAATCTATGGCAATTTGATTGGTCGAGATCCAACTCATGTTTAAAATGACGTCTAAGCCGGAAGGATGAATTCTAGTTTTCACTGCTGATTGCGACCATTCACAAACATATCGAATCAACGGGTCAAAATGATAATGACAAAGGATGCCAATAAGATTACCAGACTTAGGGATTAATCATAATGCAAGCAAGCAAGAATTTCAAGAGCACTAGGCTGTTGAGGATTTTCAGAAGATCGAATGGTATTACGAAGACTTCTGTGAAATACATGAATCAACTGGGGATGAGCGGATACTCGATAGGTGCAAGAAATTATCCGTAGGGGTATTCAGGTGGGTTAGAACTGCAAGGCAGTAGGCACAAAGTATTCTCGAAACAATAGAGAGAATTTCAGGGTATCTTGTAATAACAAGATCAACGGGGAATGATTGTATGAATGGCAAGTCTATGTGGTTATCCATAGGGGGTTTATCGATGAAAGGGAATTGCAAAAGCGATGGCACAAAGTCTCGAGAGAACATCGTAGAGTATCTTCGGAATCTTCTGGTGCACCAGGCAATCATCTGTAATAAGGGGCTCTCTCGGTGGATGTGATCACGAGATCCTAATGTTAGAGTTAGTAACACCATTTAAACCCGAATAGAAGAGAGATCAGAGTCCCAGAGTATAGACGAGGAATAAAAGATCCTAATACCACCCAATGGCGACGTGGGCCCGTAAGCCGCACAGCCATGTTACGAAAAGTTTTATAATAACTAGACTCAACTTCGTCCAAGGAGTTTGGAAGGGGGATTCCTACAGGCAGTCCACTCTGATACCAACTTGTAACGCCCCTGATTTGACCGTACACTAATCATGCACGCAAACGTGTACGATCAAGATCAGGGACTCATGGGAAGATATCACAACACAACTCTAAACATAAATAAGTCATACAAGCATCATATTACAAGCCAGGGGCCTCGAGGGCTCGAATACAAGTGCTCGAACATAAATGAGCCAGCGGAAGCAACAATATCTGAGTACAGACTTAAGTTAAAACAAGGTGCCATAAGATGGCTAGCACAAACTGGGGATACAGATCGAAAGAGGCGCAGGCCTCGCACCTAGGATCCTCCTAATTACTCCTGGTCGTCGGCGGCCTGCACGTAGTAGTAGGCACCATCGGTGTAGTAGGAGTCGTCGTCGATGGTGGCGTCTGGCTCTGGGGCTCCAGCATCTGGTTGCGACATCCGAGAAGAATGGAAAAAAGGGGGAAAAGAGGGAGCAAAGCAACCGTGAGTACTCATCCAAAGTACTCGCAAGCAAGGATCTACACTACAAATGCATCGGTATCAATGAAATGGGTAGTATCTGTGGATTGAACTGCAGAATGCCAGAATAAGAGGGGGAGAAGCTAGTCCTATCGAAGACTACACTTCTGGCAGCCTCCATCTTGAAGCATATAGAAGAGAGTAGCTGGTAAGTTAACCAAGTAACAACGTATAGCATAATCCTACCCGGTGATCCTCCCCTTGTCGCCCTGTGTTAAAGCGATCACCGGGTTGTATCTGGAACTTGTAAGTGGTGTGTTTTAGTAAGTATCTGGTTCTAGTTGTCATAAGGTCGAAGTACAACTCTGGGTCGTCTGACCTTTGCTGTCTCAGTGTGGTTCTTGGTCTTCCGAGTGACGCTTAGTGCTCCGAGTGGATAGAGACAGTCAAGTGATGGTGAGGTTTTCGAGTGGATCTTGCGTCCGAGTGACTGGTAGGTTGTAGGCATTCCAGTCGGTGACTCCTTCCTAGCTTTGTAGGCCTTGGATTCTTGTACGTGGTGTCCTTGGGTAGGGTATGTAGGTCAGGCCTAGGACCCTACCCCAAGTATATGTCCTCATCAATACATGCTGCTCAATCCATGTGTTCCGGAGCAGTAGGGAACTACCAAGGCTCAATGGAAGCACTACGAGGCATTTCCCTGCAGGAAAGGCTACCAAAGGTAGATAACTAGGTGTTGAATCCCACACATACCAATGAATTTCAAACATACACACAATATACAAGATATGTGTAGATACAACATGGCATCACAACATAACTCTATGACTCGAAGTATTTATTTAAGAGGCTCCGAAGAGCCATACATAACATGATATTATAAACATGGGTCTCATGACCCAGCATACAAAGTCATACAAGCAACGAGCGGAAGCATAACCTGTCTGAGTACAGAAAGTTGAAAAGAAAGAAGGCTAGGCAGCCTATCTATCTACAAGACCCTCCATAGGAATCAGACCTCTGTCTGGGATTCCTAACTAATTGGTCAACGTCGAACTCAAAAGTGAGACTAGTGTCTCCTCTGTAAAAACATAAATTAAGAAACCGCGAGTACAAAGGTACTTAGCAAGACTTACATCAGAACTAGCTACATATGCATCTGTATCAACAATGGGGTGGTGTTTAACTACAACAAGCTAGCTGACTCAGTGGCTATCCTGAACTACATCTACCAGTATTTTCTTTGGGGGGAGAGAGCGCACACGAGTCCACATAGTCACCACATCAATACACCACTATGGATCCGCTCATGTCTCCCTACGAGAAGGCCATCCATGGCACTCACGCTTATCTTCTGCATTTTAGAGTATCCATTTCAACTTATCTATGAACGATGTAAGCTTTCCAAGTAGTCCATATCCGAGGACACGACTATCCAAATATATCATTAACCCTAGGTGTACTTCTTCACACAAGCTCTCACCACTAATCACCATGTACACATCATGTATCTCGGCAACCTTCAAGGGGAAGCCTGGCGGGGGTGTCGGCCACGGCATGACTAATCCACACAAGAGTCTGGCCCAGGTTTATCGCCTATGTGAGGTTGTATCCACAACAGAAGTCCGACCAAGGTTTCTATCATGGCCCCAAATGATGAGAACAGGGTTCCCAAGAGCACCATTCGGGCGTTACTCTGTACACCATGCCTCGGTGTGTGATGCCCCCGATTTGACCGTACACTAATCATGCATGCAAACGTGTACGATCAAGATCAGGGACTCACAGGAAGATATCACAACACAACTCTAAACATAAATAAGTCATACAAGCATCATATTACAAGCCAGGGGCCTCAAGGGCTCGAATACAAGTGCTCGAACATAAACGAGCCAGCGGAAGCAACAATATCTGTGTACAGACATAAGTTAAAACAAGGTGCCATAAGATGGCTAGCACAAACTGGGGATACAAATTGAAAGAGGCGCAGGCCTCCTGTCTAGGATCCTCCTAACTACTCCTAGTTGTCGGTGGCCTGCACGTAGTAGTAGGCACCCTCGGTGTAGTAGGAGTCGTCGTTGACGGTGGCGTATGGCTCCGGGGCTCTAGAATCTGGTTGCGACGTCCGAGAAGAATGGAAAAAAGGGGGAAAGAGGGAGCAAAGCAACCGTGAGTACTCATCCAAAGTACTCGCAAGCAAGGATCTACACTACAAATGCATCGGTATCAATGAAATGGGTAGTATCTGTGGACTGAACTACAGAATGCCAGAATAAGAGGGGGAGAAGCTAGTCCTATTGAAGACTATGCTTCTGGCAGTTTCCATCTTGAAGCATATAGAAGAGAGTAGCTGGTAAGTTAACCAAGTAACAACGTATAGCATAATCCTACCCGGCGATCCTCCCCTCATCGCCCTGTGGGAAAGCGATCACCGGGTTGTATCTGGAACTTGTAAGGGGTGTGTTTTATTAAGTATCCGGTTCTAGTTGTCATAAGGTCGAAGTACAACTCCGGGTCGTCCTGTTACCGTGGACACGGCTATTCGAATAGATCAATCTTCCCTGCGGGGGTGCACTACATTACCCAATACGCTCAATCCCTCTGGCCGGACACACTTTCCTGGGTCATGCCAGTCCTCGGAAGATCAACACGTCGCAACCCTACCTTGGCCCAACAGAGAGGTCAGCACGCCGATCTAAATCCTAAGTGTGTAGGGTTCTTGGGCCCATCGCCCTTTGCACTCCTGCATGTTGCGAACACGGCCGAAAGCAAACCTAGACCCCTAATACAAGTGCAGGCATTCCAGTCCAATCCAGTGCGCGCCACTCAACCGCTGATGTCTAGGAGGCTTCGACGGATACTACGACGTCGATTGCCCATAACTGTTCCCGCGTGGTGGTTAGTGCGTATAGGCCAGTGGCCATCTCAGATCAAATACCAAGTTCTCATTAAGTGTGTTATTTGATGTAACCACGGATGCCGACCAGGGACCAGGCCCACCTATCTCCTAGGTGGTCACAACCTGCCCTGTCGCTCCGCCACAAAGTAACACTCGGGGGCCATCGGGAACCCAGGCCCACCACTACCTGGGTGGAACCACCTGTCCCTTCAGCCCCATATCCGGAAGTAACATAAGTATCTAATAGTATATAGTATATACCCGTGATCACCTCCCGAGTGATCACGGCCCAGTAGTATAGCATGGCAGACGGACAAGTATGTAGGGCCACTAATGATAAACTAGCAACCTATACTAAGCATATAGGATTGCAGGTAAGGTTACAACAGAAGTAACAAGGACAGGCTATGCAGCAGTATAGGATCAAACCGATGAAACAGTAACACTACTCTAA
This sequence comes from Thinopyrum elongatum, assembly GCA_011799875.1. Classification (NCBI taxonomy): domain Eukaryota; kingdom Viridiplantae; phylum Streptophyta; class Magnoliopsida; order Poales; family Poaceae; genus Thinopyrum; species Thinopyrum elongatum. The sequence goes on along the minus strand of CM022299.1, from coordinate 243,547,133 downwards.
TGCAAGCAGTAGAGGGAAAGAGTAGGCGATATCGGGATGAACAAGGGGGTTGGCTTGCCTGGTTGCTCTGGCAAGACGGAGGCGTCGTCAACACCGTAGTCGATCGGGGCAGTAGCGGCGTTAGTCTCGTAGTCTACCAGAGAGAAGAGGGGGGAAAACAATGAATATTATGCAAACAGATGCATGACGATGCATGACATGACAAATAACGGTGCTAGATGTGCCCTAACGCGGTATTAGGTGATACCGGCAAAGGGGGGAAACATCCGGGAAAGTATTCCCGGTGTTTCGCGTTTTCGGTCAGATGGACCGAGGGGGACGGTTGCAAGTTCGCTATGCTAGGGACGTGTGGCGAACGAACGGTCTACGTATTCAGATTCGTCTCATCGTTCTCAGCACCTAACATGTACAAAGTTTTTTCATCCGAGCTACGGATTATTTTATATTAATTTATAAAGATTTAATCATTTTCTAGGATTATTATTATTTAAATAATTTGAAAAAGAATTAAGGCACCATCATGACGTCAGCATGACGTCAGCGGTTAAAGTTGACCGTTGACCAGTCAAACGGACGCGTGGGTCCCGTTTGTCATAGTCTCAGAGTAATTAAACATGGTTAATTAGCTTTAATTAAATGGTTAGGTTAACTAATTTCAATTAGCTTAGTTAAACAGAATTAATTAACTAAATAGATTAATTAAGTTAATTAACTAATTAATTAATTAGTATTTATATTTTTATTATATATATTTTCTTTTTTTTAAATGTTCTCAGGGTTAGCCCCCTGTGTCATAGGGAGGGGGCTCCTAGCGGGCACGGGCGCACGGGCTAACGGGCGTGTGTGCCGGGGCGGAGCCCCGTGAGCGCGCGGACGTTTGGGCATCGGCTGGGCTAGTCCCAAGCGCTGACCGGGGAGACCAGAAGGCGCCGGTCGCGGCCAGGTGCGGAGGGGGGCGCCGGGCGAAGCAGCAGGGGAGCAGCAAGACGCAGCGGCGAGGCTGCGGGGGGGGGGGGCGCCAGTTGCAGGCGCTGCGAGGCGAGCAGAGGGAGCCGGAGCGGTTGGGGGGACGGCGGAGGACGCCGGCCGGTGAGCAGCGGCCAGGAGCTAGCACGGCCAGGGCAAGGAGGTGCGCGGCCGGGGCGTGGGCCCGACACGGCGAGCGCGTGCGCGGGCACGCGGCGGTGGCGTTGGCGCGCGCAGCGAGCGAGCGGGGGAGAGTGCGGGTGCGGCGAGGTCCGGCTGGCGAGCTGGGCAGCAGGCGCGGCAGTGGGATGCGAGTGCCGGTGAGTCAGCGAGGGGGAGGCGTGGCCCTCACCAGCGTTGCAGGGGATCGGGGCGGCGAGGCTCAGGGGCAACCCGTGGGGAGGAGATGAGGAGGCAACGGCAACAACAGTGGGCGACGGGGACAATGAGGTCGAGGCGTTGGGCGCGGCGATGAGGTGGCCATTGATGGAGACGGCGAGGAGGCGGCGCCGACGGGGACCTCGGGCGATGATGGACGGTGAAGAGCGGGCGTAGGGCGTCGGGGGCGACGGGATCGGGGTCGATCCCGATCCAGATCGGGGGGGAGGGAGAGAGCGAGTGGGGGGGAAAGTGGGGTGTCGGTGGTTAGGGTTTGGGTCACCTCAGGGGATAAGGGAGTGGGGATGGTCCGGCCGGGCCAGTGAGCTGGCCGGCTGGGACATTTGGCCCAGTTGGCCAGTGGGGGGTTGGGTTCCTTCTCTCTTTTATTTATTTCCTTTGTTTCATTTTTTTTCTTTTACCTTTTGTTTTCTGTTTTATTTTTATTCTCCTTTTATTTTCAGCTCTATAAAGATCACCACTAGTACCTAAAATTGTATTTATAAATATACTATTGTCACAACAATTCTTAAGGCAAAACAAATTAGTTTAATATTTTATAAAAAATCCAACATGCATTTATTTAATTGATTCAACTACTGTTTTAATTATTTCAGAGTCTTTAAACATTATATCAAAGTTTGGTTTCACCACCATAATCACCTATGCTTTATCTGACACGACCCGAACATTTTAGCCTCATTGTTTCAAAACTTTTGTTGTTTGCCTTTAATTCAACTTTGAATTTGAATCGTTTTGAACTAACGTGAGATTATCAACAGTAACCAAGGTGACGTGGCATCATTAGCAGAGGTTCACTGTAGCTTAATTATCTGGATGTTACACAGTGTCTCTACCACATCATAGCCCACCTCTAGGGTCTGCGCTATGCATGGCCCCCAACACATATCATATAAACACCAGAAACTGGTTGCAACTCTTGGACAGAGATCAAGACCATTAATAGGTCGAGAGGGTCAATTAAGTATTCCAATGTGTGGTAGTAACTATCTTGGATCACAAACACATAACTCAGTTCCTGAGGGTGGTCCCAATGAGACAACCCACCATGTACTCCTACATGGCCTCTCATCGCTACCTTTACCAAATTGTGTTCACACACTTAGCTCTCACACAGTAGGACATGAACAGAACCATTCCAATTCATCGCCCAGATGGATTAGACCTGACATAACTCTAAGCATAGCAGGCATAACAAGCAAGCATAGATGAGTAGTCACAACATGGCTCAAGCAATTCCTGCTCATGTTAGAAGGTTTTAACTATTTACTATGGCAAAGACATGTTATGTATAGGAATGGGTTCAACTACTGCAACATGTAATAGTTGAACCATTGTTGTCCTAATGCAGTAAAAGAGAGCAAGAGCGAGAGAGTGGGATTGTATCGGAGTGATCAAGGGGGGTTGCTTGCCTGGCACTTCTGAAGATAGTATAGTTATTAGCTCTTCATCTATGTCAACGATCACTGCGTCAGATTCATCTTCTACCGAGAAGGAACAAACACCAACAAGCAGAAGAGGAGCACATTCAATGCAGTGCAGAATCAAATGAATGATATGACATATTAAGGTACTGACTTGAGCTAATGCAACATCAAGTCATTTTTATTGAAGTGGAATTCAAATATATATCAAATTCCAATCCAAAACTAATTATCAAATTTGCGCTAATTATCACTTGTTCTATTCAGTGAGGTTAACTTGTTCAAACATGTATGAGCATGGCATAACCATATTCTTTTGATTTTTTTTGATAATTTTTCATATATAAATTATTTTCATCTGACCTACGGTTTAATTTCTATGATTTTTAGAAGTTTTAAGTTTTTTCTGGAATTAATAAGTCATTTTTGATTTATTTAAAATATCAAATAAGTTATTATGATGTCGGCGTAGTGTCTGTGCTACGTCAGCAGGGACCAACATGGTCAAACTGGTGAAACCTGACATGTGGGTCCCGCATGTTAGTGACACAGTGACTAACAGCGCTTAATCCCGCGTTGACTACTGCTTTGACCGTTGTGGGGCCTGTTGTCATTCATCTTGGGCTGCTAACTAATGGGTGATTAGCTCTTAAGCTAATCATGCCATGTCAGCATGGCGGGGGTTAACCGTCAGCGAACTCTGGCCACGGCGGAGGTCCACTAGAGGGCCACGGGAGTGGCGGAGGCGGGCACCAGAGGATAGCCCTCACCCGCACGCAACCATCGGTGGTGACAGCATGCGCTAGGGCGGTCACAATTAAGGCCGGTGATGACCTCATGTGGGGGCGCACACGTGGGCTTGGACAGACGGCTCTACGGTGCATGGAGGCGCTCACCGAAGGGCTCACCAGACTCCTGGTGAAGCAAGGAGCAAGATTACGCACTCGGGAACGACCGGTTCAACCTGTGGCCTCATCGGCGACATGGCCGGTGACGTGGAGCTTCAACCATGGCGAGGATGCTAGCTACAGGACGAGAACAAGAAGGGGGTCCAGGAAAATGGAGAGGAGCTCACGGGGCGGAGAAGCAGGTCAGCAGTCTTGGGGATGCCCTTGACGAAGCGAATTGGCGGGCGGTGTCTGGCGCGACAAAGGAGGAAGACGAGATCGATGACGAGGCTACAGGGCATATGGGGACGCAAGCGTCGGCGTGCTGACGCTGTCCGTTGAGGCGGAGCTACTGGACATGCTCGCTCGGCTTCTCGGCGTCATTGTCCACGTTAGCGAGCGACGGCAGCAAGGCAGGGCTCTCGGGTGTGCACAGAGTTGAGCGACAGAGAGGAGGAGAGGGACCAAGGGAGGAGGGGAAAGTGAGAGGGGCCTCGAGCATCTCCAGACGCGGATCAGGTCGAGAGAGGGGCAAGCAGGATGTGGCCACGGGCGAGCGTGCGCGGCACACAGCTCCTTGCCTGTGTGGCGATAGGTAGCGGGTGACTGGCACTATGGGCCAGTGTGCCGCACAGTGCTGGGCCAGGTAGGCTTTCTCCTTTTCTTTTCCTTTATTTCTATTTTCTGTTTTTATTTGAGTCTTTGCCACTGTTTTTTAAATTCAAAAGAATACAAAAAATGCCAAACTTTTTGTAAATATTTATGTGGCTTCACTGGACTTTTCCAAAAGCACATATATTATTCAAGAGACATTTGAAAATATATTCCATATCTTAAGAATATAAATCCAAATTCAAATACAAAATTATTTAAATTTAGTGCCCAAAATAATTCCTTAAAATTGTTCATTAATTTTGGATTGGATCAAAACCCTTGCCAAAATTATCAAATATCAATGAAGGGAATTTTGGAATTATTGAATGTAATTTTTAGGGTTCTTGCCCTTCTTTTATTTAAATTATTTCGAGCTTTGAAAATTACCTCAATTCAAGTTTGTTTAATTTAAACATGATGCATGATGCTCTCTGATGCAACTATTTACAAGCAAAATTCTAGGGCAATGAAAACTCACCCAAACTAAACAAGAATCTCGTCCCGAGATTCAAGACGTAGGGTAAGAGGAAACACGGGACTAACACATTCTTCTCAATCCAAATGCCCTTCTCCAAGATATTGATTCATTGCATCATGTTGATATTGACTTCCTTGCCTACGGGGAATTCACCCAACATGATGATGAAAGAGAGAAAACTCTACAGGAATCGATCTTCTCGAAGATCCAGCAACTCATGATCAACTCACGGAATGAGACGTAACAACATCTCTTGAGCTGACACACAAAACAAACATCAAGAGGGATGGAAATAAACATATGACAAAGGTTCAATTTGGTAGGCAACAATTCCACGCTCTTAGAAGATGGTGGATGGCTTCAAGGTAACGAGGGGTCAGTTGCCCTTAGTACCATAACGAGGCACCTTAGAGGAGGTGACTCATGGAATTATTTCCTAAGTCAGGCAGAAAGAATTACTTTTGATACAGGGATCATCGAAACTCTTCATACCAGGCTCAAGAAAATACTACATGGTCGTTAAAAGGAGTCCGAAAGAGTGGCATACCCAATTTGGAAAGGAAACTATGGTTATAGAACGGCTCGGCAACGGAAGGCACATTCCAATTGATACCGAGGATATAGCCCAGTTTCTGAGCGTGCTTTCAAGAACTTCAGCATTTCCATATTCATCAAGGTTTTACCAACATCTATGCCACAGGTCTTGGCAACACTTCATACTACCATGATGAATAGTGATGGAGGATGTAGATTCAAAGGAAGACAACACTTTCTCAGATTTTACCCTAGCTATGCCAGGGGGACAAAATCTGGATGATCGACCAAGAGACATTTAACACTCCACTTCTAATGTTCTCCTTGATGTACTAGATACCATGATCATGCTTAGAAGCATCATCAATATGGTCATAAAGTGAAGGTCGGACTTTGGGAACACAAAGGATCCACAAGGAACAACTTCTAGAACAAGTCACACAAAATCCTCATCGAGAAGATGGTCAAATTGCTCAATCAAGATACTACAATAATAGATCTTCCGGCTAGGTGTGTCAGCTAGAACATCAACCTTGCCAAAACCTGCATCATAGATCTTCGAAAGTTCCAACCATCATACCTGCATGAGATTCAGATCTGGTTGGTAACAGGATATTCTAGACTCAACATGTGTGAAAAGGAAAGTTTGCAACACAAATCGGCGAGACGACCTTGCGAGATTCTCAGGAAATGAACCATGGAGGGAAGCTCCAAAACATGAGCTAGATTGTAAGATATACATGAACACACTGTCCAAGACAAGCATGACCACATAGAAGTCTTGCAACAAAACACTACCGAGTTCTGGTTGGGAACCATCATTGAGGATAACGAAGTCCTTGTGCATGTCCTTTGGGTCCTTAAGGGTTAGCACTTATGAACTTGTTTTCCTTGAACAAATCAATCAATGGCTTGACGTGCTAGGGATTACATGTGGAATGAAGACGATCAGTCTATCAAACCATAGAATACTTAGCACATGCATGATTGGCTTGGGATGATTCCAGAGGAAATAAAACAAGCTTTCTTGAATTCATGGCGGAAACTTGCACCAAATGCACATGAATTAGAGAAAGTCACATCTTTCATCAAGACATATACTTCAGGATCTTGCACGAAGAAAATGTTTTCAAAGTTTCCAACACTAGCTTCATGTCAACACGAATCACAGAGAAGATAAAATGATGTTGATGGGCTCAACAACAAATCATCGAGATTCCCATGGAGATGGAATTCCATAACTATGTGAACAAAGTGATAACATTGGTCAGACCCAAGGATATAATGGTGCATGCTCGAGGAGAACCCACGAGTAGGAGAACATTACGAAAATCGTTGATTCTAATTTTGATTTAACGATAGCCCATACCCAAATCAAAGCTTGGGTAAGAAATAGATCCAACAATTGACCACAAGGATCAACCGATGAAGATACCATCTTTCTTCAACACACACACAAAAGATATCCCTTCGGAATGAACTAAGTCAGGCAAGCTTTTATCTCCCAGCTCTCAAAGTTGTTGTTTAAACTTAACCAACTAGTTCAGGGTATCCAACACAGATATTTGGAGAAGGGGTGGTTTATAGGGATAAACCAACTTGATCATGAACTAAACATAACGGTCAAGGGACAACCTGGTGATACTTCCGAGAAGACAGCCTGAAAATCACGAACCACTTCTACTTGTGAGCTGCGTTGGAATTTCCTCGAAGAGGAGAGGATAATGCAATACAGTAGAGATAAGTATTTACCTTAGTTAAGAACAAAGGTTATCAATCCAGTAGGAGAACCACGCAAAACTCATGAACAACACCTACACACAAAAGAGCAAATACTTGCACCCAATGCGATCAAGGGGGTTGTCAATCCCCTTGGCGGTTATTTGCAAGGATCAAATCTGATAGTGATAGATATATAATATAAAACACAAAATAAAAGAATGGTAAATAAATTGCAGCAAGGTATTTTTGGATTTTAATATATGACAATGGTAGACCCGGGGGCCATAGTTCTCACTAGAAGCTTCTCTCCCGAACAAAGAGCATACGGCGGATAAACGAATTACTATTGGGCAATTGATAGAAAAGCGCATAGTTATTATGATATTCATGGCAATGATCACGTATATAGGCATCACGTCAGAGACAAGTAGACCGACTCTTGCCTGTACCTACTACTACTCCACACATCGACCGCTATCCAGGATGAATCTAGAGTATTAAGTTCATAAGAAACGGAGTAACGCCTTAAGCAAGATGACATGATGTAGACAAAATAAACCCACGCATGAATAAACCCCATATTTTTATCCTTAGTGGCAATAATACAAATACGTGTCTTGTCCCCTTCTATCACTGGGATATAGAGCACAACAAGATTGAACCCATTACAAAGCACCACTCCCATTACAAGATAAATCAATCTAGTTGGCGAAACCAAACGGATAGATCGGAGAGAAATACAAAGCTATAACAATCATGCATAAAATAATTCAGAGAAGACACAATTCATATTCACGAATAACCTTATCATAAACCGACAAATTCATTGGATCCCAACAAACACATCGCAAAAGAAGATTACATTGAATAGATCTCCAAGAACATCGAGGAGAACATTGTATTGAAGATCAAAGAAAGAGAAGAAGCCATCTAGCTACTAACTATGGGCCCGTAGGTCTGTGGTAAACTACTAACACATCATCAGAAGGGCAACAAGGTTTATGTAGAACCCTCCATGATCGATTCCCCCTCTGGCAGAGTACCGGAAAAGGCCTCCAGATGGGATCGCAGAAGAACATAAACTTGCGTCGGTAGAAAAGTATTTTGGGTGGCTCTCTGTTGGTTTCCTGATTTTAGAGAATTTATAGAACTGGAATTAGGTCAGACAGTGCCTCGAGGGACCCACAAGGTACTAGGGCGCCCCCCAAGGCACGCACTAGTGCCTTGCTGCTACTCGTTTGCCTTTTGGTCTCCTCCCGAAGCTTCTAGGGTATCTCTTGTCTAGAAAAAATCATCAAAAAGTTTCGTCGCATTTGGACTTCATTTGGTACTGATTTCCTGGAAAACCAAAAATATGCAAAAAAAACAACAACTAGCACTTGGCACTAAGTCAATAGGGTAGTCCCAAAAAATGATATATAATTGCATATAAAACATCCAAGATTGATACTGTAATAGCATGGAACAATAAAAAATTATAGATACGTTGGAGACGTATAAAGCATCCCCAAGCTTAATTCCTGCTCGTCCTCGAGTAGGTAGATGATAAAAATAGAATTTTTGATGTGGAATGCTACCTAACATGTTCATAATGTAATCTTTCTTTTATGGTATGAATATTCAGATCCGAATGTTCAAATCAATAGTTTATAATTTGACATAAAGACATCAATACTCATGCATACTGATACGTCTCCAACGTATCTATAATTTTTTATTGTTCCATGCTGTTATACTATCATTCTTGGATGTTTTACAATCATTTTATAGCAACTTTATATCATTTTTTGGGACTAACCTATTGACATAGTGCCCAGTGACAGTTGCTGTTTTTTGCTTGTTTTTTACTTCACAGAAAATCAATACCAAACGGAGTCCAGACGCAGCGAAACTTTTTGGTGATTTTTTTTGGACCAGAAGACACAAGTTGGGCCAAGGAAGTACCAGAGGGGTGCCCCGAGGGGGGCATAACCCACCTGGGCATGCCTGGGGGCCCAAGCGTGCCCTGGTGGGTTGTGCCCACCTCGGTGGCCTCCCGCACCGCCTCTTTGCTCTATAAATAACCCATTATTCTAGAAACCCTAGGGGAGTCGACGAAAATCAATTCCAGCCGCCGCAAGGTCCAGAAACCACAGATCCAATCTAGACACCATCACGGAGGGGTTCATCATCCTCATTGGTGCCTCTCCGATGATGCGTTAGTAGTTCATTGTAGACCTATGGGTCCGTCGTTAGTAGCTAGATGGCTTCCTCTCTCTCTTTTGATTCCCAATACAATGGTCTCTTGGGGATCTATTTGATGTAACTCTTTTTTGCGATGTGTTTGTTGAGATCCGATGAACTTTGAGTTTACGATCAGATCTATGTTTTTATCCATGAAAGTTATTTGAGTCTTTTGATCTCTTATATGCATGATTACTTATAGCCTCGTATTTCTTCTTCGAATCTTTCGTTTAGTCAGGCCGACTAGATCAATTTTTCTTGCCATGGGAAGAGGTGCTTTGTGATGGGTTCGATCTTACGGTGCTCAATCCAGGTGACAGAAGGGGAAATGACACGTATGTATCATTGCTATTAAGGATAACAAGATGGGGTCTATTCCTACATGAATAGATCTTGTCTACATCATGTCATCGTTCTTATTGCATTACTCCATTTCTCCATGCACTTAATACACTAGATGCATGCTGGATAGCGGTCGATGTGTGGAGTAATAGTAGTAGATGCAGGCAGGAGTCGGTCTACTAATCTTGGACGTGATGCCTATATAATGATCATTGCCTGGATATCATCATGATTATTTGAAGTTCTATCAATTGCCCAACAGTAATTTGTTTACCCACCGTATGCTATTTTTCTCGAGAGAAGTCACTAGTGAAATCTACGGCCCCCGGGTCTCTTCTTTATCATATTTGCCTTCGAGATCTATTTTTATTTGCTTTTATTTTCAGATCTATTAATCCAAAAACCCAAAAATACCTTGCTATAATTTATTGTTATTTATTTTATCTCGCGTTCCCGCGAGATCTATTTATCCAATCTACTCCAATTTTATCTATCTTTTTACCCGGGAGGGATTGACAACCCCTCTTTTACGTTGGGTTGCAAGTATTTCTTCTTTGTGTGCAGGTACCGTTTACATAGTGTTGCGTGGTTCTCCTACTGGTTCGATAACCTTGGTCTCATCACTGAGGGAAATACCTACCGTAGCTGTGCTGCATCCTTCCTCTTTGGGGAAATACCGATGTAGTTCAAGCCGCATCAAAAGGAATTTCTGGCACCGTTGTCGGGGAGACATCATCAACATCTACCAGGTTCCTAATCACAAATCTCATCTCCTTGCAATTTACATTATTTGCCATTTGCCTCTCATTTTCATCTCCCCCACTTCACAAAAATTTGCCGTTTTATTCGCCCTCTTTTTCGTTCGCCGTTTTCTTGTCAGATCTGTTTTTTTGTGTGCAATTTTGTTTGCGTTGTCATGATGCCTCAAAGAAAATATTATGATGTTCCTTACCCCAATATTTTGCTCGAAATTGAGAAAAGTACTAAGGAATATATGACTACACAATTTGAGCACAATAAATATTTTACCGAGGAACTTAAGGAACACTCTGTTGTGCTGGAAGCTATAACAAAACAACTCGATGATATTAGTAGAGAAGTTTGTAATCTCCAATCTAAGTATGCTTTTGCTGAAAGTTTGCTAGGCAAAATATCGGATGCACAAGCTACCCTAGTAAATCAAATGGCCGCTAAACCAATCTCATTAGAAGATAAAAATGATGAAGATCTTATAGTGATTGGTGTTTCTTTTATTGATGCTTTGTTTAGTAAAATTAAGATTGATGATAAAGGGACTGAAGAAGAGTCAACTTTAGCTAGAAGGCGTCCCGATAATTGGGAGGGTGAAAATCTTGTTGAAAAAATTGATAAAACTGAGTTTGAAGAGGTCAAAACTTTAACTAGTGATATGCCCACTCTTTTGGATTACAAAGACTTTAATTATGATAATTGCTCTTTGATTGATTGTATTTCTTTGTTACAATGCATGATAAATTCACCCCATGCATATGAACAAAATAAAGCTTTTACTAAACATATTGTTGATGCTATGATGAAAACTTTAGAAGAAAAGTTGGAATTAGAGATCTCAATTCCGAGAAAATTACATGATGAATGGGAACCTACTATCAAAGTCAAGATTAAAAATTATGACTGTTTTGCTTTATGTGACTTGGGTGCTAGTGTTTCTACAATTCTGAAATCTTTATGTGATGTGCTTGGTCTTACCGATATTGAAGAATGTTCTTTAAATTTGCACTTGGCGGATTCTACTATTAAAAAGCCTATGGGAAAAATTAATGATGTTCTTATTCTTGCAAATAGGAATTATGTGCCCATAGATTTTATTGTTCTTGATATTTATTGCAATCCGTCTTGTCCAATTATTCTTGGTAGACCGTTTTTACGTATTATCGGTGCCGTGATTGATATGAAAGAAGGCAATATTAAATTTCAATTTACACTAAGGAAGAGTATGGAACACTTCCCAAGAACAAGAATTAAGCCACCATATGAATCAATCATGAGGGCATCTTATGGATCTAGGAATAAAGATGACACACTTACACTACAAAAAAAAGACACATCCGTGACATTTTGGGCCGAACGATTTTTTTTTCTGTCATGCTTATGACACTTCTATGACGATAATTGTGACAAAACCCGGTATCATCATTGATGTGGTGGGATCCTACTTCTATGACAAAAAATCATGACAGAAAATGGGCTTTTCATCCTGGGCGGGCCGGAGACGCAACTGCATGACATTCTTTGGGCCGTCCATGACGGAAAAAACCGTGGTAGAAGCGAGGGCGAGGAAAATATCGGGGAGATCCCGGTTACGGTTGGTGGTCGGGGCCGAGCGATGCATGGAGGGATTCCGCGTTTCTCTCATACACGTACGCACGTGGGTGCGAGGCGTTGGGCTCTAACTAAACCCGAGCGAGGCGTTCGCCTACTGAACCCGAGCGATTGCACTGGCTACGCATTACTGAACCCGAGCAATCGATCGATCCCTGGTTGTTAACTGAACCCGATCAAGCGATTCCTTCGCTACTGCTGCTAACTGAAGCCGATCGAACCTGCTGCCTCTTGATGAACAGTGAGCGTTGTTGGGGGTTGGATGAACAGTTCCCGGTGGGGGTTGGATGAACAGGATCCCGTGGTAGTAGAGGCCATTGTAGCTAGATGAACAGGACCCCAAGCGAGCCGGTTGGGGGTGGATGAACAGGACCCCGTGGAGGGCTGGTTGAATAGTATCCGGTGGAGGGCTGGATGAACAGTAGCCCGTGGAGGGCTGGATGAACAGTAGCCGGTGGAGGCTGGATGAACAGGAGCCCGTGGATGAACGGTAGCTGGTGGAGGCAGGAGGGAGACGCCGTGGATGAACAGTCACAGGTTGAGGATGGAGGAGGTCGACGATGGATGAACAGTAGCCCGTGGAGGCTGGAGCGAGGCAGTAGACGGTGGATGAACAGTAGCCGTGGAGTCCCATTTTGCGGTACGCCACACCCCTCCCGATGAACAGGACCCCCGTTTCGACCGTAGGAGGTCGAAGAGAAGTCTGTTTCCTCCGTTTTGCGGTACGCCACACCCCTCCCGATCAACAGGACCCCGTTTCGATCGTAGGAGGTCGAAGAGAAGTCCGTTTCCTCCGTTTTGCGGTACGCTAGACCCCTCCCGGTGAACAGGATCCCGTTTCGACCGTAGGCGGTCGAACAGAAGGCCGTTTCCTCTGTTCTGCGGTACGCCAGGCCTTGTTTCGGTTGTTACATCCAAGCCGGTTGGCTCCCGATGAACAGGACGCATTCCGTTGCCTCCCGATGAACACGACGCAGTTTCTCCGTTCCGACCCAGCCGGTTGGCTGCCGATGAATAGGACGTCGTCACTATACGCGTTCGAGACACCACCCATATGTACGTACGTAGCCGTATTTACTTTCTTGCAGCGTGTTTGTACGTACATGTACATGATATAGAAGGGACTGCGTGACATGCTACATTCGCACCTCTACTATGACACATGCCGCTCCTTACTCAGTCACGGTTCATCGCTGCAGAGAGACCGATCGACCAGTATGTACATACACGTTCGTGACCAGACACACAACCCTACGTACGGTTCGACCGGGTGGGTCCCAGCTGTTAGGGAGGATAAGGAGGCACTTCCTTGCATGCGAAGATATAGCTGGTGGGTCCCAGCTGTCAGGGGGAAGAATCATTTATTTCGTAATATGGACACACTTCCTTGCGTGCGAAGATGTAGCTGGTGGGTCCCAGCTGTCAATGGCAGGAATAAGGAGGCACTTCCTTCCGTGCGAAGATATACGTGGTGGGTCCTAGCTTTCAAGGGGAGGAATAATTTTATTTTCGTGTAATAAGGAGGCAGTTGCATGCGTGCGTCCATGGACCTGGTGCGTCCCCACTGCCAGCCTCTCCACGTACAGTCCTCTTTCGATGACTCTCATTTGTTGACCATGTTGACCACGCCGCGCCGAGCGCATCCAAGGTGGTGGACGACGGCAAGGCCCCGGACAGCAATGAGTCAGAGATGGGAAGACGCGGGAGTGGAGTCGCAGACGGAGAGGTGTATGAGGGTTAACTTGTTCTGGTGCGGTGTGGTTCGGCAGTCGGTGGAGAAGCACAGGAGGTGTGGAGGGGTGGAGGGATGGCCTGGCCGGCGGTGGGGTAGCGCTTCACAGCGAAGCATGCTAAGCAGAGCTGCTACCAGCAAGAGGCGGGAGCAGGTGGTCCCGGCGGCGCTGGAGGAAGAAGACGAGAGATTGAAGATGGATGCCGGTCGTTGGATGTAAATCCAACGGCTATCGATGTCAGAATCATTTGTTGACTAAGTTGACAATGACTTGCGTTGGCTTCGACCTATTGGCCCACATTTCAGCCTCCAAAACTGTGGCACATATTCAACCCATTTTTTCAGAATTTACAGTCCATTTGATCTTTTTTTTCAGAATTACAGTCCATTTGCTGGGCTGGGTGAACAAATAATGTAGCGTCCATGCGGCCCATTTTTTTAAAACTACTGCCCATTTTCACTTTCTCGAAATACATGAATTTGCTGGGCTGGCTAAACAAATAATGTAACGTCCATGCGGCCCATTTATTTTTTCCTAAAATATTACAGCCCATTTGCACTTTCTCGAAATCCACGATTTTGCTGGGCTGGTTCTAATTATAATGTTGGGTTGGGCGCAGCAATGTTATCAAAAAATAAACAGGGGCTGAGCATTTTATTATAAATATATTTAAATAATAAGTGCTTTATTATTACATTGGTCCTTAAATCTTACCAAGCTTTTGTACACAATCACCAGGATTTTCGTTGCCTTAATGTAAAAAATCCAGGATTTTATTGTTAAAAAATTATTTTTATAAGTTAATAAGACGTGGGATATTGTTTTCTTATATATATAAGTATCTGTTAAATATATGATGACAATAACAATAATATATAATAACATATAAAATAATATAAATATATATAATATAGTTAGAAGGGAAACATAAGTTGGACCTGGCGTTCCTATTCTTATATAGAAAAATAGAACAGACCTCTGCGTTTTCTTCAAAAAAATACATAAGTTGGGCTGCGGATGTTTCAGGAAAAATAAAACCTAGGATGGGAGGTCCATAGGCCGGTCGATACATGACGGCCCTCAAGAAAATACAAACTGGCATGTCGTGGGCTGCGCATGTTAAAAAAGAAATCCTAGACGGTGCAGCCCACAACCCAGCTGATACTTGCTGGCCCACTGATAATAAATGAGACCTGCCAGCTCCCTGGCTTTGTTGTAAATTTATCTCCTTTAGTAACTACGTTGAAGCACCTAAAAAAATGTAACTATGTTGACAAACCCGTGGGCCCCAACGTCAGTATAGCATTAGGAGGATGTATTTTTTTCAATGAGGCACTTGCTTGCGTACGGCCATAGACCTGGTGGGTCCCGACTGTCCGGCTCTCCACATACAGTCCTCTCCATATTCCTCTCGTTTGTTCAGCATGTTCACAACGGCAGACAGCGGCGCCGCGGCGAGTGCACAAAGGTGGAGGACGAGAACGAACCGGAGCCGAGGAAGGCATGCTACAGTAATGGTAGACGTTGTGCCTTATTTCTAGCGAAACTACTGAACTAGCCTAGTGGCCAAGTGACACTACCCAACCCCTGTTCTGCCCGGGTTCGATTCCACCTGATGCAGTGAAAATATCTCCAATTTTTTTGCCTCTGCCATTATTGACATGTGGGTCCCCATTGTCATCTACGCACACCACGTCCAACACTTGCCAAAACTTCGTCCCTCATTTTCTCTGTTTTTTGCACACTCAACATTGTGTGGGCATTTTGAAAATAGCATATCTTTTTGACTGTGCATCATATGAAGATGTGCTATGCATGAGTGTTGATCAGCATGATGTTAACTGGTTGGTAGTTCCATTTTCGACCATGAATAAAACTTCCAACATGATGTTATCCCTGTTTTAAAAGGGCGTGTTAATATAAATGCTCTGCCTCTGAAACTTGCAGTTTCTTATCTGAAACTGAAACTTGCAGTTTCTTCTCTGAGAATCATGTTGTCTGCACTTTTATATGAAACTACATTTTTTTAAGTGCTAAAAATAGATCTCTAGAATTCATAAAATACTTCATATGCTCAATACTGCAAATCTGAAATTCAAAAGACATTCATATCTGAAAGTACTCTCAAAATACACAACACAAAACACAATTCACAACCTGCAAATACTGACAACCCTAAGCTCCTCCTGACAATTCACAACCTGCCCGACTATTGGGTTGGGGGGCAGTCCAATCCTATTCCTCGGCGGCAGACAGCCGCCCCGTGAGATGATGTGAACAGCGAGGGAGAGGATGGCGGGGATGCGTAGTCGGGCTAACTGCTTTTCTCCTCTTGCAGTTGGGTTCGGTCGATGAAGACTCCATCGGCTCGCTCTGGCACATCACCCTCACAAACGGCACCCTGTAGATGCTCGATCCTTCAATCTCTGGTGGATGCTCCATATTGGATAGATACTCCCACCACCGCTGCCTCACGATCGGATTCGGTGAATCTGTTTGCTCCATGGCCCAGAGGAGCAGCTGTATGTACTCCCGCGCGACTCCCTTCGGGAGTATCGCTGCCTTTTCGCTGTGTTGCAGATATTTGGCCATGGATGTCACCGTCGCCGCTAGTTGGTCCTTGTTGTCAAACCAAGACTGTATCTCCAACATCCTAGGTAGCTTCACAGGGTCGCCGTCTACAATCCTCATGTATCGGTTGTACTCCTCCATCGATCTACTTCTCCACAGCACCTTCACTCGCCGGCGGTGGTTTTTGAATGGAAGAGGAGAGGAGCGGCGCTGGTTTTGGATTAGAACGGGAGAGGAGCGACGCTGGTTTTGGATTGGAACAGGAGAGGAGGGGCGGTGGTTTTGAAATGGAAGAGGAGAGCAGCGGCGCTGGATTTGGATTGGAACAGGAGAGGAGCGGCGGTGGTTTAAGAGGAGAGGAGCGGCGCTGGTCTTTGAAGTATTTTTTTGTTTTGCGTATTTTGGGTCAAAGTTTGACCACTTACTGTATTTGACAAGCAAAATGTGAATGCATGTCACCAAAAATTGTATCGTTTGGTTCATATCTGAATGTACTTCAAATTATATTATTTTTGCAACGTATAACACATATTTTATTTGTGAAAATCATGGTCAATTATGACCCAGAATAAAAGGGAGACTAGTTAATGTGGGGTCGCTTTCTTAATTGAAGGGTAAATTGATTTTGATCCAGTCACAGCGTGCCGGCCCTCTCGTCCAATCCTAAATCGCTGCCGCACGCTCCTCTCCCTCTTCTCCATTGCAAAACCACCTTCTCTCCTCTCCATCACCTCCATTCCAAAACCACCGTCTCGCCTCTCCCTCTTATCCATTGCAAAACCACCCCCTCTCCTCTCCATCTTCTCCATTGCAAAACCACCATCTCGCCTCTCCCTCTTCTCCATTGCAAGACCACCATCTCACCTCTCCCTCTTCTCCATTGCAAAACCACCCCCTCTCCTCTCCATCTTCTCCATTGCAAAACCACCGTCTTGCCTCTCCCTCTTCTCCATTGCAAGACCATCGTCTCCGGACCTCTCAGAAGGACATCTATGGAGAGGATGCAGCCACGAATTGGGCAGATCGCCGGCAGCGACCAGGTGAGGTTAGCCAGGTTGAAGGAGATCCTTACTTGGTTTGACAATGAGTGGGAGATTTCGAGGACGGTGAGGGCCATGTGGCAATGTATGCGAAAGAGCAAGACGGCGGCGACGAGGGCAGCGATGTACTCCTCGGCGGCAGACACACCGTAGTCCTTTGAGTTCATCGAGTACCTCCTCTGGGCGATGGAGCAGACAGATTCGCCCGAAGCGAAAGTCAGGCGGAGGTGGTGGGCGTACAGGTCAAAAGTTGAGCATCCAGAGGATAACGAATTGATCGAGTACGGTGTGCCGTTCGTGAGGGTGCAGAGCCAGCCGGAGCCACAGGAGTATTCGTTCTCCCACCGCAAGAGGACGCCGGATGGCGCGACGTCGCTTCCCTACTGTTCTCCACAGTTCCCTCGCTGCTCGCCTCGTTTCAACGGCGGCGGTAGGGTTTAAGGTAAGCTTCGCACTAACCTAATCTTCCATCTGCTCATGCTTACAATTAGTGTGACGGCTAATGAAAATCATGCTTACAATCACTCTTCGAGTACTACACCAATCACCCTAAAATAGCTCTGGACCAAAAACAAAGTTGTGACACTGTGTACAAATAAAGAAAAATAGATTGGTGCTTCTTTCAGAAAAGAGTACTACCTATAAAAGTGGCAATATAAGCTACTAGTATTTGGTTAGAGGCTTTGCTGCCGAGAAAGATCCGTCCACAGAGAGTGCCACACATCCCACTGGTGGTGGATGCCAATGCTTAGATGGAGCATGGTTGGTGTCGGTAATTTTTACTTGGCACACCTCGCACTCTGCATATATGCCGGCTCCATCTGTACATTTGTGCAGTTCCACCAAAATGCAGCTGAATAACCCTGTTTGCATTATAGTGGCACTAGTTGATGAAACATACACTAATAAATAGAAGAAAATATTGCGATAGTCTCATAGTATGCCATGCTGCGAGGGCGGATGGGCCCTGCGACGCCTCATACGGTAGGCCTCATACTGGAAATCGACCCAATTCTCCCCGATACACCTTCTGCCAGTGATGAACATCAGTGTATAGTGGTAGTACAAGGAGGGGCCTTGAGACATCCCAATCTCTATTTTTGTGCAGATCAACTAAAATTAAGCACCCCAGTTTGCAGAAACACTTAAACATTAACAATGGGACTAGTTGATGAAACATATACTAACAAAGAGAAGTACTTTCTTTATCTACATTGGAAATGAAATCATAGAGAGGACACTCGCTCTATTTTAACTATATTATTACTTCATGTTATTAGTGGCACTAGGGTCGAGCAGGTGGCAAGCGAGGTGTACCGTGCATCGCAAGGATGGAGGCCGGGGGTGCTTAGACTAGGATGATGAAGCTGGCTCTTTCAGTCCCTATATTCCCCCTAAGGTTTCTGTGGTAGCATTTGGGTTGTAATCCAAACTTGGTCGAGCTGGTGCTGCGTCCCCCTACCTACCTAGCTTATGTGGCAAACTTGTCTCCTGCTAGTACTCAGTCCGTTCTAGTAATAGTTGCATAACTGCCTGTTTACACTGAGATGTTGTCGGATAATGGTTCTCTATGGTTGGGTTTCTTAAATGAAATCAGAGGAAACCCCCTCTTTCGATATATAAAAAAAATTAGTGGCACTAGCGGTGCCAAAACATTGCCTCAAATTAATAGTGCCACTAGATTAAGGTGCAAAATAATAACATTACTGCTTTATCATGGCAGTGCCAAAACAGTAGCACAAGAGCAGACTCAACATGCAGGATCTTTGGCAAATGGTCGGACCAAAAAGGAACATACCTCATGATGGGAACCATATCTGCAGTCAACGCCATCGTAGAAGGGATGACACCAGTCACCAACATGGATGATTCAATTCATGGGACCTTTTTGTGCAGTTCACCTAAAATGAAGCAATGTCCCATGAGCTAGCAGCTTCTTCTTCATTAGTTGTAATAAAATTGAGCAACATCAAGGTTGGTCGTGAAGCTCGTGGAATGTTCAACTATAATTTGGATATCATTTGTGCAGTTCAACTAAGATCAAGCATGAAATGTATATCTCTGTTTGCACAAAAAGGTGGAAAGGAGGGTGACTAACAAGTGATGAAACATACATCAAATGAAAAGAAGCATGTTCCTTATTTGAATGGCGGTCCTACAAGGACAGTAACAATTTCTAAAGCAGCAACATTGCTAGATATTAGTGTGGGCATTAGGATTAACTATGACAAACATTAAATATGACATTACTTTAATGGTGCCATTGCTTCATTTTACCAGCAACATTACATTAACAGCTGCTAAAGAGTTGGTATTTGGGCACGGGAGAGTAGGCGGACCAGGACAGTTGCATTTCTAATGAAAAGAAGCAACTTAACTTAATGGGAAATTTAGCAGGACATGAAAAACAGTGCCATTGATTCATATTACTAGAGGCATTACATTGAAAACAACATTGGTTTAACGTGTCCTTACTTTTAATAGTGCGACTGCTACATTTTACCAGTGGCATTACATAAGAGGGGCTCAGGGCAACAAACATCAAAACAGGATATCTGGGTTGGTCCCATTTTTGTTTGGTATAGCCACCTTATACTGTGTGAGGCTAGCAAATCTAGTGCTGGACATACTCTGTTGACTTGTCCCCTAGTCCCCACTTTCTTTCCTTTTTCAACCAATAGATCGGTTTATATTGAGTTTGTACTGCGTTTCCCTTTGTTTCCCTATTAGACCAAGAGACCAGTTGGATAGCCAATCTCTGCTACTTTTCGCCCCCATTATTTCCTCTTTCGACCAAGTCCTAGATTCAGGTAACAAATCTCCCCCCACCCCCATCCCCCTTTCTTCCCTGTTTGAACCAAGTAGTACTAGATTCGAATGCATGAACTAGTTTTTCCTCTTAACAGTAAAAATTTAGGTGGCTTTTGAACAGCCAATCGATCCTATCTATGAGGGGGCCTGAGAAATAGTAAAAGATACAAATGCAACGACGTCAGGAGCTGGGGAAGTAGATCAAGGCCGGTTTCGAAGAAGTTATACCTGAGGGTCGCCGGGATGTCGCTAGGTGGGCGGTGGGAGGCCGGATCTGCCCACACTACGGCAGCGAGGAAGAAGGGGTCGGAGGCCCTCCCTAGCCGGCGCTGCGTGGGAGAGAACGGCAAGGCACGCTGATCGAGACGCGTCGGCAGTGGGTAAGAGCCGTCGCCGAGGATGACCGTGTGAACATTGCACCTTCTCACCTTCCCCGGCGAAGGGGATCCGGCAGGATCTGTGACCAACGATGAGCAGAGAGAGAGAGAGTGTGGCCACCGCTGTCGTGTTTAGATCTGGAGAGGATGAGACAGTGTGAAGAGAGCCACACTAGCAAGCAAGCGCGGAGGCTCCTGCCTATATAGTGGAGTAGTTTTCTTTTATCTACCGGAGCCGGATTGACCTCGTCAATGACTGTCGAGAAGTCTTCATGCATGTGCCCCGGAGGCGCACTTGTCGTCATTTTGATCTGAAGCACCGGATTAACATATAACACGAAAAAATGCCACATGACAAGAAACCATAACCTCACTGCCCCAAGGAGACAACATGAATCTCGATGGACAAACTAGACGGGGATCAAAGGTCAAATTAAAGATAAACTCGTAGAAAAGGGGTCCATCAATAGATGTCCTAATTAACATAGCCGGCTTGACCTAGATGGCAACCGAGTAGTCTCCGTGCATGTGCCCCCAATGACCAGCGCCTTGGAGGAACTGAGTTGTCGCTGTTTAACCCTCGCAGTGATCCGAAGCACATGACACCTAATATTGCGAGATGACAAGAAACCTTTTTTTTAGATTTCTCATCAGAACTACAGCCCTGTACAACACAGCCTGCACGATATGTAGAAGATAGCCAATCCAGCCGTCTACTAGAGTCTGGTCACATGCATGGACAAACTGATCTTTCGTGTCATGCAGGGATCGTCCAGGCACCAACGTCTGTATAACACTGCTACAGTACTATCGCTCGTCTCTCTCTTCTATTAGCTCAGCCGACTTGCGGGGCCGGGGAGTGTGCCTATGGTCGGTTCTCAATTGCGGTCCCACATGTGTGTGCAAATGCAATATGACGCGCGTTCCATTCGGAGAGCGGCGTGCCAGACCGACCGACCGTCTGGGGTGCGACGCGAACGCGACGGGCGTGCTATATACATGTGTATCGCTGTTTTCTTGAGGCTTTGCTCCATGGCACAATCCATGGATACAAAATTATATTTAAAAGTCGAGGGCGGGGCTTTTCCCGCGTGGTAGGCGGGGCAGTTCAGCCTAGTCGGTTCGACAGAGAGGCGAGATGATGAGGGAGTAGGCTGCTGCAAACGTAGGGCTGTGTGATTTGACGGCGAGTTACTGCTAGACAGGTGGGGCCCTGTGATTTGACTTGCCATTATCATTTTAACTGCGACGCTACGACCGGCGTGAGTCTCCCGATTCCTGACCACCTCCATGGTATACAAGTGCCAAGTACTATACTCCTTACTCCTTTTGGCAAATGCAATAAATACTATGAAGAAACAGATAGAGAGAAGTAAAAAAATACTCTTATAGCTAACCTTACAGCTAACCTTGTTGTATGAGTGACTAAATGATGACTATGTATGACATGCCAACATAAGATAGCCTAACGCACCTGGACGGAGGAAGTAGTTTCATGCATGCGAAGTAGGCAAAAAATGCTCATTTATAGCCGTCTGAAATCTCCAAGGGCGCAACCGCGCGAGCGAGGCGACGGTCTTGGTAGGCGCGACCATGATATTGGCTGCTGATAGCCCTTAGATCTAAGATCGAACGGTCGCATGCTAAGTTGCTGAAAATTTGCAGAATAACCCTCCAAGATAGGATATTCACCCATAGGTCTAGAATCACGCCATGCAACTGTTCGATCTCAGATCCAAGGGCTCTCGGAAGCCTGTATCATGGGAGCATGGAAAGCTTCGTATTACCTGTAATTTTTCTGACGCTTGACATGCGAACACACAGATGCATGAAGCCATTTAATTGGGCGTCTAGAAGACATGACATCTAATTGGGCCCCCATAGTAGTGTGCATGAATCCATTTATCCACCGGGCAAGCCACTACCCTGCCGTTCGCACGCCCCACTCAGCATTTTTACAATCGGAAAACCGCTAGCAGTTCTCTCCTACTCATCCCCGGCCATCCTTTAACATTACGACAGTTCGCTCCTAGTCGTCCCATCCTTTCACATTACAGCAATTCCACTAATCCTAACCCTCCTCCCAAATCCATGGCGTCCCAAATCTCCATGATCGGCGGTGAGTACAAGGTTAGAACCATCACCGGCGATGAGTTTGACGTCATCTACACCCGTTCTTCCGCGATGGTGAAAGGATGCCTTGCTCGCTTCAGACGCATGTTCGAAAAGTCAAAGGGTGATGAGTGGGTCGCTGGGCTAGATGTTGAGTACACCACAGTCCTGGGAAAAGAGAAGAATCTAAAGGAGGAAGAGAAGAAGAAGCCCACCGTGATCCAGGTTTGCGTGCATAACTTGTGCTTGGTCTACCACATATGCCATGCCGACATTGAGTGCGAGGATTTTAAGAACTTCCTCGGGGGCGGCAAAGTCAAATTCATTTCTGTAGACTTTACAAACGACAAAGAAATCCTGGCTCAGATAGGCCTCGTTGTAGGCCAGCCCTTCGATCTCCAGAGGAATGTGCTGGTGTCCTCCCGTCAGCCTTCAATGCTGACCCTGGCAGCAGCCATGGTTGATCCTTCATACGATAAACTGACGAAACCTCCGCCCAAGTTTCATATTGCATGGCAGTGGAATGTACTAGATAGAGACCACATCCATTACGCTGCAATGGATGCCTACCTTTGTTTCAATATCAACAAGGGTTGGATGAAGAGCGAGAGCCAAGTGTGCAGTTCAAGCAAAGAAGTATCGACCAAGAGTAAGAGGGATAAGGACGAAGTCGAGCACATGGACGAGGAATCCGAGTAAGGTGGCAGTGTCGTTGCTCATGGTGGTTGTAATGCAGTGTCTACTAGATTAGTTGCTTAGTTTAATTTCAGGGTGCTTAGTTTTTGAGGGGTGTGTTGTGCTGAGCCCCCAGCAGAACTATGTTATGTTCCTTCTCGTTACTTTAACTCTTCAGTACGTACATACTAGTATTTCTTATAGTTCATCTTGTAGTTGGTAGTACTACCACTCGTTTCTTCACATTATATACATACAATATATATGGCCAACATCATATAGCCAGCAGTTTAGTTGTCAAAGAATTATGGGTTTTTATCATTTATGCCACCGGTTGTGTCCCACTATTCAGTTTTGCCACTAGGAATTTCAACCGCTCAAAAATGCCATCGCTTCGTTAGACACATGCTCAAAAATGCCATTGGACACCATTATTGTGACTCAAATCTCTTTTGCCATGTTATAATGACATAATTACCTATGGACCAACATGCCAGCTCTCCCTCTATCTCACTACAATAAAGTGTGGGGCCTACTTGATCCCAATAGCATTCTTATTTTCCTGTAAAATTATTCGCTTGCTTACTCCTGACATGCGGAGCCACACTTACCATTGTGAGATAGAGAGAATCGACATGTGGGTCTAGGCTTATTTTTGTCATATAACATGGTCAACGGGTTTGACGTGAAAATAACAATGTCTACTGGCATTTTTGAGCAAACATCTAACAGAACGATGGCATTTTTGAGATATCTAGTGGCATTTTTTAGCAAGCATCTCACGGATCGATGGCATTTTTGAGTAGTTGTAACTTCTAATGGCAAAACTAAGTAGTGAGACACAACTAGTGGCATAAATAATAAAAACCCAAGAATTAAATATGTATGCTAATTTCTTTAATAGAATTTAGCACCCCATCTAAGCACGTACTAGCTTTTTAATAGTACTATATGCATAATTTGGCGACGAGCGCTCTCTATATGTACCACCTTTTTTTCTTTAATTTCATCTTGTTAGTTTTGCTCCATGGCGCAATCCATCGATACTACTACTGTACAAAAGTATACATTTAAAAGGCTAGAGGGCGGGGCAGTCTCGCTTGGTCGGTTTCACAAGAGGCGAGGGCCTTTGTGATTTGACGGCTCATTACTACTGGAAGGCGGGGCCTTGTGATTTGACTGCTCGTATAAATGTTGCCGACGACCTGAGGAGGATCAAAGAACCGTGCGGTATACTCAAGTTTTCCACTGGACTACTAGTACGACGGAGGAGCACGAAACACGGCAACCCAGTGCGATATGGCGATAAAAAATGATCTAATTTGATAGTCATCGATCCCACGGCGCCGCTCATCGTTAGCATTGTTCTATTCATTCCTCGCAGAGAACATGACATGTGCGGCAAAACACCCGAAGCAAAAGAAGAAACACAGGAGAAAAAGAAGAAGGAAGATTATCTCCCCAAAAAAAGAAGGATGACGCACACACAAGTCTGGGGCGCTGCTCTCTACTACATGAAGGGTTGCTGGCCGCGGAGTTGTAACTGCTTCTTCATCACCTCCACGACCTCCATCTGCTCGCGCATCTCCTCCGCCATCTTCTTCATTCTGTCCATGATGCGGGATTTCTCGACGCGAGCCTTCATCATCTCTTCCACGGTCGCATTACATACCTTGACAGCAGCTGGGTGCTCGATGTGGAGCTTTGCCAACTCCACCTTCTGTTCCATGACGAGGGCATGCAACATCTTCACCGAGGAACTACTCTTCTCACGCATCTTCTTCCAGCCGGCGTTCTCCTCCTTCAGCAGGTCGAGCTTGTGGCGGAGCTTCGCATTGTCCTCCTGAAGTTGCAGGATTTCGCCGGTCGCCTTCTTATCTGAGGCAATACTCTTCTTCAGCAGCATCACCAAGCCGGCGGTCAACTCCCCCTGCTCATTGAGCTCAGCGGGCATGTCGTTGAGGCTCTCCTTCAGCAGCTCCACCAAGCCGTCGATGAACTCCTTCTGCTTATTGAGCTGATCAGGCATGTCGTCGAGGGATAACAACTCCAGCGCCGCCAGCTCGGCATGTTTCCCTCCGCGGCTAGGGTGCTCCTGGGAGCCCTCGCCTACCCGTGAGAGATCTTTCAAGGTCTCTGCGAGGCGGCAAGCCCTCTTTTTTTTTCGTGGCCTTGGTAGCCACTGCCTTGTTACGAGTAGTACTTGACCTAGAGCTCTACACACCAGCCATGGCAAGGACGGACGGACAAGAAAGACTTATGAGGAGGAAGGTAGAGTAATTTTTGGCTAGGTAGTTCCCCTTTTTATAACCTAGTACTAGCACTAGTACTAAAACTTGCATAGTGGGAACACATTCAGGTTTGATACGTACTAGGTGTGAGCAGGTTTGCACTTAATTATAGCATGGGAGTACTACTTTGGAATGTGATGGGAACAAGCTAAAGATTAATTGATGGTTTTGGTTTCGAGGCCCGAAACGGCTCTCGATGAGTTTAGTGGAACATAATTTCAAGTACTACTGCTCAAATGCGGTCGCACAAGTAAGTGATGTAACTGGTCGTACATGTCAGACCAAGCCAATGCGTGTCCCTTCGGTGAGATGCGGGTCCGACCGACCATCTGTTGGTGCGACCGACCATAAGTATTACGCGATGGAGACTTCTGGTTGTGGCTTCGGGTGATTGTCACGACCAAGCATTCAAAAACTAGTGATAAATCAATTACCATCTTTTTCCAAACGACCAAGTATTTTCACAGGAATACAATACATATAGATGGAGTGGTTGTCAAGGTTGCAAACCGACATCGCGTTGCAAGTTCACTGTAGCAGCAACTGAGTAGGTCACTGTATCGCTGGCGGGGAAGGAGGGCAGCTCACCTCGCCTATGATGCATGCCCAGCGGCGCCGCCGCAGCTCTTCCCGGGATTTGGCTTCTCCTACCGCCCATTTGAACAGTTGCACCGACTGCTCATGCCATTCTGCAGGCATGCGCGTTCTTTCCTCCGCAGTCGACTCCGTGAATATGATCTCTGCCATTAGCCCCAGCTCGAAATCAACGCGATGCTGCCAGATGCTGACATCCCTCAGCATCTCTCCCCTGAGATCGACTTGCGCCTCCGCCTTGTGCTTTGCCAGGCGCAGCTCCTTCGAACTTCTCTCCAATCGATGCGACGCTTCCTCGATCCGATTTGCCCTTGCTGCCCACCACCTGAAACGCAGCCCTGGCATGTCCTCCAGCGCCACCGATCTGTGATTCCAGAGCAATGGATCCCCTCTGAAACACATGTGGGTTTCGCTCAAAGGCGGCAGTGCTGTGGCCGCAGCGAGAGGGCAGCCCGCGGGATCCTGGGATCTAAGGGATTATCCATGGCGGGATCCTCCATGGCAGGATCCGGTGGGCGAGGCGGGGAGGCGAGCGTAGGCGCTAGGAGGGCCCTACGAGGCTAAGATATAGATAGTACTACTCCACTCCATCCATATTTAAATACAAAGGCCACCAACAGTAACCCAGGCAAAAATTGATCATCCTACCTGCGTCCTGGTTTATTGGCCCCCTTTTTATTTTGTGCCAATTTTTGACCAAAAATTTAACTAACAAAATGTTAATGCATGTCACTAAAAATTATATCATTGGAATCACATTTGAAAGTATTTTTCGATGACATTAATTTTTATGACATGCATAAATATTGTGTTACTTAAAATTATGGTAAAAAATTGGCACAAAATACGAAGGAGACCAATGGAAGTAGCAACCCATGATTTAACTACTCGCATGCACGCAGTGGAGTAGTAATGTCTTTCTCAACTACTTCCTCCCTCACGTCCACTCCAATTTGCATGCGCTATATTAATTAGCCATCAATGAAGTGAACGACTTTACACGCGTCAAATTATCACATGGGGTGGATCTTCATACAAAAATGCATCCCACTGTGTACCCACGTGTGCGTGCGAGGGAATGAGTGCGTGCGTGCACATCTTCGCTTCGTGCATGTACTGCCAGTGTGCGTGAGAGAGGACGAGTACATTCTTCTAGAACCAGCAGCATGTCACTGTGATCAATCCACACAAGGAGGTCGCAACAACACCTCCACATGTGCCACGTGGCTTCATGGATGCCCGCACATCATTTTAATCATAATATATTAACTGAAAAAGGAAGTACTAGTAAGGTACACATGCATTGCACGCATGAGATTTGGCAACCAAATTATGAATAAATACCACACTATAGCATGTAAGCTTTGAGTCATATATGCATGATGTAGACGTTCATTTAATTCTTATAGTTCATCTCATTCAAAATCAATTAGTTTTTATAAAAAGGTTAATCTATTTTATGATTCATGGAATTGTGCGTTGTAAAGCATAAAGTAAAAACAAATAATGGCAATTCAACTAGAAAAAAAGTTTGGGCAGTTATGATACGGAAGATTCTAGAACAAAGGAGAAGTACTTGTGTTTTGAGGTTTGTGCATTATGCTTAAGTTCAACCATGGAGTCTTCTAGATTGTACGTGTGGCAGAAGTGCTCGGATTTGCCATCTCTACACCGTCTGATTGGCTTCATCCAATGACCATCTTTCAAATTTATTCGCACTCAATATAGGGGTATAGATATAGATATAGAGGTATAGATATAGACTAGTTTGGCACATCATCTAAAGGCTTTCTATACGCTCATTTTTTCTACAAATGTGCTCCACCGTGCACCAGCGCGTTTGTATGTGGGAACGAGTGCGTGTGTGCACCTCTTCTCTTTCGCACACGTAGTCCGTGTGTGTGAGAGATACTAAGATATGGTGAGGGAATACGTGTCAATATGGTGAGGGAATACGTGTCAATGCAATTTGTGTGAAGGAGAGGCCTATATACATACATGTATGTGCATGGGGCTGGGGTGATATACGAGAAGGGAGGAGAGGGGTCGACTGCGCGAGATATCGATAGAGACAGATAGAGGGAAGAGCTCTACGAGCGTACAAGCACTGGGATATGGGGGTGGGGGGCTGGAAGATGGTGCGAGGGGCCAAGTGGAGGGAGACTATGAAGGAGTGCACAAGTGCGAGATCGATATTTAAAGAGAGGGGCTAGTGCGCGGTTGCGCGCAGTGGCGGAGCCATGAAAAATAAATGAGCTAGGGGGCCAAGCATTGCTAATCTTTATGGGGAGGGCCAATTCATCAACTTAAACCATTTTACCAGCAATTGATCTACTGATCACATTCATATTAGCCTCAATATATAGTGATGTTAGGGGGGGCAAGGGCCCTTGCTGCCCCCTGTCTTCGCCACTGTGCGCGCGTCTGAGAGATGAAGCGGAAGGCATGGATGATGAGAGAGGGACGATGGATATATAACGTGGGTGTATTAGCTATGTAATCCTATATAGAGAGGTATAGATTGATCGATGTGTACGTGGGAAAGAGGGTGAGACCTGACTAGATATATAGAATCTTCCGTATCATAATTGCCCAAAAAAATTTTAACATGAATTGCATTATTTGTTGTTACTTTATGCTTTACAACGCATAATTCCATGAATCTTAAAATAGATTAGCTTTTTTATAAAAAACTAATTGATTTTGAATGAGATGAACTATAAGAATTAAACGAACATCTACACCACCCATATATGACTCAAAGCTTACATGCTATAATGTGGTATTTATTCATAATTTGGTTGCCAAATATCATGCGTGCAATGCACGTGTACCTTACTAGTCTATACCCCTATATAGTGTGTGAATAACTTTGAAAGATGGTCGTTGGATGAAGCCAATCCGATGGTGCAGAGATGGCAAATCCGAGCACTACTGGCCATTGGATATCATCTACATTCCACCAGATTTTGCCACATGTACAATCTAGAAGACTCCATGGTTGAACTTAAGCATAATGCACAAACCTCAAACACAAGCACTTCTCCTTTGTTCTAGAATCTTCCGTATCATAATTGCCCAAATTTTTTTCTACATGAATTGCCATTATTTGTTTTTACTTTATGCTTTACAACGCACAATTCCATGAATCTTAAAATAGATTAGCTTTTTTATAAAAACTAATTGATTTTGAATGAGATGAACTATAAGAATTAAACGAACATCTACATCATGCATATATGACTCAAAGCTTACATGCTATAATGTGGTATTTATTTATAATTTGGTTGTCAAATCTCATGCGTGCAATGCACGTGTACCTTACTAGTCTAAATGGTGTTTGTGTGTGTGTTGTGTGTGTTAAACACATTGTATGTAGTATCATACCTGGTTTAGATTCTGAAATGGATACATATATTTGAATTTGAGATCGTATGTACATGTAGTTCGTATTTATATAGGAATTTACTACTCCTATAGTCATGTCATGTGTTTTGAAGATAATATTTAGATGGTTGTATAACTAACCCGAGTACAATCCCATTCAAACAGGGAAAATGTACTCAAATTTAGTCCATATGCTAGACAACACGAATTGTTTATTTATTGTTGAGGGAAGTGCAAATTGATTTGGTACTGTGCACATTATGTTTGTTGTCCCAATTTTTTAGTTTTGTTGTTGTTGTATTTGAATGCATTTATAGTAATATAGTATAACGGGACATGGCTCTCTCTAGTGATGAGGTGTAAATTGTCTTTTTTTTGTACACGTTAAGCTTGTTCTCCTGAAATTTCAAGCCGCGCCTTGTTATGCCGAAATTTCAAGCTAGCATCTCTATCTATCGTGCTGCGAAACTCCCGCCTCTTCAACCCGCGCCTTGTTAGCCCAAAATTTTAAGATATATCTTTGTCTCGTTGTGCTCTGAAAACTCCCTCCATCTCAACCCGCACCTTGCTATCCCAAAATTACAACGCGCGCGAAAACTGCCACCTCCTGTGAAATCCCGACACACGAAATGCCCGTGATACCCCTGAACCGAAAGAACCGCCTAGCTCAAATCGGTGGGGGTACTTTCATAACTTACCCCATATTTTGGACAAGCGCATCCCTAAGCCATGGTTCCCCCCTCCCATCCCATCCGCCCACCCATTCGTACACCGAGGACGCGAAAACCCGTGAAGCCCCACACCCTGCTCCGTCCGCCACCCAGCCGGAGCCTCTTCCCCGACGACGTCGTCCACAGCAACACCTCGACGTCCCTCATCCGCCGCACCGGATGAGGATCCTTCGTCGATCTCGTCGTCCCGCCGGTTTAGCCACCCCGTCCTCCACCTCCAAGGAGCTGCCCCGATGTTCCCCTCGTCTTTCGCGCCACCTCCATTCCCACACCGCCGTCTTCACCTGCACCACCAGAAGAGCAGCATCATCACCGATTCCTCGGATGAAGCTGAGGCCTAATCGGCGCCACCAAAGAGGTTCTACACTAATCGCCGCATTTTCTTCTTGATTCGATATCACGATGCTGCCGGCGCTCGGTCCCGAGACGACATAGCGCGGCTCCATCCACGGCGGTGTCGCCGGCCACTTCCTCCATGGCATCGCTCCCTCGGCGGCGACGTCCACATCAGTAGGAGTTGCTGATGCTTTGGCTCTCGCTCGCGCTGCTGCTCTGCTCTTGCTCTCGGTCCTTTGCCTGGTCTGCTCTTGCTCTTGCTCTTGCTTGCACTGCTGCTCTCGCTCTTGCTCTTGCTTGCGCTGCTGCTCTCGCTCTTGCTCTTGCTTGCACTGCTGCTCTACTCTTGCGCGCGCTGCTGCTGCACGAGCAGCAGATCCTGCTCTCGCTCGAGCCCCTGCAGCTGCTACCCAAGATGCTGCTCCACGACCAGCTGCCCGGCTCTCGTACACGCTGCTGCTCCGGGCGCTGCTGCTGCTACTGCTTTTCTGCTACTAGTGCATTCAGTTTCGACAGTAAAATTCAGTTCCGACGGCAAAATTCAGTTTCGACAGTTAAATTCAATTTCGACAGTTAAATTCAGTTTTGACAGTTAAGTTCAGAGATGAGCGGCTGATGTATTTTACATCTAGCACTTTTTGGTTATGTATTTTACGTCATCTATTGGAGATGCTATTAGAATTCCACTCAGGTTAACGTTGTCTCTCTTGTCCTGCTTTAGCCTCACCGTCGTACAACTCACCGGAGCTGCTCCAACGACGAAACCCTCCATCATAGCGGAGCAGTACCCCCGGCTCCATCTCCAGACGCCTAAGATCTTCTTCCCCTCCTCCGACAGCCAAATCAGCCGGAGCATCCTCACCGACTAACCCAATCACGCTAAGATCGACATGGCTTCGCCAAAGAGGTTGTACACTTGTTGCATCACTTTTTTACCCTACATGTTATATATATATTGTCCACTGAGCACACGTAGTAACGTGAAATATGATTAGTTTCTCCTACTATATGACAAGCAGTGAGGTACCAGGCAACTTAGCTATCCATGATGGACTCTCTTGAACGCCATCATTATTTATTTCTGCGCGTTTGAGTTGTGCATTTGTAGATGGGCCTGGGAGTTGAGCTAGTAGGGCAGTGGCCTAGGTCCAAAGTAGTAGAAGTAGAACAAAAACATTTTTTGAGTGTAGGCTTTTCCCTGCTCAAGCCTGCCTACTAGAATCGCCAGTGCTTGAAAGGAAAAGTGAAGGAAAAACATAGGAATTGGAAAGTTTCCTATGGTACTACTATTCATGCATTTGGTTCAAAGGAATGGAGCAAAGGAAAATTGTAGGATTTGTTCCTTTAGTGTCTCCTTCAAAGAAAAACCGTAGGAATTTTAATATCCACTTGTCCTCCTTTTCAAATTCCTATTCATGAAGCACAAGACTAAGAGATAGTAGCATAATAGCATTATAACCGTACATTTTCTTGTGGTTTGACTTAATCTCACCATGCTTCTTTGCATCTTGTGATCTTCCAATTCTTGTGAACCAAACACCCAGATTGGCAGAAATCCTGTGTTTTTAAATTCTCTGTTTTGCACATGCATTCCTATCCTATTCCTGTGTATTTCCTATCCCTGCATTGTTAGAATCCTCAAATTCAAACAAGCCCTTACACAATTACTTCTGTTACAGATATGTGTCAAAGAAAACCTTGTGTGGTTTGTCCCGCTCCTGCTGCGCTGTGTTTCACCCCAGCTCAGCTGCTTCAACGATGGAAGGGTTCACCACAGCAGGGATCCGCCCTCCAGACTGTCTTTCGCCGCCTCAGATCTTCTTCCCCGCCGCCGGCAGCCACGACAACTGCATTACCATCATCAATTGAGCAAATGACCTTGAGGACTACACGGGTCCGCAAGAGAGGTCGCACTCTTTCGTGTCTGCTTACGTTATGCATCGCTTAATATGATGACATGCTACTTTATCGTCCTGTTCACCGATTAGACTCCGAGTCAGGTCCAAACTAATGCTCAAACTTGAGTTTTTAAATGGTTGTGGGGTACATATTGGGGCAGCAATCAATACTATCTACCTACTATCTGGTTAATCTCGGGTGTCTACTATGAGTTTCATGTTGGGTGGACACAAACATTAAAGGAGCCATTATCTATATTTTTTAACTAAACCTATTATCTACTTGCTATCATTGGTTTTGGGTCTATCCACAGTTTGCTACCATCACTCTGGATTTGTGCATGCACTCCCTACATAATCTCACTATGTTTTATTCCTATGCATGTCAGTTATTGTACACAATGGTACTGAACATGTAGAGAAAAAGAGGCGAGCCTTGCGTGGCAATAAAATTTCATGCAGACGTCGCTCCATGGTCGGCGCAAAAGCAACCCCCTCCCCCCATTACAGACTGTAATCAAGAGGAAGATAACAGTTCAGAGGGGGATTCAGAGGGAGCATACCACTCCTATTTACCCCCTGAGGTCTTTTGCTCTAACTTGGCATGCTGATGTTGGTCATATCATGCATATGGTGCCTTGCATTGCTTACCTTATACATAAAATATCTCATCTGCTTAGTTTAGACATGCATTGTGTGAATGCCATCTGTTTAGTTTCTATATCATATATGTGAATCATGCAATGCCATCTTGTTTAGCCAGACATCATATATGTGAATTTTGCAATGCCACCCAGGTTAGCCAGTCATCTTATATGTGAATGATATCATGCCATCATTTTTTTATTACGTATTAAATTTGTCAACACTTTTAGTACATTCAATTACTTTTCCTGTGCATCAGCCATTCGACACGGTCATGAAAAAATCTGGAGTGGAAACAAGGTCTTCAGAGCAGACAATGCTATCTGACAAAGCGCATGTCTTGCTGGTTACAGATAGCTCCTCAGAGGAGGATTCAAAGACAGATGACCAGTCCTATTTCCCCCCCCCCCCCCCCCCCCGAGGTGCATGCTCTAACTTGGCATGGTTATATTGCTCATATCGTGCATATGGTTCCTTGCATTGGCATGTCATTTGCTTAGTTTAGACATGCTTTGTGTGAATGCCACCTGTTTAGTGTCTAATTACCATGTATGTGAATTTTGCAATGCCATCTTGTTGCAATACATTATATATGTGAATTATGCAATGCTATCTTGTTGCAAGGCATTATGTATGTGAATTATGCAATGCCATGCTGTTTACCCAAGCGTCATATATGTGAATTATATCATGCCATCCTTTTTTTGTATTACTCATTGCATTTGTCGACAATGTTTGTATATTCAACTGCTCTTCCTATGCATCAGCCATTTGAATTGGTGATGGAGAAATCTGGAGTGAAAACAAGGTCTTCAGAGCAGACAATGCTACCTGCTGAAGCAGATATCTTGCTGGTTACAGATAGCTCCTCGGAGGAGGATTCAGAGGCAGATGACCAGTCCTATTATCCCCCTGAGGTGTATGCTCAAACTTGGCAGGGTTATATTACTCATATCATGCATATGTTGTCTTGCAATGCTTAGTTTTTACATCATATACACAATATTGAATGCCATCTCTTTAGTTGACACATCATATATGCGATTGCCCTCTGCTCACTTGCTTAGTATATAAATCATATATTTGAATTATATCATGCCATGATGTTTACACAGACAGCATGTATCTGAATTATGGCATGCCAACCCATTTTCTAAAGACATAATATAGTTATATCATCTCATCCTGTTTATATAGTCATCCTATTTTGAATTATGTCATTCTATCCGTGAATTATACTATGCCATCATGTTTCCATCAACGACATGTTTGTGAATTATGGCATGCCAACCACTTTAATAGACACATCGTATAGTTATATCTTGTCATCCTGTTTACATAGTCATCATATTTTGAAGTATGTCATTCTATCCTGTTTAGTTAGCCATCATACATGTGAAATTGTGTCATGCTATCCTGTTTAATTAGCCATCATATATGTGAAATTATGTCATGCTATTCTGTTTGGTTAGACAACATAAATGTGAATTATTTCATGCCCTGTTTTCTTCCCTACTATCCATTGCACCTGTCTATCTTACAATGTCTGTACATTCAATTACTTTTCTTGTTTATCAGCCATTTGAATTGGAGGGGGTGATGACAGTATCTATGGGAGTAAAAACATGGTCTTCAGAAAAGATCGTGCTACCTGTCGATGCAGATAGAACCACGGTTGTACTTGCCCAAGAACCAGCCCCACCACACATAACCCAGACTCACGCAGATTGTACCTCGACCTAGTTGGACAGAGAACCAGCTACACCCCTTCTAACCCCAACCCCAGCAGATAGTAACCCAGTTCCAGTTGACACAACACCGTCTCCACCACAGAGCACCCAAACACGAGAAGTTAGTAAGGTAACTGCAGTGCCCAAAGCACGAGGACCACCACTCCAAACCCCAAGTCAACGCTTAAAGCAGAAGAAGAATTGTTCTCAGGTCAGGTTCCGTAGCTATGGTTCATACTCCTTTGCTCTTGCATCATTGTATTTACTCATACCAACTAATTTCAAATTTGAAGGATGCAATTGAAACTCCAATGGCGCAACAGGTATGTTTTAAACCTGTTTCTTTCACGTGTTTGCTGTTGTAACTTGCTCTATGTTGATTTCAGTTTCAATTGAATAAACAGTTATGTTCTCATGCCATGCACATTACAAGTGTTGTTACTGCTGTGTAGTTTCCCACACTTATATTCTGTCTATGCTGCTTTGTCTTAAATAGATATGATTTGAACTGTCTCTATCTTGATTTGGCAACATAAACTAGAATGATATAGACCATACAGTGACCATACTACATAGATATATGTTTGTTTCATGTTGTTATCCTGTCCACCTTACTACTGAACTGGTTTACCAAAATGAGTTTCATATACAACATGGTAAACCTGTGATGTGTCTGTTTGTTTCTCTTTTAGAATGCAGATAAAATATTTGAGAAGAGTACCCCGTTATGCAATGGTAAAGGAAGTAATGCAGATAAGGTTCAAGATAGTGAGACATCCCTGTTGGTCTCCAAGAAAGCTGATAAAAACTATATTGAAGACACTGAGACAACCCCAAAGTCCTGTCTTGATGTAGTGTTCGAGTTACTGGCCACTACTTCTGGCACCAGCTCTTCGAACTCGCTGCCTGAATCAGTTCGGCTTCTTGAGTCTCAACTTCAAGTTGAAAGACATCGATCAGATGTTCTGTGACAGGAAGCCGAAGGACTGAGGAAGTCCCTGCAGAATTCAGATGCATACTTTATGGTGCAACAGCAAGCGCTGGAGGATTTAAGTGCCAAATAAGAGAAAGTTAATAAGCTTGCTAAGCATCTTGCCAGCATTATGGGTACCCAGGATATTGTTTCTTGAGATCTTCTGAAGTGGTTTCAGTTCTGGACTTGTTTTGCTGCGGAGTTTATTTGCACTGGTCGCCAACTTTGACAACCAGTGTATCTGATATGCTGCTTTGTTCCCTATATTTGCATTGGTGGCGAACTTTGATGCCCAGTGGATGTAATATGTGTAATAGCCGTGATAACCTAGTGTAAGTTGCTTGCTTATTTATTTCCTTGTTGTCTTGTTTATTTGTTTGCTTGTAGTCAGTGCAGTTCTTTTTCCGTGGTTTGCTAGTGGCCGCAATAAACTATTTTTTAAAACTAGGACACAGTAACCATGGGCTACATATTTACTGTAGTGACCATGGGCCGCCTACGAGCCGTAGAAACAATGGGCCTTCTACGGGCCGTAGAAACAATGGGCCTTCTACGGGCCGTAGCATCAATGGGCCTTCTACGGGCCATATGATCGATTGGCCAAACATGGGCCAATAACGGACCGCATTATGGGCCGTAAACGGGCTAGAGTTGGAATCGTCCATTCATGGGCCGACCATAACGGGCCGTTGTTAATCGGCTATATTTGATGACGCTATGAAAACGGCCCAACGGATTAACGGGCCGACTGTAACCACGGGCTGAATTTGGCCCACAAGCATGAAAGGCCAGTAACGGGCCATAAGTAACCGAATGCTGGAAATGAGCCCAAGGATAAATGGGCCCCGAGAAGGCTGAAACATAACACGGGCTGGAAACGGCCCAATGGAATAATGGGCCGTTAATGGGTATAAAGCGATACACTATTCATTACGGGCCAGTTTCACCATGGGTCGTTAATGGGCCAAGAGTTACAAAGGGCCTGATATGGGCCGAAAGACGTCATGGGCCATACATGGGCCAGAAGTTACAATAGGCTGGAATCATATTGGACGGCCCAGATGACGCTACTGGGCCTAATTCGGATAGGCCGTAATGGGCCGTGAGTTAGCGGGCTGTAAATGGGCTATGTGCGAATAGGCCGTTAACATGCTTTCCGTGGGCCGGCCCGCTACGTTTTGACCAAGTCAAACGGGCCGGCCTTTTCACCGGAATGGGCCTTTGTTGGGCCGTGCCACGTGTCGACGTATCATAGGCGCCTCCGGTCCAATGAGTGGATGACATCTGTCCCAACGGTGAGCCGACACGTGGTTCCTCTGGCCATTGAGAATTTTACACGTGAAAAATCCCCATTGGTCCGAGCTGTTAATGGGTTATCGGATCCAAAAATAGACCCGATAGCTTAACGGCAACCCATTACGGTGGATGCCACGTGTTGGTTACCCTTGACGAAAGCACTTCCATGACGCGCCATTTATCGTCATGGAAGTGGACACTACCGTGATGATGTTTTTGCTAATGTCATGTAACACTTCTACGACAGCACAGGTATGACTATCTTGATTCTGTCATAAAATCGTCATGGATATACATGCATGACAGAAAACGTGACCTACTGTGACAAACACGTATCATCACGGAAGTGGTTTTTTTTGTAGTGTTAGATCTTTGCTTTATGCCTAGCTAGGGGCATAAAACAATAGCGCTTGTTGGGAGACAACCCAATGAATAAAATTTATTTTTGTCTTTTTCTTTCTGTTCTTGAGTGTTTGCACAATTATTCTACTGTTATGATTGTATTTTTTGTGTTTTCACTAGTGTTTGTGCCAAGTAAAGCCTTTGGGATAGCTTTGGTGATAGTTGATTTGATCTTGTTAGAAAACAGAAACTTTTATGTGCAGAAAAATAATCTTTTAGAACTACAGAAGCAACGAAAAATTCTGAATTTTTTACAAAGGATTGATATACAAATTTAATCTGTTGTCCTAATTTTTTAGAATTTTTAGATTTACAAAAGTATGAGAACAATTCGCATCTTTACAGACTGTTCTGTTTTTGACAGATTCTGTTTTCTTTGCATTGTGTGCTTATTTTGATGAATCTATGGTTTGTATTGGAGTGTATAAGCCATGGTAAAGTTAGAATACAGTAGATATAATGCAATAACAAAATTTGAATGGGTTTTCTACAGTACTTAAAGTAAATATTGGTTTTCTTATACTAACGGATCTCACGAAGGTTTTGTTGAGTTTTGTGTGATTGAAGTTTTCAAGTTTTGGGTGAGATTACGATGGATGAAGGAATAAGGAGTAAGAAGAGCCTAAGCTTGGGGATGCCCATGGCACCCCAAGCGATTATCCAAATATAAGCAAGCAACTAAGCTTGGGGATGCCCGAGTGGCATCCCCTCTTTCTTCTAACAACCATCGGTATTTTACTTGGAGCTATATTTTTATTCGTCACATATCATGAGTTTTGCTTGGAGCGTCTTGTATGATATGAGTCTTTGCTTTTTATTTTTAGTCAAGTATCCTTGCTGGACACACCTATTTGAGAGAGCCAAAATTATGCTATGATTTGTTAGAATTGCTCTCTATGCTTCACTTAAATCTTTATGACCTATGGAATTGCTCTAGTGCTTCACTTATATCTTTTTGAGCACGGTGTGATTTAGTATTTTTGAAGAAATGCTCTCATGCTTCACTTAGATTTGTTTGAAAGTTAGTAATTTTTTTAAGAAATTCTCTCATGCTTCACTTAAATTATTTTGAGAGAAGAAATTTTTTATGCTCATGTTCTTCACTTAGATTTGTTTGAGCTATCAAAAGCAACATATGAAATTAGTCCCAAAGTGATAGATATTCAAGAGGGATATAATAAAAACTTTCATGAAGATCATTGGACAGAATACACTTGATTCTTTGTAATAGTTTTGCGATATGATGATATAATATGTCAGTCATGTTGGTGAGTAGTTATGCTTTAGTAAGAATATTGGTGTTAAGGTTTGTGATTCCCTATGCAAGCACGAAAGTCAATAGTTATGCAATGAAATTATATCCTACTTGTGGTGCATTATTCGGTGTTAGTTATGCTTAATGCTCGCTTGTGAGATTTTTCATTTCTTGGTTGGACGCTTCTCAATCTTTTGCTAGCCTTCATTTGCACTAGGTATGATCACTACTTGTGCATCCAAAATCCTTAAACCTATTTTGCCATATGAGTCCACTACACCTACCTATATGTGGTATTCTTTTGCCGTTCTAAGCAAATTTGTATGTGCCATCTCTAATTTACAAAATAAACTTCTCTTTTGTGTGCTCGTACCTCTCATGAAATGGTAGGGGGTGGCTGATATTTTTCCATGCTAGATGTGTTATTCTCAAGATGAGTGTTTATTCACTTGTCGTTGCACGAGAGTACAGCAAAGGTATTAGGGATGCCCAGTCCCGAAATGAAAAATGAATTTACTTTATGTTGTCAAATAATAAATTCCTTGGAAAGTGTTGGTATGGACGGCACCCGTGAATTCGGTTAGCCGTGGAACGTGAAAGTATGGTGGAAAAAGGAAAAAACTTTATTTTCTGTTTGGGAACCGCCTATGACATATCTAGCATGGAAAGTATTGGGAACTACTCGATCGTTTTCGTTGACAGGAAAAGCATGCCACCCAAAATATTTTTATCTCTATCTTTTTCGCTTGGAGCTTTGGCACCTCTACAAATCCCTACTTCCCTCAGCGAAGGGCCTTTCTATTTTACTTTATGCAATTTTTATTTTTATTTGAGTCTCCATCTTCTCTTATAAAGCACCAACTAAGGGGCACTATGATCGTACTTGAGCATTGGGTATAGCTAATATGCGAGCGTGTTTTATAAATGGATCAATGATTGAGCATAATGGGCTAGGGATAAATTGCTCTAGTGTTGATATTTTGAAAGACATGGTTGCTTGTTGATATACTTGAGTATTGAAATCTTCATGTCAAAACTAGACTATTGCTTTTTGAATCGTATAAAAGTCCAAATGTCCATGTTACAAAGAAAAGATTATGTGATTAACATGTTAGGCAGCATTCCACATCAAAAATTCTGTTTTACCATTTACCAACTCGAGGACGAGCAGGAAATAAGCTTGGGGATGCTAATATGTCTCCAACGTATCTATAATTTTTGATTGTTCCATGTTGTTATATTATCATTCTTGGATGTTTTACAATCATTTTATAGCAACTTTATATCATTTTTTGGGACTAACCTATTGACATAGTGCCCAGTGCCATTTGCTTTTTTTTGCTTGTTTTTTACTTCGCAGAAAATCAATACCAAATTGAGTACAAACATAGCAAAACTTTTTGGTGATTTTTTCTGGACCAGAAGACACAAGTTGGGCCAAGGAAGTACTAGAGGGGTGCCCCGAGGGGGGCACAACCCACCTAGGCGCGCCTAGGGGCCCAGGCGTGCCCTGGTGGGTTGTGCCCACCTCGGTGGCCTCCCGCACCGCCTCTTTGCTCTATAAATACCCCAATATTCCAGAAACCCTAGGGAAGTCGACGAAAATCAATTCAGCCGCCGCAAGTTCCAGAAACCACAGATCCAATCTAGACACCATCACGGAGTGGTTCATCATCCTCATTGGTGCCTCTCCGATGATGCGTGAGTAGTTCATTGTAGACCTACGGGTCCGTAGTTAGTAGCTAGATGGCTTCCGCTCTCTCTTTTGATTCTCAATACAATGGTCTCTTGGAGATCTATTTGATGTAACTCTTTTTTGCGGTGTGTTTGTTGGGATCCGATGAACTTTGAGTTTATGATCAGATCTACGTTTTTATCCATGAAAGTTATTTGAGTCTTTTGATCTCTTATATGCATGATTACTTATAGCCTCGTATTTGTTCTTCGAATCTTTGGTTTAGTTAGGCCAACTAGATCAATTTTTCTTGCCATGGGAAGAGGTGCTTTGTGATGTGTTCGATCTTACGGTGCTCAATCACAGTGACAGAAGGGGAAATGACATGTATGTATCATTGCTATTAGGGATAACAAGATGGGGTCTATTACTACATGAACAGATCTTGTCTACATCATGTCATCGTTCTTATTGCATTACTCCGTTTCTCCATGAACTTAATACACTAGATGCATGCTGGATAGCGGTCGATGTGTGGAGTAATAGTAGTAGATGCAGGCAGGAGTCGGTGTACTAATCTTGGACGTGATGCCTATATAATGATCATTGCTTGGATATCGTCATGATTATTTGAAGTTCTATCAATTGCCCAATAGTAATTTGTTTACCCACCGTATGCTATTTTTCTCGAGAGAAGCCACTAGTGAAATCTATGGCCCCCGGGTCTCTTCTTTATCATATTTGCCTTCGAGATCTATTTTTATTTGCTTTTATTTTCAGATCTATTAATCCAAAAACCCAAAAAATACCTTGCTGCAATTTATTGTTATTTATTTTATCTCGCGTTCCCGCGAGATCTATTTATCCAATCTACTACAATTTTATCTATCTTTTTACCCGGGAGGGATTGACAACTCCTCTTTTACGTCGGGTTGCAAGTATTTGTTCTTTGTGTGCAGGTACCATTTACGTAGTGTTGCGTGGTTCTTCTACTGGTTCGATAACCTTGGTCTCATCACTGAGGGAAATACCTACCGTAGCTGTGCTGCATCATCCCTTTCTCTTTGGGGAAATACCTATGTAGTTCAAGCCGCATCACATACCAACAAACAATCATGCCCTGCTAAATAAAAATGCTAAAGAACGTTATCCCTACAAAATCATATCGCCTTGTGTCATGCTCTATCTTCTTAACTCAAAGTACAAATCATGCACTACCCTGGTGTCAGCCAAGCAATTGGTTCATACTTTTTAACGCGCTTCAGCTTTTTCAACCCCCATCCAATATATGAGCGCAATCCATGGAAATAGCACTATGGGTGGAATAGAGTATGGTGGTAGAGATTAATATGGAGAAGAAAACAAGGAGAAAGTCTCACATCGATGAGGCTAATCAACGGGCTATGGAGATGCCCATCAATTGATGTCAATGCAGCGAGTAGGGATTGGCATGCAACGGATGCACTAAGAGCTATGAGTGTATGAAAGCTCAAAATGAAAACTAAGTGGGTGTGCATCCAACTTGCTTGCTCTAGAAGACCTCAGGCATTTGAGGAAGCCCATCATTGGAATTTACAAGCCAAGTTCTATAATGAAAAATTCCCACTAGTTGTATGAAAGTGACTACATAGGAGACTCTCTATATGAAAAACATGGTGCTACTTTGAAGCACAAGTGTGGAAGAAGAAAGTAATATTGCCACTTCTCTCTTTTTCTCTCATTTATTTTTTTGGTGGGCTCTTTTTGGCCTCTTTTTTTCTGGGCTCTTTTTGGCCTCTTTTATTTATTTATTTCCTCACTTGGGACAATGCTCTAATAATGAATAATGATGATCATGTGACATCCCAGATTACTAAACTCTAGTTATGCTAATTAACTTGCCATGTCATCATGATTAATAAAGCCTAATTGCAATTAAGGACTAATTCAACTTCAAATTCAAATTTTAACATGCAAGTCAAAATATTATTTCTTCAAACATAGAAAAAAAATTGTTGATAATATTCCAAATAATCCTCAAGTAATTGCCAAGAGGAAATCAACCTCATTTGAATTCCCAAATTAACTACAGCAACTCTTAAAGTGGACCAGCAGCACTTAATGTGGCCATTTTAAAGATAAACAAATAGTTAAACATTTCCAACTGTCCCCCGAACCTTGTTAGTAGCTTTGAAATATTACCTTGTACTTACATGTCAAGTTTCATGTATAACAAAAATCATTTTCTATTTTAAATAAATGCAAAACACTAGCTGATTCAATTTACAGAAAAAGAAATAGAAAAAGTAACTATGCACTCAAGCCCACAGTCTACAGTCGGACGGTCCAGCCCAACTATGGTCATCCCCAACCTCCTATTCACCCACGTCATGTTGATCTCCTCTCGGGATTCATCTCCCTTCAACATTCGAATAACAATCTTTGTCACCTCTTCACCACATAGATGCCAATACTTTTGAAAAAAAATGTGTCGGGAATCCATCGGGGCCCGGGGCCTTCATAGGGAACGTCTGAAATAAAGCACTCTTCACCTCCCCCTCGGTGATAGTTTTACATAGCATCTCATTCATTTCAGCACTCACTTTACAAGGTACGTGCGACAGAACATCCTCCATCCCTATAACTCCTTCAGACGCATATAAATGCTCATAAAATTCGACTGCCATCTGCTTGAGTTCCACCGGGTCCTCGCAAATAGTGCCATTAGGTCACGTGAGTAGCTGAACCCGATTCTTCTTGCGTCGGCTCAATCCTTTTTTATGAAAAAAACTCGTGTTCTGATCCCCCTCCAGCAGCCACTGTATGCGCCCCCTTTGGCGCCACATCACCTCTTCCCAGAACCGAAGTTCTATAATACGCTGCTCTGTCTTCACCTCTTCATGGGATGCACTGACCTGTGCTTGGTCCTCTCGCAGAAGCGCCAAACGTTTTCGTAGCTTACGTAGTTCCTCTAGAACAGCACCAAAAGTGGTCGAGCCCTAACCCATTAAAGCCGCCGACACATTCTGCAATTTTTCTAACAACTGCACAACTGATACAACCTGCGTTCTGCCCCATGCCTCTTCTACCAACGCCTGGAAGCCCTCATGGCGCTCCCACATCAACTCGTATCGAAACGGCCGAGATTTTCCTATCCTCTGATTATGTGCCTCCATGCTGTTAAGAAGTATGGGTGAATGATCATACTTCACCGCATGAAGGTGGCACACTGAGGCTAATGGGAACATGGAGCTCCAGTCCGCCGTCGCAAGGGCTCGGTCGAGCCTCACTCTACAGTAAGCACCATTCTAGATCTTTTGCTCGAACGTCCAGTCTAGCCCATTGTACCCCAAATCAGCCAACTGACAAACATCCACCACATCCCTAAATGCATTGATCTGACCCAATTCTCTCTCATTAGGTCCAAACTGTTCTTCACGACTCA
Source organism: Thinopyrum elongatum (assembly GCA_011799875.1). Taxonomy (NCBI): domain Eukaryota; kingdom Viridiplantae; phylum Streptophyta; class Magnoliopsida; order Poales; family Poaceae; genus Thinopyrum; species Thinopyrum elongatum. The sequence goes on along the minus strand of CM022299.1, from coordinate 243,503,187 downwards.
GAACCTCATTAAAATCACCAATACATAGCCACGGTAGCTCGCAGTCTGCTTTCAAATATCTCATCATATCCCAAGTTTTATACCACAGACTTCTGTTAGCCTCGCCGTACCAACATGTTAAACGCCAAGGCTCTTCTCCTCTCTCCTTAACCTCCATATCTATGTGATATTTTGAAAAGTTTCTCAGTTCAAGCTCTAAGGGGCTCTTCCAGTAGATGCACAGCCCCCACTCCTCCCTGTACTCCCTACACCATATGCACTATCATAACCCAGAGTTCCTGCCAATCCTTCCTTGCGAGACTTTGCGATTTGTGTCTCCACCACACAAAGGATCATCGGCGCACTCTCCCGCGCAAGATCGCGGAGTTCATGAACTATCGCGGGGTCGCCCAACCCACGACAGTTCCAGCATAATATCGACATTAGGCAATGCGGTCCTCCGTGAGGGAGGCCGCCGATGTTGCCAATTCATTCTCTGATTTTGTCATCTTATCCATGTTGCTGCTCTGTCCCTTAGTAGGAAACGCTCCCTCCTTGATCTTCTTTCTTCTGCCTGGGTCATCACCAGGAGGTTTTTTCTTTGTAGAATCTGCATGGGTCTTGACTGCGAGGTGATATTTTAGTACAAAAACAATCTGCACCATCCTGATGGACGGACGTCGCCCACAGACCCGCGTAGACATCTCATGAACGAGAAGCACCTCGTCCTTCCTCTCGTCATGGATCACCACTATAGTCTGAACTTGATCACGAACTCCATGTGCCCCTAACTCCTTACTTCCAAGAATTGCCATACTTGAACCCGTAGTCCGCCGAAGAAGGCAGCCTGTTAGCTTAGCCCTAGGCTCAGGACCCATCCCTGACCAGCAGAGACCGTCCGGCCGGGAAGGAAAGACTCAACGGCGGCAGTGCCGCCAGAGTAGATTAACCCTAAACGAGAGGGTAGATATCTGCACTTTGTGCCTAAGGTACAGAACCCAACATTTCTGTCTCAGTTCCGGCCTATAAGCTTGTGCAACGTGATTTACAAAATCGCTTCAAAAGTACTTGCTAACCGTCTGAAGCAGATTCTCCCGGAAATTATCTCTGAAGAACAGTCGGCCTTTGTGCCGGGTCGCTTGATCATGGACAATGTTATTACGGCATATGAGTGCCTTCATTTCATGAAGAATAGCAGAAGCAAGAAAAATGGTCATTTTGCATTAAAGCTAGATATGATAAAAGCGTATGACCGTGTGGAGTGGGTATATTTGGAGGCTATTATGAAGAAACTTGGTTTTTGTAACTACTTCGTCAAGCAAGTTATGAGAAGGGTGTCCTCCGTTACCTTTTCTTTATTGTTTAATTGAAGTTGCAGCCAGGAGTTTTCTCCGACATGAGGCATTAGGCAGGGGGATCCCATCTCACCGTACCTGTTCTTATTGGCAGTTGAGGGACTATCATGTATGATGAAGAAAGGAAGCGAGGATGGATCTTTTGAGGGCATCAAAATTGCGCCCTCGGCGCCAAAAGTTAATCACCTCCTTTTTGCTGACGATTGTCTGCTCTTTAGAAGGGCGACGACGGAACATTCGGAGACTTTGAACAACATTCTGATTGCATACTGTCAAGCTTCTGGGCAGCGCATAAACCACGACAAGTCATCCATTTATTTCGGGAAAGGCTATCCCGCTGATTGTAGAGATATGGTAAAGGGTATTTTGGATATCCAGAAAGAATCATTATGTGAGAGATATTTGGGGTTCCCTTCGGATGTGGGGTGCACAAAGAATGGTGTGTTTGCTTATTTGAAAGATAGAGTGTGGAATAATGTGCAAGGATGGATGGAACGGTGCCTTGCGGGAAGTGGCAAGGATATTCTTATCAAGTCAGTGGTGCAAGCAATACCAACATACTCCATGGCTCTATTCAAGTTACCGAGAGGTCTATGTCAGCATATTACAACAATGATTCATAAGTTTTGGTGGGGGAGTAAAGCAGGTGAGAGGAAGACGGCATGGGTGTCATGGGAAACTATGTGCATGCCGAAATACAAGGGAGGTTTAGGGTTCCGTGATATGGAAATTTTTAACCTTGCTCTTCTGGCGCGTCAGGCGTGGAGATTACTTAAGGAACCAGATACCCTAAGTGCTCGTATTCTTAAGTCGGTCTACTTCCCCTACTCTGACATTCTATCAGCTGAGGTAGGATCGCGACCGTCCCAAATATGGCGGTCCATCTGTGAAGGACGTGATATACTCTGTACAGGGCTGATCGAGCGAATAGGGGATGGTGCATACACCAACATATGGAATGATAATTGGTTACCAAGGAACTTTAATATGAGGCCAATATGTACTGTATCTGCTAATCCTCCTTCCCAAGTTTTGGAGCTCATATTGCATGCAACCAAGTCATGGAACGAGCAAGCACTTGAGGAGCACCTTCTTCCCATGGATACAAAAAATTTAAGGCAAATCCCATTAAGCCACAAGGCGCAGCAAGACTTTTATGCTTGGCAATATGAAAGAAGCGGCTCCTTCTCTGTTCTCTCATGCTACCGGCTAGTGGTAGAAACTAAGTATAGGAGGGAAGCCTGGCTCAACGGCGAGTCGAGCAATTCGGATACGGCTCAGCAAGAGAGAAGCTGGAAGCAGCTTTGGGGCGTGAAGGTTCCAGCCAAGATCCGTGTGTTCGCTTGGCGACTGGCACGTGCGTTGTTACCTATGGGGCAGGAAAGGGAGAGAAGGCACATGACTGACGAAGCATTATGTCCGATCTGCAAGGCAGCAGTTGACTCGTGGCGACATGCGCTACTGGATTGCAACATGGCCAAGAGTGTGTGGTCTCTACATGATGATGACTCTCTGCTCCCTGTTTATGGTGATGAGAGTTCAGATCCCAAGCTGTGGCTTTTTAATTTGTGTAACACACTCAGCAAGGATAAATTTGTTTCGGTTCTTGTGACGTTATGGGCAATATGGTGGGCACGCAGAAAGTCCATCCATGAGCAAGAATTCCACAGCCCGTTATCTACAATCAGTTCATTGAGAAGTATCTACACGAGCTTGAGGAGCTTCCAGCGAGACCTTCAGTTATCAGGTCTACAAGGCATCCGGCACCGGGGAATAGTACGGCTTGGATACCGCCGGAAGCAGGCGAGGTGAAGTAGAACATTGACGGGGCAGTAGCTAAATCATCCAACACCGGGGCGGTTGGCGTTGTTTGCCGTAATGAGGTTGGTCATTTTATTGGTGCCTCAGCGGTAGTTTTTAAGGGTAACACCGATCCCTCGACACTTGAAGCGTGTGCATGCAGGGAGGCCCTCGCCCTCGCCGAGGATTTGGTTGTGAACAAAGTTCGCATTGCATCAGACTGTCTGAGAGTCATAAATGACCTGAAGAATCCAGGCCATCTCGGGGAGTATTGCATGATTGTGCAGGAGATTAACGACAAGAAGCGGAATTTCCAGAGCCGTGAGCTCATCCACGAGCATCGCGCAAATAATGGTGAGGCACATAGACTAGGTAGAGTGGCTACTACTCTTGATAGTGGTCGACATCTGGCTCATTGATCCTGCGGATCACCTTTGTATCCCTTTGAATTTTGACACATGAAACAAAGCGCGGTGTTCTTCTCAAAAAAATAAATAAATTCACCCACATCATCATGGAGCACGCGCGCCCACACATGCCTTCGATCTCCACGCGTCATCCATCCAGTGAGCTTCGAGGAGGATAAGATCAAGCTCCACCGCCTGGACGAACCCTAAATCCCCATTTTGTCTCTCTTGCATCACATAGTCGATTTAGGCCCTCGCCCAAGACCGAGAGCTGTCGTCGCCACGCCGTCTTTGTTGTCATTATAGACGGGATAGTTTGCAATACAATGGACGTTGTATTGATGGGGTGCTGGTGCACGTATATATAATTACAAGGGAAGGCCTCTACCTCAACTATAGAAGACTAGGAGGTGGGCCACAACTCCAATATACATGCAACACAAAATACAACTCAACACCCCCCCCCCACAGTCGAAGCGTCGCCAGAGACACACAGTCTAGACCGAAACTCCTCGAAGACGGAAGTAGGCAATCCCTTAGTCATCACATCAGCAAACTATTGCGACGACGGCACGTGAAGAACCCGAACACGACCAAGGGCAACCTGCTCGCACACGAAGTGAATATCGAGTCAATATGCTTCGTACGTCGATGGTGCACCGGGTTGCCGGAAAGGTAGACCGCACTGACGTTATCGCAGTAGACAAGAGTGGCCTTATGAACATCACAAAGCAACTCCTGGAGCAGCTGACGGAGCCAAGAGCACTCGGCCACGGCATTAGCCACGGCGCGATACTCTGCCTCGACGCTGGAGTGGGAGACCGTGGGCTACCGCTTCGATGACCAAGAGATCAACGAGGGCCCAAGGTAGACGCAGTAGCCTGACGTGGAGCGTCGAGTGTCGGGACAGCCAGCCCAGTCAGCATCCGAGTAGGCCACGAGGTCGGTGGAGGCGGAGGCCGTCAGGGTGAGTCCCAAAGACATGGTGCCGCGTATATAATGGAGAATACGCTTCACCAAGGTCTAGTGGGAGTCACGCGGAGCGTGCATGTGGAGGCACACCTGCTGAACAACGTACTGCAGGTCCGGTCGAGTCAGCGTCAGGTACTGTAAAGCACCAACAATGGAGTGATAAAATGCTCCATCGGATGCGAGAGACCCCTCCAGAGTAGAGACCTTCACCTTCGTGTCGACGGGGGTGGGCGCCGGCTTGCAGTTAAGCATATCCGCACGCTCCAGGAGCTCGTGGGCGTACTTCTGCTGATGTAGAAAGAAGCCGTCAGCCCGGCGGACCACCTCGATGCCGAGGAAGTAGTGCAGGGGCCCCAAGTCCTTGAGGGTGAACTCATCACGAAGACGAGCAGTCAGCCGCTGAAGGAGATCGGGAGCGGACGCCGTGAGGATGATGTCGTCGACGTAGAGCAGCAGATATGCAGTGTCGGCTCCCTGATGATACACGAATAGTGAGGCATCGAAGCGAGTGGACCGAAATCCCAGAGACTGCAGGAAGGTGGCGATACGCTGGTACCAAGCCCGAGGCGCCTACTTCAACCCGTAAAGAGAATGGGAGAGCAAGCACACAAAGTCTGGGTGCTCGGCGTTAACGAAGCCAGTGGGCTGCTCACAGTACACCTGCTCGGCAAGATGGCCGTGCAAGAAGGCGTTGGAGACATCCAACTGGTGCACAGCCCAGGCATGCGAGACCGCCAACTGGAGCACGGCGCGGATCATGCCCGGTTTAACAACCGGGGTGAAGGTGTCGGTGAAGTCCACGCCCGCGCGCTGCCGAAATCCACGAACCACCCACCGAGCCTTGTAGCGCTCGAGAGAACCGTCCGGGCGAGTCTTGTGGCGAAACACCCACTTGCCAGCGATGATATTGGCACGAGGGGGTCGCATAACAAGTTGCCATGTGCGGTTGCACTGTAGGGCGTTGAACTCCTCCTGCATCGCAGCTAGCCAATGGGGATCCCAAAGGGCAGCACGAGCGGAGGTGGGGACTGGTGATGGCGTCGACGTCGAGGCGGCGCACACAGACTCGTCGGAGGAGTAGCGCGTGCTCAGCCAAAGCACTCCTGCTCGGGCACGGGTAGTCACGCCAAGAGGCGGGACAGCAGGGCCGGCGATAGCGGCAGGGGCCGTGGCCACGACAGGGGCGCCGGCGGCGGGGGGGGGGGCACCCACGGCGGCGACAGGGGCCGCGACACCGGTGACGGGGGCCACGGCGGCGGCAGCAGGGGCCGCGGCGGCGACAGGGGCCGCGGCGCCGATGACGGGGGCCGCAGCGGTAGGGACGCCAGCCGAGCCAGCGGCCGAGGGGGCGACGGGCGAGGAGGATGTCGAGCCCGTCGCCGGGGTGGCGGCGCCAGCTGGGGTGGCGGGCGGAGTACCCACCGGCTCATCCTCGTAGGAGGGAGACGGGGATCCGGGGGCCCGGTCAGACTCGACCTCTGGGGAGGGAGTCAAAAAACCGTGCGATGGCGGCAGAAGGCGCTGTGCCGGGGGGGCCTCCGGGGGCCGCCGCCGCGCATCACTCCAAGAATGGGGCGCGGGGGCCGGCGCAGAAGTGGCCGAAGCCGGAGGAACCTGAAAAAAAGGGAACACCGTCTTGACAAAATACACGTGCCTTGAGGTGTACACACGATGAGTGACAGGATCATAGCACCGGTAACCTTTGGTGTTAGGAGGGTAGCCAAGGAAGACGCATGGACGGAACGTGGTGCGAGCTTGTGTGGCATGGTGGACGCGGTGCTGGGATAATAGAGACACCCAAAGATGCGGAGACCATTATAGGACGGTGGTGTACCAAAGAGAAGGTGGTGAGGGGCGTAGTTCCACCGAGGACGACACGGACGAATGTTAACTAAAAGGGTGGTAGTGGCGGGAGCATCGGGCCAAAATCAAGCGGGCACGTTACAGTGAAAGAGTAACGTGCGAACGCAGTCATTAAGAGTGCGGAGAATGCGCTCGGTGCGGCCGTTCTGCTGTGAAGTGTAACGACAAGTCAGACGAAAGGTGGTGCCGTGAAGCAAGAAGTGTGCGGAGAGTGACATTGTCAAACTCTTTTCCGTTATCGGTCTGGAGTGCGAGTATGGGGCGACCGAACTGGGTGGTGACGTAGGAATAAAAGGCGGTGAGTGTGGCTAAAGCATCAGATTTACGACGAAGAGGAAAAGTCCACACATAATGAGAATAATCATCTAAAATCACCAAGTAGTATAGATAGCCCGTGTTACTTGCAACGGGAGACGTCCAAACATCACTACGAAGTAATTGAAACGGAAAAGTGGAAACTGAAGTAGACGCACTAAAGGGAAGACGAACGTGCTAGCCCAAGCGACAAGCCTCACAGATATGATCATCGAGCTTATTGCATGAGAAAGAAAAACTCCTAAGAATCTGACGCAAAACGGCGGGGTTGGGGTGGCCCAAGCGAGCATGCCAAAGGTCGACGCCGGCGCTGAGGGCGACGGGTCTGGAGGTGGAGGCGCCGGCGCCGGTGTGCACGGGATAAAGCTCATCAGGGCTATCACATCGGTGAAGCACCATCCGGGTATGGGCGTCCTTCACAGAAAAACCAACACCGTCGAATTCAACAGTAAGTGGATTACCACGAGTAAGACGACGAACGGAAACTAAACTAGTGACTAAGTCAGGTGAGACAAGGACATTAGACACAGTGATAGGTGTGGAACTAGAAGGAAAACTAGTGCTACCGACATGAGTGATAGGTAAAGAAGAACCATTGCCAACGGTGATACGAGTGGGTGTGTTAACTGGAGTGGATGAGCTGTCATGTGCGCAGTAGCGCCCGAGTCCATGTAGCAGTCGCCTCCACCGCCATAGTTACTCGGCGACGGTGCCGAGTGTAGGGCGGCCAGGAGGGCGGGGTCCCACGGTGCAGGTATCGACGGCGGCGGCTGGCCTCCATAGGACGGCGCCTGGGCAGGCGCGCCGTCGCCACCGAGGGGTGGCGGCGTGAGCGGGGCACCGTAGGGCTGGTAGGGGGTGTCAATGAACGCCTGGTGCCCCGTGGGACGGGGACCAAGGAGACCCGGTGCAGGAGCCCGCGGGATGGGCATGTGATAGGCGTGGACGACGCCCGTCCACGGGTTTTGCCCGGCGGCCCACGGCGGGGGCGGCTGCTGGTAGCGGGGCGCCTCCCCTGCGCCCGGCGCCTGCGGCTGCTGCGGCTACTGCTGGTGGCGGCCCCCGCTGCCCCGCCGGTTGTGCCGACCCCCGCCACCTTGCGGCTGCTGGGGAGGCGCGGGGGGCGCGGGCGGCAGCGGGTAGGAGCTGGTGGGCGCGGGCGGCGCAGGCTAACGGGGTGCGGCCGGAGGAGCAGGGTGGGTCGTGGGCAAAGACATGGTGGCGGTTTAGGGTTAGGGTTTGCGGCGCGGCGAGCATGGCGCGCAGCGGCCGGGAGGGGAGGCGGCTGCGGTGGGCGGCAGCGCAGGGAGAACGGCGCGCGGCCGAGAGGAGAAGCAGCGCGGGCGGCGGCGGCGCGGGAGGGAGGCGCATGGCGGCGGCGATCGGCGCGGCAGGGAGCGGAAGCGGGCGGCACAAGAGGGCGGCGGCGTGTTGGGAGAGAGAGAAGGGCGCGGCAGTGGTGTTGTGCGGCGGTGGTGGGATGCGGCGGCGGCGGTGGCGCGCGCGAGAGGGAGGCGCGGCGGCGGCGGCGAGCCCTAGGGTCGGACCGACCAAGATGATACCATGTAGACGGGATAGTTTGCAATACAATGGACGTTGTATTGATGGGGTGCTAGTGCACGTATATATAATTACAAGGGAAGGCCTCTACCTCAACTATACAAGACTAGGAGGTGGGCCACAACTCCAATATACATGCAACACAAAATACTCCCTCCGTCCCGATGTATAAGTCATCTTACGTTGTGCACCGTGACCAAGGTGGAGGGGAAAACGAGAGAACTTAATGATTATTTGCTCATTAATACCATTGCATGCAATAAACTGACCAATGCATGTCGTGCTAGATAGTCTCAAGTCATTAAAAACATACACGTCCCACGTCTATTATTGGTTGATTCCTTTATTCATGTCAAGAAACAAGAAACGAGGTGGGAGTTAATGCATCGCGCCTAAGTCTTTTGAGATTATTTGGTTTTCGTAAGATGAGTTATACACCTGACGGAGGGAGTACAACTCAACAGTCGTGGCCAGAGTTATCCTCGAGTTGCGAGGAGGTGTCCAGGAGGCCTGTCGTCTCTGTAATCTTCGCCTGCAAGAACCGGAGCAAGCTGGACTACATCGAGCCGTCGCCATCGACCGGCTCCACCAACCACGACCGCTATCGCCATGGACGTCGATCCCCTGACTCCGACCGCCCTCGGCTCCCCGAGTCCCCCGTTGGCCTCGAAGTGAGCTCCTCTTCCTCCGCGACCTCTCCTCTGTCTCCTCTGCATCATGTAGCCCCATCACCGATGAGGACGTGCCGCTGCCGCCACATGACATCATCATTACCACCATTTCTGGCCACAATAGCTCGTGCTCGTGCTATAAAGAGATGCGGCGCACTTCGCTTGTTCGATTGGTGGCCTCCGTCGCTCCAAATGACCATCGGGGAGATCGGCTGCGCTCGCCGCGAGCCCTGGCCACATCTGCGCACCCTGGCTGCCCCTGGCCAGGCTCCGCCATGGCTGCTCGCCCCTGCTGCAGCTGCTTGCTGCTATTCTACGTGTTGCCGCTGCTCCTCACACCGCTGCCGCTCTCTGTTGCACGCACCCGCTCGTTGCTACTGCGGCCTCGCCCGCCTGCACGTGGCCACGTCACCGCGTGGTGGCTGCGCACCTACAGCCGCCCAGCCGCGCCATAGCGCGCGTGCCCCTGCTGGCTTCGCTCGAGCTACGCCCATGCCACGCCCGGCTCGCCCCCTCGCTACGCCCGCTGCCGCTGTTGTCCATGCTCCGACACACATCCCTGGTTGTGCCCCTCTTCGCCCGCATCGCCCTCGCGTGCCTCCGCAACAGCCCGCTGCCGCCCTTGCTGCTCCTGCCCATGGCTATAGTGGCCCTGTGCCATGCCTGCTAGCCATGGCAACCCAGCTGTGGCCACTGCCGGCTCGTGCCACTGACCAGTGGGCCGGGCCATTTAATTAGGGCTAACTACTAATTGGCAATTTGGTTAGTTAGTTTAAATTCTATGACATGCGGGCCACCCCTGTTAATTAACTCAAATTAATTGACTTAATGGAACCAGAGTCAATGACACCTGGGTCCCACATCATATTCATCCTTTGACCTGGTCAACGTTGACTGCTGAGTTAGTAGTTGACCTGGGTCCAACTGTCAGCCACTGGCAAACATTGTTGGGTACACTTATGTGTACCTATAACATTTTAGTCATTTAATTTTTCAAATTAATAAAATTCCTGAAAATCCAGAAAATCATTTAAACTTTGGAAATTCATATAAAATAAACCGTAAGTCAGATGAAAATAATTTATATATGAAAAATGATCATAAAAATATGAAGAATCTGAATGTGCCATCCTCATACCTGCCACACCGCCCTAACATAATGAACATCAACATTTTGCCCCTGGATCATCTGACCGAAATATACCTGGAGCTAGGAAAACATTACCACATGTTTTCCCTCTTCTTTTAAAATGTTTAGGGATGCATTAGAGCATATCATCATCACATGTTGACATGGCATGCATTGTGTTGCATTTGTTTGCTCTCTTATTTATCTGTTCCCCCCTCCTCTATTCTTCGGTAGATCCCAAGACCGTTGCCGATGCCTATGTGATCGACTATGTCGACGATGACCCCTCTTTCTCGGCAGAGCTTCTAGGCAAGCAAAATGCCCTTGATCATTCAGATATCGTCCATTCCTTCTCTCTTATTTTTGCATTAGCTTTTGCTATTGTTGTTGTTCCGGTAGCTCCTATTCTGATGCATAGCCTGTTTTTGATAACCTGCTATTGATACTTTATCTGTTATCCTATCTACTTAGAATAAGTAAGTTAGTGTACCATCGGCGGCCCTACTCCCTTGTCCGTGTCGCCATCCATTCTATCTGGGTTGACCAAGATGATGGATCACTGTACCGAGACCAGAACACACCTAAAGGCCCTTACAATTATATGACTCTACGGACCTGTATCAAGTGTGATCTACCGAGGATGATTCCTTATATTTCACTCTCAATGACGACTTCATAGTGTAGCACATCTAGTGTGATCTACCACTACTAGGGAAAACCTTATACACAGAGGTATAGCAGTAGCGCTGGCCAAAAGCGCTACTGCTACTTACCCGTAGCCCGGGGCAGAAAAGGGCGCTGCAGCTATTTCTGTAGCAGTAGCGCATCTGCAGATAAAAGCGCTACTACTATAATTCCCACATTGTTGCCGGTAGGCTAGGAATAGTAGTAGCGATGTTGTGGAACACACGCTACCGCTAAGTTCCTTGTAGTAGCGAGTTTCCAGAGGAGAGCGCTACTGCTAAGATAAAGAAAATAAAATGAGAAGGAAACAGAAAAGTAAATGAAAATGAAAGAAATAGAAAAAGGAGAAAGGAAAAAAAGAAAATGTAAAGAAAAACAAAAGGAAAAGCAAAATAAAGGAGAAATGCATACCAGCAGCGCTTGCTTCCACAAAGCGCTATAGCTACTCTAGTAGTAGCGCTTTTTGCAGGCCCGCGCTATAGCTAAGTTCCATAAATAAAAGGAAAAGAAAAAGGAAAATAAATAGCTACTTCCTATAGCAGTAGTGCATTTTCTAGGCAAGCGCTATAGCTAACTTAGCTATAGCGCGTTTCTCAATTAGCGCTACTACTATTTTGACTTAATCCCGCGCAGGCTCAAAATTTTGCTAAGTCCTTTCCCCCTCTCCCCCCTCCCCCCACTCCTCCATCGCCGGCGTCGCCCTGCCCGAGCCCGCCCTCGACGCCGGCTGTCGCCCGAGCCCGCCCTTGACTTCACCGCTGATGTCTACTACGCAACCTTCTTCTTGTAGACTCATGTTGGGCCTCCAAGCGCAGAGTTTTGTAGGACAGTAGCAAATTCCCTCAAGTGGATAACTTAAGGTTTATCAATCTGTGGGAGGCGTAGGATGAAGATGGCCTCTCTCAAACAACCCTGCAACCAAATAACAAAGAGTCTCTTGTGTCCCCAACACACCCAGTACAATGGTAAATTGTATAGGTGCACTAGTTTGGCGAAGAGATGGTGATACAAGCGTAATATGGATGGTAGATATGGGTTTTTGTAATCTGAAAATATAAAAACAGCAAGGTAGCAAGTAACAAAAGTGAGAAAAAACGGTATTGCAATGCTTGAAAACAAGGCCTAGGGTTCATACTTTCACTAGTGCAAGTTCTCTCAACAATGATAACATAATTAGATCATATGGTAATCCCTCAACGTGCAATAAAAGTTCTATCGCGGAGAACATAAGATGAAATTACTTGTAGGGTACGAAACCACCTCAAAGTTATTCCTTCCGATCAATCCATTGAGCTATTCCTATAAATGTCACAAACAACCCTAGGGTTCGTAGTAAAATAACACCATATGACACACTTCAATCGACCCTAATGTCACCGAGATACTCCAATGTCACCACAAGTATCTGTGGGTCAATTATACGATATGCATCAAAAAACTTCAGATTCATAATATTCAATCCAACATAAAGAACCTCAAAGAGTGCCCCAAGATTCCTACTGGAGAAATAAGGACGAAAACATGCATCAACCCCTATGCATAGATTACCCCAATGTCACCTCGGGAATCCACGAGTTGAGTGCCAAAACATTCATCAAGTGAATCAATAGAACACCCTATTGTCACCACGGGTATCCCACGCAAGACATACATCAAGTGTTCTCAAATCCATAATAGTATTCAATCCGATAATAGTGAAACCTTAAAGGTAAAACTCAAGTCATCACAAGAAGGTAGAGGGGGAGAAACATCATATGATCCAACTATAATATCAAAGCTCGTGGTACATCAAGATCGTGCCAAATCAAGAACACGAAAGAGAGAGAGAGATCAAACACATAGCTACTAGTACATACCCTCAGCCCCGAGGGTGAACTACTCCCTCCTAGTCATGGAGACCGCCGGGATGATGAAGATGGCCACCGGTGATAGTTTCCCCCTCCGGTAGGGTGCCGGAACGGGCTTCCGATTAGTTTTTCATGGCTACAGAGGCTTGCGGCAGTGGAACTTCGGATCTAGGTTTCTTTTAAGGGGTTTCTATATTTATAAGGATTTTTGGCGTCGAAAACAAGTCAGGGGGTTCCCGAGGAGCCCAGAAGCCAGGAGGCGCGCCCTAGGGGGGCGCCCCCTAGGCTTGTGGTTGCCTTGGGACTCTTATGGCCCATCTCCGATACTGCGTGGGTCTCTTCTGATCCATAAAAAATCACCATAAATTTTCAGCTCGTTTGGACCCCGTTTGATATTCCTTTTCTGTAAAACTCAAAAACAAGGAAAAAAACAGAAACTGGCACTGGGCTCTAGGTTAATAGGTTAGTCCCCAAAATAATATAAAATAGCATATAAATGCATATAAAACATCCAAGATGGATAATATAATAGCATGGAACAATAAAAAATTATAGATACGTTGGAGACGTATCAAGCATCCCCAAGCTTAATTCCTGCTCGTCCTCGAGTAGGTAAATGATAAAAACAGAATTTTTTATGTGGAATGCTACCTAACATATTTATCCATGTAATATTATTTATTGTGGCATGAATGTTCAAATCCATAAGATTCAAAACAAAAGTTTTAATATTGACATGAAAACAATAATACTTTAAGCATACTAATAAAGCAATCATGTCTTCTCAAAATAACATGTCCAAAGAAAGTTATCCCTACAAAATCATATAGTCTGGCTATGCTCCATCTTCATCACACAAAGTATTAAATCATGCATAACCCCGATAACAAGCCAAGCAATTGTTTCATACTTTTGATGTTCTCAATTTTTTTTCAACTTTCACGCAATACATGAGCGTGAGCCATGGATATAGCACTATAGGTGGAATAGAATATGGTGGTTGTGGAGAAGACAAAAAGAAGGAGAAAGTCTCACATCAACTAGGCGTATTAACGGGCTCTGGAGATGCACATCAATAGATATCAATGTGAGTGAGTAGGGATTGTCATGCAATGGATGCACTAGAGCTATAAGTGTATGAAATCTTAAAAAGAAACTAAGTGGGTGTGCATCCAACTCGCTTGCTCACGAAGACCTAGGGCAATTTGAAGAAGCCCATCATTGGAATATACAAGCCAAGTTCTATAATGAAAATTTTCCACTAGTATATGAAAGTGACAAAATCGGAGACACTCTATCATGAAGATCATGGTGCTACTTTGAAGCACAAGTGTGGAAGAAGGATAGTAGCATTGCCCCTTCTCTCTTTTCTCTCATTTTTTTATTTTGGGCTCCTTGGTCCCTTTTTTTCTTTTTTTTCTTTTCTCTCATTTTTTTTATTTTTTGTTCGAGTCTCATCCCGACTTGTGGGGGAATCATAGTCTCCATCATCCTTTCCTCACATGGGACAATGCTCTAATAATGATGATCATCACACTTTTATTTACTTACAACTCAAGAATTACAACTCGATACTTAGAACAAAAATATAACTCTATATGAATGCCTCCGGCGGTGTACCGGGATGTGCAATGATCAAGAGAGACATGTATAAAAAATATGAATGGTGGCTTTGCCACAAATACAATGTCAACTACATGATCATGCAAAGCAATATGACTATGATGAAGCATATCATAATAAATGGAACGGTGGAAGTTGCATGGCAATATATCTCGGAATAACTATGGAAATGCCATAATAGGTAGGTATGGTGGCCGTTTTGAGGAAGGTATATGATGGGAGTAGTGCACCGGCGAAAATTACATGGTACTAGAGAGGCTAGCAATGGTGGAAGGGTGAGAGTGCGTATAATCCATGGACTCATCATTAGTCATAAAGAACTCACATACTTATTGCAAAAGTCTATTAGCTATCGAAACAAAGTACAACACGCATGCTCCTAGGGGGTAGATTGGTAGGAAAAGACCATCGCTCATCCCCGACCGCCACTCATAAGGAAGACAATCAATAAATAAATCATGCTCCGACTTCATCACATAACGGTTCACCATACGTGCATGCTACGGGAATCACAAATTTTAACACAAGTATTTCTACCAATTCACAATTACTCACTAGCATGACTCTAATATCACCATCTTCATATCTCAAAACAATCATAAGGAATCAAACTTCACATAGTATTCAATGCACTTTATATGAAAGCTTTTACTATATCCCTCTTGGATGCCCATCATATTAGGACTAAATTCATAACCTAAGAAAATTACCATGATATTTAGGGACTCTCAAAATAATATAAGTGAAGCATGAGAGTTCATCAATTTCTTCAAAATAAAACCACCGCCGTGCTCTAAAAAGATATAAGTGAAGCACTAGAGCAACTACCTAGCTCAAAAGATATAAATGAAGCACATAGGGTATTCTAATAAATTCACGATTAATGTGTGTCCCTCTCAAAAGGTGTGCACAGAAAGGATGATTTTGGCAAACTAAAAAGCAAAGACTCATATCATACAAGACGCTCCAAGCAAAACTCAACAGAAAACTCGTAAGATCCGTTAGTATACTAAAACAAATCATTCACTTTGGTACTGTCAAGACAAGATTCATAATTGTTCCCACATAATTCCCACTGTACTCTATCATTTCCACAATTTATATTGAGCAATATAAGCCATAGAAACTAGAAAACAAGCAAACTATGCATCGAAAACAGAATCTGTCAAAAACAGAACAGTCTTTAAAGATCTGAATTAAACTCATACTTCTGTTACTCCAAAAATTCTGAAAAATTAGTACAACATAGACAATTTGTATATCAATCCTATGTAAACAATTCAGAGTTTTTCCACGTCCTAGTGAATTTAAACAATTCTGTTACTGGAAGCAAAAGTTTCTGTTTTTGCACAGAATCAAGTCAACTATCATCCACACTACCCCAAAGGCTTTACTTGGCACTTTATTGAAACAAAAGCTATAAAACATGATTACTATAGTAGCTTAATCATGTGAACACACAAAAATAGTAGGGGTAAATGTTGGGTTGTCTCCCAACAAGCGCTTTTCTTTAATGCCTTTTAAGCTAGGCATCATGATTTCAATGATGCTCACATAAAAGATAAGAATTGAAACATAATGGGAGCATCGTGAAGCATATGACTAGCACTTTTAAGTCTAACCCAATTCCTATGCATAGGGATTTTGCGAGCAAACAACTTATGGGAACAAGAATCAACTTGCATAGGAAGGCAAACCAAGCAAAACTTCAAGATTTTCAATACATAGAGAGGAAACTTGATATTATTGCAATATGCAGAAGCATATGTTCCTCTCTCATAATAATTTTCAGTAGCATCAGAATGAATTCAACAATATAACTATCACATAAAGCATTCTTTTCATGATGCACAAGAATAGAAATTTTATTACTCTCCACATAAGCAAATTTATTCTCATGAATAGTAGTGGGAGCAAACTCAACAAAATAACTATCATGTGAGGCATAATCCAATTGAAAATTAAAATCATGATGACAAGTTTCATGGTTATCATTACTCTTTATAGCATACATGTCATCACAATAATCATCATAGATAGCAACTTTGTTCTCATAATCAATTGGGACCTCTTCCAAAATAGTGGATTCATCGCTAAATAAAGTCATGACCTCTCCAAATCCACTTTTATCAATATTGTGAAAAGATTCAACACCCTCCAAAATAGTGGGATCATTAACTAGAGTTGACACTCTTCCAAACCCACTTTCATCAATATAATCATCATAAATAGGAGGCATGCTTTCATCATAATAAATTTTCTCATCAAAACTTGGGGGACTAAAAATATCATCTTCATCAAACATAGCATCCCCAAGCTTATGGCTTTGCATATCATTAGCATCATGGATATTCAAGGAATTCAAACTAACAAAATTGCAATCATGCTCATCATTAAAAGATTTTATCCCAAACATTTTATTGA
Organism: Thinopyrum elongatum; assembly: GCA_011799875.1. Classification (NCBI taxonomy): domain Eukaryota; kingdom Viridiplantae; phylum Streptophyta; class Magnoliopsida; order Poales; family Poaceae; genus Thinopyrum; species Thinopyrum elongatum. Next base: position 243,486,558 of record CM022299.1, on the reverse strand, counting down.
GTTCTTCTTCTAACACTTGAGCACAATTTTCCTTTCCATCATTTTCACGAACGACATTAAAAAGATGAAGCATATGAGGCAACCTCAATTCCATTTTTTTGTAGTTTTGTTTTATAAACCAAACTAGTGATAAAACAAGAAACTAAAAGATTCTACTGCAAGATCTAAAGATATACCTTCAAGCACTCACCTCCCCGGCAACGGCGCCAGAAAAGAGCTTGATGTCTACTACACAACCTTCTTCTTGTAGACTCGTGTTGGGCCTCCAAGCGCAGAGTTTTGTAGGACAGTAGCAAATTTCCCTCAAGTGGATAACGTAAGGTTTATCAATCCGTGGGAGGCGTAGGATGAAGATGGTCTCTCTCAAACAACCCTGCAACCAAATAACAAAGAGTCTCTTGTGTCCCCAACACACCCAATACAATGGTAAATTGTATAGGTGCCCTAGTTCGGCGAAGAGATGGTGATACAAGCGTAATATGGATGGTAGATCTGTGTTCTTGTAATCTAAAAATATGAAAAAAGCAAGGTAGCTAGTAACAAAAGTGAGCAAAAACGGTATTGCAATGCTTGAAAACAAGGCCTAGGCTTCATACTTTCACTAGTGCAACTTCTCTCAACAATGATAACATAATTAGATCATATGGCAATCCCTCAACGTGCAACAAAAGTTCTATAGCGGAGAACATAAGATGAAATTGCTTGTAGGGTACGAAACGACCTCAAAGTTATTCCTCCCGATCAGTCCATTGAGCTATTCCTATAAGTGTCACAAACAACCCTAGAGTTCATAGTAAAATAACACCATATGACACACATCAATCGACCCTAATGTCACCTAGATACTCCAATGTCACCACAAGTATCTGTGGGTCAATTATACGATATGCATCAAACAACTTCAGATTCATAATATTCAATCCAACATAAAGAACCTCAAAGAGTGCCCCAAGATACCTACCGGAGAAATAAGGACGAAAACATGCATCAACCCCTATGCATAGATTACCCCAATGTCACCTCAGGAATCCGCGAGTTGAGTGCCAAAACATTCATCAAGTGAATCAATAGAACACCCCATTGTCACCACGGGTATCCCACGCAAGACATACATCAAGTGTTCTCAAATCCATAATAGTATTCAATCCGTTAATAGTGAAACCTCAAAGGTAAAACTCAATTCATCAAAAGAAGGTAGAGGGGGAGAAACATCATATGATCCAACTATAATAGCAAAGCTCGTGGTACATCAAGATCGTGCCAAATCAAGAACACGAGAGAGAGAGATTAAACACATAGCTACTAGTACATACCCTCAGCCGCGAGGGTGAACTACTCCCTCCTCGTCATGGAGACCGCCGGGATGATGAAGATGGCTACCGGTGATGGTTTCCCCCTCCAGCAGGGTGCCGGAATGGGCTTCCGATTGGTTTTTTGTTGCTACAGAGGCTTGCGGCGGTGGAACTTCGGATCTAGGTTTCTTTTAAGGGGTTTCTATATTTATAAGGATTTTTGGCGTCGGAAACAAGTCAGGGGGTTCCCGAGGAGCCCAGAAGCCAGGGGGCACGCCCTAGGGGGGGCGCCCCCTAGGCTTGTGTTTGCCTCAGGACTCTTATGGCCCATCTCCGATACTGCGTGGGTCTCTTCTGATCCATAAAAAATCACCGTAAATTTTCACCTCGTTTGGACCCCGTTTGATATTCCTTTTGTGTAAAACTCAAAAACAAGGAAAAAACAGAAACTGCCACTGGGCTCTAGGTTAATAGGTTAGTCCCAAAAATAATATAAAATAGCATATAAATGCATATAAAATATCCAAGATGGATAATATAATAGCATGGAACAATTAAAAATTATAGATACATTTGAGACATATCAACCGCCGCCGCCCGAGACCGCCCTCGACCTCACCACCGCCGCCCTCGACCGCCGCCTCCCGAACCCGCCCTCGCCGCCGCCGACCGTAAGCCTCTCACTCTCCTCTCCCCTGCCCTCCTCTCTCTCTCTCTCTCTCTCTCTCTCTCTCTGCTAGGGCAAATTTCATATGAACCCTAGCTAGATTTGTTCATATGTTGCTGCTGTGATGATGTTCATATGAACCCTAGATTTGTTTAGGACAGTAGGATTTTTTTAGCATTTAGGAAAAAAATTAGCAATTTTTTTAAAAAATTAGCTGGGGCAATTTTTTTATGAAAATGCCTAAACAGTAGTTCCATTTAGCTTTAAATTAACAAAGGGTATATAAATAATAGCATTTAGCTAGGGCATTAATAGAGGGTATATAAATTAGCTATAAATAAAAAATAGTAGCATTTAGATATAAACAAAAAATAATAACATTTACCTATAAACAAAATAATAGCATTTAGCTATAAATAAAAAACAGGAGCATTTAGCTATAAATAAAAAAACAGTAGCATTTAGTTATAAATATAAAACAGTAGCATTTAGCATTTGGCTATAAATTAGCTTTAAACAAAAAACAAAAGCATTTAGCTATAAATAAAAAATAGTAGCATTTATCATTTAGCTATAAGTTAGCTTTAAACAAAAAACAAAAGCATTTAGCTATAAATGAAAAACAGTAGCTATGGCATTTAGCTATAAAATAAAAACAGAATTGTTTTTCTTTTCAAAAACTTGGTTAAAGCAATTGTTGCTATATAAACAAAAAACAAGATTCATGTTATATGATATATGTCATTGATGTTCATTTGCATATTCCATTATTGTTGATTATATCTTTTATTTACAATTGTTGAATATGATATGATTAATGTTAGTTGAATGGACAATCGTCGAAGAATATCCGAGTGGCCTACGTTTTGCCGGAATGTTGATTCATTTCCGTTCCGGCAAATTTCAGGCGCTCGATTTGTCCACTTTTTAGCAAAGGTCATGCCAAAATTTTCCATGAATTTCGGCATGACTTGTGCTAGAAACTAGAACATATCGAGTGCCCCGGATATGCCGCAACGGGAATGAATCAACATTTCGATAAAACATAGGCCTTTTTTATGTCATTATTCATTTTATTAGGTCTAGAATTAATTAACTAGACTTAATCGTAGGAAACATGGCTAACAACGATGAAGGAGGGGGTTCTGATAATTGCAATGTCTACGAGGCGGCAGACAATTATTTGAACTATCTAGACGATCAACGTCAACAAGGGTTGTAGTACCCCCCTGTCACATCTGAGACTGAGACCGGCACCGGCACCGAGACCGGTGTCGATACCGGCGCCGAGACCGAGACCGGCGTCGAGACTTTGAGTTATGCACGACGAAACTTTTTGATGTAATTAAACCGTCCTCCTCAACTAATGAAGATCACTCTAGTTAGGGCATTTTGGGTATGATGAACTTTGTTTTTTATGCTTATGATATGTTGCTTCTATTTTTGCTAACTCTGTCTCTTTTTGTTGCTCAACTATATATGTTGCATATTATCGACTCATGTGACGATGCAGGTACATAGATCATCGATGGCGAAGAAGTGCTATGCCGTGTACGTAGGGAAGGTTCCAGGAGTGTACGACGAGTGGCCTGAGTGTCAGGCCCATGTGCACCGGTTTTCGGGCGGCAGCCATAAAGGGCTCGATAGCAGAGCCAAAGCGGAAGGTAGTTACTTGAGGTTGACGTTAGCGTGAGAGAGGGATTGAAACCGGCACCTCAAAAACTACTACATTATCGCGCTCTTGCTCATAGTGATCGATCTTCTCTTCTATATCTTTGTTTAGATATAGATGATGAAACATGTGTGTGTGATGACCATGTAGTTTCTTGTATACGAGACATGTCACTTAACTTGTATCGCTATATCGTGATTATGATGAGACGACATGATTTGTGTTGGATGATATGATGAGACTATTATGTGTATGATATGATGCGCATATTGCATGTTTATGATATGATTAGAATACTGTATAGAACTTGTAAAAAAACACTGCAAATACGTAGCAAAAAAATATGTGAAAAATATAGCAGTAGCGCTCTTTAGCAGGAAGTAGTAGCGCTGTATGCAAGCGCTACAGCTATTTAGCAGTAGCACTACAAACGCTACTGCTAAGTAGGTATAGTAGTAGCGCGGGTCAAAACGCGCTACTGCTACAAGTTAGCTGTAGCGCCTTACTAGTAGCGCGTTGATACGTCTCCAACATATCTATAATTTTTTATTGTTCCATGCGATTATATTATCTGTTTTGGATGTTTTATATGCATTAATATACAATTTTATATGATTTTTGGGACTAACCTATTAACCTAGAGCCCAGTGCCAGTTCCTGTTTTTTTCCTTGTTTTAGAGTTTCGCAGAAAAGGAATACCAAACGGAGTCCAAACGGAATGAAACTTTCGCGATGATTTTTCTTGGACCAGAAGACATCCAGAGGACTTGGAGTGCATGTCAAGAAAGCCACGAGGTGGCCACAAGGTTGGAGGGCGTGCCCGGGGGGTAGGGCGCGCCCCCCACCCTTGTGGGCCCCTCGTGACTCCACCGACCTATTTCTTTAGCCTATATATTCTCAAATACCCCAAAACCTATCGGGGGAGCCACGAAACCACTTTTCCGCCGCCGCAACCTTATGTACCCATGAGATCCCATCTTGGGGCCTTTTCCGGCATCCTGCCGGAGGGGGATTCGATCACGGAGGGCTTCTACATCAACACCATTGCCTCCTTGATGAAGCGTGAGTAGTTTACCACAGACCTACGGGTCCATAGCTAGTAGCTAGATGGCGTTTTATCTCTCTTTGATTCTCAATACAAAGTTCTCCTCGATGTTCTTGGAGATCTATTCGATGTAATACTCTTTTGTGGTGTGTTTGCCGAGATCCGATGAATTGTGGATTTATGATCAGCTTATCTATGAATATTATTTGAATCTCCTCTGAATTCTTATATGCATGATTTGATATCTTTGCAAGTCTCTTCGAACTATCGATTTGGTTTGGCCAACTAGATTGGTTTTTCTTGCAATGGGAGAAGTGCTTAGCTTTGGGTTCAATCTTGCGGTGTCCTTTCCCAGTGACAGCAGGGGCAGCAAGGCACGTATTGTATTGTTGCCATCGAGGATAAAAAGATGGGTTTTTCATCATATTGCTTGAGTTAATTCCTCTACATCATGTCATTTACTTAATGCGTTACTCTGTTCTTCATGAACTTAATACTCTAGATGCAGGCAGGAGTCGGTCGATGTGTGGAGTAATAGTAGTAGATGCAGAATCATTTTGGTCTACTTGACACGGATGTGATGCCTATATTCATGATCATTGCCTTAGATATAGTCATAACTTTGCGCTTTTCTATCAATTGCTCGGCAGTAATTTGTTCACCCACCGTAATAATTTCTATCTTGAGAGAAGCCTCTAGTGAAACCTATGGCCCCCGGGTCTACTTTCAATCATATAATCTTCTACTTTCCATCATATAAGTTTCCGATCTAAAATTTTAGTTTCCTATTTACTTTCTTTGCAATCTTTTACTTTCCGTTCCATAAACCAAAAATACCAAAAATATTACTTTACCGTTTATCCATCTCTATCAGATCTCACTTTGCAAATAACTGTGAAGGGATTGACAACCCCTTTATCGTGTTGGGTGCAAGTTGGTGTTTGTTTGTGCAGGTATTTGGTGGCTTGCGCGTTGTCTCCTACTAGATTGATACCTTGGTTCTCAAAACTGAGGGAAATACTTACTCTACTTTGCTGCATCACCCTTTCCTCTTCAAGGGAAAAACCAACGCAAGCTCAAGAGGTAGCACGCGTCTACCCGCGCTACTACTAGGCATTTTACCCGCGCTACTGCTAGGCTTTTCCCTAGTAGTGTACTGAGGGTGATTGCTCGTATTTCACGCTATGTGATGACTCTACCATGCAGTATATCAAGGTAAACCTATCGACGGTTATTCCTCCATTTTCACCTTGATGATATGGACCTGAACCCCGACTATTACAATGATAAAGACGGGTCGGCCCCAAGGGTACCCGGGAGAGATAATGTGGCGGAACAACATAGCAGGTGGAGACCACCTAGAAGAGAGGTGGGCCTGGTCCCTGGTCGTGGTCCGCGAGTTTCCTAGTTGGAGCGACGGCCCTGGTCGTCGCCGTGAGATGCTAATAATACACTAACGGATTTGGGTATTTGATTTGAGTTGGCCGCTAGCCTATACGCACTAACCGCCACGCGGGATAATGGTATATGGGACCCTCGACGTCATACGTTCCTTCCGAAAGCTTTTCAGATGTGACAGTTCAGAGATGCGGGCTGAATGTTGGGGTGATCTGTAAGCACCATCTTTGTATAAAGAGGTAGCCAGGATTGGTCCCCGGCCAGTCACGCAACATGCAGGAGTACTAAGGGTGATGGGCCCATGATCCCTCGTACTTAGGATATAGACTAGCGTGTTGACCTCTCTGAAGAGTCTAGGTTGGTCTATGGCATGTTGATTGCCCGAGGTCAAGCATTACCCAGAAAAGTGTGTCCGCCCGGAGGTAATTGAGCGTATCGGGTAATGTGGTGCACCCCTACAGGGAAGTAATCTATTCAAATAGACGTGTCCATGGTAACAGGACGTTTGGGGTTGTATCCTGATCTACTACAACCAGAACTAGATAGTATATTGAAACTTAGTTCTACTCCGAGATCGCTTTCTCGCAGGGTAGTCGAGGATGGATCTCAGAGCATTGTTGATATAAACATGCTACTATATATTATTATATGCTCCTCTCTTGTACTGCTAGAAGATGATGGCTAATAGAAGATTTAGTCTTTGATAGGATGAGCTTATCCCCCTTATTCTGGCATTTCTGCAGTTTAGTCTAAAGATATAGTCCCATTCCTTTGACACCGATGCATACTTAGCATAGTTCTGATGTAAGTTTTGCGAGTACTTTGGACGAGTACTCATGGTTCCTTTGCTACCTCTTTTCTTCTTCTCAGATTTTGCGATCAGATGATGGAGCCCAGGAACTAGAGGATCCCGAGCTTGGCTACTACGTGGAGGTCTAGGACTAGGAGTAGTTCGGAGGTCCCAGGCAGGAGGCCTTGCCTTTCAATCTAGTGTCGTTGTTTTGCTCAGCCTTCTTAAGGCAAACTTGTCTATCTATGTCTGTACTCAAATAATATTTGTTTTGATGACTGATGTATTATGGGTCCTCATGACCCGGGCTTGCAATATAAAGATTTATGTTTCTCCTTTGTGTCATAGAGTTGTGTTGTGATATTGACGTGAGTCATCGTTCGTGATCGTGCATGATGCGTGTATGATTAATGCACGACTATAAACTAGGGCGTCACAATTTGGTATCAGAGCCAATTGCCTATAGGAACCCCTTCCAACTCCTTGGTCGATGTTGACTCTAGTCTTGAAAAACTATTTTCTAGAAGTACTAACCGTGTTGTGTGGCTTACGGACCCACATCACCTATGGGTGCGATTAAGATATTTTCTTTTGCTCCTTTACTCTGGGATTCCGATTTCTCTTCTCTTCGGGTGAAAGATTTTACTAACTCTAACTCTAGGTTCTCGTAACGACTTCATTCCGGAGAGCCACTCATTCCTGATCATCCCTTGATATCTCAAGATGTTTGGAAGCACTCTTCATTGTTTTCCCATGATCCTTGTGGCCATCGCTTTTATAATTCCCTACCACCGATAAATCCCTCATTACAGGAATCAGCTGATTTGTCGTCTGCCATGGCAGACCGCAAAGGACCAGAAAGCTGACGACAAAGGTGTTGGAGATATGCCCTAGAGGCAATCATGTATGATGATATTTCCTATGTGTTTATGAATAAAGATAGTCCTTGGACATTATCAATGATGTGTATCAACAAGTACATGACTTGTTTGTGGAACTATGCATTGTATGATGACTGTCCTAAAAGGTCCCTCGTCGAAAGGGTTGTGTGGACGCGCAGCCGACTAGACTAGCATACGACACGGTCGATGGCTTGGTCTCACTAGCCATGGAGCATTGGATGCTAACCGCATAATATGGACTCGGAAGGATCTGGTCGGATTCGACGTAGTCGGATCCGAGTTGAAATAAGTTCCGAGTCGGACAAACCCAACGATGAGACGCAACGATATGTCATATGTGAGTCTTTAGTACAACATATGTTCTATATCCTAAGACCTGAGCTGGCGCATGTACTCGGGATGGTGACAGACCTGCTTTGGGCTAACCAAATGCTACTCCATGACTGGGTAGTTACAAAGGTAGGTTTCGGGCTTGTCCAGACCCATGCTGCGAGACATGGTCGAGCAAGATGATATTTGCCCCTCCGATCAGGAGAGATATACTCTGGGCCCCTCCTGTGATCCGACCAAGATAAGCATGGCCATGCGACAAGGATTATGAGATACAGGGACGAATCCAAGGGGGGACGAGGGGGGGCGAGACCCCCCCTAACGATCTCATTTTACTCGGTAGCGATTAGCAGGTCGGTAGAAAAAAGTGGATATTTAGCTAATATCGCCCCCCCTAACCACCTGAAGCCCAACTAAATCACAAAGCCCATCTTTAACACCCTGCAGGAAATAGCCCAACACGAAGGGAGACGGTCAGATCGTTTGATTTTCCATCGTCCGATGCCTGTCGCCAAGGTCTAGCTATCTAGGGTAGTTCCTGACCAGCGCCGTTTCAATCTGAGTCCATGACCAGCGCCGTTTCAATCTGAGCTCTAGGGCAGTTCATGACCAGCGCCGTTTCAATTTGAGCGGAGAATCCTTGCTTGGACGAGATCGCGTCTAACATGAACGAGGGCCATCTTGCGCGGACGCTCGGCCGGCCGGCCGCGCAACCAGTGGAGAGAAGCGGCGACCAAGGAAAGGGTTAGGTTAGTCTGTTTCTCACTCATTGGTTTGTCCTTGCTTATGTTTCTAAATTAGATTAATGGATGCCTTCAGAACTACACAAGTCAAATGGTAGTAACTGTATAAAAGTAAAAGATTGGGGATATATCCCTGTACCCATCGGACAAGCTTTTGCATTGTTTATCCCATCCAATAGTAGAAAGACTTAGTTCATTAACACGTGAATTTCTTTGGCATTTGCTTGATGGTAACTTCTGATAAAAATTCAACTTGCTCACAGCAGAACATGTTTTGACGAAGATTTAGTTCGTTAACTAGGCTGTCTCTTCTATTTTTTTACGAGTCTCTACACTAGAGGATTTTTTTGCCCCCCCCCCTATGTTCAAATCCTGGCTCCGTCCCTGATGAGATAATTCGGTTTGTGGTCGGCATCACTGGAACGAGAAAGAGGTCGGGCTAGCACAAGGATGACAGACTCGTCTTGAGCTCAACAACATATATCGTGTGGCAAAAGGAATAGAAGTGTGATGTACAGGTTCGCCTAACCAGCTTCATAGTCTACTTGGTGGTCGGCACGCCTTCTAGAGGCCACTACCAACCGTGCAGGTCGGAGGTGATCCAGACTATGACCAAGCCGACTTGAACCTAAGGGGTCGCTCGCTTAAGGGAAGGAACCTACGAGGTCGAATCCGAGGACACTGGTCGGATGTGATCTGAGCTGAACTTGGATCATGACCGAGTAGACTTTGGGCTTTAGGATTTGTGCGATGCCCAAGTGTTGAGCCCGCGATGGACGCCTATATAAATTGGGGTACGACACACTCATGCGGTTGATCGCTTCGGCGCTGTCACTAGGGTTTGCATGTGTTGCGAATAGCCACCTCCACTCACCACTGGTTGTGTGATCGGACCTAGCAGTCCGCCGCATGGCATTCCTCCTGCACGTGTGGATACCGTTAGAGGCGGTGCACTTGCGCCATTCCGGCAAATCTATCCGCAGGAGATTATCGTTCACGGGAGATCACCATTCCCGGGCTCCGCTGTTCATGGGAGATCACCGTTCCCGAGGGTTTGCTATTCAGGGAGATCACCGACGCGAGGAGGAGACGCGCTGCCCCAACTCTGCTTCTGCTGCACGGCACTGTGCGTCTAGTGGTAACCAACTGTGATCCATCTCCCATAGCATGTTCTTGGTTGTTCTGCACGTAGGAAAATTTTAATTTGCAGTCGATGCACCCTACCGTAGAACCCAACAGTGGTATCAGAGCCTCTGCTATAGGATTTGGATTCAGATCGTATGCATATTAGATATGTGAAGGCGGCAGATGAGATCTATTATCGTTTAAGAGATCGGCTGTGCGCACGGTTGATGAGATCAACCGCACATGGGGATCGATGAGGCTATGTTTTCTATCAATCGGGATCGATGAGGTCGTGACACAACCTACCCCTATCGGTCGATATCCGCCATCGGGGTTAACAGTGAAACGTAAATCCGTCGTGTGCGTAGCGCCTTGTATTTCGTACACGATCACTCAAACCGGTAGAATGCTATTCTATGTGTAACTTTGTTTTGCAGGGTTTGATGTGAATAGTATGACTCATATGTATGTGATGCATGTGTGTAATTTATACATGGCCTGCGCGTCATGTTTGTCAGCGGGCAGGAGCCAAAGTGTGGTCATTATAATGTATAACAACCTGCGTGTCGACTTGTGACTCTATGTAAAATTCATTACTAGTTGTAGTAGTTGGATAATAGAGATCAGGTTGATGACTTGGCAACCCGGCGTGACGAACAAGATGGAGTTCCTAGATGGTCATCGGAGTTGGAGCCGACCTGGAAGAACATCCATGAACGAGCCATACTATTTCACAATATATGTTTATTTGTGATTATTATGCTTCTTAGTTTCTATGCATGTTGAAATGGTAGAAATATCCCTCATGAATATCAAGTAAATTGCCATTCCCGATGTTGCACCTTCACACGTCAAGTACGTCTAGTAGTGGGCTCATAAAATTGGGGTGCTACTAGGTGTCCTTGAACTGAAGGGTTTGTGTCAGACACAGACATGCACTGCATCAGGTTAACTTGACAAGGCTATGAAAACGGTTTTGGGCCTTGTGGCAAAGGAGATCGGGAGCCGGGGTATGAGATACCTACCCGACCAACAGGAGTCGTATAGAGATATGATTAGCAAGGAGTTGCTTACCGGATAGGCATATTGTCTAGCAGTGATGCTAAAGCTCACTAGTCGCATGTACTAGTCGGATCCTGAATCACTGAGAGTTTGCAGAGGGATGGTAACTTCAGTGGGAGTAGTTCTATTTAAGGCTAGAATTACTCTACATAAACACACTGCTTAGTGATTGCATATTTTTCTGTTGTAGATCAATGGCACCACCTGCTCAACCCAACTTTGCATTGAAATCAATCTTGGAAAAGGATAAACTTAATGGAACAAACTTTACCACCTGGTATAGAAATTTGAGAATTGTTCTCAAGCATGATAAAAAGGAACATGTTCTAGAGGATCCACTTCCAGAGGAACCTGCTGATAATGCTAATGCCACAACCAGGAATGCCTACCAGAAACTCATTGATGAATCAACGGAGATCAGATGTCTGATGCTAGCTTGTATGGAGCCCGATTTGCAACAGCATTTCAAAATGTTGAGGCTTACGATATGATCGAGAGTCTCAAGAGCATGTTTCAGACATAGGCTAGGACCGAAAGGTTCAACGTCTGGCGATCCTTGATGGATTGCAAGCTGAAGGAAGGTGATCCACTGAGCCCACATGTGATCAAGATGATCAGATATGTGCAAGCTTTGGATCTGTTAGGCTTCCCGCTCTTGGATGAGCTGGCTACAGATGCAGTTCTGGGTTCTCTTCCGCCTAGCTATGGGACGTTCATCTCGAACTATCATATGCACGACATGGATAAGAAGCTCACTGAATTGCATGGGATGCTTAAGGTGGCAGAACAGGATATTAAGAAAGGCAAGCATCAAGTGTTGATGGTGCAGAAATTGGCCAAGTTCAAGAAGAGTTGGTCCAAGAAGAAGGCTAAGGCAAAGGGCACGGAGATGGTAACCTCCGCCGCTGTGCCGAAGTCAAGGCCAGACTCGAAGACCATTTTCTATCATTGCAAGGAAGCTGGTCACTGGAAGAGGAACTGTAGCAAGTGGCTTGCAGAGCATGGCAAGAAGGCCGGAAATGCTTCTTCAGGCAAAGGTACACTTGTTGCATATGTTATAGACATTTACCTTGCTGACATACCTAGTAGCTCTTGGGTATTTGATACCGGATCAGTTGTTCATATTTGCAACTCGATGCAGGGGCTGGTAAGAACTAGGCATGTGGCACAAGGGAAGATTGACATCAGGGTCGGCAACAAAGCAAGAGTTGCTGCATTGGAGGTCGGCACGATGCAGCTCCAGCTTCCTTCTGGATTTATTTTGGAATTGAATAATTGTTATTACATTCCTGCACTTAGTCGGAACATTATTTCTGCCTCATGTTTGATGAGTCAGGGTTATGAATTCAATTTAAAGGACAATGGTTGTTCGTTTTATTTGAATGATATGTTCCACGGCTATGCACCCATTGTTGATGGGCTCTTTATATTGAATCTAGAATAGGAACCAGTCTATAACGTGAATGTCAAGAGGTATAAGCCTAATGAGATAAATCCGACATACTTCTGGCATTGCCGGCTTGGACACATTAGTCTGAAACGCATGAAGAAGCTCCATGATGATTGGCTCCTAACTTCGTCCGACTTTGGGTCATTCGAGACATGCGAATCATGCTTGCTCGGCAAGATGACTAAGTCTCCTTTTGCAAAGAGTTGTGAGAGGGTGTCCGAACTGTTGGAGCTTATACACAGTGATGTGTGTGGTCCAATGAGCACAACTGCCAGAGGCGGCTATCAGTACTTCGTGACTTTAACCGACGACTTGAGTAGATATGGATATATCTATTTAATGAGGCACAAGTCGGAAACTTTTGAAAAGTTCAAAGAGTTTCAGAACGAGGTTGAGAATCAGCTCGGGAAGACTATAAAACTTCTACAATCTGATCGTGGAGGTGAGTATATGAGCCAGGAGTTTGATGATCATCTGAAAAGCCGAGGTATAGTACCTCAGCTCACACCTCCGGGTATGCCACAGAGAAACGACGTGTCGGAATGGAGGAATAGGACCTTGTTGGACATGGTCCGGTCAATGATGAGCAAATCGGATTTACCCTTGTCATTTTGGGGATGCGCTCTAGAAACTGCAGCTTTCACACTTAACAGGGTACCATCAATATCCGTAGACAAGACACCACATGAGATGTGGATCGGGAAGAGTCCCAGTTTGTCTTTTCTAAAGATTTGGGGTTGTGAAGCATTTGTCAAGCGACTTATGTTGGACAAGCTTACACCCAAATCGGATAAATGCATATTCGTGGGATATCTGAGGGAAACCTTGGGATATAACTTCTACAACCGGGAAGAGAACAAAGTGTTTGTTGCTCGGAACGGGGTTTTCCTTGAGAAAGAGTTTCTCAGTCGGGAGGCCAGTGGGAGCACGGTCCGACTCGAAGAAATTCGAGGACCACTCGGGAACGGTTTGGCTGGTGATGAGATCATACCGGAGTTAGTCAGGGAATCCGTAGTGGAAGCGGCACCGGAACCACGGAGGTCGGAAAGATTGCACAGAGTGCGTGATGTATTGTTGCTAGAGAGCGACGAGCCGGCCACATATGCGGAAGCGATGGTGAGCCCAGATTCTGAGGCGTGGCTGGAGGCCATGAGATCCGAGTTAAAGTCCATGGATGAGAATCAAGTCTGGGACTTGGTTGATCCGCCGCCTGGCGTAACAGCCATTGGTTGCAAATGGGTCTTTAAGAAGAAAACCAATGTGGATGGAAATGTTCAGATCCACAAAGCTCGGCTTGTCGCTAAAGGTTATGGACAAGTTCAAGGAATTGACTACGATGAGAGTTACTCGCCAGTAGCGATGCTGAAATCGGTAAGGATTGTACTAGCTATAGCTGCATATTTCGATTACGAGATATGGCAGATGGATGTCAAAACGGCTTTCCTTCACAAAAAATTAACCGAGGACGTGTATATGATACAACCCGAGGGTATTGTCGATCCGACTAGCGCTGGTAAGGTATGCAAGCTCAAGAGATCCATTTATGGGTTGATGCAAGCATCTCGGAGTTGGAACATTAGTTTTGATGAGGTCGTAACTGGTCTCGGTTTCATCAAAAGCGAAGAGGACGCTTGTTTATACAAGCAGTTAAGTGGGACCTCGGTAGTGTTTTTGATCTTGTATGCGGATGACATACTACTGATCAGAAATGATGTTTCGATGCTGAATTCAGTCAAGGAGTCATTGAATGGCAAGTTTTCAATGAATGACCTCGATGAAGCAGTTTACATATTGGGCATTAAGATCTATAGAGATAGATCGAGGAGGCTGCTCGGCTTAAGCCAGAGCAGGTACATAGATAAAGTGTTGAAGCGGTTCAACATGAGTGAGGCCAAGAAAGGGTTCTTGCCTATCTCACATGGTATAAGGCTAAGCAAGACTCAGAGTCCTTCGACATCTGATGAGCGAAGCAGGATGAGTCGGATTCCGTATGTCTCGGCGATCAGATCCATCATGTATGCCATGATATGTACACGGCCTAATGTTGCTTTTGCAATAAGCCTAATAAGTAGATACCAGGCCAACCCAGGTGAGAGTCACTGGGCAGCGGTAAATACTGTTTTAAAGTACCTGAATAGGACTAAAGAGATGTTCCTAGTTTATGGAGGTGAGGAAGAGCTCGTCGTAAGGGGTTACACCAATGCTAGTTTCCAAACCGACAGAGATGATTGTCGATCTCAGTCCGGATTTGTGTACGTCATGAATGGAGGAGCAGTGAGCTGGATGAGTTCCAAGCAAGATACGGTGGCCGATTCTACCATAGAAGCCGAATATATTGCGGCTTGTGAAGCTGCAAAGGAAGGTGTTTGGATCCGGAACTTTCTTGATGATCTTGGTATTTTCCCAGCCTCGGTAAAACCGTTGGACCTTTATTGTGATAATTCTAGTGCCATCGCACAAGCCAAGGAGCCGAGGAATCACCAGAAGACCAGACACATAGATCAGAAATATCACCTGATATGAAAGATCGTAAAGAGTGGTGATGTAGAGTTATGCAAAATTTACACAGATGCAAATGTTGCGGATCCGTTGACTAAGCCGCTTCCACAACCCAAGCATGAGGGGCATGTTAGAGCTATGGGCATACGATGTCTATTTGATTGACTCTAGTGCAAGTGGGAGACTGTTGGAGATATGCCCTAGAGGCAATCATGTATGATGATATTTCCTATGTGTTTATGAATAAAGATAGTCCTTGGACATTATCAATGATGTGTATCAACAAGTACGTGACTTGTTTGTGGGACTATGCATTGTATGATGACTGTCCTAAAAGGTCCCTGGTCGAAAGGTCTGTGTGGATGCGCAGCCGACTAGAGTAGCATATGACACGGTCGATGGCTTGGTCTCACTAGCCATGGAGCATTGGATGCTCACCGCATAATATGGACTCGGAAGGATCTGGTCGGATTCAACATAGTCAGATCCCAGTTGAGATAAGTTCCGAGTTGGACAGACCCAACGATGAGACGCAGCGATATGTCATCTGTGAGTCTTTAGTACAACATATGTTCTATGTCCTAAGACCTGAGCTGGCGCATGTACTCAGGATGGTGACAGACCTGCTTAGGGCCGACCAAACGCTACTCCGTGACTGGGTAGTTACAAAGGTAGCTTTCGGGCTTGTCCAGACCCATGCTGCGAGACATGGTCGAGCAAGATGAGATTTGCCCCTCCGATTAGGAGAGATATACTCTGGGCCCCTTGTGTGATCCGACCAAGATAAGCATGGCCATGCGACAAGGATTATGAGATAATCCGATTTGTGGTCGGCATCACTAGAACGAGAAAGAGGTCGGGCTAGCACAAGGATGACAGGCTCGCCTTGAGCTCAACAACATATATAGTGTGGCAAAAGGAATAGAAGTTAGATGTACAGGTTCGCCTAACCAGCTTCATAGTCTACTTGGTGGTCGGCACGCCTTGCTAGAGGCCGCTACCAACCGGGCAGGTCAGAGGTGATCCGGACTGTGACTGAAGTCTACTACGCAACCTTCTTCTTGTAGACGTTGTTGGGCCTCCAAGTGCAGAGTTTTGTAGGACAGTAGCAAATTCCCCTCAAGTGGATGACCTAAGGTTTATCAATCCGTGGGAGGCGTAGGATGAAGATGGTCTCTCTCAAACAACCCTGCAACCAAATAACAAAGAGTCTCTTGTGTCCCCAACACACCCAATACAATGATAAATTGTATAGGTGCACTAGTTCGGCGAAGAGATGGTGATACAAGTGCAATATGGATGGTAGATATAGGTTTTTGTAATCTGAAAATATAAAAATAGCAAGGTAGCAAGTAACAAAAGTGAGCGAAAACGGTATTGCAATGCTTCAAAACAAGGCCTAGGGTTCATACTTTCACTAGTGCAAGTTCTCTCAACAATGATAACATAATTAGATCATATAACAATCCCTCAACGTGCAACAAAGAGTCACTCCAAAATCACTAATAGCGGAGAATAAACTAAGAGATTATTGTAGGGTACGAAACCACCTCAAAGTTATTCTTTCTGATCGATCTATTGGGCTATTCCTAAACAGCCCTAGAGTTCGTACTAAAATAACACCTTAAGACACACATCAACCAAAACCCTAATGTCACCTAGATACTCCAATATCACCACAAGTATCCGCGGGTTTGATTATATGATATGCATCACACAATCTCAGATTCATCTATTCAAACCAACACAAAGAACTTCAAAGAGTGCCCCAAAGTTTCTACCGGAGAGTCAAGACGAAAATGTGTGCCAACCCCTATGCATAAGTTCACAAGGTCACAGAACCCGCAAGTTGATCACCAAAACATACATCAAGTGGATCACGTGAATATCCCATTGTCACCACAGATAAACACATGCAAGACATACATCAAGTGTTCTCAAATCCTTAAAGACTCAATCCGATAAGATAACTTCAAAGGGAAAACTCAATCCATTACAAGAAGGTAGAGGGGGAGAAGCATCATAAGATCCAACTATAATAGCAAAGCTCGCAGTACATCAAGATCGTGCCAAATCAAGAACACGAGAGAGAGAGAGATCAAACACATAGCTACTGGTACATACCCTCAGCCCCGAGGGTGAACTACTCCCTTCTCGTCATGGAGAGCGCCGGGATGATGAAGATGGCCATCGGTGATGGATTCCCCCTCCGGCAGGGTGCCGGAACAGGGTCCCGATTGGTTTTTGGTGGCTACAGAGGCTTGCGGCGGCGGAACTCCCGATCTAGGTTATGTTCTGGAGGTTTTGGGATTTATAGGAGGTGTTGGCGTCAAGGACATGTCAAGGGGGCCCACGAGGCGACGACAAGGACGGAGGGCACGCCCTAGGGGGGTGCCCTCCACCCTTGTGGTGGCCTCGGGACTCCTCTTCGATAACTTTCGTTCCAGTATTTTTTATATTTCCCAAAAATATTCTCCGTGGATTTTCAGGTCAATTGGACTCCGTTTGATATTCCTTTTCTGCGAAGCTCAAAAACAAGGAAAAAACAAAAACTGGCACTGGGCTCTAGGTTAATAGGTTAGTCCAAAAAATAATATAAAATAGCATATAAAACATCCAAGATGGATAATATAATAGCATGGAACAATAAAAAATTATAGATACGTTGGAGACGTATCAAGCATCCCCAAGCTTAATTCCTGCTCGTCCTCGAGTAGGTAAATGACAAAAACAGAATTTTTGATGTGGAATGCTACCTAACATATTTATCCATGTAATTTTCTTTATTGTGTCATGAATGTCCAGATCCGTATGATTCAAAACAAAAGTTTAATATTGACATAAAAACAATAATACTTCAAGCATACTAACAAGATAATTATGTCTTCTCAAAATAACATGGCCAAAGAAAGCTTATCCCTACAAAATCATATAGTCTGGCTATGCTCCATCTTCATCACACAAAATACTCAAATCATGCACAACCCCGGTTTTAGCCAAGCAATTGTTTCATACTTTAGTATTCTCAAACTTTTTCAACTTTCACGCAATACATGAGCGTGAGCCATGGACATAGCACTATAGGTGGAATAGAAGGTGGTTGTGGAGAAGACAAAAAGAAGGAGATAGTCTCACATCAACTAGGCGTATCAACGGGCTATGGAGATGCCCATCAATTGATATCAATGTGAGTGAGTAGGGATTGCCATCCAACGAATGCACTAGAGCTATTAGTTTATGAAAGCTCAAAAAGAAACTTAGTGGGTGTGCATCCAACTTGCTTGCTCATGAAGACCTAGGGCAATTTGAGGAAGCCCATCGTTGGAATATACAAGCCAAGTTCTATAATGAAAAATTCCCAATAGTATATGAAAGTGACAACATAGGAGACTCTCTATCATGAAGATCATGGTGCTACTTTGAAGCACAAGTATGGAAAAAGGATAGTAACATTACCCCTTCTCTCTTTTTCTCTCATTTTTCCCCTTTTTTCTATCTTTTCTTTTTTTCTCTTTTTCTTTCTTTTCTCTTTTTTCTATTTCCTCACATGGGACAATGCTCTAATAATGAAAATCATCATACTTCTATTTACTTACAACTCAATAATAGAACAAAATATGACTCTATATGAATGCCTTCGGCGGTGTACCGGGATGTGCAATGAATCAAGAGTGACATGTATGAAAGAATTATGAATGGTGGCTTTGCCACAAATACGATGTCAACTACATGATCATGCAAAGCAATATGACAATGATGATGTGTGTCATAATAAACGGAACGGTGGAAAGTTGAATGGCAATATATCTCGGAATGGCTATGGAAATGCCATAATAGGTAGGTATGGTGGTTGTTTTGAGGAAGGTATATGGTGGGTTTATGGTACCGGCGAAAATTGCGCGGCACTAGAGAGGCCAGCAAAGGTGGAAGGGTGAGAGTGCGTATAATCCATGGACTCAACATTAGTCATAAAGAACTCATATACTTATTGCAAAAATCTAGAAGCTATCGAAACCAAGTACTAGACGCATGCTCCTAGGGGAAGGGTTGGTTGGAGTTAACCATCACGCGATCCCGACCTCCACACAAAGGATGACAATCAAAAAATATCTCATGCTCCAACTTTGTTACATAACGGTTCACCATACGTGCATGCGGTGAGAATATATGCTAAATAGAAACAGGGTAAGATGCTTACTCGTTGGGATCGATGTACGCCCTCCTCTTCTCCCTCTTGGCCAGGGCGGGTGCACCCCCGCTCTTCCTTGGCGCGGCCTTGGTCGGGCTGGGGGAGTTGGCGAGGTGCCCTTCGGCCGGCCTCGGGGCGGCGCTGCCCAGCAGGGCGGAGGAGTCACCCTGAGGGGCCGCAGCATGCAGGACCACGTCCGCTCCAGCAGCAGGCGGGGCGCTCCTCGAAGGAGGCGCTGCCCCGCCCTTCTTCGGCGTCACCTGACTTGGCCTGCCGAGGGCCCGAGGGATGGCCCCCGACCTCGTGAGGACCCCAGTGGAGTGCAGGGATTTCACGGCCGGGGGCTCGTCGGCGTCGTTGTTGGAGAAGCCACGGAGAAGCTTGCCTCTTGACGGGGGAGAGACCTCCGCCACGTCGTCCTCGGTCGCCTCCGAGTCCTCCTTGCCCTCTCCATCGATGATGTCACTGGAGGACACCGGCACCGGGTCGTTGGGGAGCTCGGGCGGCACGAGCCCCAGCTCGTTGAAGATAGACATGGCGGCGACCAGCGCCTCCTTGTCGGCACGGCGGTACAGCGGGACGTAGGCCTCCGGAAGGTTTCCCGGCTCACCCTCGAGCAGGGTGTTCATGGCCTTGTCCAGTTTGTCGCCCGTCAGGCCCTCCGAGCGCAGCTTGATGCCGTCCGTCGCACCCAGGTACTCCCACATGGGGCGCGTGTGCGACTGGAGCGGGGCCAGGCGCCGCACCAGGAACTCCTTCACAAGCATGCCCCCCGTCAGCGCCCTAGCGTCCAGATATGCGGTCATCCTCCTCAGGACAGGCGCCGCCCGGGGGTCAGAGTACTTCTCGTGACCCCACCTATCGAGCTTCTCCGGTAGCTGGGTCGGCAGTTCCAGCCGTGCGTTGAGGCCTTTAGCGTCCATGAAGACCCACCGGCGCCGGAAGTTCTCCACCTTCTTCCCAGCCCTCATGAGCACGTTGTTCCTGTGGACTGCGACAAAGGACACGCAGCCAGAGCGCTGGGCCGGATCATGCAGCCGCAGGGACAAGAAATACTGGAGGAGCGATACTGAAGACTTCACACCCACGAATGCCTCACAGTAGAAGGCAAAGATAGACAGGAGAAGGATGGAGTTGGGTTGAAGATGCAGGGCCTGAACTTGGTAGTGGTCGAGGATGGTGGTGAAGAACTTGGAGAAAGGCGGGACGAGCCCCGCAAAGACGCTGTGGAGGATGAAGGGGTAGAACGTCCCCACCAAGACCCTTTGCTCGGTGGAGCCGTCCAGGAGCATGGTCTCCTTCCACTCGTTGTGGTCGTTCGCTGTCAATGGGAGCGCGGCGGCGAGGTGCCTCTCCTCGGTGATGGAGGACGTGCCGAGGGTCGGCGCAGGAGAGGAGGAAGGGCTTGCAACCTGTGCGGCCAGCTTCATCATTCCGGACGCCATTCGTGAGATCTCAAAGGAAAAGGGAAGAGCGCGGCCGGATTTGGAGATGTTCTTGGCTGAGAGAAAGGGGATCTGGAGCAAGGCAAAAGGGAAGCAATGATGGCACGGTAGCAGGCGCCAGTCTTTTGTCAAGTCGGACAGTTACCGAGGCGACGTGGGGAAGCGGAGACGCCCACGTCCCATCAAGCGCCACGCGTCAGCCTGGCCCGCAGGCGATTGGGGCCCACGGCACTTCGCTCTTGCCCTTTGGCTTCGCCTCGAAGCTAAGTCCGAGCGCACCTCGGGCCCGGGGGCTACTATCGGCGTTCTCGGAACCAGTGTACCCAGACTTGCCTGCCTACAGCCCATGGTGTGGCTCCATCGATGGCCTGGTACGGCCCACCTCCAAGGCCATCAAGACAAGACCCTCGCGAGGGGCCAAGCCTCACGAGGCGGACGACATCAAGACCTCCCGAGGGAGTGGCCTCCCCAGGCGGCCTCCCGAGGAGCAGAGATTTCTATGCAGGTACCCGACCTCATGAGGCTATCATGACGCAAGCCATGACGACCGAGGCAGGCGGGCGCCAGTGGGCGCAGAGGAGGCAGTTTCCTCTTTGGTGCTAAGAAGGCAAGGACAGACGTGGGTTCCCGAGGAATCTGGCAAAGGTTTCCATTCCGGTGCAACGAGACCAAGGCCACCAGCGCGGCAGCACGGATGTCATCGCCGAGCCCACCGCCGCATCACGACCAGAAGCTTTGCAGGCGAAGACCACCTTTCATCAGAATAAGATGTACTACTTGTCCCCTTTCAAATTGGCTACTGTGGGATCCCTTCCCACCTACATTTTGGGGGGAAGACGACCGCGGCCACTATAAATATAGGTTAGCCACCACCGTAGAAGGGATCCGATCCCTGGTCGACTCATTCCCTCACCGAACGACCTCGTGAGGTTGTTCATCCCTTGTACTACTTCATCCTCAGCCCCTCGTGAGGCCAATCCACAGCAAAGCAGGAGTAGGGTCTTACACCGCAAGGTGGCCCGAACCTGGGTAAACTGCCGTCTTCATCTTGTTCACGTGCATCGAGCTAGGTCATGGGGCGACGAGCTGGATGGCTGGATAGGTTGAGTTCTTCGCACACGCCCCAGAGTTTGAACCTTTCTTGGGTCTGCGGAGCCCTGAATCCGACACCAACCAAGGCTCTTGATCCAATATGGGAGCCACACATGCCTTTGTTTATCTCTGCCAACAGTTCCTTCCCCTCTTCCCAGAAAATGCACTTCAATTTCACACCGTTGGGCCTCCTTCTGTATAACGTATCATCGACAAACTGATACATACTGGCCCTCCGGCTACTCTTTCAGCTTCTTCTTGCTCTTTGGGAAGTTCTCCAGTTTGGAGGTAGCAGACGATGTGTCGCGCCCAAGGTGGTGCCCGTGGCTCGACAACTAGGACCAACGGCACCTCCTCAGTCATGGGAGCGCCTACCTCGACCGCAAGGACCCGTGGTCCAGCGGAAGAGTGCAGCTCACCAAGTGAAGTGGAGTTGTTCCCGACAGCTTCTCTATCGGGGACCTCTGGAGGCCCTGACGGTAAAGGCTTGCCGGAGTCCAGCTTCCTCCTCTTCCTAGCCATCACCAACGGAGATACTGATGGTTGGTCAGATGAAGGACAAAGGTCCCTGGTTCCATAGGGAGCTTTTGTGCGACACACTTTGACAAATAATCAGCAGTATTGTTTTCCGCACGCGGCACGTGCTCTGTTTGCAATCGATCAAAGTGTTCCTCTAACTTCCTCACTTCTTCAATGTATGCCTCCAATAATGGACTCTGGTAATCCTTATTAACCTGTCTCATCAAACGCTGTGAATCTCCATGGATAAGCAACTTCTTGATCCCCACGGAGTCCAGCTTTCTCCTTTTTCTGGCCATCGTTGTCGGGGGTACGGAAGGTTGAGTCAGGTGGAGAACAAAAGTCCCTGGTTCCACAGGAAGCTTTTGCACAGCGCATTTTGACAGATGATCAGCAATGCTGTTTTCCGCATGTGGCACGTGCTCTGTTTTCAATCCATCAAAACACTCCTCCAACTTTCTCACTTCTTCAACGTACGCCTCCATCAATGGACTCTGGTAATCCTTGTTCACTTGTCTCACCACAAGCTATGAATCTCCACGGATGATCAACTTCTTAATTCCGAATTCTGTTGCAATTCTGAGCCCGACAAGTAGCCCTTCATATTCTGTAGTGTTGTTGGTAGCTTTCTTCCGGGGAAAATGCATTTGGACCACATACTTCAGGTGCTCTCTGGTGGGCACGACGAGGAGCACGCCAGCCCCTGCACCTTGCAATGAGAAGGCACCATCAAAGTACATGATCCACTCTTGGGGTGCCTCCTTCCCGGGGATAACTATTTCCGATGTATCTTCATCTAGAGTAGGTGTCCATTCTGCAATGAACTCCGCCAGTGCCCTGCTCTGAATGGTTGAGGTACTTCCATACTTTAGACCAAAACTTGACAACTCCAATGCCCATTCAACTATTCTGCCGGTGGCCTCAGGGTTCCTCAGTATGCATTGCAAAGGGAAATAGGACAACTGTGATCTCGTGGGCTTGGAAGTAGTGGCGCAGTTTCCTTGAGGCCATGATGAGGCCGAAGATCAATTTCTGCACTCCAGAGTACCTTGACCTAGCCCCTTGCAACAGGGAGCTAACAAAGTAAACTGGTCGTTGCACCACCTTCTTCTTTGTCATGGCCTTGGGATTGCCTTCACCACCCTGTGCTTCTTTCTTCTGATATGTACCCAAGATTGCCGCGACTAGTTCACTTCCTTCTCCGGGGAGGACAATAGCTATGGCTGCTCCTTCATCTACTTCCCACTGCGCCACCAGCGCTGCACTAACCACTTGATTGGTTGCCGCCAAATATAGTAGCAACAGCTCTTGCGGTTTAGGAGCGACTATGGTGGGAGCAGAGGAAAGATAGGCTTTTAAGTCCCGCGGTGCTGCTTCCGCCTCCGGGGTCCACTTCATGGGCCCTGCCTTCTTCAGGATTTTGAAGAACGGCAGGGCGCGCTTGGCAGACTTGGAAATGAACCTACTCAGCGCGGCAACACATCCAGTTAAACGCCTCACGTCCTTGACTGTCTTGGGTGCTTGAATCTGCTCGATCGCTTTGATCTTGTCGGGGTTGGCCTCTATTCCCCGGTGGGACACAAAGAAGCCAAGTAGCTTGCCAGAGGGAACACCAAACACACACTTCTCAGGGCTCAACTTCAAGTTGATCTTGCGCAGGTTTGCAAAGGTCTCTTCCAAGTCCCGAATGAGCGTTGATCTGTCCTTGGTTTTGACCACTATATCATCCATGTAAGCCTCAATATTCCTGTGCAACTGAGACTCAAACCCAATTTGCACTGCCCTTGCAAAAGTGGACCCAATGCTCTTTAACCCGAAGGGCATCCGCACAAAGCAGTACGTGCCACAGGGGGTTATGAACGTGGTCTTCTCCTCGTCTTCCTTAGACATGAATATCTGATGGTATCCGGAGTATGCATCCAAGAAGGAAAGCAGATCGCACCCGGAAGTGGAATCCACAATTTGGTCGATACGCGGCAAGGGGTAAGGGTCCTTTGGGCATGCCTTGTTCAGGTCTGTGAAGTCTATGCAAAGCCTCCATTTCCCATTCGCCTTGCGCACCACCACCGGGTTCGCCAACCATGTTGGATGCAACACTCCTCTGACCAAACCAGCTGCTTCAAGTTTCTTGATCTCTTCGGCAATGAATTGCTGCCGTTCTAAAGCTTGTTTTCTGACCTTCTGCTTAACGGGCCGAGCATGAGGGCAGACAACAAGGTGGTCCTTGATTACCTCCCTAGGAACGCCAGGGATGTCAGATGGTTGCCAAGCAAACACATCGACATTCGCCCGCAGGAAGGCAACGAGCGCGCTTTCCTATTTGTCGTCAAGGGTGGAGCTAATGGCGAATGTACCATCAGCGCCAACCAGCCCTGCCGGGACGCACTTCACAGCAGGCGAAGCAACTTTGTATCTCTTGCTAGTGGAACTCTCTGGCAAATCATCGACGGGTGCAGCGCACTCCGGAGAGGCGCGCTTCCTGAATTCTTTGCCGGCATCCTCGTTAGTTTTCTTCCCTTTCTTGTTTTCCTTGGCGGGAACAGCATCTTCTGCGGCCTCGGCAGCGACTACATCCCGGTACATCTTATCCACGCATATGATTGCGTCCTTCTTCTCTGACGGGATGGAGATGACGCCCATTGGTCCTCATCTTCAGAGTATTATAGGCATAGTGGGATGCCACCATGAATTTTGCCAGAGCTGGACGACCAAGAATCCCATTGTACGGCAAAGGAAGCTCGACCACATCGAACACAACCTTCTTGGTCCGGTAGTTCAATTCTCCTCCAAACATCACCGGCAGCATGATCTTCCCCTTAGGACGGCTCCTGCCGGGGTTGATTCCTTGAAACGTGCCAGTAACCTTGAGCTCTTCATCTGATATTTGCAACTTGCTGATTACCTTGGGGGAAATCAGATTCAACCCTGCCCCGCTGTCAACCAACATCTTTGTGACCTTGAGGTTGTGGATTGTTGGTGAAACCAACAACGCCAAGCACCCTACCGCGGTTTCAGTGTTCTGGGAACCAGGGTACCCAGACTTGCCTGCCTGTGGCCCATGGCGTGGCTCCATCGACGGCCTGGTACGTCCCATCTGCAGCACCTTCAAGACAAGTACCTCGCGAGGGGCCAAGCCTCGTGAGGAGGGTGACGTCAAGACCTCTGGAGGGAGCGGCCTCCCTAGGCTGGCTCCTGAGGAGCGGGGATTTCTATGCAGGTACCCACCTCATGAGATGCAGGTGACGCAAGCCATGACGACCAATGTCACGCCCAATATGCGATCCTATCCAAAAGGAACTCGAAGGTCCCACCAAGGATAGAGCCGCATATTGAAGACGCTTTTGCAAGGTGGATATCATTACATCATACCATTACATAATAGCTGGGGATACATACAAAGGCATACAAATGCCATAAGAACACATCAATACATAGCAAACATCATACATAAGAGCGGCATCTGACTACGGATGAAAACAAACGGAAAAACAAGAACGACATCCACCCTGCTAGCCCAGGCTGCCGACCAGGAATCTATCCCCTGATCGAAGAAGAAGAAGAAGAAGCAGAAGAAATCCAAAACAAGCAAGCATCGCTCTCATGTCATATCATCGCATTACCTGTACCTGCAACTGTTGTTGTAGTAATCTGTGAGTCACGAGGACTCAGCAATCCCATTACCATGGGTATCAAGACTAGCAAAGCTTAATGGGTATGGAATGGATATGTGGCGAGGTTGCAATAGCACTAAGCATTGTATGGTGGCTAACTTACGAGTACAAGAATAAGATGAGAAACTACGCAAACGGTCGCAAACTAGTAATGATCAAGAAGTGATCCTGAACTACTTACGTTCACAAATAACCCCACTGTGTTCCCTTCCCAAACTTCGTCAAAAAGAGACGATCACGGTTACATACACGGTTGGTGTATTTTAATTCGGATCTGGTGTCAAGTTCTCTACAACCAGATATTAAAAATTCCCATCTACCACATAACTGCGGGCACGGCTCTCGAAAGTTTAAACCCTCCAAGGGTGTGCCAACTTAGCCCATGATAAGCTCTCACGATCCACGGAGACAATCCTCCATCGCAGGACAACCCGATCAAACTCGGGATCCCGGTGCACAAGACATTTCGACAATGGTAAAACAAGTCCAGCAAGACCTCCCGACGTGCCGACACCCTGATAGTAGCCGCACGTACTCGTCTCAGGGCACGATCGGGTGGGACAAGCTACGAGTAAAACCTACCCTCGAGTTTCCCTGTGGTGGCCCCGCAGGCTGCCCAGTTTGGACCAGCACCTTCAGCACTGGCCCCCCTATATTATGTGGAATTAAGAATACTCGGGTAGTGCTAACTCCCTATGCATCAAATTTATTATCAGGTTTATTATGTTGGGCAAATGTTAAAACCAATGTTGGGCCTTGCTGGAAGAGTTTTATTCAAAGCGAACTGTCAAGGGGGGGCCCATAAACCCCGACCGCGTTAGGAACACAAAATTCAAGGAACATAACACCGGTATGACGGAAACTAGGGCGGCAAGAGTGGAACAAAACACCGAGCAAAAGGCCAAGCCTTCCACCCTTTACCAAGTATATAGATACATTAATTAAATAAGAGATATTGTGATATCCCAAGATATCCATGTCCCAACATGGAACAACCTGCAACTAGCAACGCTATAAGAGGGGCTGAGCAAAGGGGTAACATAGCCAAACAATGGTTTGCTAGGATGGTGAAAAAGGTTAGAGGCTATCATGGCAATTTGGGAGGCTTGATAAACAAGTGGTAGGTAGCGCGAAATAGCAATAGCATCGAGACAACTAGCAAAGCAAAGATAGTAGTGATCCAGAGTACGGTCATCTTGCCTGAAATCCCGCTCCGAGAAGATCGAGTCCATGAAGTAGGCGAGCGAACGTAGTCGAACGAATCCTCACAATCGCAACGAAACCGGGAACTACGAGAAGAAGAAAAACCGGAAAGAAGTAAACCTCACGGTAAACACCACAGAGAACACGAATGATGCACAACCAAGTATGATGCATGACAAGATTAAATGTTACTACTCATGGCAAGAGAAGATGCATGAAAGAACCCACATCAAAGCAAGTTTAAATGGGGCCGGAAACAACACATAACAATTCCGGAAAGTCCCCATATGCAAATTTCGAATTTGGTACTGATATGAACAAAACATTAAGTTAAAATTGTTAAACAGCAAGTTAAAGTGCCCCATGATGATCTACATATTTTTCTAATCAAGTTACATATAAAGTTCATTTAATTCAAAGCTACGGTGTAGAAGATATGAGCTAAACAAGTTTAACATGGCATTGATGCAAAATGCATACAAACATCAAGCACACATACTCAAATCAAGGATGCAACATGACATGATGAAACTATATGCAAAACCAAGCAAGTTTCATATAGGACATGATCCAAACGGAGCAACGGATTAACACATACACACAAAACAATTTTAAGACACAATCTGCCCAAAACAGCAACTAGGCATCTTGCAAGCATCAAAACAACAAGCTAAAAGAACAAGATTGGAACAAACATGATATGCACTTAAAGTACAGGTTACATACTTCAAATAACTTTAAGGTTCAGGTACATAGGCATCAAGATTAAACATTAAACCAATATGATCAATGCAAAAAGCAACTTTATAACACAGATTCATGACTTAATGAAAAAGTGGGCATATGCATGAGCAGAGGTAATACGATGGCATGTTGGAGGCATGAAACAAGTATGCTACAGTGCATGAACATGGCATCAAAAGACATAGCATGCTAATACATATCATGGAGCTCAAGTAACACAACATAACATATATATAGGAGCAACATGATCATGGGAATCATCAAGACAAGATGACAAGTTTTATAACAAGCAACATGACCATGAAAAATCTCCGAAGGAAGGAGTTACTTGACCACGATGAAAATAAGAATAAGAATTACGTTATGCTTATCCTCATCAAATTTAATTGATGACAAACGGATTTGGCATGCAACTTATTCCTCTTGAAAAGGATTGAAGAGAGATATAGCGCAAATTTGGAGAAGGTCTTCGAGGAACCACCGGTAGGATTTGGAAGAACGAATGAATTGATACGATGACAAAGGAAGAGAAATCTTGAATGAACCACCGTAAGAATTAGAAAACGAATGAAGAAAAGTGAACGAATCACCAGGAAGAATTAGAAGAACAAATATGCTTGAGGGGATTTAGATGCAAAAGAACGAAGAGATCACGAGCTGACTAAAGACTACTTGATCGAAGCACCGGAAGAATATGGAGACGAATGAAGAGGCATCAATTCTCAATAATTGGAGAACGAAGAAATCTTCTGGAATGATGGCCTCCAGATGATCTAGAAACAAGGGCAACTCCTGAAATGCGTCGGATGGGTATTAAAAGAATTTCTCACAATTGAAAATAATTATGAGGATGGCATGAAGCTAGAACCACGAATCTTCAAGAGAACGGACCACGATTTAGGAGAAATTCTTCTTCGGTCTTCAAAGCTGAGAATGACGACGAGATCCACCATGAAGAATTTAAGAGATACTCCGGAACAATGAAGAAATAGAGAGGTTGAGCTAAAGGTGAAAAGAATTTGAAAGCGATCTTGGAGAAGGCATCTGACTGATGAGAATTCATTCTTACGTCAAACTTGGAAAGAATTAGAGAATAACTCCGAAAAATTATAAGAGCCAGGTAAGATCCTGGGGATAAACCTGTGGGTTAGGGCCCACTTAAAGAAACACCGTTGCGAATGATCGGTTGAGAGAGAGATGATGCGCCAGAACGATTGAAAGACTTAAATGAGGTGACAACCTTGAATTAATTAGAACGCAAACATGAATCTTCTGAGATGTCTTCAGCACTCCAGAACGATTAAATGGCAAGAGGCAAACGAGCAAGGGGAAACACTTGAGCCAAGGAAAGGAATATGATCAACCCGGAAAACTAGAATTGGATCCACCGTAGAAGAAGATACGAAGAATGATGAACTAGAACCTTTGAGTATCTTCACGAAGAATTCTCCGGATGAAACATGAAGCAAAAGAACAAAGAGACTTCATACGAATAGAATGGATACTTGACTCACGATTTAAGACAACACGAAGAAAAGGGTGGGAAAAGAAAAACAACTTGATGTCGAAACAAACTCTGAAAGAAAACTGAGAATCGATCTTACAAAAGATGAAGGAGATCGAATAACTCGAAGAGAAGTGCACCGGTTGAACAAAGGATAGACAACGAACGAAAACACCTGCGAGGTCCTAATGAAAATTTGAATGGGAAGAGTAGAAGAATCAAACACCTACGTCAAACTTCCTCACCAGAGCGACGAAGGGGCAAAGGAGTAAAAAGAATTCCTACTCTCCGATATAACTAGACTCCAAAATAGTTTTCTTCTAGACTCGACAACGGCCAGGCTACAATCAATCAAGGGGCTCCTATGGTCGGTCGAGGCTCTGATACCAACTTGTCACGCCCAATATGCGATCCTATCCGAAAGGAACTCGAAGGTCCCACCAAGGATAGAGCCGCATATTGAAGACGCTTTTGCAAGGTGGATATCATTACATCGTACCATTACATAATAGCTGGGGATACATACAAAGGGATACAAATGCCACAAGAATACATCAATACATAGCAAACATCATACATAAGAGCGGCATCCGACTACGGATGAAAACAAACGGAAAAATAAGAACGACATCCACCCTGCTAGCCCAGGCTGCCGACCAGGAACCTATCCCCTAATCGAAGAAGAAGAAGAAGTAGAAGAACTCCAAAATAAGCAAGGATCGCTCTCACATCATATCATCGCTATACCTGTACCTGCAACTGTTGTTGTAGTAATCTGTGAGTCACGAGGGCTCGGCAATCCCATTACCATGGGTATCAAGACTAGCAAAGCTTAATGGGTATGGAATGGATAGGTGGTGAGGTTGCAGCAGCACTAAGCATTGTATGGTGGCTAACTTACGAGTACAAGAATAAGATGAGAAACTACGCAAACGGTCACAAACTAGTAATGATCAAGAAGTGATCCTGAACAACTTACGTTCAAACATAACCCCACCGTGTTCCCTTCCCGAACTTCGTCGGAAAGAGACGATCACGGTTACATACACGGTTGGTGTATTTTAATTCGGATCTGTTGTCAAGTTCTCTACAACCAGATATTAAAAATTCCCATCTGGCACATAACCGCGGGCACGGCTCTCAAAAGTTTAAACCCTGCAGGGGTGTCCCAACTTAGCCCATGATAAGCTCTCACGATCCGCGGAGACAATCCTCCATCGCGGGACAACCCGATCAAACTCGGGACCCCGTTGCACAAGACATTTCGACAATGGTAAAAGAAGTCCAGCAAGACTTCCCGACGTGCCGACACCCTGATAGTAGCCACGCGTTTCTCGTCTCAAGCCACGATCGGATGGGACAAGCTACGAGTAAAACCTATCCTCGAGTTTCCCCGTGGTGGCCCCGCAGGCTGCCCAGTTTGGACCAGCACCTTCAGCACTGGCCCCCCTGTATTATGTGGAATTAAGAATCCTCGGGTAGCGCTAACTCCCTATGCATCTAATTTATTATCAGGTTTATTATGTTGGGCAAATGTTAAAACCAATGTTGGGCCTTGCTGGAAGAGTTTTATTCAAAGCGAACTGTCAAGGGGGGGCCCATAAACCCCGACCGCGTTAGGAACACAAAATTCAAGGAACATAACACCGGTATGACGGAAACTAGGGCGGCAAGAGTGGAACAAAACACCGAGCAAAAGGCCAAGCCTTCCACCCTTTACCAAGTATATAGATACATTAATTAAATAAGAGATATTGTGATATCCCAAGATATCCATGTCCCAACATGGAACAACCTGCAACTAGCAACGCTATAAGAGGGGCTGAGCAAAGGGGTAACATAGCCAAACAATGGTTTGCTAGGATGGTGAAAAAGGTTAGAGGCTATCATGGCAATTTGGGAGGCTTGATAAACAAGTGGTAGGTAGCGCGAAATAGCAATAGCATCGAGACAACTAGCAAAGCAAAGATAGTAGTGGTATCCAGAGTACGGTCATCTTGCCTGAAATCCCGCTCAGAAGAAGATCGAGTCCATGAAGTAGACGAGCGAACGTAGTCGAACGAATCCTCACAATCGCAACGAAACCGGGAACTATCGAGAAGAAGAACAACCGGAAAGAAGTAAACATCACGGTAAACACACAAGCATGAACAAGACATGATGCACAACCAAGTATGATGCATGACAAGATTAAATGTTACTACTCATGGCAAGAGAAGATGCATGAAAGAACCCACATCAAAGCAAGTTTAAATGGGGCCGGAAACAACACATAACAATTCCGGAAAGTCCCCATATGCAAATTTCGAATTTGGTACTGATATGAACAAAACATTAAGTTAAAATTGTTAAACAGCAAGTTAAAGTGCCCCATGATGATCTACATATTTTTCTAATCAAGTTACATATAAAGTTCATTTAATTCAAAGCTACGGTGTAGAAGATATGAGCTAAACAAGTTTAACATGGCATTGATGCAAAATGCATACAAACATCAAGCACACATACTCAAATCAAGGATGCAACATGACATGATGAAACTATATGCAAAACCAAGCAAGTTTCATATAGGACATGATCCAAACGGAGCAACGGATTAACACATACACACAAAACAATTTTAAGACACAATCTGCCCAAAACAGCAACTAGGCATCTTGCAAGCATCAAAACAACAAGCTAAAAGAACAAGATTGGAACAAACATGATATGCACTTAAAGTACAGGTTACATACTTCAAATAACTTTAAGGTTCAGGTACATAGGCATCAAGATTAAACATTAAACCAATATGATCAATGCAAAAAGCAACTTTATAACACAGATTCATGACTTAATGAAAAAGTGGGCATATGCATGAGCAGAGGTAATACGATGGCATGTTGGAGGCATGAAACAAGTATGCTACAGTGCATGAACATGGCATCAAAAGACATAGCATGCTAATACATATCATGGAGCTCAAGTAACACAACATAACATATATATAGGAGCAACATGATCATGGGAATCATCAAGACAAGATGACAAGTTTTATAACAAGCAACATGACCATGAAAAATCTCCGAAGGAAGGAGTTACTTGACCACGATGAAAATAAGAATAAGAATTACGTTATGCTTATCCTCATCAAATTTAATTGATGACAAACGGATTTGGCATGCAACTTATTCCTCTTGAAAAGGATTGAAGAGAGATATAGCGCAAATTTGGAGAAGGTCTTCGAGGAACCACCGGTAGGATTTGGAAGAACGAATGAATTGATACGATGACAAAGGAAGAGAAATCTTGAATGAACCACCGTAAGAATTAGAAAACGAATGAAGAAAAGTGAACGAATCACCAGGAAGAATTAGAAGAACAAATATGCTTGAGGGGATTTAGATGCAAAAGAACGAAGAGATCACGAGCTGACTAAAGACTACTTGATCGAAGCACCGGAAGAATATGGAGACGAATGAAGAGGCATCAATTCTCAATAATTGGAGAACGAAGAAATCTTCTGGAATGATGGCCTCCAGATGATCTAGAAACAAGGGCAACTCCTGAAATGCGTCGGATGGGTATTAAAAGAATTTCTCACAATTGAAAATAATTATGAGGATGGCATGAAGCTAGAACCACGAATCTTCAAGAGAACGGACCACGATTTAGGAGAAATTCTTCTTCGGTCTTCAAAGCTGAGAATGACGACGAGATCCACCATGAAGAATTTAAGAGATACTCCGGAACAATGAAGAAATAGAGAGGTTGAGCTAAAGGTGAAAAGAATTTGAAAGCGATCTTGGAGAAGGCATCTGACTGATGAGAATTCATTCTTACGTCAAACTTGGAAAGAATTAGAGAATAACTCCGAAAAATTATAAGAGCCAGGTAAGATCCTGGGGATAAACCTGTGGGTTAGGGCCCACTTAAAGAAACACCGTTGCGAATGATCGGTTGAGAGAGAGATGATGCGCCAGAACGATTGAAAGACTTAAATGAGGTGACAACCTTGAATTAATTAGAACGCAAACATGAATCTTCTGAGATGTCTTCAGCACTCCAGAACGATTAAATGGCAAGAGGCAAACGAGCAAGGGGAAACACTTGAGCCAAGGAAAGGAATATGATCAACCCGGAAAACTAGAATTGGATCCACCGTAGAAGAAGATACGAAGAATGATGAACTAGAACCTTTGAGTATCTTCACGAAGAATTCTCCGGATGAAACATGAAGCAAAAGAACAAAGAGACTTCATACGAATAGAATGGATACTTGACTCACGATTTAAGACAACACGAAGAAAAGGGTGGGAAAAGAAAAACAACTTGATGTCGAAACAAACTCTGAAAGAAAACTGAGAATCGATCTTACAAAAGATGAAGGAGATCGAATAACTCGAAGAGAAGTGCACCGGTTGAACAAAGGATAGACAACGAACGAAAACACCTGCGAGGTCCTAATGAAAATTTGAATGGGAAGAGTAGAAGAATCAAACACCTACGTCAAACTTCCTCACCAGAGCGACGAAGGGGCAAAGGAGTAAAAAGAATTCCTACTCTCCGATATAACTAGACTCCAAAATAGTTTTCTTCTAGACTCGACAACGGCCAGGCTACAATCAATCAAGGGGCTCCTATGGTCGGTCGAGGCTCTGATACCAACTTGTCACGCCCAATATGCGATCCTATCCGAAAGGAACTCGAAGGTCCCACCAAGGATAGAGCCGCATATTGAAGACGCTTTTGCAAGGTGGATATCATTACATCGTACCATTACATAATAGCTGGGGATACATACAAAGGGATACAAATGCCACAAGAATACATCAATACATAGCAAACATCATACATAAGAGCGGCATCCGACTACGGATGAAAACAAACGGAAAAATAAGAACGACATCCACCCTGCTAGCCCAGGCTGCCGACCAGGAACCTATCCCCTAATCGAAGAAGAAGAAGAAGTAGAAGAACTCCAAAATAAGCAAGGATCGCTCTCACATCATATCATCGCTATACCTGTACCTGCAACTGTTGTTGTAGTAATCTGTGAGTCACGAGGGCTCGGCAATCCCATTACCATGGGTATCAAGACTAGCAAAGCTTAATGGGTATGGAATGGATAGGTGGTGAGGTTGCAGCAGCACTAAGCATTGTATGGTGGCTAACTTACGAGTACAAGAATAAGATGAGAAACTACGCAAACGGTCACAAACTAGTAATGATCAAGAAGTGATCCTGAACTACTTACGTTCAAACATAACCCCACCGTGTTCCCTTCCCGAACTTCGTCGGAAAGAGACGATCACGGTTACATACACGGTTGGTGTATTTTAATTCGGATCTGGTGTCAAGTTCTCTACAACCAGATATTAAAAATTCCCATCTGGCACATAACCGCGGGCACGGCTCTCAAAAGTTTAAACCCTGCAGGGGTGTCCCAACTTAGCCCATGATAAGCTCTCACGATCCGCGGAGACAATCCTCCATCGCGGGACAACCCGATCAAACTCGGGACCCCGTTGCACAAGACATTTCGACAATGGTAAAAGAAGTCCAGCAAGACTTCCCGACGTGCTGACACCCTGATAGTAGCCACGCGTTTCTCGTCTCAAGCCACGATCGGATGGGACAAGCTACGAGTAAAACCTATCCGCGAGTTTCCCCGTGGTGGCCCCGCAGGCTGCCCAGTTTGGACCAGCACCTTCAGCACTGGCCCCCCTGTATTATGTGGAATTAAGAATCCTCGGGTAGCGCTAGCTCCCTATGCATCTAATTTATTATCAGGTTTATTATGTTGGGCAAATGTTAAAACCAATGTTGGGCCTTGCTGGAAGAGTTTTATTCAAAGCGAACTGTCAAGGGGGGGCCCATAAACCCCGACCGCGTTAGGAACACAAAATTCAAGGAACATAACACCGGTATGACGGAAACTAGGGCGGCAAGAGTGGAACAAAACACCGAGCAAAAGGCCAAGCCTTCCACCCTTTACCAAGTATATAGATACATTAATTAAATAAGAGATATTGTGATATCCCAAGATATCCATGTCCCAACATGGAACAACCTGCAACTAGCAACGCTATAAGAGGGGCTGAGCAAAGGGGTAACATAGCCAAACAATGGTTTGCTAGGATGGTGAAAAAGGTTAGAGGCTATCATGGCAATTTGGGAGGCTTGATAAACAAGTGGTAGGTAGCGCGAAATAGCAATAGCATCGAGACAACTAGCAAAGCAAAGATAGTAGTGGTATCCAGAGTACGGTCATCTTGCCTGAAATCCCGCTCAGAAGAAGATCGAGTCCATGAAGTAGACGAGCGAACGTAGTCGAACGAATCCTCACAATCGCAACGAAACCGGGAACTATCGAGAAGAAGAACAACCGGAAAGAAGTAAACATCACGGTAAACACACAAGCATGAACAAGACATGATGCACAACCAAGTATGATGCATGACAAGATTAAATGTTACTACTCATGGCAAGAGAAGATTCATGAAAGAACCCACATCAAAGCAAGTTTAAATGGGGCCGGAAACAACACATAACAATTCCGGAAAGTCCCCATATGCAAATTTCAAATTTGGTACTGATCTGAACAAAACATTAAGTTAAAGTTGTTAAACAGCAAGTTAAAGTGCACCATGATGATCTACACGTTTTTCTAATCAAGTTACATAGAAAGTTCATTTAATTCGGAGCTACGGTCTAGAAGATATGAGCTAAACAAGTTTAACATGGCATTGATACAAAATGCATACAAACATCAAGCACGCATACTCAAATCAAGGATGCAACATGACATGATGAAATTATATGCAAAACCAAGCAAGTTTCATATAGGACATGATCCAAACGGAGCAACGGATCAACACATACACACGAAACAATTTTAAGACACAATCTGCCCAAAACAGCAATTAGGCATCTTGCAAGCATCAAAACAACAAGCTAAAAGAACAAGATTGGCACAAACATGATATGCACTTAAATTACAGGTTATATACTTCAAATAACTTTAAGGTTCAGGTACATAGGCATCAATATTTAACCAATATGATCAATGTAAAAAGCAACTTTATAACACAGATTCATGACTTGGTGAAAAACTGGGCATCTGCATGAGCAAAGTTAATACGATGGCATGTTGGAGGCATGAAACAAGTATGCTACAGTACATGAACATATCATAAAAAGGCATAGCATGCTAGTACATATCATGGAGCTCAAGTAATACAACATAGCATATATATAGGAGCAACATGATCATGGGAATCATCACGACAAGATGACAAGTTTTATAACAGGCAGTTTCAGACTTGGTGGAGTTCACAGGGCAGAAACAGATTTAAGATGCACATTTGGATACGAGAAATAAACAAGAACATGGCATAAAATGGCATGGCATGATAGAGAATAACATATATAACAAAAGTTGTTTACTGTTCATGTTCAAAAGAGGCATGGATATGACGATAGCCTCAAGTGAACATGGCAAGAAGATATAACAGACTTGGTGAAAACTGGGCATGCTGACAGTTATATTACGATCGCACCTAGAGGGCACCAAATGAACAAGTTACAGCAGGTTATACTTGTAACCAAAGGCTTGGATGGATAGAGCACAACATGGACAACAATTCATGTTTACTAAACATCCTCTAATTATGCATGGATTTGTTGGTAGCATCAAGTAAACATGGCATGAAAATATAATAGATTCAGACTAAGCAGAACAGTAACAGCAAGTACCCTACTTCGCAAGCTTGAGCTTGTCACCACATCGCATATCTTCAAATGGCATATCATGGCATGAGAGTTATACCATTGCAAAGATGACATGATTATGCTCCTAAAACATGTAGACATGTTGCTCAAAAGAAAATCACACAAAAAGATATGAAAAAGACAAAATGGCAAGTTTCAACAGTTTTCTGCACTTAATATCACTTAGCACTTTTGCGTCGAAGGTTAAGATATGAAGATGAACCCTAACATGCATGGAAAGCACACCATCATGTAGAGCATGAAGTGCAGAACATTTTGACATAAAGAACATCATCATCGGACCAATGTGCAGAAAGTTACAAGCCTCACAAATATGCAATATGATGCTGGAATAAAGGGACAACCGTTTTTTTTTACCTCGCTGGAAAACGGGATGGGACGGGCGGATCCAGCGGATCTGTTTGGTTCACGGGCAAGCCTAATCCGGGACGGGAGGGGATGGTGCGGTCCAGGTCAGGGGAAGCTCGAGCTCTCCAACAGGACCATGGCGGAGGAAGTCAACGCCGGTGGCGTGGAGGCGGGGACTCCGAAGGGCATCAGGGAGGCCGGGAATGGGTGGATCCGGGCACGGGGACCATGGATCCGGCTGCGGTGGGGGTCGGCAGCGCTCGTCGTGGCAGGATCCAATTGCAGCAATGGCGGGATGGCCATGGCAGGAGCTCCTGCGGGAGAGGGAGAGAAAGGTGAGGGGAGAGAAGAACGGGCAGAGGGAGGAAGGAGAGGATGGGCAGGCCGGCGGTCTGGCCTGATGGTCACCGACGGGAGGACTCCGGTGACGAACGGGGCGAGGCAGAGGTCCGGCAGGCTGCTCCGGCGAGGTCAAGCTCCAGCGAGAGGTCGGGCCGAGCGGGAGCCGGGCAGCGCTTGGGTTCGCGCGGGCGGGCGACGGGGCCAGATGGGCCCGGTGGGCCGCGTGCAGGCTCAGGCGGGCAGCGGCATGGGGGTGCTGGGGCGGGCGACGTGGCACGTCGCGGGTGGCCAGGAGCGGCAGTGCAGGTGGATTTGGCGGTGACAAGTGGCGGTGGGGAAGAGGGCCGGCGCGGATTTCAAGGTGGCTGCGGCTGGAGGTTAGGGGAGACTAGGGTTTTGGACAGAAATGTGAGGGAGAGACCTGCTATATATAGCAAGGGGGCTAGGGTTGGGGGTTTCGGAGCCCTCCGATCACGATCTGACGGTTCCGGACGGAGGGGGGCTAGGTGGGCTGCAGGTGGGCTGTGTACATGGGTTGGGCTAAGAGGAGAGAAGAGAAGTGCAGCTCGGCACGGGGTTTCCGGATACCGAAAACGTCCGACGAATAAACCGGCTATATTGCCGCTATAGTTATCCGTTGGGGCATCAAACAGACTCCGAATGTGATGAAACTTGGCAGGCGGCCTACCTACAACACAACAACACCACACGCCAACTTTCACCCCATTCCGAGAACATTTTTATGCGACTTATAAAATAATATTTTGGAGGTGCCGCCGACGCGTGCGAGTGTAGCTGGGCTCAGAATGGGCAACGGAGTGAACTGGGAGACCCGGACGGATACAAGTTTTAAAAACATGCAGATGAAATGCACATGATGACATGGCAAAGTGCAACACACAAGTGAATGACATGGCAATGACGGCGAATAAACGGGAGACATCTGGCGCATCGGTCTCGGGGCGTTACAACCAAGGCCAGGCGGGCGCCAGCGGGTGCAGAGGAGTAGGTTTCCTCTTTGGTGCTAAGGAGGCAAGCGCAGGCGCGGGGTCCCAAGGAATCAGCCAAAGGTTTCCATTCCCGTGCAATGAGACCAAGACCGCCAGGACAGCTGGACGGATGTCATCGCCGAGCCCACCGCAGCGTCACGACCAGAGGCTTTGCAGGCGAAGACCACCTTTCATCAGGATAAGATGTACTACTTGTCCCCCTTCAAATTGGCCGTTGTGGGATCCCTTCCCGCCTTCTTTTGGGGGGAAGAGGACCGAGGCCACTATAAATATAAGTTAACCACCACCGTAGGAAGGGATCGAATCCTGAACTGACACCCACACTAGAGCAGACATCGTGAGGTTGTTCTTCCCTTGTACTAGTTCATTCTCAGCCCCTCGCGAGGCAAATCCACCACAAAGCAGGAGGAGGGTATTACACCGCAAGGTGGTCCAAACCTGGGTAAACTGCCATGTCCTTCTTCTTCCTTGTTCATCGAGCTAGGCTATAGGGCAGGGCATTTGGTTGGCTGGATAGGTTGAGTTCTTCGCACACGCCCCAGAGTTTGAACCTTCCTTTGGGTCTGCGGAGCCCTGAATCCGACATTTGGCGCGCCAGGTAGGGGCGTGTCGAAGTTCCTCTCCCACCATTCGCTCCGCTGCTGTTCCGCTGTCCTTATGTCCGACGCTCGCCGTGTTCGTGCCGAGCGCCGGGCCGCTCGTGTCGCCTAGACGGCACCCACGGCAACGGCATCCCTCGCCGCTCTACCTCCCTGGTGGCTAACGCCGCCACCGACCCTGCTGCCCGCTTGCAGCAGGACTCGTCGCTACCACCGTCTGTGTAGTGCGACAGCCGCACCGCGACTCCATCACCCACTCCAGCCACGGCGTCGTCTTCTCATGGCTTTCGTGGGCCGGCGAACACGCAGTCCCCGCTGCTCATGGCGCGCGAGCTTCTGCGCTATTGTCCGGCCAACGACCTCTACGATGATTGGCTTTCCCGCATCGCTGAACTTGTCAATGCCGCTGGCGAGGTCCCTGCACCGTCTCGTTCGCTTCGCCCTCCGCTGTCCCTGGCGGGTGATGTGGCTCACGGCGCGCCTCCTCCCCCTTCTCTGCTTGGCTTGGGCCCGGAGCTGAGGCGTGAAGCTCCCCAGTGCGACCCGCCGCACAGAGCGCCGGCGCGTGATGAAGAAAGCTGCTAGGTGGTGCAAGACCGCGTACCGCCAGAGTTGGCAGCGCGCAGGCATCGAGATCAGGCTCATCCCCCGCGAATGGCCCCTGTGAATGCGGCAGGGTGCCGTGCTTTCACCCCGGAGCTGCGCCGCGTCATCTGGCCCGGCAAGTTCAAGCCGGATCTACCTCCGCGCTATGATGGCAGCCCCGACCCCGCCGAGTTCCTCCAGCTCTATGAGCTGAGCATCGAGGCGGCGAACGGCAATGAGAAGGTCATGGCAAACTGGTTCCCCATGGCCCTCAAGGACGGCGCGTGCTCCTGGCTCCTGAACCTTCCGGTGGGGTCGACCTCCTCCTGGGACGAGCCCCGCGAGCGTTTCATCGCCAACTTCCAGGGCACTCGCGACCGCGCCCCCGGGGCAGGCAACCTGCGACGCATCAAGCAGCAGCCAGGCGAAACCTTGCACAAGTACATACATCGCTTCACCAACGTTCGCCTCAAGATCCCGAAGGTGTCGGACGAGGCCATCATACGGCATTCTTTGAGGGCATCTGGGATGTCAAGATGAAGGAAGAGCTCGCCATGCACGAGGATTTGTGCTCGGCTCTGGAGATGTTTAACATGGCCACCAAGTGCGCAAGGGCAGAGGAAGGTCGCCTCTCCCTCCTGGAGCTTCCGGAGGTCGATCCTAAAGACAAGAATGCCAAGGCTAAGGACGTGAAGCGCAAGGGTCCAGCTGTGCT
This sequence comes from Thinopyrum elongatum, assembly GCA_011799875.1. NCBI lineage: Eukaryota > Viridiplantae > Streptophyta > Magnoliopsida > Poales > Poaceae > Thinopyrum > Thinopyrum elongatum. The sequence goes on along the minus strand of CM022299.1, from coordinate 243,445,844 downwards.
CATGGCTGAACCTGAGATGAAGCGCGGCTGCGACCACCCCGAGTCCTCCAAGGGCAGCCGCCCGTTCTGCGTCTTCCATAACGTCCACAACCACAACAACAACGACTGCCAAGAGCTCATGGCGATCCACGACGGGCGCTTTGGCTGCCATACCGAGCGCAACGACCATGGCTACGGCCACGGAGGAGGCCGCGGTGGTGGCCGCTAGGACAACCGCGACCCCTGCCAGGACTGGCGCGATCAGCCTCGTGAGGACCACTGGCAGGGCCAGCCTCGCGACGGCCCTTGGAGAGACCAGCCTCGTGAAGACCGTCCTCAAGGCAACGCCGGCCTTCGTCCGCTGCCACCGTCGCCAAGGAGGAATGATGGGGCTGGGGGCTTCCAAGAACCTCAAGCCATTGCCTGCATCCTAGGTGGCGCTCAGGCCCCCGCTTCTCATTGCATCTTCAAGCAGTTCGCTCATGAGGTGAACGCGGCCCTTCCCAAGCTTGAGGCGTCGCGTTCCCTCAGATGGTCCAAGTACACCGTCACCTTTGACTCTACAGACCAGCTCAAGTGCTCAGCTGCCGCTGGCGCGCTCCCGATGCTCTGCTCACCGACCATCAGCAACGTCCTCGTCACCAAGACACTCATCAATGGTGGCGTGGGGCTCAACGTTCTCTCCGTTGAGATGTTCGAGACGCTCCAGGTGCCGTACGACCAGCTCCTCCCCACCAAGCCTTTCTCAGGGGTGACCGATGGCTCCACCATCCCCATAGGGCAGATCCGCCTCCCTGTCACGTTTGGCCAGCGAGACAACTACCATACCGAGCTCATCGACTTCGATGTCGCCCACATTCGCCTCCCGTACAATGCCATCCTCGGGTATCCAGCCCTTGCCAAGTTCATGGCGGCGACGCACCACGGCTACAATGTCCTCAAGATGCCAGGGAGTTGCGGTACTATCACGATCGCCTGCGACGAGAAGGCAGCGGTGTGCTCCCTCGAGCGCGCCTACCAGGCTGCGGCGGTCGAGAACTCTGACGACGAGGGTGCAGTTCGCCCTCCTGAGGCCATCCCCAAGAAGAAGAAGCGGGTCCTCCCAAAGGGCCGCCAGGAGGATGGCGCGCATGACGATCGTGCCTCAGGCCCCGCGCCCACTGCTGGGGCGCCCTTCCCTCTTGCATAGGGAAGCGTGTCTAGCGCCCCCCTCAGGACGGGCTCGGGGGCTCTCCTCTGGAGGGCCTCTGACCTGACCAGTGTCACGAGGGAGGTGTTCGGGCACCATGTGGAGGCGTGCTTCAACGCGCGCTTCCATGAGCAGGGCGCAGGGCGCGAGGTGCCAGGCGCTCAGGAGTTCATCACCAAGACAACCGAAGAGCTTCAGGTGGCGGGAGCCATGCGCGGCGAGCGCCGCCCTGCACCACTCAGTGCAGCTGCCGCCCGCGATGTGTGATAGAGGCGAGGGTGTCCCAATCTTTCGATGAGATGATAGCTATCGTTTTTGGTGGAGTAGACTTTGACGATCCGACTACGAACATGCGAGGATGTCGTGCCTTAGCAATCGCTAAACCAACTCCGAGAGGTTATTGACCACGCCGGAGCACAATCAATCCTGACCACGAGGGTCTATCTCCTGCAAGCAAACGAAGAACAAGCAAGAAACTAAGATTTGCAATCTGGATATCGCGAATATAAGATGAAAGCTTTATTGATCAAGGTGGGGTTCTGTGACGTCTTGGTCTGGTCGTTGAACACAAACGAAGTACGCGAAGTTGCAGCTATGGCGAACTTTTAATCTAAACAAAACCCAAAGTCTAAACGGTGCCCTAAGGGCTGTATATATGGAGGAAGAGGAGGGGATTTCATGGCCCTTGAAGGAGGGGTCCGAAACCAACCCTATCTCTTGTTTCCCCACACATACGGACTCTAAAAACAGCCTATACTCAAGTATTTCGAAATTACATGGGCCTGGCCCAATAATAAGGTGACGCAGCACCTATAATAGCCTCTGGACAAAATTTATGAAGTGGCATCTTGTATATTTTGTCCAAGGCTTCCTGCACTCATTATGGTGGCTTCAAAGTCCTGAAATCATCACTTGTAACTCCGTTCTTGTTCCCCTTGTGCATGCCATCATCTCCATGCTTGAACTTGCTCCAAGGTTCCTCTTTCTTGTCCAAGCTAGGCCCTTCATTTGTAAGCAAAACAAATGTATCCAATTTAGGCAGCATCATATTCTCATGAACTTTAGAATCATTACCAAGAAACGAAAGTACCTGATATTTTAATTGGCGTGCGCGAGCTCTAGTAATTGGTCCAGTATGTATAGAAGCAGGGGCTGTGGGTGTAACAATGGTATTGATGTCCTCATCAATGTGGGTGACGAGCTGCGTGTCTGCGTCAACATCCCAGGCCTCAACAAGGCCGCTTCTCGGGAGCTCTTCTGGCCGTCCCGCATCGGCCGGAGTGGGGGCTGCCCCAGCAGCTATGTCTGCATGCCGTTCGGCCTGCTGAACATGGCAGCCTCGCACCAGCGCTACATGCAGCGCATCCTGGCGGCTCACGAGGCCCGGCACCAGGCAGTCCTGACAGAGGAGGTGCCGGACCCTCGCAAACTTCCCGGGCCTCCAGAGCCTCCCTGGACTCAGGAGCCTGCCGACTCGTGAGGAACGACCTTTGCAGCGCACATCTTCAGCTACTCCAACACTTCTGCAACGACGGTGCCAGGTGACTTTATGGTTTGTTCAGTTGAGGGCGCCCCTCGGGCTGCATCATCCTCGAGCTGTTAGGGCCAGCCCTGCAGCTGCACCATTTTGATTCATGTACTCTGGACCAGTTATGCACGTTTGAGTTATCATGGTTATTGACATTACTCCTGCCGTCTCATTATGTATGGAGTTGCTCCTCGCGGCCCCTGCACGTTGCTAACCCGCCTCTTGCTCATCCCACAACGGGGACTACTGGCACGACGCCTGTGCTCGGGTCCGTCCCTGCAGCGCTGATAAACTTAAGAGACCGAGCTCTGGCTCGCGGCCGGCCCCACGCACGTCACCTCACCGGGTCCTTAGTGCCTTCATCTTCTTGCAGAAAGATCACCAGCAGAATAGCAAGCGTGGCTGTGTGCTTTGTTTTTCCTTTTTTTCGGCTAACTCACAGGGACCTCCGGAGCCGAGACCACGAGCGGCCTCGCCAGCACCTGGGGGCGCAACCCCTCCTAGGCATCTCCTCAGGGCCGACCACTCTTTTCTTGCGCAAATTGCTTGCACGCTAAAGGGGGGCCCTTCAGCATCGCGCCTCAGGGGCTCCTACTGGCCCTCGAGCCCTCACCCCCTGGCCTTGACCACGGCATCGCGACCTGGCATACCCGCGGCGGCTGAGCCTCGCTCGAGGGCCGGGACCCAAGGACGTAGAGCGCCCAGGCAAGCGGAGGAGATGAAGACGGTAGGAGCCCTGCGGAGGGGGCGTCATCAGAAGAATGGCATGGCCCAACGTTCCACGAGAAGTCCGCCCACGCAACAAAAGAATCACCACGGGCTCACCAAGATAAGTCACCTCACACGCACGGGCGTGAACCTTATGATTAGCGCTTCGTCTCTAGCGATCTCGCTCGGGCAAGAATGCTTCCCTTTCAGTCCTTTGGGAGCCGCTTGTGCGCCAAAGGGGACCCCCTGAGCATTGCGCCTCAGGGGCTCTTACCGGACCTTGGGCCGCTCACCTCCTGGCCTTGACCACGACATCGCGACCTGGCATACTAGCGACGGCTGAAGCTTGCCTGGGGACTGGGACCTGCCGGCGTAGAACACTAAGCTACCGCGAGAATGAAAGGGAGAACCATGCCAGAGCGAGAGACGCAAACACGAAACTGATAAAGAATGATAACATTAAGACGCGGGCGTCACAGTTTTTTACACATCCCCACGGGGCCCGTCATGGTTTTCGCGCAGGAATGAAGGAGAAATGCCTAAAGAACTACGGCCTCGGCAGCGTCACCGATGACGTCGGGACAGGACCGCTCCTCCCCCTAGGCCCGGGCGCGGCGATGCGGCGGCTCGTAGCTGTCGTCGTCACTCGAGCTTGGTCTAGATGAGGCACTGCTACTGCCGGAGGAGTCACGGACAAGGCCAAGGGCAAGTTCATTCCTGGTGGCCTCGCTGTTTCGCCGGCCCGCTGGGGAGCTGCTGCCTCGATCTCCTCCCCTGGGGCAGCATTCCACGCGTCAGCCGTCCTCTCCGAAGACCTTGAAGAGGAGCGTCGAAGCCCCGTCGTACTCGAAGTGGATGGCGTGACCTCCCTCCAAGCGGCAGGCGCGGGCGATCGCGCCCCATCCTCAGGTCATGAAGACGTCGCCGGAGTCGACGACGTCGACTTCCGCTTCTGATGCTTGGCTACAATAGCCGTCGTGTTGCAGCCACAGCTCGACAGGCCCTTGTGGCGGTATCTCCCTTGCCAAAGACCCCGGGAGCCGGTTCCATGTGCGTGGCTGCATCGTCGCCCACACCACGAACTCACGGGTCGTACCCTCGGCGTGGGTTCTCGGGCGGAGCGGCCATATGGCCACCGCCTGTCCTCATCCATGGCTTCGCTCCTCGTGGCGTTCGCGGCCGCTCTCATGGGCGGGGCTCTGCGTGCAAGCATACGCGTGGACCGGGAAGCCCGGCGGAGCGCGTTCATGCCAACGCCGCGTTATCATGGGCACCGCGGCCGCATCACGAGAGCAATCATGCCTCTTCATCGGTGGGAGCAGCTCGGGTTCCACCTGAGGGGTTTTTCCCTTCTCCGCGGCGGAGTACCTCCTCACTGGCGCCATGGACGCTCTGGCAAGACGGTGGAACGAGGGAGAAGGAGGAGCAGGCGGCGAGAAGATGAAGATGGGCTGGGGGCTCCGCCCCCACCCCATTTATAGCCGGAAGAAGGCCACCCGCCGGCCTATCACGTCACAGGCAATGATGGTTTTTCTACATGCACCAGGCAGTTGTCAAGTCGGGCAGTTGCCGAGGCAACGTGGGGAAGTTGAGACGCCCACGTCCCATCAAGCGCCACGCGTCAGCTTGGTCCGCAGGCGATTGGGCCCGCGGCACTTCGCCCATGCCCTTTGGCTTCGCCTCGAAGCCAAGTATGAGCGCGCCTTGGGCCCGGGGGCTACTGTCGGCGTTCTGGGAACCAGTGTACCCAGAATTGCCTGCCTGCGGCCCATGGCGTGGCTCCATCGCTGGCCTGGTACGGCCCATCTATAGCACCTTCAAGACAAGAGCCTCGCGAGGGGCCAAGCCTCGCGAGGCGGGCGACGTCAAGATCTCTGGAGGGAGCGGCCTCCCTAGGCTGGCTCCTGAGGACCGGAGATTTCTATGAAGGTACCCACCTCATGAGATGGGGGTGACGCAAGCCATGACGACCAAGGTCAGGCGGGCGCCAGCGGGCGCAGAGGAGAAGGTTTCCTCTTTGGTGCTAAGGAGGCAAGCGCGGGCGCGGGGTCCCGAGGAATCAGCCAAAGGTTTCCATTCCCGTGCAATGAGACCAACACCGCCAGGACAGCAGGACGGATGTCATCGTCGAGCCCACCGCAGCGTCACGACCAGAGGCTTTGCAGGTGAAGACCACCTTTCGTCAGGATAAGATGTACTACTTGTCCTCCTTCAAGTTGGCCATTGTGGGATCCCTTCCAGCCTTCTTTTCGGGGGAAAGGGACCGAGGCCACTATAACTATAAGCTAGCGACCACCGTAGGAAGGGATCGAATCCTGAACTGACACCCACACTAGAGCAGACCTCGTGAGGTTGTTCTTACCTTGTATTAGTTCATTCTTAGCCCCTCGCGAGCTAAATCCACCACAAAATAGGAGTAGGATATTACACCGCAAGGTGGCCCGAACTTGGGTAAACTGCCATGTCCTTCTTCTTCCTTGTTCATCGAGCTAGGCTGTAGGGCAGCGCGTTTGGTTGGCTGGATAGGTTGAGTTATTCGCACACGCCCCATAGTTCGAACCTTCCTTTGGGTTTGCGGAGCCCTGAATCCGACATGCGGTGGTGCGGTCAGGGTGATCATCTTCGCCAAAGATGATGGGGTGCGGGACCATTTGAGTGGATTTCGGGAATCTGCCGCTGGCTCTACGGCATTGACCTCATGCGCCCACTGTTTAAGCTGGCGGTGAGAGGAGTGCAAAGATGCGCCTCCGTCAATGCACAGGGCCTCAGTGGCTTTCTGGAACTCTTGCTCACTGGTTTCCTCTTCATCCCCTTCATCACTTTCGTCATCACCTTCCTTCTTCGCACGACCTCTAGCAGGTTTTTCTTGATGCTGGGGAATCTTGCCACGGCAGCCTCCTCTGCCGCCTCGGCCCTTTCCGCCAGCACATTCTTGGTCTCTTTCCTTGTCACGCTTCTCGTACTCAGCTTTCTGCTTCTTGACAAGTTGCTCAACTTGGTGACACTCTTGGAGATCATGGCCCTTGGTCCGGTGGATCTTGCAATATGGTCCGTCAGCCTTCCCAGCCTTTTCGGCCGCCGCAGCCTCCCGGCAGTCAGTGCACCAGGCAACTTCCGTGCCGGGAGCTTCGGTCTTGGCCTTCTTGCCTGTACTAGGAGTGCCAAAACCCTCAATAGCCAGTACTGCCTTTTCCTTGCGCTTCTTGTTGCGCTTTTTATTCGTCCTCTTCGGGTTAGTGGCATCATCGTCATCCTCTGAGTCGACTTCGATGCCGTCTTGTTCTCTGGGGAGTCGCCTCCCTTCCTCTGTATAGGCACACTTATCCGCCAAGGTGTATAGCTCATTCACAGTCTTGGGCAACCGGACATTCATCTTGGAACGTATCCTCCTATTGTGCACGTTAGACTGGAACGCGGCAATCACAGCTGCCGGGTGAATATATGGAATGTTCCTGTGCACCCGGCTAAACCTCTGCATGTACTTCCGCAAACTCTCCCATTCCTTTTGTGGAAGGAGCTGCAAATCGCTGGGCCGTCCTGGTTCTTGATGGCCGCTCGTGAAGGCACCAACAAACTCATTGCACATGTCAGCCCAGGACGAAATGGAATTCTCCGGCAGGTGCATCAGCCATGACCTCACATTTGGCTTGAGCGACAAAGGGAAGTAGTTGGCGAACACCTTCTCATCTCTTCCTCCGGCAGCTTGAATAGCGATTGTGTAGATGCTCAAGAACTCTACCGGGTTCAGCCTTCCATCATACTTTTCTGGTATCTCTGGATTGAAAACACGGGCAGATGGCCAACAGACTTTCCGCAGCTCGTGAGTGAAGGCAGGGCACCCAACCTCGAAAGGCAAGTATCCGCCTTCACTGGGCGCGGGTTCATCGACGTCTGGGCCATTGCGCCGGTCGGATTGTGTCAGTGCAACAAACTCTGGGTCTGTTGCTCAGACCATGCACATGCCTAAAAGAGCAAGGTTGCAATATCCAAGACGAGATCGAGTTGAAGAGATAGCTCTTTGAGGAATCAAAGGGCAGATCAAGAAGACCAAGACAAGCTAAATGAGCAAGACACCATGAAGGGAAAGCCTCCCTTGCCAGGCAGGCGAGCCTGGCGAGGTCGAGGTGGCCCCAAAGACAAGCCTCAAGACCATCCCGGCAGGCCTGCCGGGCATAACGAAGGCAAACTACCCCACCAAGGCTCCACCGCTCCACCTCACAGCGACGCAAGTCATCGATCGGTGCGGTGTCAAGCCCCCAAGTGACTAAGTGGCTGTTATTTAGCACGTGGCAGCCAGTTCCTATGGAAATCACCTACAAATGACACCCGTACAGAGACGTGTCAAGCAGACAGAAAACAAGGTGGCCGAACAGCCCGGCAAGGCTTGCCGGGCATGCCACGATGTGACACTAAGCTGCGCATTTAATGCGCTCTCCTCTGTTTGCAGAGTTAGGTATGATAGCACTGTTCGCTATCTAATCAGTACACAATGACTGATTTGCCACTATGGTGACCCCTTGATCTATAAAAGGAGGGCCATGGCAACCATAGAAAGGATTCGGACCCCTGTACTTACGTACGTGCATAGCTACTCTCGTCCCGAGGCAACCCTGCTGGGCTAGAGCACTGCGTTTCCACCATGATCCACCATCAATCAACCAAAGCAGGAGTAGGGTTTTACGCCTCGCGGTGGCCCGAACCTGGGTAAAATTGCCCGTGTGATCTCTACTGTGCTGTGCTACGTTCTCCGCTCTTTGTGCAATGTGCTCATCCCCCCTGCCGAACCACAAGGGGTTGATGGCCCCATAGGTGGCCGTGGTTTCCCACGACATCTTTGGCGCGCCGGGTAGGGGGAAGCGCTTGCGCCAACCCGAGAAGCGTACGCAGCGCGTCATCATCTTCTTCATCGACGGCTCCATCGTCCATGGCGCCCAAGAAGAAGCCCAGTGCTGCAGCCCATCCGTCCACTTCAAAGGCCCTATCAGACATGGCCGCCGACGCCGCGGGGGCTACGGGGACGCACGGAGACGTGGACGCTGCGGGGGGCATGGTCGGCGTAGGCAGTGTCGTCACTACCTCCCGTGCGGCCGAAACGAGGGCAGAAGGCACTAGAGAAGGACCGCACCAACATCATCCCAGCGGCCACGCTCCACGAGGTACGGATGGAGAAATCATTCCGTCTGCGCCTCTCTGCCCGGCCGAAGGGCACAGCCATAGCGGTGGCACTCGCTTTGGGGCAAATCGCAACTCTCCGGCCGCTCCCACTGTGGGCGCATCCACAGGGCATGCGCCACCCCCGGAACGAGCTGACCCAGCCGATGCGCCAAACGGAGCCGCTGGCCCCCAAGCGCCTCCACCTTCTCACCATGCCACCCTGGCGATGGGCTCACAACGACGAGAACACGCCGTGGCTAATATCGGCAGCATAAGGAGCTAGGCGACGCTACGGTCTACGTCATCATCCATGCCAAGCACTGCTTCGGAGGCCATGGCGCGGGCCCAGATGCTGTTGAGATTTCCGCCGGCAGCCGATCAGATGGATGAGTGGAGAGCCACCATTCAAAGCCCGATTGGTTTCGCCGAGGTGGGAGGATCACAGCGAGCTGGCCCGCCACGGTCTCCCCAGGCGACGACAACGGCCCACGCTGCTGGCCGTACCAAAGGGGCCACCCCCATGGTGCAGTCCCCTCCGCAGCAGCTTGCGCAGGGGCCACAGCAGGAGCCACACGATCAAGAACCCGACGATGTCTCGATGGCTTCGTCTGACCCTCGAGCGCGTCAAGGCCAACGGCGAGTCCTAGAGGACAGGCAAAGGGAAGGTGCGTGCGTCACCATCGAGCGACGCCGCGACACCCACCGCTAGTCTGATAGGCACAATGGCCCTGACATCGACGAGCCCACTCTCGGTGAAGGTGGGTACTTACCTTTCGAGGTTGGGTGCCCCGCCTTCACTCGTGAGTTGCGACAAGTCCGTTGGCCATCTACCCGCACGTTCAAGCCAGAAATACCAGAGAAGTACAACGGGAAACTAAACATGGCAGAGTTCTTGAGCATCTACACCATCGTTGTTCAAGCTGCCGGGGGAAGAGATGAGAAGGTGTTCGCCAACTACTTCCCTTTGGTGCTCAAGCCAAATGTGAGGTCTTGGCTAATGCACCTGCCGGAGAACTCGATTTCGACCTAGGCTGACCTGTGACATGAGTTTGTTGGCGCCTTCATGGGCGGCCATCAAGAACCAGGGCAGCCCAGCGACTTGCAGCTCCTCCCGCAGAAGGAAGGAGAGACCCTGCGGAAGTACATGCAAAGGTTCAACCGAGTGCACAAGAACATTCCAGACATCCACCCGGCAGCTGTGATAGTTGCGTTCCAGTCCAATGTGCGCAATCGTCGGATACGTTCCAAGATGAATGTTCGACTGCCCAAGACTGTGAAGGAGCTTTACACTCTAGTGGGTAAGTGTGCTCGGGTAGAGGAGGGGAGGCGGCTCCCCGGTGAAGAGGATGGCGTCGACATCGACTCAGAGGATGACGACGAGGCCACCAATCAGAAGAAGAAGAACAAGAAGCGTAACAAAAGGCGCAAGGATAAGGCAGTGATGACCGTTGAGGGATCGGGCACACCTAGTACCGGCAAGAAGGCCAAGACCAAAGTTCCCGGCAAGGAAGTTGCCGCACGCACTGATTGCCGGCGGGGCCGAGTTGAATCTGATTTCTCGAAAGGTCATCAGCAAACTTCAGATTAAAGAGGAAGAGCTAAAGGTTACTGGCATGTTTCAATGGATCAACCCCGGCAGGAGTCGTCCTAAGGGAAGATCACGCTGCCGATGACGTTCGGGGGGGAGTTAAACTACCGGACTGAGAAGATCGTTTTTGATGTGGTTGACCTCCCCCTGCCGTACAATGGAATCCTTGGTCGCCCAGCCCTGGCCAAATTCATGGCGGCATCCCACTATGCCTACAACACCTTGAAGATGCCAGGACCGATAGGCATCATTTCCATTCCGTCAGACAAGAAGGATGCAATCATTTGTGTGGACAAGATGTACCGGGAAGCAGTCGCGACAGAGGCCGCGGAAGCCAGTGTTCCTGCCAAGGAAAACAACAAGAAGAAGAGAGATAGCAAGGATGCCTGCAAGGAGTCCGGGAAACGTGCCTCTTTGGAGTACATTGCACCCGTTGATGACGTGCCGGAGAGTTCCAGTAGCAAGAGATCCAAGGCTGCTCCACCTGCTGTGAAAAAGGTCCCGGCAGGGCTGGCTGGCGCTGATGCTACCTTCACTATCAGTGCCACCCTCGATGACAAATAGGAAAGCACGCTCATTGCCTTCCTGCGGGTGAATATCGATGTGTTTGCTTTGCAACCATCTGATATATATCCCCGGTGTTCCCAGGGAGGTAATCGAGCCCCACCTTGCTGTCTGCCCACATGCCCGACCCGTCAAGCAGAAGGTCCGGAAGAAAGCTTTGGAGCGGCAGCAGTTAATTGCCGAGGAGATCAAGAAACTTGAGGAAGCTGGTCTGGTCAGAGGAGTACTGCATCCAACTTGCTTAGCAAATCCCGTGGTGGTGCGCAAGGCTAATGGAAAATGGAGGCTTTGCATAGATTTTACGGATCTGAACAAGGCATGCCCGAAGGACCCGTTTCCCTTGCCGCGCATCGACCAGATTGTGGATTCCACCTCCGGGTGTGACTTGCTCTCTTTTCTGGATGCATACTCTGGATACCACCAGATCTTCATGTCCAAGGAAGATGATGAGAAGACCGCGTTCATAACCCCATGTGGCACGTACTGCTTCGTACGGATGCCCTTCGAGTTAAAGAGCGCCGGATCCACTTTTGCAAGAGCAGTACAGATTGGCTTTGAGTCCCAGCTGCACAGAAATGTTGAAGCTTACATGGATGATATTGTGGTCAAGACTAAGGACAGATCAACCCTCATCTAGGATTGGGAAGAAACCTTTGCTAATCTGTGTAAGATCAACTTGAAGCTGAACCCAGAGAAGTGTGTGTTTGGCGTCCCTTCCGGCAAGCTACTTGGCTTCTTTGTGTCCCATCGGGGGATAGAGGCCAACCCCAACAAGATCAAGGCTATCAAGCAGATTCAAGCACCCAAGACAGTTAAGGACGTGAGGCGTTTGACTGGATGTGTTGCCGCGCTTAGCAGGTTCATTTCCAAGTCTGCTGAGCACGCCTTGTCGTTATTCAAAATCTTGAAGAAGGCAGAGCCTATGGAGTGAACCCCGGAGGTGGATGCTGCGTTACAAGATTTGAAGACCTATCTCTCCTCTGTGCCCAAGTTGTTCGCTCCCAAACCACAAGAGTCATTGCTGCTATACCTAGCGGCAACCAATCAAGTGGTTAGTGCAACACTGGTGGCGCAGCGGGAAGTAGACGAAGCGGCAACCACCGTCGTCCCCTCTGGAGAAGAAAGTGAACCCGTCCCGGCAAGACCAGAGTCAGTCCAAAGCGAAGAAAGGCAGGGCAGCGGAAGCAATTCTATGGTCGTGGCAAGGAAGAAAGTGGTGTAGCGCCCAGTGTACTTCGTCAGCTTCCTATTGCAGGGGGCTAGATCGAGGTACTCTGGCGTGCAAAAGTTGATTTTTGGCGTCATCATGGCCTCAAGGAAACTGCGCCACTATTTCCAAGCCCACGAGATCACGGTTGTCACCCGCTTACCCTTGCAACGCATACTCCGAAACCCTGAGGCCACCGGCAGGATTGTGGAATGGGCTTTGGAGTTGTCCAGCTTTGGTTTGAAGTTTAAAAGCATGTCAACCATTCAGAACAGAGCACTAGCGGAGTTCATTGCAGAGTGGACGCCAACCCCTGATGAAGAAGTGTTGGAGACAGTTATACCCGGCAAGGAGGCGCCCCAAGAATGGATTATGTATTTCAATGGTGCCTTCTCCTTACAAGGTGCAGGAGCTCACGTGCTTCTCGTTGCCCCCACTGGGGAGCACTTGAAGCACGTCGTTAAGATGCATTTCCCCCGGGAGGAGGCTACCAACAATACTGCAGAGTATGAAGGGCTCCTTGCCGGGCTCAGGATTGCGAATGAACTGGGAATCAAGAAACTGATCATCCACGGAGATTCACAACTTGTGGTGAGACAAGTGAACATGGATTACCAAAGTCCATTGATGGAGGCATACGTTGAGGAAGTGAGAAAGTTGGAGGAGCGCTTTGACGGATTGCAAACAGAGCACGTGCCATGTGCGAAAAACAACATTGCTGATCATCTGTCAAAGTGTGCTGTGCAAAAACTCCCTCTGCAACCAGGAACTTTTGTTCTCCATCTGACTCAGCCCTCCGTATCCCCGGTAACAATGGCCAGAAAGAGGAGGAAACTGGACTCCGGCAAGCTTCTCCCGGCAGAGCCTCCCGAGGCCCCCGGCAGAGAGCTTGGCGGAAACAACTCCCCTTTGATCGTTGAGCTGCACCCTCCCGCCAGACCACCAGTCCCTGCGGTCAAGGAATGCGCTCCCACGAATGAGGATGTGCCACTAGTCCTCGTTGCCGAGCCTGGGGCTCCAACTTGGGCGCGGCACATAGTCCATTTCCTCCAAACTGAAGAACTTCCCGAAGAGCAAGAAGAAGCTGAAAGAGTAGCCTGGAGGGCCAGTATGTATCAGTTCATTGACGACACACTGTATAGAAGAAGGCCCAACGATGTGAAATTGAAGTGCATTTGCCGGGAAGATGGGAAGGAACTATTGGCAGAGATACACAAGGGTATGTGCGGCTCACACATTGGGTCGAGGGCTCTGGTTGGAAAAGCCTTCCGGCATGGATTTTACTGGCCCACAGCCCTCCAAAATGCAGTTGAGTTGGTCACCAAATGTGAAGCCTGCCAGTTCCATTCCAAGAATACCCATCTGCCTGCCCAAGCTCTTCACACAATCCCTTTGTCATGGCCGTTTTTGGTCTGGGGGCTCGACATCTTGGGCCCCTTCCCCCATGCTACCGGGGGCTTTGAATTCTTGTTTGTTGCAATTGACCAGTTTACAAAGTGGCCAGAAGTAGAGCCTGTGAGAAAGGTGACTGCTCAGTCAGCTATCAAGTTCTTGAAAGGATTGGTGTGCCGCTTCAGGTCCCCAGCCCGAATCATCACCGACAATGGCACCCAATTCACGAGCCACGCCTTCATGCAATACTTTCATGCCCTCGGAAGCAAAATCTCATTCGCCTTTGTTGCTCACCCAAGGAGCAATGGGCAAGCTGAGAGGGCGAATGTTGAAGTGTTGCGAGGACTCAAGACAAGAACATTTGATAAGTTGCTGAAGTGTGGCAGGCAATGGATCGACGAGCTGCCGGTGGTTCTTTGGTCCCTCAGAACGACACCAAATCGAGCTACCGGGTAGACTTCCTTCTCCCTAGTCTATGGGGCAGAAGCAGTTATCCCCACGGAACTCATTTACGGGTCACCTCGAGTGCTTGCCTACGATGCAGTGGCGCAAGAACGGCACCGGCGTGATGACACTGTGCTACTCGAGGAGAACCGTCTCCGGGCTGCTACGCGTGCTGCACGCTACCAGCAAGCCCTGCGTCACTATCACAACTGCAGGGTTCATGGCCGGAGTTTTGAAGAAGGCGACCTTGTCCTTAGGCCCGTTCAGTCCGCCAAGTGTACAAACAAGTTGACGCCGAAGTGGGAAGGCCCTTACCGGGTAGTACGAGTCACCAGACCTGGCGCAGTCCATCTGGAGACCGGAGATGGCATTCAATTGCAAAACTCATGGAACATTGAGCATCTCCGTAAGTTCTACCCGTAAGGCGCGGCTGTCGGGCCCTACCCGGCAGCAACACTTTTGTACAGGCCTTGCCAATGTTGCATGTAACCCCTTGTACAAAGCCAGGCGTAGACCCTGAGCAACAGAGAAATAAACGAAGCGCTGGGGGGGCCCCGAAACTTGCATGCATGCATAAGCATATCATGAGCATAGAATGATCATGTAGATCAAATCGCACATGGCATTGTTTTCATCTGCGCTAAGTTGCAGGGTTCTGTCGGATTCAGGGCTCCAAAGACCCAAAGGAAGGTTCGAACTCTGGGGCGTGTGCGAAGAACTCAACATATCCAGCCAACCAAACATGTTGCCCTACAGCCTAGCTCGATGAACAAGGAAGAAGATGGACATGGCAGTTTACCTAGGTTCGGGCCACCTTGCGGTGTAATACCCTACTCCTGCTTTGTGGTGGATTTGCCTCACGAGGGGCTGAGGATGAACTAGTACAAGGGAAGAACAACCTCACGAGGTCTGCTCTAGTGTGGGTGTGAGTTTAGGATTCGATCCCCCCTACGGTGGTGGCTAGCTTATATTTATAGTGGCCTCGGTCCTCTTCCCCCAAAACGAAGGCGGGAAGGGATCCCACAACGACCAATTTGAAGGGGGACAAGTAGTACATCTTATCCTGATGAAAGGTGGTCTTCGCCTGCAAAGCCTTTGGTCGTGACGCTGCGGTGGGCTCGGCGATGACATCCGTCCTGCTGTCCTGGCGGTCTTGGCCTTGTTGCACGGGAATGGAAACCATTGGGTGAATCCTCGGGACCCCGGGCCTGCGGTTGCCTCCTTAGCACCAAAGGGGAAACCTGCTGCTTTGCGCCCACTTGCGCCCGCCTGGCCTTGGTCGTCACGGCTTGCGTCACCTCCACCTCATGAGGTGGGTACCTGCATAGAAATCTCCGCTCCTCAGGAGCCAGCCTAGGGAGGCCACTACCTCCGGAGGTCTTGATGTCGCCCACCTCGCAAGGCTTGGCCCCTCGCGAGGGTCTTGTCTTGAAGGTGCTGCATATGGGCCATACCAGGCCGTTGATGGAGCCACGCCGTGGGCCGTAGGTAGGCAACTCTGGGTACCCTGGTTCCCAGAACGCCGACAGTAGCCCTCAGGCCGAAGGCGCGCTCGGACTTGGCTTCGAGGCGAAGCCAAAGGGCAAGGGCGAAGCACCACGGGCCCCAATCGCCTGCGGACCAAGCCGACGCGTGGAGCTTGATGGGACGTGGGCGTCTCCACTTCCCCACGCTGCCTCGGCAATTGCCTGACTTGACAACTGCCTGGTGCATGCAGAAAAGCCATCATTGCCCTGGACGTGATAGGCCGGCGGTTGGCCTTCTTCCGGCTATAAATGGGGCGGGGGCGGAGCCCCAGCCCATTTTAATCTTCTCGCAGCTCGCTCCTCCTTCTCCCTCTTCTTCATCTTGCCATATTGCCAGAGCATCCATGGCGCCAGCAAGGAGGTTTTCTGCCGCGGAGAAGGGAAAAAACCCTCAGGTGGAACCCAAGCTGCTCCTGCCGAAGAAGAGGCATGATTGTTCTCGCGATGCCGTCGCGGTGCCCATGACAACGCGGCCTTGGCTTGAACGTGCTCCGCCGGGCTTCCCGGTCTGCGCGTATGCTCGCACGCAGAGCCCCGTCCATGAGAGCGGTCACGGACGCCACGAGGAGCGAAGCCGCGGAGGAGAGCAAGCAGTGGCCGTACGGCCGCTCCCCCCGTGAACCCACGCCGAGGGCACGGCCCGCGAGTTCGTGGTGTGGGCGATGATGCCGCCGCGCACATGGATCTGGCTCCCGCGGTCTCTGGCGAGGGAGATACCGGCGCGGGGGGGGGCCGTCGAGCTGTGGCTGCAACATGACGGCTGTTGTAGCCAAGCATCAGAAGCGGAAGTCAAGGTCGTCGACTCTGGCGACGTCTTCATGACCCGGGGATGGGGCACGGTTGCCCGCGCCTGCCGCTCGGAGGGTGGTCACGCCATCCACTTTGAGTACGACGGGGCTTCGACGCTCCTCTTCAAGGTCTTTGGAGAGGACGACCGACTCATGGAGTGCTGCCCCGGGGGCAGAGATCGAGGCAGCGGCTCCCCGGCGGGCCGGCAAAATGGCGAGGCCACCGGGAATGAACTTGCCCTTGGCCTTGTCCGCGACTCCTCCGGCAGCAGCAGCGCCTCATCCGGACCAAGCTCGAGTGATGACGACAGCTACGAGCCGCCGCGTCGCCGCGCCCGGGCCTAGGGGGGTGAGCGGCACCGTCCCGACATCGTCGGCGATGCTGCCGAGGCTGTGGTTCTTTAGGTGTTTTTCGTTTGCTTCATTCTTGCACGAAAATCATGACGGGCCCCGTGGGGGTGTGTAAAAAGCTGTGACGCCCGCGTTTTAATGTTATCATTCTTTATCAGTGTCGTGTTCATGTCTCTCGCTCTGGCATGGTTCCCCCTTTTATTCTTGCGGTAGCTTGGTGCTCTACGCCGGCAGGACCCAGTCCCCAGGCAAGCTTCAGCCGTCGCTGGTATGCCAGGTCGCGATACCGTGGTCAAGGCCAGGAGGTGAGCGGCCCAAGGTCCGGTAAGAGCCCCTGAGGCGTGATGCTCAGGGGGTCCCCTTTGGCGCATAAGCGGTTCACGAAGGACTGAAAGGGAAGCATTCTTGCCCGAGCGAGATCGCTAGAGACGAAGCGCTGATCGTAATGTTCACGGCCGTGTGTGTGAGGTGACTTATCTTGGCGAGCCTGGGGTGGTTCTTTTGTTGCGTGGACGGACTTCTCGTGGAACGTTGGGCCATGCCATTCTTCTGATGACGCCCCCTCCATAGGGCTCCTACGGTCTTCATCTCCTCCGCTTGCCTGGGCGCTCTATGTCCTCGGGTCCCGGCCCTCGAGCGAGGCTCAGCCGCTGCTGGTATGCCAGGTCGTGATGCCGTGGTCAAGGCCAGGGGGTGAGGGCTCGAGGGTCAGTAGGAGCCCCTGAGGCACGATGCTCAAGGCCCCCACCACTTTAACGTGCAAGCAATTTGTGTGAGAAAAGAGTGGTTAGCCCTGAGGAGATGCCTAGGAGGGGTTGCGCCCCCCAGGTGCTGGCGAGGCCGCTCGTGGTCCCGGCTCCGGAGGTCCCTGCGAGTTAGCCGAAAAAGAAAAACAAAGCACTCTAGCGACACTTGCTATTCTGCCGATGATCTTCCCGCAAGAAGACGAAGGCACTATGGACCTGGTGAGGTGACATGCGCGGGGACGGCCGTGAGCCAGAGCTCAGTCTCTTAGGTTTATCAGTGCTGCAAGGACGGACCCGAGCACAGGCGCCGTGCTAGTAGCCCCCGTTGCGGGATGAGCAAGAGGCGGGTTAGCAATGCGCAGAGGCCGCGAGGGGCAACTCCATACATAACGAGACGGCGGGAGTAATGTCAATAACCATGATAACTCGAACGTGCAAAACTGGTTCGGAGTACGTGAATCAAAATGGTGCAACTGCAGGGGCTGGCCCTAACAACTCGAGGATGATGCAGCCCGAGGGGCGCCTTTAACTGAACAAACCAAAAAGTCACCTGGCACCGTCGTTGCAGAAGTGTTGGAGTAGCTGAAGATGCGCGCTGCAGAGGTCGTTCCTCATGAGTCGGCCGGCTCCTGAGTCCCGAGAGGCTGTGGAGGCCCGGGAAGCTCGCGAGGGTCCGGCACCTCCTCTGTCAGGACCGCCTGGTGCCGGGCCTCGTGAGCCGCCAGGATGCCCTGCATGTAGCGCTGGTGCGAGGCGGCCATGTTCAGCAGGCCAAACGGCATGCGGACATAGCTGCCGGGGCAGCCCCCACTCCGGCCGACGTGGGACGGCCAAAAGAACTCCTAAGAAGCGGCCCTGTTGAGGCCTGGGATGTTGACGCAGATGCAGAGCTCGTCACCCATGTCGGGTGCAGCAGCTGCACTGAGTGGTGCGGGGCGGCGCTCGCTGCGCATGGCTCGCGCCACCTGAAGCTCTTCGGTTGCCTTGGTGATGAACTCCTGAGCACCTGGCGCCTCGCGCCCTGCGCCCTGCTCATGGAAGCACGCATTGAAGCACGCCTCCACATGGTGCCCAAACACCTCCCTCATGACGCTGGTCAGGTCAGAGGCCCTCCAGAGGAGAGCCCCCGAGCCCGTCCTGAGAGGGGCACCGGGCACGCCTCCCTATGTGAGAGGGAAGGGTGCCCCAGCAGTGGGCGCGGGGCCTGAGGCACGATCGTCAGGCGCGCCATCCTCCTGGCGGTCCTTGGGAAGGAGCTACTTCTTCTTCTTGGGGATGGCCTCAGGAGGGCGAACTGTACCCTTGTTGTCAAAGTTCTCGACCGCTGCAGCCTAGTAGGTGCGCTCGAGGGAGCACACCACTGCCTTTTCATCGCAGTCGATCATGATGATACCGCCGCTCCCTGGCATCTTGAGGACATTGTAGCCGTGGTGCGTCGCCGCCATGAACCTGGCAAGGGCCGGATACCCGAGGATGGCATTGTACGGGAGGCGAATGTGGGCGACATCGAAGTCGATGAGCTCGGTGTGGTAGTTGTCTCGCTGGCCAAAGGTGACAGGGAGGCGGATCTGCCCTATGGGGATGGTGGAGCCATCGGTCAACCCTGAGAAAGGCTTGGTGGGGAGGAGCTGGTCGTACGGCACCTGGAGCGTCTCGAACGTCTCAATGGAGAGAACGTTGAGCCCTGCACCGCCATCGATGAGTGTCTTGGTGACGAGGACATTGCTGATGGTTGGTGAGCAGAGCTGGTCTGTAGAGTCGAAGGTGACGGCGTACTTGGACCATCTGAGGCGACGCGATGCCTCAAGCTTGGGAAGGGCCGCGTTCACCTCACGAGCGAACTGCTTGAAGATGCGATGAGAAGCGGGGGCCTGAGTGCCACCCAGGATGCAGGCAATGGCTCGAGGTTCTTGGAAGCCCCCAGCCCCATCGTCTTGGCGGTGGTCGTCGTTTCTCCTTGGCGGCGGTGGTAGCGGAGGAAGGCCGGCGTTGCCCTGAGGACGGTCCTCGCGAGGCTGGTCTCTCCAGAGGCCGTCGCGAGGCTGGCCCTGCCGGCGGTCCTCACGAGGCTGATCATGCCAGTCCTGGCGGGGGTCGCGGTTGTCCCAGCGGCCACCACCGCGGCCTCCTCTGCAGCCGTAGCCACGGTCGTTGCGCTCAGTACGGCGGCCGAAGCGCCCATCACAGCTCGCCCTGAGCTCTTGGCAGTCGTTGGTGTTGTGGATGTGGACGTTATGGAAGACGCATAACGGGCGGCTGCCCTTGGAGGAATCGGGGTGATCGCAGCAGCGCTTCATCTCAGGTTCAGCCGCGAGCACAGCTGGACCCTTGCGCTTCACGTCCTTAGCCTTGGCCTTCTTGTCTTCAGGATCGACCTCCGGAAGCTCCAGGAGGGAGAGGCGACCTTCCTCTGCCCTTGCGCACTTGGTGGCCATGTTAAACATCTCTAGTGCCGAGCACAAATCCTCGTGCATGGCAAGCTCTTCCTTCATCTTGACATCCTGGACTTGCCGGGCCAGACGACGCGACGCAGCTTCGAGGTGAAAGCACGGCACCCTGCCGCATTCACAGGGGCCATCCGCGGGGTAGGAGCCTGATCTCGATGCCCGTGCCGCACCGCCTCTGGCGGTACACGGTCTTGACGTGGCGGTGCTGGAAGCGCACGCGCTTCTCCTTGGGGCCGCTGCACCACCTGGCAGCTTTCTTCATCCACTTTTAACATCAATTTTTGAGAAAATGGTGGCGCCGCTAAGCTCATCTAGCATATCATCAAGGCGTGCAATGGGGTGCCTATAGCGAACGGTGATGGCATTTATTGGACTACAATCAGAACACATGCGAAAGCTACCGTCTCTTTTGGGCACAGGAATGACCGGTACGGCACAAGGACTCAAAACTTTCACGCACATGTCCATGATCGATGAGATGTTGTACTTGCCTTTGTATTTCTTTGGTTTCTTTGGGATTGACGCGGTATGGAGCCTTGTTAGGAAGAGGTGCGCCGGGGATGAGGTCGATCCGATATTCGATGCCACGTAGAGGAGGAAGACCGGGAGGTAGCTCATCGGGAAAGACATCCACGAATTCCTGCAACAAGTTAGACAACACTAGAGGAAGAGGATTAGGAGTGTTAATCTTTGCCACCTCATCTTTGCATATAAGGACATAGTGGATGACACTCGATGGGTTCTCACACACTTCTCTCATCTCTCTTTTTGTGGCTAGGAGGACTAAGTTTTTCTCTCTTGGCGAAGAGTCACTCAATTTAGGCTTGTGGCGCTCACTCTCTTTGTGGTGGTTCACTCTCTCACTAGTCTCTCCACGATGTGTGGATGCTTGCTTGTCGGTGATCACTTGGCTTGGTGACATAGGTCGTAGCACATACTCCGTTCCCTTCATCTTGAAACTATAGTGGTTTGTTCTTCCATTGTGGATGATGCCGCGGTCGAATTGCCAAGGTCTTCCCAAGAGAAAATGGCACACGGACATAGGAACCACGTCACACTCAATGGTGTCCTCGCAGGCGCCGATCTTGAAAGAAACATGCACGGTGTGCTCCACTTGGATTGTGCCGGAGTCACTTAACCATTGGACCTTGTAGGGACGAGGATGCTTCTTCTTGACCAGTTGCAGCTTGCAACATAGCTCTTCACTTGCCAAGTTGTGGCAACTTCCTCCGTTGATGATGACTTTCACGGAGCGTCCATTGATGCCGGCCTTGGTGTGGAAGATGTGACACCGTTGGTCCTCGTCGTGTTGGTGTTGAAGCGTCAAGACCTTGGAGACCACAAGAGCGGGACTTGAATCATTGTCACAATAGACTTGAGCATCTTCTTCTTCGTTCACTTGGCGGTGCATGGCGACATGCTCGAGAGCTTCCATCTCATCTTCACTCATGGAGTCGTACGTGCCATCATCATTGGCGATCATGGTGCGCTTGTTGATGCATCGGAAAGACTTGTGTCCACGGCCACCACATGTGAAGCACTTGATAGAACTTGTCTTGACTGGATCGTCCGGTGGTGCCGATGAAGAAGAAGTTTTGTTCTTGTAGTTGCTCGTCGGAGGTCGAGTTGAGGAAGGCGACGCTTGCTTGAAACTTGACTTGTCGCCGGTACTTGGTGATGCTCTAGTCGAGGTAGGAGGTGTCGAAGTCATAGTAGAGGTAGCTTGAGTGTATGAGCCGTAGGTCTTGGATGAGTACTTGGCGTACTTGAAGTCTTCTTGTACTTGTCGTTCCGCCTTGGTCGCTTGGTGAACTAGCTCGAGAAGGTTGGAGTAGGGTTGGAAATCGGCAATCTTCCGTATTGGGTGGTTGAGGCCGTTCAAGAAGCGTGCCATTGTTTGCTCATCATCTTCTTTGACATTGGCTCGTATCATGGCAACCTCCAATTCTTGATAGTATTCTTCCACCGTCTTCGTGCCTTGCTTTAGGAGTTGCAACTTCTTGAAGAGATCTCATGTGTAGTATGTGGGCATGAAGCGGGCTCGCATGACGTCCTTCATTTGAGTCCAAGTCGTGATGGGTGACTCGTCCTTCTCGCGACGTCGCTCGATCACTTGTTCCCACCAAATGAGGACATAGTCTTGAAACTCGAGGGATGCCATGGCGATCTTCTTTTCCTCGTCGTAGTTGTGAAGACGGAATATCTTGTCGACTTTCAATGCCCACGAGAGGTACTCCTCGGGATCATTGCTTTTGGAGAACTTGGGCATGGTGAACTTGAGCTTGTCGTAGTGGAGTTCTTCGTCATAGTGACGATGTTGATGTCGCTCTTGTCGAGGAGGAGGATCTTCAAGCACTCGATCTGCTTGTTGTCGCTCTTGGCGCGTAGGGGGGTGAGGCATATGTTCCCGGTTTCGCCTTTCTTGTTGTTCTTCATGTCGTGCGGCTTCTTCTTGTCGTGCTTGATGAAGTTCTTTTTCTTGCTCACGTACTAAGCGGCTGCGTTGTGCAATGGCTCGAGTGGACTCTCGTAGTGCGTCTTGAGCCGCTTGAGCTTGAGCTTCACGGTTTTCTTGCTCTTGCCGGATTGCATCGCCGTCTTGAGATTCTTGACGTGGACGTTGTGTAGGTAGATCGTTATCCATAGCTTCTTGTTGTTGGCGTCTCGCTTGCTCACATGCTCGAACTCGGTCTTGTAGCCCGTTTCCATGGAAGGGATTTTCTTGAGCTTGGCGATCTTGATTAGGACGAGCTCGAGGAGGAGGACTTGCATCGGAAGAAGAATAGGACTATGAATGGCGACTTGAGTGGCGCCGTCTTGGTGAAGAAGTTGAGGAAGATGCGCGGTTCACGAGCATGTTGCGGAATTCATCCATTTGTTTGGAGAGCTTGGCGTCCAAATAGTCCTGTTGTCGTGCTTTCGATTGGCGGAGGTCAGTGGCGAGTTGCTCGATGCGATCACCCAAAGCCTCACTTTCTTGATGTAGAGCTCGTTGCGCGACGAAGAAGTGGTTCTTGGTGACGTAGTCGCGTTCGCCATCTTGCTCCTCTAAGAGAGGGTTCGCCGAGGAAGAAGGCCTATCCATCATGTGGAAGTGGTGGTGAGTAGGAAATTGAGAGAACAAAACCAAAGTTACCTTTTCCGAAGATTGTGGATGTACCAAGTACTATCCCACGTGATGCTATTGAAAGTGCAACTAATCCCTGGGTGGTTTTGGTAATTCATAACAACATATAGCTCATTGAACTAATATCCATTCAAGTTGATTATTTCAGAAAGTTCAATGATTGGCATGGCACATGGACTAGAGATGTGGACCCCTCAAAATGCTAAGGACAAATATTGGCAAAAGCTCAAGACTCTTCATTTCAATTTTAGTGATCCAAGATCACATTGAGTCCATAGGAAAAGCCAATACTATTAAAAGGGGATAAGGTGTTGCTTAATGGTCTACTTGCTCAAAATGCTTAGTGATATGCTCCAAAGCCCTCAACCACTTTCTCAATTCCATATATGTCCTAAACCTAAAGTCAAACTCGGCCCCACCGATTTGATCTATTCGGCGCCACCGAGTTCTTTTGACATAGCCATAGCCAGAAACCCTAATCAGTTCGGTCTCGCCGATAGGGATCTCGGTCTCACCAAGATGGGATTGCAAACTCTTTGTTTCCCTTCGTAACATTTCGGTCTCACCGAAATGAGCGATCGGTCCCACCAAATTCTCAATGCAAACTCTCTGTTTCCCTTTCGTAACATTTCGGTATCACCGAAAGGAGCGATCGGTCCCACCGAGTTTGCCTGACCAACTCTCTGTTTACTCATTGCTGGAATCAGTCTCACCGAGTTCATGATATCGGTCACACCGAGATGAGGTTTCTCCCTAACCCTAGCGCATCAGTCCTACCGAGTTTATCATGTCGGTCCCACCAAAAATCCTAACGTTCACATTTTGAATTGAATCGGTCTCACCGAGTTCTTCTATTCGGTCTGACCGAGTTGGGTCAAATGTGTGTAACGGTTAGATTTTGTGTGGAGGCTATATATAACCCTCCACCCCCTTCTCTATTCAAGAGAGAGCCATCAGAACATGCCTACACTTCCACTACTCATTTTCTGAGAGAGAACCACCTACTCATGTGTTGAGACCAAGACATTCCAATCCAACCACAAGAATCTTGATCTCTAGCCTTCCCCAAGTTGCTTTCCACTCAAATCATCTTTCCACCATAGCCAAATCTGTGAGAGAGAGTTGAGTGTCGGTGAGACTATCATTTGAAGCACAAGAGCAAGGAGTTCATCATCAACACACCATTTATTACCTTTTGGAGAGTGGTGTCTCCTAGATTCGTTAGGTGTCACTTGGGAGTCTCCGACAAAATTATGGAGTTGAACCAAGGAGTTTGTAAGGGCAAGGAGATCGCCTACTTCGTGAAGATCTACCCGAGTGAGGCAAGTCCTTTGTGGGCGATGGCCATGGTGGGATAGACAAGGTTTCTTGTTCATGGACCCTTCGTGGGTGGAGCCCTCCGTGGACTCGTGCAACCGTTACCCTTCGTGGGTTGAAGTCTCCATCAACGTGGACGTACGATAGCACCACCTATCGGAACCACGCCAAAAATCCTCGTGTCTACATTGCGTTTGCCTTCTCCAAACCCTTCCCTTTACCTTCATATGCAATGTTTTACTTTCCGCTACTACACTCTTGGAATTGCATGTGTAGGTTGATTGCTTGACTTGTGCTAAGTTGCTAAAATCTGCCAAGACTTAAAATTGGGAAAAGGCTAGATTTTTATTTGGTCAAGTAGTCTAATCACCCCCTCTAGACCTACTTTCGATCCTACAGCTATAATAATAGAATTGGTACTGGTAATGTTTCTCACACCTAGAAGTAAGAGGCTTATGGAGGATCTCGGTTAGCAAGTGGTACAAATAATTCAAGCAAATGTTAGTCAAGATGTTGAAAAAGTTGAAAAGATGCGCAAATGGCAAGTAAGACAAATAGATCAAACCCAAGTATATCACTAGGAACACACACTCGGAAGATAAATGGGATCCGCACAACCAAGGAATGAGCTCTAGTAGGCGTAACTATGGAAATGCTCGTGTTGTACGGATACTAGGAAGACGCTAGCTCGATTGCTCTAATGGGCTAGATACGCTAGTGCACCAACCTAGAAGAGAAATGAATCGTCTCACTATCCCAAATGTGCTTAAGTATGTATGAACCAAGATGATGAAGTATGCTATAAGGCCTGATGCTATTGCTTACAAGCTCTTTGCTTCTCTTCCTTCTTTTTCTTTTGCTTAAAAGCTTTTTCTCTTTCTTTTTTTTTTGACTATGCCACAATGCTTGATATGCAAGCCACAATGCGAGGTAACAAGTAGAATATGCACGGGAGAGAAGTAACACTAATGGTGCACTAAAGGTGTGGCCCGACAATACTCAACAAGCTAGTCTCAATGGGTAAGCTACGCAAAGGAGGCTCGAGGCTATCAAGGTAATGGAAAGGGTAGCACAAAGGTGTCGTCGAATTTACCGTCCTTGCTTACGGTTAGTATGAAGATGGAGTGGTCGAAGCCGATGTGGAGTCCGAGTCGATTGTCGAGCGGCGGTGATGATGATGTCAAATCGCGCCTAAGTAGCCGAAACACCTTAGGACACGAGAGAAACCGCAACCCAAAAATCAAACAACCACGAGAAATATTGCGGAAGAACACAAGTGGTGGTGGGGTGTGAAAATTGTGCAAAACAGGAAATGGCCAAAGTGCTCTGGATGGTCCGTGCGCACGGGGTAAGTGAGGCCCGTGTGCACGGGGTCCCGATGGCCCGTGTGCACGGGGTCCTATGGAACTGGACGAAAAGCTTCAGATCCATGGGGGAACTCAAATTTGCGGTCAAAATCGATGGATGGAAGGGTGGGGAAGATGGTATGGGGGTAGATCCACTTGCCAAACACCAAATTCATGGATCAAATCAACCAAATCTCACAAGATCAACAAATTGCAAGAAAAATTTTGGGGCTCTTTTTGGTGGGGATTTTTGAATTAGGATGAAAAACAACAAAATCAAGCTAGAAAGTGGAGGGTAGGGACTCCAAGATGTGAATCAACCTTGCTTATGATACCAAGATGTTGTAGGGTGAAACCCTAAGATGGATATTTTCACACTTGGAGGGGAAAGGGATGAACACCAAGAAACACAAAGAGAATTCACTCCAACAATACCCAATAACACATCCACTAGAATAGCAACACAAGATCCACAAGTTCACAAACACAATCAAAGGAAAGATACAATGGTAGAGTTCTTCCCACTCCTAGGAGATGAGGTCTTGATGATGGTAGTCTTCTCCAAGATGGAGGTCTTGAAATCCACAAGTGGATCCTCTCCAAAGAGGCCTTGATCTCCAATGGAGGTGGTAGAAGGAGCAAAGCTCTCAAATTCTCATCTATGTCTTTGCTGACCCTAAACATAACCCTAGGTACGGAATATATAGGCTTGGGGTCGAAGTAGAGGAAGAGGGGGTCCAAAACGCCATCTCAGCCGCCCATCCTGTAGGGCCCGTGCGCACGGGGTAAGTTGGGCCCGTGCGCACGGGGGTCCCGTGGGCACAGTACACGCCCGTGCTTACGGGGTGCTACAGCACACACTCCCTGAGTAGCCCGTGGGCACAGGGTCTTGGTGGCCCGTGCGCACGGGGTCGCCTGGGACCTCCTGTCCAGCTGCTGTTGGTCTTCTCCCTCCTTTGTGTGGACTTGGGGTGCCTCTCCTTGGACTTGGTGGTGCTCCTCAGCTACTAGGAAGGGTCCCTCTTCGTACCTAATGATGCATAGAGTATTTTGGTGAGGTAGCAACCAAATCCCATTCGAGTTCATGTGCAAGTCAAGTAGGAAAGAGTTCACCTCGGTTTCCATTGCGCGTGTCCTAGCTCTTGTCATGGGTCCACATGGAGCTTGATGTGTTGGTGTAGTGTCCATGGAGATGATGGAAGGATGCTCCGCATCATCCCGCCTCGCGAGGCTTGGCCCCTCATGAGGGTCTTGTCTTGAAGGTGCTGTAGATGGGTAGTACCAGGCCATTGATGGAGCCACGCCGTGGGCCGCATGCAGGCAAGTCTGGGTACCCTGGTTCCCAGAACGCCGACAGGTTCTTGCGTGGACTTGGTCCTGGAGAGAACAAATGAAGACAAGCCTACGTTGCGATCCCCGTCAAGCCAAACAGATAAGTTTTATCTCTTATCCATACGTGTTCTGTGAAGAGAAACTTGTGCATATGAAAACCCCGCCACATTTTGAAACCTAGGTGCTCCCATCCCTTGACTCGAACATTGCTTCGGTCAGGATGGTTGTAGTGGCCTTTGGAGGAAAAGATTTGGCGGGGGGCTGGTCCCTCCCTATAGTTTGTGCCCGGCAGGCCTAGCCCCGCGGCAACGAACTGAGGGTACCGGCAGGATATCCTGCCGGGGAAAACTTGTTTACTTTGATGTATAGAGGCATTTCACCTCTGCATGGGTATGTTACATGCACAAGTACCCGGCAAGGCTTGTCTTTTTCATTAATATGCTGATTAACAAGTACAAATCTTACATAACACAAACATGGATAAAGAACAATACATAATTTAGACTAAAGTTTGGCAAATGCCTACATATTTTAGATTGAAAAAAGATAAATGCTCCGTAATCCCTTTCTTGTCCCTCTCCTCCTAGGCACTGCGGTGGAAGAGGAAGAGGGCAAAAGGAGTGCCTAAGCAGATGCCCAACCCGATCCCATCAGGACCTGCCGGGCGCAGCCTGACAAGATCGAGAGTGGCGAGGCTGTGAAGGAGAAGGGCGGAGGGAGCAGCTCGGCGGTGCCCTGGTCACCACCCCCAGGACCAGTCAGAAGCCCCAGCACGAGCGCCGACGGGAAAAACCGTCGGAGCCCAGCTGGAAGACTGCTGGAGGAGGCGAAGGCACCAAGAGAGCGACCCCCTCCTCGGCAGCCAGGAGGCCGGTGATGATGGTGCTGGGGAGGGAGGGGAAGAGCGGAAAGACGAGGCAGCAGGTCGGCAATACGAGACGAAGGCGTCGGTGCCATCGTACTCCGACCTGACGCCCTGCCACCCGCCTTCTCCGTCTTCCCTAGTTCTTTCTTCATCACCACCACTCCAGGAGGACGCTGGCCCCTCGAGCCGTCGCCTCCCCCAGAGAAGCTACGGGCGACGACGGCGTCCGAGACGAGTAAGGAGCATCGCTCCCACCTTGGAGGGCAGGAAGATGCCGCCATCTTCGACATTCGCCCCGACTTCACCAAAGGGGGCGGTGCTGGGTTACCAAAGGACCCGAGCGCTGCACCCCAGACCGATGCCGGAAGCCCTGGGAGCTTCGGCGTCTGGGCAAGAAGCCACAGTGACCCACGGCAAGGCCTAGCGCTCTCCGCTAGACGGCTGACCCGAGCAGAGGAGACAAGCACGCTCCCACAGTGGGAAAGCTTGGCACCTCCTGCACTGCAAGTGGCTCGACCGCCACATCCCTTTCGGCCCCTGACCAGACTCACTCCCCAGGCACCTACACAAGCTTTCGGCATCATCAACCCCAAGCTCCAGCCCGGGGCCTGGCCTCGATCTCTCCCTCTCAACATTGCAAGAAGAAAGAAGGAAATGAGGAGAAAAGGTGCGTGGATGAGCACTTCCGCTTCCCCTCGCCCCCCTTTTATATAGGCGGGCTGGGGGCTGGGAGCTGATCCCTCAATGGGTAACCGCCATCCATCTCCACCAATCCAAGAAGGTCGGGCCCCTGCCTTGACGCTCTCTAGCACCATGCGCCTCCGTTACCTACCCCACTCAATGCATGCAGCATACGTGGCCAAGGATAAGGGCGTGGTGGGAAGAGTGAATTGCCAGTTACTCACCCGTGCGTTAAAGTCATTCACAGACCATTACAAGGATGGCCCCACTACAATTGGCGTTACATGATGCGCGGGAGAACCGGAAACTGACCTGGGCTCAGGTTAATGAAGAAGCAAAGAAGATCTCAAAGAACAAGCAACTGCTACCCTCTTGCCTGTGCACTGGATAGGGCCTACCCCGACGACGCCCGGCAGCGTGTTCGGACCAGGCCCAGGGGCTCCTGTCGGTGCAACAAACCCTGGGTCTGTTGCCCAGACCATGCACAGGCCTAAAAGAGAAGGTTGCAATATCCAAGACGAGATCGAGTTGAAGAGATAGCTCTTTGAGGAATCAAAGGGCAGATCAAGAAGACCAAGACAAGCTAAATGAGCAAGACACCATTAAGGGAAAGCCTCCCTTGCCGGGCAGGTGAGCCTGGCGAGGTCGAGGTGGCCCCGAAGGCAAGCCTCAAGACCGTCCCGGCAGGCCTGCCGGCCATAACGAAGGCAAACTACCCCGCCAAGGCTCCACCGCTCCACCTCACAGCGACGCAAGTCATCGATCGGTGCGGTGTCAAGCCCCCAAGTGACTAAGTGGCTGTTATTTGGCATGTGGCAGCCACTTCCTATGGAAATCACCTCCAAATGACACCCGTCCAGAGACGTGTCAAGCAGATAGACGAGAAGCTGGCCGAACAGCCCGGCAAGGCTTACCGGGCATGCCATGATGTGACACTAAGCGGCGCATTTAATGCGCTCTGCTCTATCTGCAGAGTTAGGTATGATAGCACTGTTCGCTATCTAATCAATACACAATCACTGATTTGCCACTGTGGTAACCCCTTGATCTATAAAAGGAGGGCCATGGCAACCATAGAAAGGATTCGGACCCCTGTACTTTCGTACGCGCGTAGCTGCTCTCGTCCCGAGGCAACCCTGCCGGGCTAGAGCGCTGCATTTCGACCACGATCCACCATCAATCCACCAAAGCTGGAGTAGGGTTTTACGCCTCGCGGCGGCCCGAACCTGGGTAAAATTGCCCATGTGATCTCTGTCGTGCTGTGCTACGTTCTCTGCTCTTTGTGCAATGTGCTCATCCCCCTGCCGAACCACAAGGGGCTGATGGCCCCATAGGTGGTCGTGGTTTCCCACGACAGATTGGCGGCGGGTTTCGCGGCGTCGTTCTATGGCGACGTGCGCGTCTTCCCTCCGACGATCTTCTAGGACGGGCCCGAGGATCAGATGAAGCCATTGATGCCTCGTCAGGCTCCCGGTCTCATGGTTTGGGCTACAGCCTCTGCGTTGGCTGTCGTGGAGGGGATTGCACCGTTGGAGTGGCCCCCTCGACACGGTCGGCAGCTCGGGCCGTGGTTGTTGCTTGTGGGCGCCGTGGCGGGCCTGCACGCTGTGATCCTTCCGCTTCAGCAAAACTGATCAAACTCTGAATGGTGGCTCTCCACTCATCCATTTGGTCGGCCGCTCGCGGGAATCTCAGCAAGAGTTGGGCTCGCGCCATGGCTTCCGAAACAGTGCTTGACATAGATGATGACGCAGATCGCGACGTCGCTCGACTCCTGACAGTACCAGTGGTGGCGGCGTCGTGTTCTCGTCGCTGCGAGCCAGCCACCACGGCAGTACGGTGGCGAGAAGGGTGCGCCTAGGGGTTGACGACCCCGTTTGGCGCTTCACCTTGGTTACCCTACCCTGGGGAAGGCACATGCCCCGTAGCTGCACCTATAACAGGGACAGCTAGGGGGTCGCGACTCGCGCCAGAGCGGGCGTTGTTGCTGCGACTGCGCCCTCCAGCATGGTGGGGAGGTGGAGACTAAACATTCTCCCCACCCGCGCCTTGGGGAACACGGCCGTCGGGACGCTGTTGACGCCGCCCTCCCCCGGCGTCTTCCACTCCCACTTCGGCCGCAGGAGGAATGATGACCACGCCGCCTGCGCCGGTCACGTCCCCCACGGCGTTCGTGTCCCCCAACGCCGCCGCAACACCCATAGCATCAGTGGCTGCATGCGACGGGGCCTTCGAGGTGGAAGGGTGAGCTGTTGCGCCAGACTTTTTCTTGGGCGCCATGGATGATGAAGCTAATGATGAAGAAGACGATGATGAAGATTGACGCGTTGTTCACGACCTCGGGTTCACGCAAGCGCTTCCCCCTACCTGTCGCGCCAAAGATGTCGTGGTGGAACACGATCACCTATGGGGCCATCAGCCCCTTGTGGTTCGGCAGGGGGGAGATCACGTAGCACAAAGAGCGAAAGCCATGGAACAGCACGACGGTGGTGACGCTGGTGGTTTTTACCCAGGTTCGGGCCGCTGAGAAGCGTAAAGCCCTACCCCTGCTTTGGTGGATTGAAGGGAGGACCGTAGTGGAAACGCAGCGCTCAAGCCCGGCAAGGTCGCCTCGGGGAGAGGAGCTATGCACGTATGAGTGTACAAGGGTCCGAATCCTTTTTTAGGTTGCCATGGCCCTCCTTTTATAGGCTAAGGGGTTACCAGAGTGGCAAATCAGTCATTATCTACTGATTAGATAGCCAATAGTGCTATCATACCTAACTCTGGCAGTTAGGACAAAGTGCATTAAATGCACTGCTAGGTGTCACGCTGAGGATGCAGCCCGGCAGGCCTGCCGCGCCGCTTAATCATCTTCTACCTGTCTGCATGACACGCCTCTGGACGGGTGTCATATACGGGGAATCTCCCTTCCAAATGGCTGCCACGTGCCAAATGACAACCACTTAATCATTAGGGGGCTCGACACCACACTGATAAGTGACTTGCGTCGCTGTGTGGTGGAGCGGTGGAGTCTTGGCGGGGATATTTGCCCTTGGCGGCGCCGGCATGCCTGCAGCGGAAATCTAGGGACTTGTTCTTGGTGAGGCCTCGACCTGACCAGGCTCGTCTGCCCAGTAAGGGAGGTCTTTTCTTAGTGACATCTTGTTCCCTTGGCTTGTCTTGGTCTTCTTGATCTGCCCTTTGATTCCTCAAAGGGCTATCTCTCTAGCTTGGTCTCGTCTTGGGAGCTTGGCGCTGTTGTACCATCACCATTGCGCCTGTGTACAGTCTGGGCAACATACGTGAAGGTTTGTTGCACCAATAACGTGCCACACGGAGTTATGAACGCGGTCTTCTCTTCATCTTCCTTGGACATGAATATCTGATGGTATCCGGAGTATGCATCCAAAAAGTAAAGCAGATCACACCCGGAAGTGGAGTCCACGATCTGATTGTCGGTGTACTAAGTATTGGGCCACTAGTACCCCTTACTTGTGCACGGGCAGTTGTAGCCGTCCTCGCGGCAAGGCTTGCCGGGATCAGCTCGAGGTCGATTCAAGTCATCAAGGAAATCATCAAGTCAGAGATCTGAGAATCAGCAGATAAGCAAAGCTGGAAATCGAAGGCCAGCTTCCCCGGCAAGATCCTTGCCGGGATGGCCGTGGAGCCCAGCAAGGCTCGGCGCCCGGCAAGATTTGGTTCTCGGCAAGGCCTGGCGCCCGGCAAGGTTTGGTGCCCGGCAAGGATCGGCGCCTGGCGAGATTCCGCCACTGTGCCACCGCTTCGGCACAGTAACAAGTCTGACATTCTGGCTCCTTCCCTGGGTGCGTGGCGGCATGCCAGTGGAGGAGAGCTTGAGCGGTGCTGATGGGATGGCCCCTTTTTCTATCCCCAAGAAAGTGAGGACACCTAAACGGACACCTCACGGTGCATTAAATGCGCTTGTCCTAATCCGTCAGGGGTTAGGTATGATACCCTGTAGCTACTTTACACCTCAATGTATGTACATTTTGCCACTGTGGAGACCCCTTTGAGCATATAAAAGGAGGCCCAAGGCAACTGCTACAGGGGAGGAGAACTTCTGGCCCATTCTGCATGCGTAGCTGCTCTTTGAACGTACTGTTCATTGCGAGCGCTCCTGAAGGCTGGGCTCAAGAACATCAATAAGAACACAAAGCAGGAGTAGGGTTTTACGCTGATCAGCGGCCCGAACCTGGGTAAAAACTTCCCGCGTCGATCACTGGTTCTGCTCTTTGCGTATACCTCTCCCCCCGCCGAATCGTAAAGGGGTCTCTCGGGATCCCATAGGTGTCGTACCCCGACATCTTTGGCGCGCCAGGTAGGGGGATTGAAGTTTGCGTGAACCTGATCTGGTGGTCGACGCCCTAGTTCCTTCATCATCTTCATCATCATGCCGCCCAAGAAGAAGAACGCTGCGACAGCACAACCGTCCGGGTCCGTTTTGCCCGCGCCTTCGCAGACAGGCGATGGTGTGGGTGCAGAAGGAAGAGGACTAGAACCCCCGCGGCGTTCTGGTGACCCAAGCCAAGCGAGCGGTATCGTTCGCAGTGGCAGTGGTAACTTGCGCGCCGCTGGATCTAGAGATGGTGTTGTGTTGCCTACGGGTGGCACAACTAACTCTAGGGATCGAAGAGCGCCTGCTGAAGCTCCCGCGCCGGCGCGAGCCTCGCAACCTGCCCAGGTCGTGCGAGATGAGCGACATCATGGCGCTGGTGGTTCGGGGCGTCCCCACGAAAAGGTTTCTGCGCATAGATCCCAAGATGCGCGGGACCAGCATGCACACCGAGCTGCCGGCGAAGGTGGTGCGCGGTCGCGTGACCGTGGCGGTGCTCCTTCTAACTTGGTTAGGAGTCAGAGCACCTCACGCACCTCGCACCTGTCGCCACCACCTACGCCAGCGGAAGCCTTGGCACGTGCACAGCTGCTCCTCGATTTTCCTCCCGCCCCGGAGAAGATGGAGGAGTGGCGAGCTACTATCCAGAGCCTTATCGGCGTCGCTAACAAGGATGGACCACAAGAGGCAGGGCCCTCTCAGCGGAGGCCCATCTATCCGATGCGAGCCGGTGCAGAGGAAACCGGAGGTGGTGCAACTACAGTGCACTCTCCTCCGCGACATCAGCGGCGGCCGACGACTCAGCAAGTCGACCGCCATGAGGAAGTTTCCACGGCGTCGTCCGATCCACGGATGCGCCGTGATCAGCGTCTGGTTCTCCAGGAAAGAGGCAAGGAAGACGCTCGAACAACCATCAAGCGGCGGCGGGAAGCGCGCGGGGCCGGTTGTTGACGAGCCTGCGCCAGGGAACGTAGGAGACTTGCCTTACGAGGTAGGACCTCCGGTGTTTACCCGTGAGCTGCGGCAAGTCCAATGGCCCAATCTCCGAACCTTCAAGCCAGAGGTCCCGGAGAAATACGACGGCAAGACTCATCCCTCGGAGTTCCTGAGCATCTACACCATTGCGGTGCAGGCTGCCAGGGGCCGATATGACAAGATACTTGCCAACTACTTCCCGTTGGTGCTCAAACCCAACGTCAGGTCGTGGTTGATGCATCTGCCGGAGGATTCTATTTCTTGCTGGTCAGATATGTGCCATCAGTTTGTTGGCGCCTTTGTTGGAGGCCACCAAGCTCCTGGCCAAGAAAGTGATTTGCACATCATCCCTCAGAGGGAGGGCGAGTCCCTGCGCAAGTTTATGCAGAGATTCAGCCGGGTGCAATACAATATTCCTGACGTTCATCCTGCTGCTGTCATTAGCGCGTTCCATCAGAACGTGCATAACCGCAGGATGCGGGAAGAGCTGGCAATGAACAAAGTCAGGAGTATTGCCGAGCTTTACACTTTGGCCGACAAGTGTGCTCGAACTGAAGAGGGGAGGAAACTCCCCGGTGAAGCTGTTGGTGCGACAGGCGACTCAGAAGAAGAAGATGTCACGGCTCCATCAAGGAAAGGCCGACGGCGGAACAGGAAGCGTGGAGGCAAGGCCGTGCTTGCCGTCGAGGAATCCGGCAACCCTGGCGCCGCCAAGAAGGCCAAGGTTGGTGACCCCGGCAAGGATCTTGCCGGGTGCCCTTCCTGTCAGGCCTTGGCGGCTGCCGACAAGTCAGAGAACTCCGGCAAGCAGTACTGCAAGATCCATCGCACTAAGGGCCACGATCTCCAGAACTGCCGGCAAGTTGAGCAGCTTGCCGAGAAGCAGAAGGCCGAATACGAGAGGCGAGATAAGGAGAAGGCCCAAGATGGTGCTGAGGGGTCCGGCAAGAAATGCGGTGGCCGAGGAGGTCACCGCGGCAAGGCCAAGCAGCAGAAGGATCGGCCCGCTCGGGGCCGAGATAAAGAAGGAGATGATGATGAAGAAGATGACGAATCCAGTGAGCAGGAATTCCAGAAGGCTACGGAGGCTATGTGCGTTGATGGGGGTGCCTCGCTGCATTCTTCCCACCGCCAACTTAAACAGTGGGTGCGGGAGGTTAATGCGGCAGAGCCATCCCCCGATGCATGTAGGCCTCTGAAGTGGTCCAGCACGCCTATCATCTTTGACGCCGAGGATCACCCTAATCGCACAACTGCGGTCGGGTGTTTGCCATTGTTGGTTTCTCCGACAATTCGCAACCTCAAGGTGACGAAGATGTTAGTTGATGGCGGGGCCGGCCTAAACTTAATCTCACCAGATGTGCTCACAAAGCTTCAGATTCCCGACGAAGACCTCGAGGAAACGGGTACGTTTCAAGGGGTCAACCCGGGAAGAACCCAGCCTAAGGGCAAGATGACGCTGCCAGTAACATTTGGCAGCGAGCTTAACTTCAGGACCGAAAAGGTGGTGTTTGATGTCGCCAAGATCCCCATGTCATACAATGGGATCCTTGGTCGGCCAGCGCTGGCTAAGTTTATGGTGGCATCACACTACGCGTACAACGTCTTGAAGATGCCTGGGCCGTTGAGCGTCATCACTATCCATTCCGATAAGAAGGATGCGCTCATCTGTGCCGACAAACTTTACCGGGAAGCAGTTGCAGCACCTGCCATCAAGGCATCTGCTCCTGCCGCTGGAACTCCTGGGGGAAGAAGAAGACCGGCAGGAACCTTGGCGCCAACTCCGGCAAGCGCACCTCCTCGGAGTGCTGCGCTTCCGTCGAGGACGTGCCAGAGAGTTCCACCGGCAAGAACAAGAAGTCCAAGGCCACCCCGCCGGAAACCAAGAAGGTGCTTGCCAGGGAGGACGGAACGGGTGGAACTTTTACCATAAGTTCCACCCTAGATGACAAATAGGAAAGCGCGCTCGTTGCTTTCCTGCGGGCGAATGTCGACGTGTTTGCATGGCAACCGTCTGACATCCCCGGCGTTCCCAGGAAAGTAATTGAGCACCACCTTGCTGTCTGTCCTCATGCGCGGCCCGTCAAGCAAAGGGTGAGGAAACAGGCTTTGGAGCGGCAAGAATTCATTGCCGAAGAAATTAAGAAGCTGGAGGCGGCAGGACTGGTCAAAGGAGTGCTTCATCCAACCTGGTTGGCCAATCCGGTTGTAGTGCGGAAAGCGAACGGGAAATGGAGGCTTTGTATCGATTATACAGATATCAATAAAGCTTGTCCAAAAGATCCTTTTCCCTTGCCGCGCATCGACCAGATTGTGGATCCCACCGCTGGTTGTGATCTCCTGTCCTTCCTTGATGCCTATTCAGGGTATCATCAGATTTTTATGGCAAAGGAAGATGAAGAGAAGACCGCCTTTATCACCCCATGTGGTACGTATTGTTTTATACGGATGCCTTTCGGGTTGAAAAGTGCTGGTTCAACATTCGCCAGAGCAATCCAGATTGGTTTTGAGCCACAACTCCATAGAAATATGGAGGCATATATGGACGACATAGTGGTCAAAACTAAGGATAAAGCAACGCTCATTCAAGACTTAGAAGAAACATTTGCGAACTTGCGCAAGATCAACTTGAAGCTCAATCCTGAGAAGTGCGTGTTCGGTGTTCCTTCCGGCAAGCTCCTCGGATTCTTTGTATCTTGCCGGGGAATCGAAGCTAACCCCGACAAGATCAAAGCCATTGAGCAAATTGAAGCGCCGAGACGCGTCAAGGATGTGCGTCGTCTTGCCGGCCGTGTTGCTGCTCTAAGCAGGTTTATTTCCAAATCTGCTGAGCGCGCCCTGCCCTTCTTCAAAATTTTGAAGAAGGCAGGTCCAATGAAATGGACTCCGGAAGCGGAGGCGGCGCTGCAAGATTTGAAGAAATACCTTTCTTCTCCGCCGACGCTAGTCGCACCTAAACCACAAGAACCGTTGTTGCTGTATCTGGCGGCGACAAATCAAGTGGTTAGTGCTGCGCTGGTGGCGCAGAGGGAAGCTGATGAGGAGGCAACATCAGCGGCAGGACCGCCAGATGACGCGGCAAGATCTTCCCCGGCAAGGGTTGATCCCGGCAAGACAGGATCTGCGCAAACAGAAGAACTTGTGCAGAAGAAAAAGGTGGTGCAGCGCCCAGTTTATTTTGTTAGCTCCCTCTTGCAGGGAGCTAGATCAAGATATTCTGGTGTGCAGAAGTTGCTTTTCGGTCTCCTTATGGCCTCAAGAAAGCTGCGCCGTTATTTTCAAGCACATGAGATCACCGTCATCACTCGCTTTCCGTTGCAATGGATTTTGCAAAATCCGGAGGCAGCCGGCAGGATCGTGGAGTGGGCGTTGGAGCTGTCCAGCTTTGGTCTTAAGTTTGAAAGCACTTCCACAATTTAGAGCAGGGCCTTGGCGGAGTTCATTGCAGAATGGACCCCAACGCCAGACGAAGAAGTTCAAGAAACAAGTCTCCCCGGCAAGGAAACCGATCAGCAATGGGTTATGTACTTTGACGGGGCTTTTTTGCTGCAAGGCGCCGGTGCTGGTGTGCTGCTTGTCGCACCCACCGGAGAGCACCTCAAGTATGTAGTCCAAATGCATTTTCCCCGGGAGAGTTCAACCAACAACACTGCAGAGTACGAAGGTTTGCTTGCCGGTCTTAGGATCGCGGCAGACCTTGGTATCAAAAAGCTCATTATCAAAGGTGATTCACAGCTTGTCGTCAGGCAGGTCAACAAGAACTATCAAAGTCCGTTGATGCAAGCCTACGTAGATGAAGTGAGGAAATTGGAAGAGCGCTTTGACGGTCTCCAAATGGAGCATGTCCCTCGTGCCGAGAACAGCGTTGCTGACGACCTGTCAAAGCGTGCTGCCCTCAAGTTGCCTGTGGAACCAGGAACTTTTGTGCTCCAATTGACTCAACCATCCGTGGCACCATCAATGCGGCAAGAAAAGAGAAGAAAGTTGAACTCTGGCCAGTACTTCCCGGCAGAGCTCCCCGGAGCCGCCGGCAAGGAAGTTGCCGTGATCGACACGCTTGCCGGGGAACAACAGGCTCCGGCAGGGCCTCAGGCCCTTGCTGTCGAGACAAATGTTTCCCCGGCGGATGAGATGCCTTTAGTCCTAGTTGTCGAGCCTCAGGCTCCAGCATGGGCGCATCACATTGTCCACTTCCTTCAGACAGGTGAACTCCCTGAGGAACAAGAAGAAGCGGAGAGAGTAGCCCGTCAGTCTGTTATGTACAAGTTCGTCGATGACGTCCTGTACAGAAAGAGACCAAACGGTGTGAAATTGAAGTGCATTCCTCGGGAGGATGGACTAGAGCTGTTGGCAGAGATACATGGGGGCATGTGTGGCTCTCACATAGGGTCAAGAGCGCTTGCCGGGAAAGCATTCCGGCAAGGTTTCTTTTGGCCTACCGCCCTCCAGGATGCGACTGCACTAGTAACCAGGTGTGAAGCGTGCCAGTTTCATTCGAAGAAATTACATCAGCCAGCTCAAGCTCTTCAAACAATCCCTCTCTCCTGGCCATTTTCGGTCTGGGGGCTCGACATACTGGGCCCCTTTCCCCGTGCTACCGGGGGCTTTGAGTACTTGTACGTTGCTATCGACAAGTTCACAAAGTGGCCGGAGGTGGAAGCAGTGAGGAAGGTGACAGCGCAGTCGGCTGTCAAGTTCTTCAAAGGAATTGTTTGCCGTTTCGGTGTGCCTAACAGGATCATCACCGACAACGGCACGCAGTTCACAAGTCGCACCTTCATGCAGTACGTCCAAGAC
The DNA here is from genome assembly GCA_011799875.1 of Thinopyrum elongatum. Taxonomy (NCBI): domain Eukaryota; kingdom Viridiplantae; phylum Streptophyta; class Magnoliopsida; order Poales; family Poaceae; genus Thinopyrum; species Thinopyrum elongatum. The sequence continues at coordinate 243,407,457 of CM022299.1, read as the reverse complement.
CTTGGCGGCAAGATTTGTTTTGCCTCTGTTGCTCACCCGAGAAGCAACGGCCAAGCGGAGAGGGCCAATGCTGAAGTGTTGCGCGGTCTCAGGACCAGAACTTTTGACAGGCTGAAAAAGTGCGGAAGACGCTGGATTGATGAGTTGCCGGCGGTTCTTTGGTCAATCAGAACGACACCAAATCGAGCCACCGGCCAGACGCCCTTCGCTCTGGTGTATGGAGCGGAAGCAGTTCTTCCCACGGAACTCATATACGGATCTCCTCGAGTGCTCGCTTATGATGAGCTCGAGCAAGAGCAACTGCGGCAAGATGACGCTGTGCTCCTTGAGGAGAATCGTCTTCAGGCTGCTGCGCGAGCTGCACGCTACCAGCAAGCTTTGCGCCGCTATCATAGCCGCAAAGTTCATGCCCGAAGCCTTGAGGAAGGCGACCTTGTTCTTCGACGGATTCAGTCCGCCAAGAATTCAAACAAGTTGACACCAAAGTGGGAAGGCCCTTATCGGGTAGTACGAGTCACCAGGCCTGGTGCTGTCCGCCTGGAGACCGAAGATGGCGTTCCAGTGAGTAATTCCTGGAATATCGAACATCTTCGCAAGTTCTATCCATAAGGCGCGGTTGCCGGGGGCTCCCGGCAACCACCTTTTTGTACAAGTCTTGCCGGCAAGGCATGTGATCCTTTGTACAAAGCCAGGGGCAGACCCTGAGCACAGATGAATAAATTTAAGTGTTGTACATTCCCTTATTGATTCCCATGTTCATATTTATATATATGCATGTTTATCTAAGATGTTGTATGACACCTGATCCCGGTAAGTTCTAACGAACCGCCATGGTTTCATGCCTTTATTTTCTCTTCTTTCTTTTTCTCAAAAGACAGAAGGATTCCTCCCGTGCACATTTGCCGGGGGGGAAGGGAGATATGAATACCAGTTGGTGACGTTCGGAATCCTCACTTGCCGGAGGAAGGACAAAGACAGGAAGCTAAGTCCTAAAAACTCAGAGCAAGTTTTTCTTTTATTACCAAGTTATTTCCTTGGACGATTCCGACCCTTGTATGGAAAATCTGCAAGCGAAGGAACCCTTGTTGTAATCAGTTGCGCCCTTATTTTGTTTCGAGTCCGCTCAACGATTTAAGTGGCTGCACTGAGAACGCCAAGGAATCTTGCCGGCCGTTGCGCCTCCGGCAGGCTGCTGAAGTCCCTCACCCAGCGCTCGCGGCAGGTTGCGCGCCGGCAAGTTTTTCAGTAAGCGTAGGATGAACTCCATACATAAAGGAATCAGAAGAGGAAAGTAGCTAGCATGAGCCTAAACATAGTCAAATTATATTGCATCCATGAGTTGGCGCAGTTCTAACTTGAGACTTAACTGTCTTTTACATGAGATGATGGCGGCAAGAATAAAAGAGAAGCACTCAATCCCTGCGCTGGCCATCGATCCTTTTGATGGAGTCCACCTTCTCAAGGATTGGCGCGATGCACTTCTCAAGCACCTCAACATTTGCATCCTTTGGCAGGTGGCCGAGTGCGCTGGAGAGGTCGATGCCGGGATTGCTGTGCACCACCTTGAGGAGCACCTTGCGAAGGACGGCCCGGCAAAGCCGGTGAGTCTCGTTCGCCAGTTGGGTCGCCCGGCTAGACTGGAGCGCCCTCAACGCGTTGATGATGCTTTCAAAGAACATCGTCAATCTGGCGCTTGGGGATATTCTTTCCTCGGAAGAATATCTGAAGTTCGACAAGCCCATGGTTGACAGTTCTGCGGTAAGCTTCTCCGCGGCAGCAATGAGACGACCAGTCCAGATCTCCACTCCCTTCTCGTACTCGTTTTGGGCAGCGGCGGCGCTCTTGAGCAGGTTCCTCTCTCCTTGGAGATCCTTGAGTAGAGCCTTCTCACGGGCCCTGCCGGCCTCGAGAGATTTCTGCAGCGTGGTCAGCTTCAGCTCCAGAACCGCAATATCATCAGTCGCAGAGGAGAGCTGCTTGGTCTTGTCGGACAGGGCGACTTGCATCTCCGCCAAGGAGTGGAGGGTTTTTTCCCTGTCCCCCTTGAGCGTCGAGAGCTCCTTGCCGTGCTCGTCGAGATCTGTCTCCAACCTCTTCACTTTGTCGCTCAGCTCGTTCTTGGCGGCCTCTGCAACTTCGGCAGCATCGACGGCCTCCTTGAGCTTGCCGGCGTGACTTGCAGTTAGAGCTTCGAGCGCCTCCTTGTGCTTCTGCTCCAGCTCCTGGGTCCGCCGCGTGACAAGATTTTCAATGTCTTCATCCTTGCTATGAAGCTTGGCGGCGAGCGCCTGCTCACGTGCGGTGAGATCTTCTTCGAAAGCGTCAAGAGCAACGCGGCGCCCCGTCAGGAGAGCATCTTCGGCAGCGATCCTTTGAACAGCTTCATCATGTGCCTTCTCCATGTCTGATTGCTTCAGGAGGACCTCATTCCATTGCTGGCTCACTTGTTCTCGACCGGCAACCAGCTCTTGAAGGGCCTCGGCGTGCCAGATTTGCATTTGTGCGACGCGCCTTTGAAAATCCGCTTCGGCTGCCTCGACAACTGCCATTCTAGAGTCCGCCTTCTCTTTTCGGGCACGATGGAGAGCCTGGAGTTTGCGGAAGTTCTCGCCCATGGCCTGAAGGAGCTGATCCTCTTCAGAGTTGCCACTGCTAGCGCTGGGATCGTCAACAACTTCGAGCTCGGCAGCGGCAATAATTTCCTCGAAAATTTCTCCTTCGGCTGGTGCCTCGGTGCTTGCCGTCCCTGGCAAGTTGATGAATAGGTTTTTGCCAACCTTGAGATACTTGCTGGATGAGGGCTCGTCAGATGTTGATGGCTGGTCTTCAGTGGCCGCCTCACCAGTGACAGGGGGCTCTGTGGCCGATGCAGCGCCTGGCGCTCCTGCGGCAGGAATGCCGTCAATATGGTCCCCAGCCTCCCTGTCGCCCTTTTCAGCAGGTTCTTCCGCGATTTCCTTTTGTGCTGTCTTGGCGGCCTCCCCGTCAAGAGCATCACCAGCCCCGGCAACATCATCCTTGGTGGCCTCGCTGGCAGTGATCCTGTCCGCTTCGGCAGCAGCATCCCTAGCGGTCTCCTCGATGACGGCGTCGACGTCCATATGTTCCATCGCAGAGAACTCTGAAGGGTGAAGGAGGAGGTCAGAATAAGATCAAGTTTTTAGATTTTGAAGTGACCAAAGATAAAGAAGTAGGGGGAAAAGAATAACTAGCACTCTGAGGCGATCGAGTACCTGCGTCGGGCTGTCGAGAGGTGGCTTCACCTCTCCCGGCAACTCCGGTTGCCGGGGGTGGGTTGCCGGAGTCCGTGCTTGTCGGCTCCTCCTCAATGCGGACGGGCTCGTCGGCAGGATCTCTTGCCGGGGATGTGCTTGTGGGCGGAGCGGTCGATGAAGGAGGCACAATGGGGCAATCTTCTCCTTGTTGCCGTTCTTCTCCTGCAAATCCAAAGATATCAGCGACAAGAATGAAAGCCTCGGCACCAGCCAACAGAAAAAGGGACAATGAACTTACGCTGGGGTCTGCGTTGAGGACTAGGCTCCGGGCTCACAATGACGGTCTCTGGCACGCTAGTGGAGCCTGCCGGGGGCTCGTCGCCCGTAGAAGTCCTTGACCTCTTCGCCATCCTCTCCAGCAAGGTTTCTGTGTCACTGCAGAAACAATACAAGTAAGTCAGTAAGACTGATGCAGATTGGAAGGTGGAAGTTGTGACAGGTACTCACTTTTCTTCCTCTCGCTCTGGACTGAAGCCGGAGATGTCGAAGTCGACCTCCGTTGCGATGTCTGAGTGGGGAGGCGGAGGAGGGGTCCTGGGCCGCTTGGCTGTGGCAGGCGCCGGGGCAGCCTCTGGCACGGTTGTACGAGACCCTCCTGCCGCTCCGGCGGTGGTCGCTGGTGTGGGTCTCGCGCGCCGCGCGGGCTGTTGACGGGCCCCCTGCCGCGGTCCGGTCTTGCCGGCCACTTTCTTGCCGGGGGATTCACCGCTCGATGTAGGCTGGCTTGCCGGGACGCCTGATGCGGCTTTCCGAAGGACACGCTTTGTCTTCTTCGGGGGCGAGGGCTCTTCTCGCGTCTCCTCTTCGGCCGTGTCTTCGCCGGATGAGTTTTCAGCGACTGCGTCGCCTTCTTCCCCGGCAACCTTGCTCTCCTCGGCAGGTTTTGCCTCCACTACCACATCTGCATCGCTGGCTTCCCACTCTGTGAAGCCAACGCTGCCGGCCTCCGCGGCAAGATTCGCTTCCTCCACTCTGGTAGCGATGTATGCTACCTCCTGATCTGTGGTGGCGCGAATAAGATCTGACTCTTGCCGGACAGGCTTCTCCGTCAGATTGTCGAAGAATTTCTGCGCTTCTTCCTCGCTTGGCTCGACCCAGGTCGGGTCAAGGCCGTGGGCGTTGAACATCGGCAAGAAGGCAATGATCGACCCCAATGCAGAGTTGTTGCACAAGGGGACGATCCTTGCCGGCAGCCGGTGCTTGTCTTCGCGCTGGAATAACTTTTGGCGGAGAGCGCCAAGCTGCATAGCAGTCAGGTTATTGTTCAGCCCAGGGCGCAGCCTCATGACATCTGCTGCGTTCTTATACTCCCAGGCTGGCCTCCCCCTATTCTGCAGAGGGGCGATGCGGCGGCGGAGGAAGTCGAAGCCGATCATCTCCATTGTCAGCCCGGCAGCCTTCAAGCGGAGGATCCTGGTAGTGGCGATTGTGAGCTTCTCGTCTTCTGCGGCGAGATCGCCCCAATCCTTGCCGCGGACCACCTTCTGTCGCCGGGGATGACAAAAAGGATGAGGATCTGCTTCCTGGATCCAGCACCATTCGGCCCGCCACTCGTCCCACTTTTCGCGGTAAACTCCATCTGGGTATATCTCTTTGTTCCAGGCCCTTGGAATCCAAGCAATAGATCCAGAGAGAGCCTCTCCTTTTTGGATTCGAGGATAGAAATAGTGGCGGAAAATAGCAGAATTGGGGATCACGCCAGCGAAATTCTCACAAAGGTGGGCAAAGATCGACATGCAAAATACGGCATTCGGCGTGAAATCAAGAAGGCGGAAGCCGTATGTATACATGATGTCGTTGAAGAAATCGGAAAAAGGTGGACAGAGCCCGCAATAAAAGTACGCAGTGAAGAAGGGGTATCTGTCCGATCCGCCTTTGGAACTAGCACCTGGGATTACGCGTGTGGCGGGGTGAGCTTGCGTTCCCTTCGCCCACATGCATTGGTATCGTCCCTTCAAAGTTTCGGCGTCGAGCGTCGGAGGGAAGACGACGAGCCTCTTCCGCATCTTCACCAGTTCGCTCTCCGGAACTTCAGCCTTCGCCTCCTTATCCGTGCCCTTGCCTTTGCTGGCCTTGGGCGGCATGGCGACTGTGGAAATGGAAGCCGGAGGACGGAACGAGCGCGGGAGCAGCGAGCAGAAGAGAAGGAAGGTTTCGCTCTGAGCTCGAGCAGAGGAAGGAGATGGCGATGGCCAGATTGGGAAGAAGAGGGGGGTGAATAGGTTTGCACCTCCACGACTTCTCCTTTTTTATGGGGAAGGAGCGGGGCCACCTTGTTTATCCCCCAATATGAATGCGCCTCTATGGGCGCGAAACAGTTTGCAGCCTTTTTGGCACACTTCCCACATCGCGCGCTCCGTGCGCGTAGTGGGGGCACAGTAAAACAAGATCTTTACGAGCAGTTAATTCCCTGCCACGCGTGCCCGTGCACTGTTTGGGCCTAGCCCAACGACGCCTCGCACTCGTGTATGGCCCAGGCCCGGGGGCTCCTGTCGGTGTACTAAGTATTGGGCCACTAGTACCCCTTACTTGTGCACGGGCAGTTGTAGCCATCCTCGCGGCAAGGCTTGCCGGGATCAGCTCGAGGTCGATTCAAGTCATCAAGGAAATCATCAAATCAGAGATCTGAGAATCAGCAGATAAGCAAAGCTGGAAATCGAAGGCCAGCTTCCCCGGCAAGATCCTTGCCGGGATGGCCGTGCAGCCCGGCAAGGCTCGGCGCCCGGCAAGATTTGGTTCTCGGCAAGGCCTGGCGCCCGGCAAGGTTTGGTGCCCGGCAAGGATCGACGCCTGGCGAGATTCCGCCACTGTGCCACCGCTTCGGCACAGTAACAAGTGTGACATTCTGGCTCCTTCCCTGGGTGCGTGGCGGCATGCCAGTGGAGGAGAGCTTGAGCGGTGCTGATGGGATGGCCCCTTTTTCCATCCCCAAGAAAGTGAGGACACCTAAACGGACACCTCACGGTGCATTAAATGCGCTTGTCCTAATCCGTCAGGGGTTAGGTATGATACCCTGTAGCTACTTTACACCTCAATGTATGTACATTTTGCCACTGTGGAGACCCCTTTGAGCATATAAAAGGAGGCCCAAGGCAACTGCTACAGGGGAGGAGAACTTCTGGCCCATTCTGCATGCGTAGCTGCTCTTTGAACGTACTGTTCATTGCGAGCGCTCCTGAAGGCTGGGCTCAAGAACATCAATAAGAACACAAAGCAGGAGTAGGGTTTTACGCTGATCAGCGGCCCGAACCTGGGTAAAAACTTCCCGCGTCGATCACTGGTTCTGCTCTTTGCGTATACCTCTCCCCCCGCCGAATCGTAAAGGGGTCTCTCGGGATCCCATAGGTGTCGTACCCCGACACTGATTGATGCGCGGCAGGGAGAAGGGGTCCTTCGGGCATGCCTTGTTCAGGTCTGTGAAGTCAATGCAAAGCCTCCATTTCCCGTTTGCCTTGCGCACTACCACTGGGTTTGCTAACCATGTTGGATACAACACTCCCCTGACCAAACCAGCTGTTTCAAGTTTCTTGACCTCTTCGGCAATGAACTGTTGCCGCTTCCAAAGCCTGCTTCCTAACTTTTTGCTTGACAGGCTGGGTGTGAGGGCAGACAGCAAGGTGGTGCTCGATTACCTCCCTGGAAACACCGGGGATGTCAGATGGTTGCCAAGAAAACACATCGACATTCGCCCGCAGGAAGGCAACAAGCGCGCTTTCCTATTTGTCATCGAGGGTGGCGCTGATGGCAAACATACCGTCAGCGCCATCCTGCCTCGCTGGAACCCTTTTCACAGCAGGTGGAGTAGCCTTGGTCCTTTTGCTAGTGGAACTCTCCGGCAGGTCCTCAATGGGTGCAGCACACTCCGAAGAGGCGTGCTTCCCGGAGTCTTTGCCGGTGTCACTGCTAGCTTTCTTTCCCTTCTTTGTCTCCTTGGCGAGAACTGTGGCTTCGGCAACCTCAACTGCTACCGCGTCTCGATACATCTGATCCACACATATAATTGTGTCTTTCTTATCCGATGGAATGGAAATGACGCCCAACGGCCCTGGCATCTTCAAGGTGTTGTAAGCATAGTGGGATGCTGCCATGAATTTTGCCAGAGCTAGACGACCAAGGATCCCGTTGTATGGCAAGGGAAGGTCAACAACGTCAAACACAACTCTTTCGGTCCGGTGGTTCAGTTCCCCGCCAAACGTTATTGGTAGTGTAATCTTCCCCTTAGGACGACTCCTGTCGGGGTTGACCAGTAATCTTAAGCTCTTCGTCAGGAATCTGCAGCTTGTTGACCACTTTGGGGGAGATCAAATTCAACCCAGCCCCGCTGTCAACTAGCATCTTTGTGACTTTGAGGTTGCGGATTGTTGGGGATACCAACAACGGCAAGCACCCTACCGAGGTGGTGCGGTCGGGGTGATCCTCTTCATCAAAGATGATAGGCGTGCGGGACCACTTGAGTAGCTTCCGAGAATCTGCAGCTGGTTCGACGACATTGACCTCTCGCGCCCACTGCTTGAGATGGAGGTGAGAGGAGCGCAAAGATGCACCTCCGTCAATACACATGGCTTCAGTTGCTTTCTGGAATTCTTACTCGCTGGTTTCTTCCTCATCTCCTTCATCACTTTCACAGTCTTCTTCTTTCTTCTCACGGCATCTAGTAGGTTTCTCCTTTTGCTGTGGGGCCTTGCCACGGCGACCTCCTCTACCGCCACGGCCCTTTCCTCCGGCACCTTCTTGGTCTCTCTCTTTATCGCGCTTCTCATACTCAGCCTTCTGCTTCTTGACAAGTTGCTCAACTTGATGACATTCTTGGAGATCATGGCCCTTAGTGCGGTGGATTTTGCAGTATGGCCCATCGGACTTCCTAGCTTTTTCTGTAGCTGCAGCCTCCCGGCAATCAGCGCACGCGGCAGCTTCCTTGCCGGGGGCTTCGGTTTTGACATTCTTTCCGGTACTAGGGTTGCCAGAACCCTTAACGGCTAATACTGGCTTCTCCTTGCACTTCTTGTTGCGCTTACGGTTCTTCCTCTTTGGGTTGGCGGCCTCGTCATCTTCCTCTGAATCAACTTCGAAGCCGTCCTCTTCTTCGGGGAGTCGCCTTCCCTCTTCAGCTCGAGCACATTTATCCGCCAATGTGTACAACTCATTGATAGTCTTGGGCAGCCGGACGTTCATCTTGGACTGTATCCTTCTGTTGCACATGTTCGAATGGAACGCGGCAATCACAGCTGCTGGGTGTATCTCTGGAATATTGCGGTGTACACGACTGAACCTTTGCATGTACTTTCGCAAGCTTTCCCCTTCCTTCTGCGGAAGGACTTGCAGATCGCTGGGCCGTCCTGGCTCTTGATGGCCACCCGTGAAGGCGACAACAAATTCGTTGCACAGGTCAGCCCATGACGAAATGGAATTCTCCGGCAGGTGCATCAGCCACGACCTCACGTTCGGCTTGAGTGCCAAAGGGAAATAGTTGGCAAACACCTTTTCATCCCTGCCTCAGGCAGCTTGAACGGCAATAGTGTAAATGCTCAAGAACTCTGCCAGGTTCAGCTTTCCATCATACTTTTCTGGTAATTCAGGCTTGAAGACGCGAGCAGACGGCCAGCGGACTTGCCGCAGCTCGCGAGTGAAGGCGGGGTGTCGGTGTCAAAACCGACAGACCTCGGGGTAGGGGTCCTGAGCTGTGGATCTGAGATTGATTGGGAATAAGGGACAATGAACACAGTGTTTACCCAGGTTCGGGCCCGCTCGAAGAGGTAATACCCTACGTCATGCTTGATTGTATTGGATGTATAGTATGGTTACAGAGTAGATCTACCTCGAGATCAGCATGAGCTAAACCCTAAGGTGATGAGGTGATGAATGTAACTCTAGCCCTAAAGACTACAACCCTCGGTTTATATAGACACCAGTAGGGTTAGGGTTACCGGAGATAGATTACAATAAGGAGTAAAGAGATCAAGTCTATCCTTGACTTGGAGGGCACACCACGGCTTCATAGATCTCCTGTCGCTATACGGCTTCACCAGTCCGGCCCATATTCAATGAGCCGATGCCCCTAGGACCCCTTAGTCCATAACTCCCTCAGTAGCCCCCGAACTAGCCTGCAATGCCGGGGATTGTCCTCTGGAATCTTCATATCATCGGCTTGCGAGACGAGTTCTTCCATTCCTTTATTCAGTTTGGAGCCGTATCAATCTCGTCGAACACTATCCAGAACCCGAACTAATACGTGCTCAGGCCCGGACAGTTTCAAGATTCTGGGATACGAAGATATCTCGAGATTGAGGTGGGACCATCGGAGTTTAATGCCATTCCTCGGGGCAAGGGCTTCGTGCACCTTTTCAGAAGGCGTGTGGCCCAATGCCATCTTTCCATGAGCCCATCCTTCCAGCTTCAAGGTGAGACGCCTATTTATAGATCCAAAGGCGCGGGGACAGTTAACCTCCCCCTTTGTCGGTGTACGACACCTATGGGATCCCAAAAGACCCCTTTACGATTCGGCGGGGGGAGAGATATGCGCAAAGAGCAGAACCAACGATCGACGCGGGGAGATTTTACCCAGGTTCGGGCCGCTGATCAGCGTAAAATCCTACTCCTGCCTTGTTTTATTTTCGATGTTCTTGAGCCCAGGCTCCAGGAGCGCTCGCAGTGAATAGTACGTTCAAAGAGTAGCTACGTATGCAGAATGGGCCAGAAGATCTTCCTCCCCTGTAGCAGTTGCCTTGGGCCTCCTTTTATACCACAAAGGGGTCACCACAGTGGCAAAATGTACATACATTGAGGTGTAAATTAGCTACAGGGTCATCATACCTAACCCCTGACGGATTAGGACGAACGCATTTAATGCACCGTGAGGTGTCCGTTTAGGTGTCCTCACTTTCTTGGGGATGGAAAAAGGGGCCATCCCATCAGCACCGCTTAAGCTCTCCTCCACTGGTGCGTTGCCATGCATCCAAAGAAGGACCCAGAATGTCGGGTTTGTTGCTGTGCCAGAGCAGTGGCACAGCAACAAAACCTTGCCGGGTGCTGAACCTTGCCGGGCGCCACGCCTTGCCGGGCTTGGCGGGCCACCCCAGCAAGATCTTGCCGGGGAAGTTGGCCTTCCGATTCCAGCTATTCTTATCTGCTGATCCTCATATCTTTGACTTGAGAATTTCTTTGGTGGCCTGAGTCACCCTCGAACTGTTCCCCGACAAGCCTTGCCGCGAGTATGGCTACAACTGCCCGTGCACAAGTACGGGGTACTAATGGCCCAATACTTAGTACACCGACAGGAGCCCCCGGGCCTAGGCCACACACGAGTGCGAGGCGTTGTTGGGCTAGGCCCAAACAGTGCACGGGCACACGTGGCAGGGGATTAACTGCTCGTAAATATCCCGTTTACTGTGCCCCCCACTACGCGCGCCGAACGCGCGACGTGGGAAGCGTGCCTCAAAAGCTGCAACTGCAACGCGCCCGCAGAGGCGCATTCACATTGGGGAGTAAAAGAGGCGGCCCCGCTCCTTCCCCATAAAAAGGAGAAACCGCAGAGGCACAAGCCTATTTACCCCCCCTTTTCTTCTCAATCTGGCCGTCGCCATTGCTTTCCTTCTCTCGAGCTCAGAGCAAAGCTTTCCCTCTTCCGCCCGTCGCCTCCACGCTCGCTTCATTCCCGGCTTCCGCCCTTGCAGTCGCCATGCCGCCCAAGACCAGCAAAGGCAAGGGCAAGGAGACGAAAGCCGATGTCCCGGAGAGCGAGCTGGTGAAGATGCGGAAGAAGTATGTCGTCTTCGCCCCGTCGCTTGATGCGGAAGCTTTGAAGAGGCGGTACCAGTGCATGTGGGCGAGGGAGACGCAGGCTCATCCCGCCACTCGCGTGATTCCAGGTTCTTGCTCCAAGAGTGGGTCAGACAGATACCCCTTTTTCGCCGCATATTTCTATTGCGGGCTCTGCCCTCCATTTTCTGACTTCTTCAATGACATTATGTACACATACGGCTTCCACCTTCTTGACTTCACGCCAAACGCCATAATGTGTATGTCTGTCTTCGCTCATCTTTGCGAAAATTTTGTCGGAGTAGTTCCCAATACCGCCGTCTTCCGTCATTATTTTATTCCTCGCATCCAAAAGGGGGAGGCCCTTTCTGGTTCTATCGCCTGGATTCCACGGACTTGGAATAAGGAGATATACCCAAAGGGAGTTTACCGGGAGAAGTGGGACGAATGGCGGTCTGAGTGGTGCTGGATCAAGGAAGCAGATCCTCATCCGTTCTGTTTGCCTCGACGGCAGAAGGCGGTCCGAGGCAGCGATTGGAGCGGCCTTGCCGCGGAGGACGAGAGGCTCACAATCGCTACCACCAGGATCCTTCGCCTGAAAGCCGCCGGGCTTACTATGGAGATGATCGGCTTCGATTTCCTCCGTCGCCGCATCGCCCCGCTACAAAGCAGGGGAAGACCAGCTTGGGAGTACCGGAACGCAGCGGACATCATGAGGCTGCGCCCTGGATTGAACAACAATTTGACTGCTATGCAACTTGGCGCCCTCCGCCAAAAGCTGTTCCAGCGCGACGACAAGCATCGGTTGCCCGCAAGGATTGTCCCTCTGTGCAACAACTCTGCTCTGGGGTCAATCATCGCCTTCATGCCGATGTTCAACGCCCACGGTCTTGACGCGACTTGGGCTGAGCCGACCGAGGAGGAAGCACAAAAGTTCTTTGATAACTTGACGAAGAGAGCCATCCGGGAAGAAGCAGACTTCATCCGAGCCACCACCGACAAAGAAGTGGCATACATCGCCACTAGGGTGGAGGAGGCAAATCTTGCCGCGGAGGCTGGCAACGCTGGCTTTACAGAATGGGAAACCTGCGATGCAGAGGTAGTGGTGGAAGTAAAACCTGCCGGGAAGGACAAAGCTGCCGGGGAACAGAGCAGCACAGCCGCTGAGAGCTCGTCCGACGAGGACACGGCTGAAGAAGAACCGCAAGAAGAGCTCCCAGCCCCGAAGAAGACAAAGCGTGTTCTTCAAAAGGCTGCATCTAGCATCCCGACAAACCAACCTTCCACGAGCAGCGAGGCTCCCGGCAAGAAAGCGGCCGGCAAGACTGCGCCGCGGCAAGGGGTTCGACAGCAACCTGCGCGGCGTGCGACACCCACATCAGCGGCAACTGCTGAGGCGGCAGAGGTGTCTCGCACTACCGCACCGGAAGCTGAGGTGACGAAAACACGCCAACCCCCGGCGCCTGCTACAGCCAAGCGACCTAGGACCCCCCCCCCTCCGCCTCCCCACACAGGCACTGCAACGGAGGTCGATTTCGACATCTCCGGCTTTAGTCCAGAGCGAGAAGAGGAAGAGTGAGTACCTTGCCACAGCCTTTATTTTCCAATCCTGGATCAATCTTATCGACTTGCTTATATTGTCTCTGCAGTGATGCAGAAACCTTGATGGAGAAGATTGCGAAGAGGACAAAGACTTCTACAGGCGACGAGCCTCCGGCAGGCTTTGTGAGCGCGCCGGAAACTACTACCATCAGCCCAGATCTTAGTCCTCGACGTAGCCCCCAGCGCAGCCCCCAGCGTAAGTTTATTGCGCTGAGGTTTCTATTCTTGCCGCTGATATCTCTGGGCTTGCAGGAGAAGAACGGCAACAGGGAGAACTATTGGAAGACGCCCCCGTCGTGCCACCTTCATCGACCAGGCCGCCCACAAGCGCGTCCCCGGCAAGAGATCCTACCGACGAGCCTATCTTGATTGAGGAGGAGCCGGCAAGCACGGGCACCGGCAACCTTCCCCCGGCAACCGAGGTTGCCGGGAGGGGCGAGGCCACCTCTCAACAGCTCGACGCAGGTAACTGATTGCCTCAGGACGCTTGCTATTCTTTCCTTTATCTCTCTTTGTTTTGTCTTCTTGAGCTTCAATCTTGATCTCATTCTGTTTCTCCCCCTTGTCCTGTAGAACTCCCTGAGATGGAAGACATGGACATCGATGCTGTCATCGAGGAGACCGCCAGGGATGTTGCCGCCGAAGCCGACAAGATCGCTGCCAGCGAGGCCGCCACGGATGCCACCGTAGAAGCCGGCGGTGCTTTTGCCGAGGAGGCTGCCAAGACTGCACAGGAGGAACCCGCCAAGGAGTTTACTGAAGAGGGCGGCAAGGAGGCTGGTGACCGTACTGACGGCATTCCTGCCGCAGGAGCGCCAGGCGCTGTGCCGGCCACGGAGCCTCCTGCTACTGGTGAGGCGGTTGTTGAGGATCAACCGTCAACATCTGAAGGCCCCTCATCCAGCAAATATCTCAAAGTTGGCGAGAACCTGTTTGTCAACTTGCCGGGGACGGCAAGCATTGGGGCACCGACCGAAGGGGAAGTCTTTGATGAAGAAATCATCGCCACTGCCGGGCTCGAGGTTGTTGACGATCCAAGCGCTAGCAGCGGCAAGTCGGAAGAGGATCAGCTCCTTCAGGCCATGGGCGAAAATTTCCGCAAGCTCCAGGCTTTTCACCGCGCCCGGAAAGAGAAAGCGGATTCCAGAATGGCAGTTGTCGAGGCGGCCGAAGCAAATTTTCAGAGGCGCGTCGAACAAATGCAAGTCTGGTACGCCGAGGCCCTCCAAGAGTTGACTGCCGGCCGGGAACAAGTGAGCCAACAGTGGACAGAAATCCTCCTGAAACAATCTGATATGGAGAAGGCGCAGGATGAAGCTACGCAAAGAATCGCTGCTGAAGATGCTCTCCTGACGGGGCGTCGCGTTGCGCTTGATGCTCACGAGGAAGATCTCACCGCACGTGAGCAGGCGCTCGCCGCCAAGCTTCGCAGCAAAGATGAAGATATCGAGATGCTTGTCGCGCGGCGGACCCAGGAGCTGGAGCAGAAACACAAAGAGGCGCTCAAAGCTCTAACTGTAAATCACGCCGACAAGCTCAAGGAGGCCGTCGATGTTGCCGAGGCTGCAGAGGCCGCCAAGAATGATCTGAGCGACAAAGTAAAGAAGCTGGAAGCAGATCTCGAAGAGCACGGCAAGGAGCTCTCGACGCTTAAAGGTGATAGGGAAAAAACCCTCCACACCCTGGCGGAGATGCAAGTTGCCATGTCTAACAAGACCAAGCAGCTCTCCTCAGCAAATGATGCTATTGCTGTTCTGGAATTGAAGCTGACCATGTTGCAGAAGTCTCTCGAGGCCAGTAGGGCCCGCAAGAAGGCCCTACTCAAAGATCTCCAGGGAGAGAGGAACCTGCTCAAGAGCGCCGCCGCCGCCCAAATTGATTACGAAAAAGGGGTGGAGATCTGGACTGGACGTCTCATCGACGCTGCGGAGAAGCTCACGGCAGAACTGTCAACCATGGGCCTGTCAAACTTCAGGTATTCTTCCGAGGAAAGGATATCTTCGAGTGCCAGGTTAACGATGTTCTTCGAGAGCATCATTGATGCCCTGAAATTGCTTCAGTCTAACCGGGCGACTCAATTGGCCAACGAGTCCCGCCGGCTTTGCCGGGCTGTCCTCCGCAAGGTGCTTATCAAGGTGGCCCATAACAATCCTGGCATCGACCTCTCCAACGTGCTTGGCCACCTGCCAAAGGACGCAAATCTCGAGGCGCTCGAAGAGCTTGTCGCGCCTATCCTCGAGAAGGTGGATTCAATTAAAAGGATCGAAGGCCAGCGCAGAGATTAACTGCTCCACCTCTTCTTGCCATCGTCATTCCATGCCAAAGACAATTAAGTCTTAAGTTAGAACTACGACAGCTTATTAATGTAATATAACTTGCTTATATTTGGGTACATGCATGCTATCTCCCTTGTCTGATTCCTTTATGTATGGAGTTCACCCTACGCTTACTGAAAAACTTGCCGGCGCGCAACCTGCCGCGAGCGCTGGGTGCGGGACTTCAGCAGCCTGCTGGAGGCGCAGCAGCCGGCAAGACTCCTTGGCGTTCTCAGTGCAGCCACTTAAATCGTTGAGCGGACTCAAAACAAAATAAGGGCGCAACCGATTACAGCAAGGGTTCCTTCGCGTGCAGATTTTCCATACAAAAGTCGGAATCGTCCAAGGAAATAACTTTGCAATAAAAGAAACTTGTTCTAAGTTTTAGAACTTAGCTTTCTGTCACTGTCCTTCCTCCGGCAAGCGTCGATTCTGAACGTCGCCAACTGGTACTCATATCTCCCTTCCCCCCCCCCCCCACCCGCAAATGTGCACGCGAGGAATCCTTCTGTCTTTTAAGAAAAAGAAAGAAGAGAAAATAAAGATATGAGACCTTGGCGGTTCGTTAGAACTTACCGGGAGTAGGTGTCATGCAACATCTTAGACACACATGCATATATATATGAACATGGAAATCAATAAGGGAATGCACAACACTTAAATTTATTCATCTGTGCTCAGGGTCTGCGCCTGGCTTTGTACAAAGGATCATATGCCTTGCCGGCAAGACTTGTACAAAAGAGTGGTTGCCGGGGGCCCCCGGCAACCGCGCCTTATGGGTAGAACTTGCGAAGATGTTCGATATTCCAGGAATTACTCACTGGAACGCCATCTTCGGTCTCCAGGCGGACAGTGCCGGGCCTGGTGACTCGTACTACCCGATAAGGGCCTTCCCACTTCGGCGTCAACTTGTTTGAATTCTTGGCGGACTGAATCCATCGAAGAACAAGGTCACCTTCCTCAAGGCTTCGGGCATGAACTTTGCGGCTATGGTAGCGGCGCAAAGCTTGCTGGTAGCGTGCAGCTCGCACAGCAGCCTGAAGACGATTCTCCTCAAGGAGCACAGCGTCATCTTGCCGCAGTTGCTCTTGCTCAAGCTCATCATAAGCGAGCACTCGAGGTGATCCGTACGTGAGTTCCGTGGGGAGAACTGCTTCCGCTCTGTAGACCAGAGCGAAGGGTGTCTGGCCGGTGGCTCGATTTGGTGTCGTTCTGATTGACCAAAGAACCGTCGGCAACTCATCAATCTAGCGTCTTTCGCACTTTTTCTGCCTGTCAAAGGTTCTGGTCCTGAGACCGCGCAGCACTTCAGCATTGGCCCTCTCCGCTTGGCCGTTGCTTCTCGGGTGAGCAACAGAGGCAAAACAAATTTTGCCGCCAAGGTCTTGAACGTACTGCATGAAGGTGCGACTTGTGAATTGCGTGCCGTTGTCGGTGATGATCCTGTTGGGCACACCAAAACGGCAAACTATCCCTTTAAAGAACTTGACGGCTGATTGTGCTATCACCTTCCTCATCGCTTCCACCTCCGGCCACTTTGTGAACTTGTCGATAGCAACGTACAAGTACTCAAAGCCCCCGATAGCACGGGGGAAAGGGCCCAGTATGTCGAGCCCCCAGACCGAAAATGGCCAGGAGAGAGGGATTGTCTGAAGAGCTTGAGCTGGTTGATGCGATTTCTTCGAATGAAACTGGCATGCTTCACACTTAGTTACTAGTGCAGTTGCATCCTGAAGAACGGTGGGCCAAAAGAAACCTTGCCGGAATGCTTTCCCGGCAAGTGCTCTTGACCCTATGTGAGAGCCACATATGCCTCCATGTATCTCTGCCAACAGCTCTAGTCCATCCTCCCGAGGAATGCACTTCAATTTCACACCGTTTGGTCTCTTTCTGTACAGGACGTCATCGACGAACTTGTACATAACAGACCGACGGGCTACTCTTTCCGCTTCTTCCTGTTCCTCCGGGAGTTCTCCTGTTTGAAGGAAATGGACAATGTGCTGCGCCCATGCTGGAGCCTGGGGCTCGACAGCTAGGACTAAAGGCATCTCCTCTGCCGGGGGAACGTTTGTCTCGACGGCAAGGGCCTGAGCCCCTGCTGGAGCCTGTTGTTCCCCGGCAGGCATGTCGTTGTTCCCGGCAACTTCCTTGCCGGCGGCTCCCGGGAGCTTTGCCGGGAAGTACTAACCAGAATTCAACTTTCTTCTCTTTTCTTGCCGCATTGATGGCGCCACGGATGGTTGAGTCAAATGGAGCACAAAAGTTCCTGGTTCCACAAGCAACTTGAGGGCAGCACGCTTTGACATGTCGTCAGTGACACTGTTTTCGGCACGAGGGATGTGCTCCATTTGTAGACCATCAAAGTGCTCTTCCATTTTTCTCACTTCATCCACGTAGGCTTGCATCAATGGACTCTGATAACTCTTATTAACTTGCCCGACGACAAGCTATGAATCGCCTCTGATGACGAGCTTCTTGATACCAAGGTCTGCCGCGATCCTGAGACCGGCAAGCAAACCCTCGTACTCTGCAGTGTTGTTGGTCGAACTCTCCCTGGGAAAATGCATTTGGACTACGTACTTGAGGTGCTCTCCGGTGGGTGCGACAAGCAGCACGCCAGCACCGGCGCCTTGCAGCGAAAAAGCCTCGTCAAAGTACATAACCCATTGCTGGTCAATTTCCTTGCCGGGGAGAGTTGTTTCTTGAACCTCTTCGTCTGATGTTGGGGTCCATTCCGCAACGAACTCCGCCAAGGCCCTGCTCTGAATTGTCGAAGTGCTTTCAAACTTGAGGCCAAAGCTCGACAACTCCAACGCCCACTCCACGATCCTGCCGGTTGCTTCTGGATTTCGCAAAATCCGTTGCAACGGAAAGCGAGTGACGACGGTGATTTCATGTGCTTGAAAATAATGGCGCAGCTTCCTCGAGGCCATAAGTAGGCCGAAAAGCAACTTCTGCACGCCAGAATATCTTGACCTAGCTCCTTGTAAAAGAGAGCTAACAAAATAAAATGGGCGCTGCACCACCTTTTTCTTCTGCAATGGTTCTTCTGGCTGCACAGATCTTGTCTTGCCAGGATCAATCCTTGCCGGGGAAGATCCTGCCGCGTCACCTGACGGTCCTGCCGCTGGTGTTGCTTCCTCATCAGCTTCTCTCTGCGCCACTAACGCAGCACTAACCACTTGATTTGTCGCCGCCAGATACAGCAGCAACGGCTCTTGTGGTTTAGGCGCGACTAGCGTCGGCGGAGAAGAAAGGTATTTCTTCAATTCTTGCAGCGCAGCCTCTGCCTCCGAAGTCCATTTCATCGGACCTGCCCTTTTCAAAATTTTGAAAAAGGACAGGGCGCGCTCAGCAGATTTGGAAATAAACCTGCTTACAGCAGCAACACAGCCGGCAAGACGACGGACATCCTTGACGCGTCTTGGCGCTTCAATCTGCTCAATGGCTTTGATCTTGTCGGGGTTCGCTTCGATTCCCCGACAAGATACAAAGAATCCAAGGAGTTTGCCGGAAGGAACACCGAACACGCACTTCTCAGGATTGAGCTTTAAGTTGATCTTGCGCAGATTTGCAAATGTTTCTTCTAAATCTTGTATGAGCGTCGCTTTGTCCTTGGTTTTGACCACTATGTCATCCATGTATGCCTCCATATTTCTATGGAGTTGAGGCTCAAAACCGATTTGGACCGCTCTCGCAAATGTAGAACCAGCACTTTTCAACCCGAAAGGCATTCGTATAAAACAATACGTACCACATGGGGTGATAAATGCGGTCTTTTCTTCATCTTCCTTCGCCATGAAGATCTGATGATACCCTGAGTAGGCATCAAGGAAGGACAGGAGATCACAACCAGCGGTGGAATCCACAATCTGCTCGATGCGCGGCAAGGGAAAGGGATCTTTTGGACAGGCTTTATTGATATCTGTATAATCGATACAAAGCCTCCATTTCCCATTCACCTTGCGCACTACAACCGGATTGGCCAACCAGGTTGGATGAAGCACTCCTCTGACCAATCCTGCCACCTCCAGCTTTCTGATTTCCTCGGCAATGAACTCTTGCCGCTCCAAGGCTTGCTTCCTGACCCTCTGCTTGACGGGCCGCGCGTGAGGACAGACAGCAAGGTGGTGCTCAATTACCTCCCTGGGAACACCGGGGATGTTAGACGGTTGCCATGCAAACACGTCGACATTCGTCCGTAGGAAGGCAACGAGCGCGCTTTCTTATTTGTCATCTAGGGTGGAACTTATGGTGAAAGTTCCTCCCGTTCCGTCCTCCCTGACGGGCACCTTCTTGGTCTCTGGCGGAGCAGCCTTGGATTTCTTGTTCTTGCCGGTGGAACTCTCTGGTGCATCCTCGACGGAAGCGCAGCACTCCGAGGAGGCGCTCTTACCGGAGTTCGCGCCAAGATTCTCGCTGATCTTCTTCTTCCCCCCGGGAGTTCCAGCGGCAGGAGCAGATGCCTTGACGGCAGGTGCTGCAACTGCTTCCCGGTAGAGTTGGTCGGCACAGATGAGCGCATCCTTCTTATCGGAATGGATAGTAATGACACTCAACGACCCAGGCATCTTCAAAACATTATACGCGTAGTGTGATGCCGCCATGAACTTGGCCAGCGCTGGCCGACCAAGGATCCCATTGTATGACATGGGGATCTTGGCGACATCAAACACTACCTTCTCGGTCCTGTAGTTGAGCTCGCTACCAAATGTTACCGGCAGCGTAATCTTGCCCTTCGGCTGGGTTCTTCCTGGATTGACCCCTTGAAACGTGCCCGTTTCTTCGAGATCTTCATCAGGAATTTGGAGCCTCTTGAGCACATCTGGCGAAATTAGGTTCAGCCCGGCCCCACCATCAACTAGCATTTTCGTCACCCTGAGGTTGCGAATTGTTGGCGAGACCAACAATGGCAAGCACCCGACCACGGTTGTGCGATCAGGGTGATCCTCGCCATCGAAAATGATAGGCGTGTTGGACCACTTCAGGGGCCTACATGCATCTGGTGACGGCTTTGTTGCATTGACTTCCCGTACCCACTGTTTGAGTCAACGGTGGGAAGAATGCAGTGAGGCGCCCCCATCGATACACATAGCCTCTGTAGCTTTCTAGAATTCTTGCTCACTGGACTCATCGTCTTCTTCATCATCTTCTTCCTTGTCTCGGCCTCGAGCGGGCCTCTCCCTCTGTTGCTTGGCCTTGCCGCGGAGACACCCTCGGCCACCGCGCTTCTTGCCGGATCCGTCAGCACCGTCATGGGCCTTCTCCTTATCCCGCCTTTCATACTCAGCCCTCTGTTTCTCGGCAAGCTGTTCAACTTGCCGGCAGTTTTGGAGATCGTGGCCCTTGGTGCGATGGATCTTGCAATACTGCTTGCCGGAGCTCTCCGACTTGTCGGCTGCCACCAAGGCCTGAAAGGAAGGGCACCCGGCAAGTTCCTTGCCGGGGTCGTCAACCTTGGCCTTCTTGGCGGCGCCGTGGTTGCTGGATTCCTCGACAGCAAGCACGGCCTTGCCTCTGTGTTTCCTGTTCCGCCACCGGCCTTTCCCTGACGGGGTCGCAGCGTCTTCATCTTCCGATTCGCCCCCCGCACCAATAGCCTCGCCAGGGAGTTTCCTCCCCTCTTCAGCTCGAGCGCATTTGTCGGCCAAAGCGTAAAGCTCGGCGATACTCCTGACTTTGTTCATTGCCAACTCTTCCCGCATTTTGCGGTTACGCACGTTCTGATGAAACGCGCTAACAACAGCGGCAGGGTGAACGTCAGGAATATTGTATTGCACCCGGCTGAATCTCTGGATAAACTTGCGCAGTGATTCGCCCTCCTTCTGAGGGATGATATGCAAATCACTCTCTTGGCCAGGAGCTTGGTGGCCTCCAACAAAGGCGCCAAGAAACTGATGGCACAGATCTGACCAAGAAGAAATAGAATTCTCCGGCAGATGCATCAACCACGACCTGACGTTGGGTTTGAGCACCAACGGGAAGTAGTTGGCAAGTATCTTGTCATCTCGGCCCCCGGCAGCCTGCACCGCAATGGTGTAAATGCTCAGGAACTCCGAGGGATGAGTCTTACCGTCATATTTCTCCGGGACCTCTGGCTTGAAGGTTCGTGAATTGGGCCACTGGACTTGCCGCAGCTCACGGGTAAACGCCGGAGTCCCTACCTCGTCAGGCAAGTCCCCTGCGTCCCCCGGCGCAGGCTCGTCGACAGCCGGCCCTGCGCGCTTATCAGACTGATAGCGCGCTTCCCGTCACCGCTCGATGGTAGTTCGAGCGTCCTCTTTGCCTCGTTCCTGGAGAACTTGACGCTGGTCGCGGCGCATCCGTGGATCGGACGACGTCGTGGAAACATCATCACGGCGATCGACCTGCTGGGTTGTCGCCCGCCGCTGGTGTCGCGGAGGGGAGTGCACCGTGGTTGCACCACCTCCGGTTTTCTCCACATCGGCTCGCGCTGGATCGATGGGCCTTCGCTGTGAGGGCCCTGCCTCTTGTGGCCCATCTTTGTTGGCGAAGCCAATAAGGCTCTGGATAGTAGCTCGCCACTCCTCCATCTTCTCCGGAGCAGGAGGGAAATCGAGGAGCAGCTGCGCACGTGACAAGGCTTCCGCTGGTGTAGGCGGCGGCGACAGGTGCGAGGTACGTGAGGTGCTCTGACTCCTAGCCATGTTAGAAGGAGCACCATCACGGTCACAAGACCGCGCGCCACCTCCGCCGGCAGCTCGGTGTGCATGCTGGGCCCGCGCATCTTGGGATCGATGCGCAGAAATCTTTTCATGGGGACGCCCTGAACCACCAGCGCCATGACGTCGCTCGTCGTGCACGACCTGGGTAGGCCATGACGTTTGCGCCGGCGCAGGAGCTCCAGCAGGAGTCCTCCAATCTCTGGAATTCGTTGTGCCACCCGTAGGCAACACAGCTCCGTCTCTGGATCCAGCGGCGTGTGGGTTGCCCCTGCCACTGCGAACGACGCCGCTCGCCTGGCTTGGATCACCGGAACGCCGTGGAGGCTCTAATCCTTTTCCTTCTGCACCCACGCCGTCGCCCGTATGCGAAGGCATAGGCAAAACGGACGTGGATGGTTGCGCCGTCGCAGCGCTCTTCTTCTTGGGTGGCAAGATGTTGAGGATGATGAAGAAACTAAGGCGTCGATCACTGGATCAGGTTCACACAACCTACAATCCCCCTACCTGGCGCGCCAAAGATGTCGGCGTACGACACCTATGGGATCCCAAAAGACCCCTTTACGATTCGGCTGGGGGAGAGGTATGCGCAAAGAGCAGAACCAACGATCGACGCGGGGAGATTTTACCCAGGTTCGGGCCGCTGATCATCGTAAAACCCTACTCCTGCCTTGTTTTATTATCGATGTTCTTGAGCCCAGGCTCCAGGAGCACTCGCAGTGAACAGTACGTTCAAAGAGTAGCTACGTATGCAGAATGGGCCAGAAGATCTTCCTCCCCTGTAGCAGTTGCCTTGGGCCTCCTTTTATACCACAAAGGGGTCACCACAGTGGCAAAATGTACATACATTGAGGTGTAAAGTAGCTACAGGGTCATCATACCTAACCCCTGATGGATTAGGACGAACGCATTTAATGCACCGTGAGGTGTCCGTTTAGGTGTCCTCACTTTCTTGGGGATGGAAAAAGGGGCCATCCCATCAGCACCGCTTAAGCTCTCCTTCACTGGTGCGTTGCCACGCATCCAAAGAAGGACCCAGAATGTCGGGTTTGTTGCTGTGCCAAAGCAGTGGCACAGCAACAAAACCTTGCTGGGTGCTGAACCTTGGCGGGCGCCGAGCCTTGCCGGGCGCCGAACCTTGCCGGGCTTGGCGGGCCACCCCGGCAAGATCTTGCCGGGGAAGTTGGCCTTCGGATTCCAGCTCTTCTTATCTGCTGGTCCTCATATCTTTGACTTGAGAATTTCTTTGGTGGCCTGAGTCACCCTCGAACTGTTCTCTGACAAGCCTTGCCGCGAGTATGGCTACAACTGCCCGTGCACAAGTACGGGGTACTAATGGCCTAATACTTAGTACACCGACACCCTTTCACAAGGAACAACACCGAAGAAATTCCCCGACGCCATGGTCGACCTCCCAGGTTCATCCTCGCGCCCGCACGGCCCACTTCCGGGGATTGGTCGAGCTGTTCAGTTTCACACCTTCAGCTGAGGCGCTCGCAGACGCAGGGCTTCCTCCCTCCGGCAGATTTGGTTCCCGTCCGCGCCGGTCTCATCTCCGTCGATGGCTGCGCCCTCGCCGAGAACTCCCCCTCTCCGAGTAAGGAGGAGAGAGTATGTCTCGTGCCCTTCCTTCTAAGAGGTTTGGGCTTTCCCATCCATCCCTTTTTACGGGGTTTGTTGGAGTTCTATGGGATCCAGCTCCACAACCTCACCCCGGGGTCCATATTGCATATCTCTGGCTTTGTAGCCCTTTGCGAGATAGTTTTGAGTTGCGAGGCCCACTTCGACTTGTGGAGGAAGTATTTCTGTCTTGTCCCTCGCCTCCGAGGAGGATCCATATTCGAGGTGGGCGGCGCCGAAGTATGGCGGATAGCTGGGACAGGGTACCCAATTGGAACCTCGCGAAAAGATCCCGAAGAATGGACCTCGGAGTGGTTTTATATTGAAGACGTTCCCCTCACCGATCCAATTCAGCAAGGGTTGCCCGAATACTCAAACGACCCGCCTATAAAGCGGTTCAGCTGGCGGCCCAAAGGCCCTCCCCAACAAGATAGCGAAGAGGTGTGTTCGTTGGCGGCCAAGGTCAGGCTGCTAACTAGCAGTAATCTGACCATGATCGAAGTGATGGCCGTTGCCATTACCCGATGCGTGCAACCCCTCCAGCAAAGGGGTCATCCTTTATGGTGCTATAACGGGACTAACGATGTAACCCGCTACCAGCGACAAGGGCCAAACAATAAGGCTGCTCTGGCCAAAATATTGGCCGATCTCTTCAAGGGAGAGGAGGCAGATTTTGCTCAAATGAGTATCCGGGAAGGTTGCTCCGGATACAATCCGGCGGACTGGGTAAGCCACAATCCACTGTCTTGAGCTCACGGATTACGCCTGAACTCTGACTGGTTGTATTTGAACAGGGATGGAGGCGTCAAGTTGCGTCCATTAATTGCCCTCCTCCTCAACCGGAGGATCATTCCCGTGATGATGATCCGGGGTATCATGACGACCCAGAGACGTCGATTGATTTTGAAGACGGGGTATTTTATCAGGAGAGCCTTGACGGCGCCAAGGTTGCTTTGACAGCCGATCACCCCGGGCTCTTCCCTCTTCCACAGTAAGTGAAAAGAAAACCCTCTCCCGAACAGGGCGCTCATCTCGCGCTATTCCCCATGTGTTGACTTCTGCTCCCAAGGGTTGCCGCACTACGCGTCAGACCGTCTTGGGAGGAGCGCGGACCACGCCAGCTTCGGCCCCTAACAAGAGATCAAAGCGGAAAGCCTCCGCCGAGGCGGAAGCACCTGCCTCCTCGGCCCAGAGGTGACGTATTTCGGAATTACAATGAGGGTTGCTTTTAACACCCTTTTATTAATGCTTGCTTAATTTTGCAGAAGAAGTATGCCCCTGCATCAGTCCAAAGATTCCTCGGGTGCGCCGAATCACAGCTCCGGTCCTAAGTCTTCGGCACAAGCTGGAGCTTCCTCCGAACACACGGCAGCCGGTGCGCCTCCGGCGGATTCCAATGATGTTTCGGTCACCAACTCCGAAGTCGAGAGCGTAATGAATCATCACCGCTGGAGGGAAACTTTACGTCATATTGCCTTTGCCGACCAGGAATTTAGTGCCTTTAATTCGGTGGATGCGTACCTTGGAGCGGCCTGGACAGGTCTTGAAGGGATCGACGGCCTTTTTGCCGCCAGAGTGCAGGTATGTAACTAAAATAGCTTGAAAGAAGATCATGTTCCCTAACCAACTAGCCCCCAAGCCTTAATTTGGGCGGGACGACCGAGTTAAGGATTTCTAATGATATGATTTTTGTAGGCCGCAAGAGATCAGACAAAAAGCTGTCCGAGGCCCTTGAGGTGAGCCGGACACAGTTGGTCGAAACCAAGGCCGAACTGGATGCTGCTCGAAAAGCCAGCAGCGAATTGTCTGGTAAGTAGAAAAAACTGTTTCACAACGCGTAGAAAGGTATACGGTGTATTCTATGCATTAACACCTTTTTCTCCATATAGCCGCGGAAGCCGTAAGCGGGTTGCGGAAGTAGTTGGAAGCTGGTAAACGAGTGCTGATGCGAAGTCATGAGGAGAAAAATGAGCTCAAGGCAGAGAATCAGTGGAAAGTCGAGGAATGAAAACTCAGCTGGCACAAGCCTCGAAGGAAAACCAGAAGCTGAAAGGTGGCATATTTGGTGAGCACTGGTCTTACCGTTCCGCTGGCAAGTACCATTGGCGTTTTAATGACGAAATGCAACACCTGCTTTTTAGCTCTCCTGACTGGGCGGGCCGAGAAAGAAGTCAGCACCTATGACGGGAACCTTTTAAAGGAGCTGTCGAAGACTCACGAGAGGGCCCAGAAAGCCATGAAGAGCATGGCGAAGGCGTTTTGGCCGTCAGATGTGCCGCCAGAGAACATGGCCAAACTAGCCAGTCGCTTTAAGGGAGCTCGGCGAAGGTTTGAATTATGGAAGATCTCGTCTTGCCGAGAAGGAGTGCGCGAGGCATGGGCTATGGTAAATACCCGTTTCACCAAGCTAGACCCGAAGCATATGGCCCGGGTTGGTCCAGTGGGCCCTGACGGTCGAGAGATATCTCTAAGCTTGGTGTATGATGATGTGATGTCGGCCGCTCACTATTCTCAGAAGGATTGCGCTTTAGAGCAATTGATAGACAATGTCTTCTCCCTATGCCTCCTGCCGGTTGCCGTATGCATCGACATGCAAGTCGATATAAACTATTACAAACATGATCATCTCATACATCAAATATATATCATCATGTCTTTGGCCATATCATATCACAACATACCCTGCAAAAACAAGTTAGACGTCCTCTAATTGTTGTTGCATTTTTTACGTGGCTGGTATGGGTATCTAGCAAGAACGATTCTTACCTACGCAAAGCCACAACGGTGATATGCATGTTGCTATTTAACCTTTTACAAGGACCGCCTTTGTTGAATCCGATTCAACTAAGGTGGGAGAGACAGACACCCGCCAGCCATCTTTATGCAACAAAGTCGCATGTCTGTCGATGGAACTGGTCTCATGTACGTGGACATGTAAAGTTGGTCCGGGGCGCTTCATCCCACAATACCGCTGAATCAAGAAAAGACCAAGGAAGGAAGCAATTTGAATATCAACGCCCACAAACTCCTTTGTGTTCTACTCGTGATGTCATCTACGCATAGACCTGACTCTGATAACACTATTGGGGAACGTTGCATGGGAAACAAAAAAATTCCTACGCTCACCAAGATCAAACTAGGAGATGGCCATCTACGAGAGGAGAGATTAGATCTACATACCCTTGTAGATCGCTAAGCGGAAGCGTTAAGAAACGCGGTTGATGTAGTTGAACGTCTTCGCGATCCAACCACGATCTGTCCCGCAAACTCCCGATCCAAGTGCCGAACGGACAGCACCTCCGCGTTCAACACACATACGGCTTGATGACGCCTTCACCTCCTCGATCCAGTGAGCGATGGTGAAGTAGTAGCTCGAGTCCTCCGGTAGTACGACGGCATGGTGGCGATGGTGGTGGAGAAATCTCAGCAGAGCTTCGCTAAGCACTACGGAGAAGAAGAGGGATGTGAGGGAGAGGAGAGGCAGCGCCGTGGCGTGGAGATGTGCTCAAGGGGGTGCGGCTGCCCTCTCTCTACCTCTCTATATATAGGGGAAGGGAGGAGGGGGTGGCACCCCTAGGGTTTCCCCTGGGGGGCGGCGGCCAGGGCAGATGGGATCTCCCCTAGGGTGACTTGCCCCCCAAGCCGGGTGGAGGGAAACCCTAGAGGGGGCGCCCCACCTCTCCTGGTCATGTGGGAAAGGGTGAGGGGGGCGCACAGCCCCTTAGTGGGCTGGTTTGCCCCCTCCCCTTGGCCCATGGGGCCCCCCAACACTTGTCGGGCCCCCCGAAACCCCTTTTGGTCATCCTGGTCATCACCCGGTACCCCCGGAACACTTCCAGACTCCAATACCCTTCGTCCAATATATCAATCTTCACCTTCGGACCCTTCCGGAGTTCCTCGTCATGTCCGGGATCTCATCCGAGACTCCGAACAACCTTCGGTAACCATCATAATGACTCAACTATACTTATATCGTCACCAAACGTTAAGTGTGTATACCCTACGGGTTCGAGAACTATGCAGACATGACCGAGACACCTCTACGGTCAATAACCAATAGCGGGACCTGGATGCCCATAATGGTTCCTACATATTCTACGAAGATCTTATCGGTCGAACCTCGATGTCAAGGATTCATCTAATCCCGTATGTAGTTCCCTTTGTCTATCGGTATGTTACTTGCCCGAGATTCGATCGTCGGTATCTCCATACCTAGTTCAATCTCGTTACCGGCAAATCTCTTTACTCGTTCCGTAATACAAGATCACGTGGCTAACTCATTAGTCACATGTAACACCCCATGTCATTAGCCACAGTAATCACTTTTGATAATGACAAGTCAGCATGTTTAACAGTGCATAATCATCATTAGCATCATATTGCATTTCAACTCCTAACTCAGATTCAAATTTAAATGAAAGTGGAAAATAAAATTTATCCAACATAGAAACTAAAATGTTCGATAAATAACAAATATTGCAGAGACCATTCTAAAATTGTAACCAACAATAAATAAATTAATTAGGTGGCTCAAACTTTACCGAAACAGCAAGGTTTAATACATTCTATTTATTATAAAATTTGTGTGAGGTCCAGTTGACTCCAAACTAATTTTTGGTAGTAGTAGAGGATGCCTAGTAATTATTGGAACAATTCCTATGTTTTACAAAATTCAATTTGAGGCCTAACAATTTACTAAACAGAGATATGTGAATAAATAAAAGAAAAGACAAAAGAAAACAAAACAGAAAAATAAAAAAGAGAAAATCCCCCCCCGGCCCAACTGGGCCACGGCCACCAGGCCGGCCCAGCTCCCCCCCCCACCTCTCTATATGGCCTCCCCCAGGAGGCCACCAAACCCTACCCCCCCCCCACCGACAGCCACTCCCCCCCTCGCTTCCCCCCTCCTCCCGATCCATTTCTGGATCGGGCCGAACCCCGCGCGCGTGGACGCCGCCTCGACCCCGCGTCCGATGCCGCTCAACGCCGCCGTCTCGCCCCCGACGCCCGTCGCTGCACGCTCGCCGGACCTCGCCTCCCCGTCCACGCCATCGTCCCCGTCATCCTCCCCGCGTACCACTGCCGTCCCCCTACAGCTCGCGGTGAGCACCGCGCCGGTCGCGCCCGCTCTGCTGCTGCTGCTCACCGCGTCGCCGCCCTGCCTCCCCTGGCCCCGCCTCGCCCGCGACTGCCCGTCGCCGCGCCCGCGCGCCGCGCCCGTCGCCCGTTAGCCCGCGCCCCGCCACCCGCACGCCCACGCCCACTAAACCCCGATGGGCCACTGCCCAGTGGGGCCCCCGCGCCCTTGTGGCAATGACAGATGGGGCCCAGCCCCTAAAACGAAAATAGAAATAAAAATAAAATAAAAATTATTAAAATTAATAATTAATTAATTATTTAGTTAATTATTTAAGTTAATTAATCCTAATTAGGTTAATCTAATTTATTTAATTAGTTTAATTAAATAATAATTAGTTAGTTAACCACTAATTAACTGGTCAGTCTATGACAGGTGGACCCCACCTGTCAGATTGTGCTGACGTCAGCATGATGTCATGCTGACGTCATCAACTACACTGTTTCGGATAATGTTTAATTAAATAAATAATTAAATTCCAGAAATAAATAAAAACTTTAGAAAATCATATTAAATAAACCGTAATTCCGATGAAAATAATTTATACATGAAACTTGCTCAGAATTTCGATACGAACCCGAATACGCCCTCCGTATTCCTGTCAGATGCCTCTAGCTATAAGAACGTTGAACTTTTAGACCGATTTCGATAAATGAATAGTGCCCAACTTTAATTAAATAAATCCGAATAAATTCCTAAATTAACTAAATCATTTAGTTAGGCAGTAGAACACCCCGGCATATCATTTAGGCATGTCATACATATTGTTTGCGTTATTGCCGTGAATTTATTGTTTCTCTCCCCCTCCTTCTCTCTCGATAGACGCCGAGACCGACGAAGCTGCACCTGGGTACGACTACACTACCGACGAGCAGCCCGTTGACGATCTCTCTCTCTTGCCAGAGCAACCAGGCAAGCCCCCCCCCCTTGAGCATCCAAATATCGCCCATTCTATTCTCCTGCTTGCATTAGATTTTGCTACTGTTAATGTATGCTCCTATTCTGATGCATAGCCTGCTGTTGTAACCTGTTCATTGTTACCTTACCTGCCTATGATAAACTGTTTAGTATAGGTTGGTAGTGAACCATCAGTGACCCCACCGCCTTATCTTTGTTGCCCCTGCTTGATCATCGACGACCCAATCAACGTGATCGTCGACCAGAGACCGACACCTCACTTCACACCCCCTTAGTTGTACGACTCTGCGTAGTAACTATCGAGTGCCGAGGGTGATATTTCGTAACGCACTCCTGATGAATACTCTACAGTGTAGTTGTTCGATCGTCGTCATCGAGGGTGATTCCTCCTTCTCCACTTCCGATACGACTCTGTCATGCAACCCTCAGTGTGAACCTCGAGGGTGATGCCTCATACGTTCACCCTGATGATTTCATCGAGTGGAATCCGCCGAGGGTGATTCCTCGGGTTTCCCCCTTGATGTTATAACCACACGATTACTTGACCTTTGTTACAGGCGGGTCCACCCTGGTGGGTACCCGCTGGGGATCTATGACGTCGGGTGTGCCGGAAGGGCACTCGAGTGTGACATTGTGGCGGAGCATCAGAGACTCTGATTGTCTCCGCGTGATACTAATTGAGCCTATTGGATTTGGGTGTGTGATCTGAGTGGGTCGACGTGCCCTATACGCACTACCACCACGCGGGATAATGGTTATGGGACCCTCTGCGAAGTACGTTTCTCCCGAAAGCTCGTCTGACGTCACGATTCACCGTGCGGGCTGATTGTCGGGATTGGGCTGGATACTTCACTGACGAGTTCAGTGTCGCGCCTGCACCCCGGCCAGTCTCGCAACGCGCAGGGTGCCCAGGGGGATGGCCCGAGACCTCTGGGTGCATAGGTTAGTCCGGCGTGCTGACCTCTCTGCCGAGCCTAGGTAGGGCGTTGCTTCGTGTTGATCTTCCGAGGACGGGCATTACCCAGCAAGTGTGTCCGGCCAGAGTTGATCGAGCGTGTTGGGTAACAGTAGTGCACCCCTGCAGGGATGAATCATCTATCGATAGCCGGTCCTACGGTAAAGGACGCTCAGTTTGTGTATCCCGATCTACTACTTGAACTGGATACTTGTTACTTAATTGAAGCTTCGGGATCGCTTTCTCGCTTGGGAGTCGAGGAAGGATCTTTAAGCTGTACTTCAACATGTTGCTAAATAAAATGCTATTCTACTCTCTTCTACTGCTGCAAGATGATGGCCTTGTGAAGATGTTTGAAGATGCTAGTCTTCGATAGGACTAGGCCTTCTCTCTATTCTGGCATTTCTGCAGCCCAGTCCACTTATACAGCCCTTCTCCATTGATAATGTTGCATATGTAGTATAGATCCTTGCTTGCTGAGTACTTCGGATGAGTACTCACGGTTGCTTTACTTTCTCTTTTCCCCATACCCCACCTTGATGATACATCAGACGATGGAGTCCAGGAGCCAGATGCCACCACCGGAGCTTACTACCAGGAGGGTCCAGAGGGCACTTACTACTGGATCGAGCCAGCCGACCAGGAGTAGGATCGGAGGCTCCCAGGCAGGAGGTCAACGCCTTTCGATCTAGTGTCGCTGTTTGTGCTAGCCTTCTTAAGGCAAAACTTGTCTAACTATGTACTCAGATAATATTTGTATGACTGACTTATGTATTCGGATCTTCGGATCCCTGGTCTGTAATATTGTGGATCTCCGTTTAAATTTGTGTTAGAGTTGTGTTGTGATATCTTCCCGTGAGTCCCTGTGCTTGATCGTACACGTTTGCGTGTATGATTAGTGTACGATTGAGTCGGGGGCGTCACAAGTTGGTATCAGAGCCGACTGCCTGTAGGAAGCCCCCTTCCAATTCCTTGGCCGAAGTTGAGTCTAGACATCGAAAAACTAATTTACTAACTTGGCTGTGTGGCTTACGGGCCCACGTCGCCAACTGGGTGGTATTAGGATCTTTTATTCCTCGTCTATACTCTGGGACTCTGATCTCTCTTCTACTCGGGTTAAATAAATTTTACTAACGCCGACACTTAGGATCTCGTAAATCCCGTCTACCCGGAGAGCTGGATATCTGTGCGATTTCCCTGTCATTGATCTGATTAGTCTGATAATCTGGGTTTCCAGCTGTCCTGATCGCTCTCATGTCCAGACTTGGCTACCGTTGGTATCCTGAGTACTTGGTTTACGAGGATTACCGCGAGTTCAATCAGGAGCAGTACCATGCTGATGTTCGTATTTATGATCAGCAAAATGACTCAGACACCGAGCTACACCTTTTCCACGGTATCGGCATGACGATTGAGATGGCAGTCCATGATGCCGCCTACTCTGCTGTCGCACGTCTCCGAGGACAGTTCAGCGATATCTTGGATGACTCTGAGTTCCGATACATTTCGTATGCCCCTGCTGGAGATGCTACTGGATACTACACAGCTATCTGTGCCCCGTACGAGCCTCGTCGCTATGACCCGCGCGTTCTGATTCAGTGCACTCAGGCTCTGGATCACACTGTTCGGGCTCTTGCCGTCGAGTTGGTTGCCACTCGAGCACGTCTCTACGATGCTATGACGCAGTTGCTACCCGCTGTTCGCGCAGGGATACATCCTGAGCACATCCTTTATCCGCGCAGGACTCAGATGTATGCTGGTATTGATTGGCCTGCTGTTGGAGGTCATACACCTGCACGTGGACCTCTTCTTATAGCTCGAGACCGGATTCTGCATCAGAGTGCACATGGAGCGCAGGATCCTTCCGCGACGAACATTCGTCGTCCGCACTTGCAGTTACCCCGTTTCGGTGGTTTTCTCCGACGTTGATGTAGCCTTTGCTATGTCTCGTTGTGTACTTCCTTATCACGTGCCTGCGCGCCGCCTAGTATGTCTAGCTTTTGAATTTGCGCCGTTATGCTGTCCGCATGTACCCGACTCTGTGTATGGATATGTATGTCTTAATCGACTATTGTTATGTATCTGTTACACTACTTAAATTGTTGTCGAGTTACATCATGCTTGTCACTAAACGCTTGCAATTGCTTTTACTAAACTACCCCCTGTTGATACTTAGCAGGATGGTTAGACCAGGTGGTCGTGGTCATGGTACCCCTGAACACCCACCACCGCCAGACTATATGGCAGCCATGATGCAACAATTTGAGCTTAACCGCCAGTTCATGACTGGAATCATGGCTCAGTTTCCGCATCAGAACAACCAGAACCAGAACCCAGCTTCAATAACTTTGACAGAGTTTATGCGACTCAACCCAACTCAGTTCCGCAACTCTGACAAGCCACTGGATGCTGATGACTGGCTCCGCGACATCACTCATGAGATGGAGTCAGCTAATGTCGCCCCTGCCAACTTCGTCAACTTCGCGTCCTTTTTCTTAAAGGGACCCGCAGCTCAATGGTGGGACACACACAAGCGTACTCTGCCTATTGGAACAGTCATCACCTGGTATGAGTTCCAGGCTGCTTTCCGTACACGTTACATCCCTCAGGCAATTATGGAACGCATGAAGACCCAGTTCCGTAACCTCACTCAGGGCAACAAGACTGTCGAAGCTTATCAACGGGAATTTCTAGACCTCTCCCGCTATGCTGAAGAAGACATCGCCACAGATGCACGCAGACAAGAGAAGTTCCGTAGTGGACTACACCCCGACCTCAAGCTTGCACTAGCTGCTCAAGACTTCAACGACTTTTCAACTCTAACGAACAAGGCAATTCTTGTTGAGACCGCTCAGATGGAATACAAGGACTCGCAGAAGCGCTATCATGATGCTGGCTCATCTTCGGGCTCAGCATCGAAGCGTCGAGTTTGGATTCCCAACAATGCGATCCGTTCCAATACCTCTGCGCCAAAGAACAACTATGCTGCACCACGTCTGCCTCCTCCACCATCGAGGCAGCCAAAAGCTCAAGCTATTCAAAACAATGCTCCTCTTCGTCCTGAAGATGGTCTGTGCTTCAAGTGCCGCAAACCAGGTCACCAGGCTAAAGACTGCCGCCAGAATCAGAATCAGTTAGCCTTTCCTCGTGCTGGCCGTGGCAATGGTCGTGGCAACAATCAGACCCGCAACTATAATACTAGGTCTGCTGCACATGGTCGTGGACACGCTTACAACATTGACATAGAAGAAGTCCAGGATCAACCTGCTACTGTGATGGGTACCCTTCTCGTTAACTCAGTACCCGCTTCTGTTTTATTTGATTCAGGAGCATCACATTCATTCATCTCTGGAAAATTTGCATTCATGCATGGCATTCGATACGAGAAAATGCATACTCTGTTAGTCATTAAAACTCCCGGAGGTCACTGTCATGCTGACGTGATAGCACCTAACGTTACCGTCGAAATTAAAGGGTTGGAATTCTTTGCCTCGCCCATCGTCTTGAAATCTTCCACCATAGACCTCATACTCGGAATGGATTGGTTGAAAGCTCACATTGCTTCGATCAATTGTGCCACTAAAGTCGTCCAACTTCTTCACCCCTCCGACGAGATAGTGAACTATACCGCCCGCATTACACGGGACGTTGAAGCTCAGATATACGTTCTGAATGCTTTGAACGCCTCACCTCTGGAAGGGATCGAGAACGTTCCTGTCGTTCGAGATTTTCCAGACGTCTTTCCAGAAGAACTTCCAGGAATACCCCCGGCTAGAGCTGTCGAGTTTGTCATTGACTTGAAGCCTGGCACTGTCCCTATTGCCAAGCGACCTTATAAGATGCCTCCGCATCACCTACTCGAGCTTAAGGAAGAAATCGACAAGTCGCTTAAGAGTGGTTTCATCCACCCCAGTTCCTCTGCTTGGGGAGCACCTTCACTCTTCGTTAAGAAGGAGGATGGAACTAACCGTTTGTTCAGGATTATCGGCACATTAACCAAGCCACAATCCAGAATAAATACCCACTGCCCCGGATCAATGATCTTTATGATCAACTCGCTGGATCATCGTTGTTCTCTAAACTCGACTTGAGGTTGGGTTATCACCAGATCCGTGTCCGTGAAGAGGATATTCCCAAGACTGCATTCGTCACTCGTTATGGCTCCTATGAATACACCGTCATGTCATTTGGCCTAACGAATGCTCCAGCAACTTTCTCCCGACTGATGAATTATATATTCATGGATTACCTCGACAAATTCATCGTGGTTTATTTGGATGATATCCTTATATATTCTAAGAATAAAGAAGAACATGCCGAACACCTCCGTCTTGTACTGGAAAGGCTCCGAGAACACCAGTTGTATGCCAAGTATTCCAAATGTGAATTTTGGCTTTCTAAAGTAACTTACCTTGGTCATGTGATTTCCAAGGATGGAATTGCTGTTAACCCCGAACGAGTTCAGGCTATTCTTGACTGGACTCCCCTGAAGAATGTTAAGCAAGTTAGAAGTTTTCTCGGACTTGCAAGTTATTGCCGTCGATTCGTTGAGAACTTTTCCAAGATTGCAAAACCATTGATAAATCTGCTTCACAAAGGTGTTAAATTTGAGTGGACAGAAAAATGTCAAGAAAGCTTTCAGACATTAAAAGATAAATTGACATCCGCCCCAGTATTAGCACCCCCGGATTCCCAAAAGGATTTCGTGATATACTGTGATGCCTCCCATCAAGGATTAGGCTGTGTCCTAATGCAAGAACGCAAGGTGATTGCTTATGCCTCCCGACAATTGCGTCCTCACGAAGAAAATTACCCAGTGCACGATCTCGAACTTTCTGTGGTTATTTATGCCCTGAAGCTATGGCGACATTACCTTCTCGGTAACCGTTGCAAGATATATACGGATCACCAAAGTTTGAAGTATCTATATACTCAACCAGATCTGAACCTTCGTCAACAAATATGGCTCGAAACAATTGCCGATTATGATATGAATATCTCATATACCCCTGGGAAGGCTAATGTAATGGCCGATGCTTTGAGCCGTAAGGCTTATTGCAACAATCATACGGTTCAGGAAACACAACCTCTTCTTTATGAAGAGCTTCGCAAATTAAATCTCCATATTGTTCCACAGGGTTATCTCAATACCCTCGTTGTCGAACCAGATTTAGAACACAGCATCAAGACTATGCAACAGTATGACTCTGAAGTTGAAAGGATCAAGCGATACCTCGAAAAAGGAAAGCCGTCGGAGTTCCATCTTAATGATGATGGGATCCTATTTTTCCAACACCGTCTCTTTGTACCTAAGTTCAAGGATGAGAGGGAACACGTTATGATGGAAGCTCATGACACTCCTCTGTCAATTCATCCTGGTAGCACAAAGATGTACCGTGACATTTGTCAGAGATACTGGTGGCCTAATATGAAGCGAGATATTGCTCGTTATGTTTCTGAGTGTGATGTTTGTCGCCGCATTAAAGCACAACATCAAAGGCCCGCTGGAACTCTGCAACCCCTTGCAATTCCTGAATGGAAATGGGACAAGGTCCAAATGGATTTCATTACTGGTTTTCCCAAATCCCAGAAGGGTCATGATGCTATTTTTGTCGTCATTGACCGATTCTCCAAGGTTGCTCACTTTCTGCCAGTTAAGGAGACAATCACTGCTAGCCAGTTAGCAGACTTGTATGTTTCCCGAATTGTGTCACTCCACGGTGTTCCGTTGGAGATCAGTTCTGATCGTGGCAGCCTCTTCACCTCCAGATTCTGGAATAATTTCCAAGAAGCTATGGGAACTCATCTGTCTTTCAGCACCGCTTTTCACCCTCAGTCACAGGGTCAAGTTGAACGAGTTAATCAAGTGCTCGAAGATATGCTTCGAGCTTGCGTCATCTCCTTCGGTAAGAAATGGGAGGAATCTCTCCCGTATGCCGAATTCTCTTACAACAATAGCTATCAGGCTAGTCTGAAGATGGCACCGTTTGAAGTTCTTTACGGACGTAAGTGTCGAACCCCTCTGAATTGGTCAGAAACTGGGGAACGCTCACTCGTCGGACCGGACATTATTCAGCAAGCTGAAGAACAAGTCCGCATTGTCCGTAAACATTTGAAAACTGCCCAGTCTCGTCAGAAGAGCAACTATGACCGAAAGCACCAGGAAATGGTCTATCAACCTGGCGAGCAAGCTTACCTCCGCGTCACTCCGTTGAAACGCACTCATAGGTTCGGTATCAAAGGCAAGTTGGCCCCTCGCTACATTGGCCCGTTCCGTATTCTTGCCCGTCGAGGAGAAGTGGCATATCAGTTGCAATTGCCGCCAAATCTTTCACAAGTACATGATGTCTTTCATGTATCCCAACTCCGTCGCTGCTTCAAGGATCCTATTCGAGCTGTGGATCACGAAGTGCTTGAATTACGGGAAGATCTGTCTTATCCAGAATATCCCATCCGTGTTCTTGATGAAGCTGAACGTCGGACTCGTCAAAAGTCAATCAAATTCCTCAAAGTTCAGTGGTCGAATCATTCTGAAGATGAAGCCACTTGGGAACGCGAGGATCGTCTTCGTGAAGAATACCCCACTTTCTTTCAGTCTTCCTCTTAATTCTCGGGACGAGAATTCTTAATAGATGAGGAGAATTGTAACACCCCATGTCATTAGCCATAGTAATCACTTTTGATAATGACAAGTCAGCATGTTTAACAGTGCATAATCATCATTAGCATCATATTGCATTTCAACTCCTAACTCAAATTCAAATTTAAATGAAAGTGGAAAATAAAATTTATCCAACATAGAAACTAAAATGTTCGATAAATAACAAATATTGCAGAGACCATTCTAAAATTGTAACCAACAATAAATAAATTAATTAGGTGGATCAAACTTTACCGAAACAGCCAGGTTTAATACATTCTATTTATTATAAAATTTGTGTGAGGTCCAGTTGACTCCAAACTAATTTTTGGTAGTAGTAGAGGATGCCTAGTAATTATTGGAAAATTCCTATGTTTTACAAAATTCAATTTAAGGCCTAACAATTTACTAAACAGAGATATGTGAATAAATAAAAGAAAAGACAAAAGAAAAATAAACAGAAAAATAAAAAAAGAGAAAATCCCCCCCCCCGGCCCAACTGGGCCACGGCCACCAGGCGCCCAGCTCCCGCTCCCCCCCCCTCTCTATATGGCCTCCCCAGGAGGCCCACCAAACCCTACCCACCCTACCCCCCATCGACACCACTGCCCCCCTCGCTTCCCCCCCCCCCCCCTCCTCCCGATCCATTTCTGGATCGGGCCGAACCCCGCGCTCGCCTCGCCGCGCGCGTGGACGCCGCCTCGACCCCGCGTCCGACGCCGCTCGACGCCGCCGTCTCGCCCCCCGACGCTCGTCGCCTCACGCTCGCCGGACCTCGCCTCTCCATCCACGCCGTCGTCCCCGTCATCCTCCCCGCGTACCACTGCCGCCCCCCTATAGCTCGCGTTGAGCACCGCGCCGGTCGCGCCCCTCCTCTCCCCTCGGTCACCGCCCGCCCCGCGCTCGCCCTCCGCCGCGCTCGCGCCCGCTCTGCTGCTGCTGCTCGCCGCGCCGCCGCCCTGCCTCCCCTGGCCCCGCCTCGCCCGCGCCTGCCCGTCGCGGCGCCCGCGCGCCGCGCCCGTCGCCCGTTAGCCCTCGCCCCGCCACCCGCACACCCCGCGCCCGCTAAACCCCGATGGGCCACTGCCCAGTTGGGCCCCCGCGCCCTTGTGGCAATGACAGATGGGGCCCTGCCCCTAAAACAAAAATAAAAATAAAAATAAAATAAAAATTATTAAAATTAATAAATTAATTAATTAGTTAATTATTTAAGTTAATTAATCCTGATTAGGTTAATCTAATTTAGTTAATTAGTTTAATTAAATAATAATTAGTTAGTTAACCACTAATTAACTGGTAAGTCTATGACAGGTGGACCCCACCTGTCAGATTCTGCTGACGTCAGCATGATGTCATGCTGACATCATCAACTACACTGTTTCGGATAATGTTTAATTAAATTCCAGAAATTAATAAAAACTTTAGAAAATCATATTAAATAAACCGTAACTCCGATGAAAATAATTTATACATGAAACTTGCTCAGAATTTCGATACGAACCCGAATACGCCCTCCGTATTTCTGTCAGATGCCTCTAGCTATAAGAACATTGAACTTTTAGACCGATTTCGATAAATGAATAGTGCCCAACTTTAATTAAATAAATCCGAATAAATTCCTAAATTAACTAAATCATTTAGTTAGGGAGTAGAACACCCCGGCATATCATTTAGGCATGTCATACATATTGTTTGCATTATTGCCGTGAATTTATTATTTCTCCCCCCCCCTCCTTCTCTCTCGATAGACGCCGAGGCCGACGACGCTGCACCTGGGTACGACTACAGTACCGACGAGCAGCCCGTTGACGATCTCTCTCTTGCCAGAGCAACCAGGCAAGCCCCCCCCCTTGAGCATCCAGATATCGCCCATTCTATTCTCCTGCTTGCATTAGATTTTGCTACTGTTAATGTATGCTCCTATTCTGATGCATAGCCTGCTGTTGTAACCTGTTCATTGTTACCTTACCTGCCTATGATAAACTGTTTAGTATAGGTTGGTAGTGAACCATCAGTGACCCCACCACCTTATCTTTGTTGCCCCTACTTGATCATCGACGACCCGATCAACGTAATCGTCGACCAGAGATCGACACCTCACTTCACACCCCCTTAGTTGTACGACTCTGCGTAGTAACTATCGAGTGCCGAGGGTGATACCTCGTAACGCACTCCTGATGAATACTCTGCAGTGTAGCTGTTCGGTCGTGGTCATCGAGGGTGATTCCTCCTTCTCCACTTCCGATACGACTCTGTCGTGCAACCCTCAGTGTGAACCTCGAGGGTGATGCCTCATACTTTCACCCTGATGATTTCATCGAGTGAAATCCGCCGAGGGTGATTCCTCGGGTTTCCCCCTTGATGTTATAACCACATGATTACTTGGCCTTTGTTACAGGCGGGTCCACCCTGGTGGGTACCCGCTGGGGATCTATGACGTCGGGTGTGCCGGAAGGGCACTCGAGTGTGACATTATGGCGGAGCATCAGAGACTCTGATTGTCTCCGCGTGATACTAATTGAGCCTATTGGATTTGGGTGTGTGATCTGAGTGGGTCGACGTGCCCTATACGCACTACCACCACGCGGGCTAATGGTTATGGGACCCTCTGCGAAGTACGTTTCTCCCGAAAGCTCGTCTGACGTCACGATTCACCGTGCGGGCTGATTGTCGGGATTGGGCTGGATACTTCACTGACGAGTTCAGTGTCGCGCCTGCACCCCAGCCAGTCTCGCAACGCGCAGGGTGCCCAGGGGGATGGCCCGAGACCTCTGGGTGCATAGGTTAGTCCGGCGTGCTGACCTCTCTGCCGAGCCTAGGTAGGGCGTTGCTTCGTGTTGATCTTCCGAGGACGGGCATTACCCAGCAAGTGTGTCCGGCCAGAGTTGATCGAGCGTGTTGGGTAACAGTAGTGCACCCCTGCAGGGATGAATCATCTATCGATAGCCGGTCCTACGGTAAAGGACGCTCAGTTTGTGTATCCCGATCTACTACTTGAACTGGATACTTGTTACTTAATTGAAGCTTCGGGATCGCTTTCTCGCTTGGGAGTCGAGGAAGGATCTTTAAGCTGTACTTCAACATGTTGCTAAATAAAATGCTATTCTACTCTCTTCTACTGCTGCAAGATGATGGCCTTGTGAAGATGTTTGAAGATGCTAGTCTTCGATAGGACTAGGCCTTCTCTCTATTCTGGCATTTCTGCAGCCCAGTCCACTTATACAGCCCTTCTCCATTGATAATGTTGCATATGTAGTATAGATCCTTGCTTGCTGAGTACTTCGGATGAGTACTCACGGTTGCTTTACTTTCTCTTTTCCCCATACCCCACCTTGATGATACATCAGACGATGGAGTCCAGGAGCCAGATGCCACCACCGGAGCTTACTACCAGGAGGGTCCAGAGGGCACTTACTACTGGATCGAGCCAGCCGACCAGGAGTAGGATCGGAGGCTCCCAGGCAGGAGGCCAACGCCTTTCGATCTAGTGTCGCTGTTTGTGCTAGCCTTCTTAAGGCAAAACTTGTCTAACTATGTCTGTACTCAGATAATATTTGTATGACTGACTTATGTATTCGGATCTTCGGATCACTAGTCTGTAATATTGTGGATCTTCGTTTAAATTTGTGTTAGAGTTGTGTTGTGATATCTTCCCGTGAGTCCCTGTGCTTGATCGTACATGTTTGCGTGTATGATTGAGTCGGGGGCGTCACATCACATTGCTTGCAAGCTTCTTGTGATGTTGTATTACCGAGTGGGCCTTGAGATACCTCTTCGTCATACGGAGTGACAAATCCCAGTCTTGATCCATGCCAACTCAACAGACACCCTCGGAGATACCTGTAGAGCACCTTTATAGTCACCCAGTTATGTTGCGATGTTTGGTACACATAAGGTACTCCTCCGGTGTTAGTAAGTTGCATGATCTCATGGTCATAGGAACATATACTTGACATGCAGAAAACGATAGCAATAAACTTGACACGATCATATGCTACGTTTATAGTTTGGGTTTTGTCCATCACATCATTCTCCTAATGATGTGATCCCGTTATCAAATGACAACTCATGTCTATGGCTAGGAAACCATAGCCATCTTTGATCAACGAGCTAGTCTAGTAGAGGCTCACTAGGGACACGTTGTTGTCTATGTATCCACACATGTATCTGAGTTTCCAATCAATACAATTCTAGCATGGATAATAAACGATTATCATGAATAGGGAAATATGATAATAACTAATTTATTATTGCCTCTAGGGCATATTTTCAACAAATAAGTCATACACAAATTCTAAACAACATCGATTCTCTCATGGTGGTCAAGAAGAATAATTCCTTCGGGGTTCCTGGAGAAAGGGCTCTTGGCTTATTCTCACCGTATAACCTACTATTGGCAACGGGTGCCTTCTACAAGGGGCGAACATACTACCATTCTAAGGTTTAGGCTTAACATCGTCGTCTCTCAATTATGGGTAAGTCACTCTAGATTTACCATCCCACATAGCAAGACCGAATAATAAGAGTAAGTCGGCATGGTGATCAATCCATTCCGCACCCAAATCATTACCTCGTATATGGTTCAGAAAATCTCGCATTCTAACACTCGGACATCCTCACAAGCACAGCAGAAATTTCTCTTGTTCATAAACTAGGTAAAGGGAAAATCCATTTGTTTTGCATGCCAAACAAAACAATATATCGTTCCTTTGAACTCTCAGGGTTGTGTCAACTACCATAAAACGTCTACTAATGAACAGTAGCTTCCTCTAGGTTTCTTCCTTCAGCAAGATTGTGGTTGCTTCTTGGTGGATCCTGGCGTCTATGGGTTTAGCTTGAACTCATCCCTAGGTTGCATCCATCTTCACTCCATTCTCGGGATTTGCAAGCAATGTAGTAACTCCTTTGGTACGGGCCTTGGGTTTAGAAGAGATAGATTGGAGAAAGAGATAGATATACCCATACAAGCATCACACTAGTTTGGAAAAATAAGCTTTGATGTGCGCTGTCAGTAAACAAACACAATGACAGCTCATGAAACGCATCTAACGATATACGTATATAGAAATCTTGTATCTTCGAGGTATTCAATGTTTGTAGCTTTCGTCTCACATCAACGAAGAAATCTTCATAACACCAAGTCTTATTGTAGCTTGCTCTTCTTGAATCTTGAAGCATAATAAATAGGTATGGGTCTATGGCAACGCAAACTTATTCTACTCGCAAAATAAGTCACGAAGCACATCGCATAACATCAATCAATAAAAACACAAAAGTCACACCACACAAGCAAATCCTACAGGTAAGGTCATACCCACAAGAGATATGATCTCATCATACTACGCGTGAATCGTTTATCGAATTTAAATCAGTAGTGGTGGTCTGAATCTAAGCTTTGCCTTCCTCATCTAAATTAACCGTGAAGATCATCTAGCAATCTAAAAGCTAGTCTTTCTTGAGTTGCGCAAAAATACTTCCTTCTGGAATTCCTTCACTCCTCATTGTAGCATTGCTTCCCAAACATTACATCTTCAGTGACAGGGGCGAATGGGGTTACTATAGGATGGCTAGCTACTTTAAGACAAGATGAGAAGTTTAGAATATGAATGGTAGATGAGAAATACGAGTATGATAGTAAGTGATCAAGAAGTGATAAAATAATTTGTTCCTATGATTTTTCCTAGTCCATTCTAAGGGTTACGACCTACAGTCAACATGGGCTCTGATACCATCTATAACGACCTGAACCTGAAAAGATTCAATGTCTCTGTGCTTACTGTGCTAGTCCCTGCATCAATAGCTAGCACACATAGTACAAGATGTAATATCAAGAATAAACCACATGTCATAATATTACATCGTAGATCCAGAATTTAGTATAATACATACCTGCATAGCTCAAGCTAGCATACAAACAAAATGCAGCAGAAAAGCAAATAAAATCTCCATGAAGTCCATCAACACCATAGGCAAATGTCAAGTATAGACATTGTAACCCTACATCGTATCACTCACTCATCATATAAAATCTGCAACATGAAACATTGCAGCCATGAAGGGTCAATACTTTGAATGTATTGGCAAGTCACACAGGAATGATATAACAGACCTACATGTATATGCAAGGTATATCAAGAGGGTAGTGTAGTGGTTGTTTTGCAGAAAGCCAATTTTTCCCTAAAAACTTCATAATATAATAGTCAATTTTTAATTATGTCTTGCTACAATTAAATACATATGGTTGAATTGGGCACCCCAATACCAACCTATCCCCATTATTAAATTTCCCACAAAGTTTTATTAAGGTATCATCTGTCAAGATCATCCAACAACTGTAATGGTCTAGCTGCTCAAATTTGTCCGTAACCAGGGACACGGCTAATCATGATTAGTTTATACACTCTGCAGAGGTTTGTACACTTTACCCTCTGGACCCAACCCGAAGATTGAGACATGGTCTTTCAGAAGCAGTTGCCAAGTCCCACAGGAGGCCCATCCCAACTATCATAACTACATCTGCAGGCACATCCGGGTAAGGTTTCCGCAACTGATCAACTAAGCCAGAGCCCATATAGTCAATGGCTGCACATGGATGCTACTAGTCACTAAGTCTGTCTGATCTTTTTTAGCCTAGACGGCACCCACTTACATTCAGAGGGTATAAACCATGTTCTTGAAACCACCCAGCAATACCGTTCGGGCGCACTTAGCCATGGTCCATGTCCTTAGAAAAGGAACAAGAAACCATGATGCAACCCTGTCCGTCCAGAGGTGAATTATATATTATGTTTTTACTCAAGTTATATTATATATAGTCCTCACATAATCTCGATGCATACACGAACCAATCCCCGTCTACATAGCATAGCAAGAATACACTACCACGATCTACAATAAGGCCAACTAAGCTGAATCTCAATAGCAATATCATACTACCATAATATTCCTACACATGCATAATATGGTATTGTGATACATAACTACATGCATGAAAATAATAGGACGAAAGATGATCAAGGTGTAACTTGCCTGGTACGTTGGATGAAGTTCGTCGCACTCACAATCCTGATAATTCTACTCGTCACGCTCCGAGCAATCTATCGCAAAAGAAAGAGTCCAAATAAACAACCATGCCATATAGAAGAATCAAAAGAACAACAAAACAAATATGGCAAGGTTAAGCAACAACAACAAAATATATATAGGCTTAATATATACTATGGGTCTTTATGGTGATATAAGGTGGAAAGTGAAGAAATTAACTCGAAAGAGTCAATGGATGATGAATTGTTGCCATATAAGATTACATTGGAGATATTATGGAACAAGGTCAAAAGTATTTGGAGAAGAACATCCAAATGGTGTAATGATTGCATATGTCATAGGAATTCACTTGCAAAAAGAATAGATTGAATAAGAGTGCTATAACGCAAGTTATAGCAAAATGAGGTATGCATTGAATTTGAATTGAAATGGGTCAAAAGTATTTAAATATGATTATACAGAATATGTTCGGCAAGTATTTCATACAAGTTCTCATAAGCGAAAGGAATCAACTGGATATGGTATACAGTTTTCAAGACATGATCAACATATGATTTGAAAACAAATTTGAATTGCTAAACTTTGAAGAGTTTAGAAGTTGAAACTATTGGTTCTAGTGGATAGGTAAGATCAATATGAACACATAGGAAAAATTTCACTGAGTTTGGATGTATAGACAAAAAATTATAGCAGGACAATATGTGCACATATTGTGTTAAAAACTCTGTCGTGGCAGCGTTTTGGAGATGTTGCTGATGTGATGTGCGGGTGCCATGTGGCAGTCTGTGATTCGTCGAGAAATGTCATGTGCGTGGCGTGCTCACCGTGAGCCAAAGGACGACGGCGGCGGTTCAGGCGGGGCGATGCTGGCGCTACTCCGGCGGTCCTCCGGCAAAGTTGAGGCAGCATTGTGGATACGGTGTTCGACGGGGATGGTGACGGTGGCGTAAAACGGCGAAGGAAGCATCCTCTGTTGGTGGCGCCGTCGCTCGGTGGTGCCGGCAAACTC
This sequence comes from Thinopyrum elongatum, assembly GCA_011799875.1. NCBI lineage: Eukaryota > Viridiplantae > Streptophyta > Magnoliopsida > Poales > Poaceae > Thinopyrum > Thinopyrum elongatum. Next base: position 243,362,504 of record CM022299.1, on the reverse strand, counting down.
CGGTGAGATCAAGAGTGCATCGGTAGCTTGCTCCTGTGTCAATCTGCGAGAGGCAAAATGGTTCAGGGGGATGCGGCATTGAGAGTCCCGATCAAATAAAGAAACGGTCATGCTCGGGGATGCATATAGTTATCGGAATCAACCAGCGAGGAGCTCGGTGGCGGAGCTTCATCGAATCCGTGCGCTCGTCTCCGGGGAGGAAATTTGGGGGCGACTTCGGGAATAGCATGAGGATGAAGCGCAGCAGGACGGACTGAGGGTATTTGTCGCGAGTTCTCTGGTGGGTCCTGCAACGACCGCACGAGCGGATGAGCAGGAGGCGGCGACAGCGAGTTTCAGGCAGCGTCGCTCTGTTCAGCTAGAGCAACAGCGGCAGTGGCTCTCGGACGTGGTCGGGGTGGCTCCGGTGGTTCTCCCGACGACTGAGAGGTGACGAGCGAGCGTGGCGCGTACGAGGGCGTCCTAAGAGTGCTCCTCGGCGTCCTGGTGTAGAGGAGAAACGCAGGCGGCAACAACAACGTTCTGGTTGTGGTTCGGCGAGATCGGTTTGGCCTAGGAGCTCGAATCCGAGCATCTGCTAAGGGGGAAGATGGTTAGGGAGGGGAGGTGCATCAAGAAGATCGTGTGGACGAACAGAGGGGGCAGGGGTTGGCTTACTCTTGCCGGAGCGAAGATCGGGGTGCTCCATGCGCTCGTAATCGAGTTCTACCTCGAGGGATTTGCACAGGAATCGAATGAGGGGAGCGAGAGGGATCTCTCAGTGTCCATGGATTGGATCGAAGGGTTCGGGAGGGAGCGAATCGAGCGAAGTTGGTTCGGCAGCGGCGGCGCTGTCGTGCGAGGGCAGGAGATCGAGCGGGAGGTGGGGGATGAGTAGTGGGGTCCGTGTGTCGGTCACACCGGGGAAAAAAAGCAGGAGTTGGAGGAAGCTGCGGCCTGCTGGCGATGTTGGGCCGGCTGTTGGGCTGGCAGCTGCGCTGCGTCGGGCGTTTGGGCGTAGGTTTAGGCTTTAGTCCTTTTTCTTTTACAGAAATAATTTTGGCTCCAAAAATAATCCAAATCATTTTATAAAAATACCAGGACATCCACAAAAAAATTTAATATAGTTATATAGGGCCTAGTGAACATTTTTCCAGCGGAAATAATCATATAACATACATATACTATTTTCATAAACTTTACTTTGACACTTATAAAATGTCTCATTAAAGATTTTTGAACCCCGGAGAAAAATGCAAATAACATTTAAATCATTTCCAACTCTCTTGTATTGAAGGAGTCATATTACCTTCTCTCATAATATTTATTTTTGAGTTGAATTGTTTTAACTGTTCAACATCCAAATGAGAGAACATTCAATTATTTACCAATATTATTCTTTGAGGAAGTCATGTCATCCTCTCTCATATTTGAATTGGAAATATTCTGAATATCCTCAAACCCAAAACAAGATGCAAATGAATAATTGGGAAAGTCATTTTATTCCCTCTCAATTTAATTTCCATTTAAACTCCAAAAGTTTCAAATTCCTAGTCAAAATTAACTAACAACAAGCAACACAAGAAAGTTTTAATTAATCATATTTCATTAATTAACATTACAAAATTATAATTTTTGGGATGTTACATACTGGCCCCGGGGTTGATGCCCCCGAGCCGGCGGGTCCCTCCATGGGGCCGAAGCCTTCAATCTGGTCGAGGCGACTAGTGTGATCGGCGCGTAATAATATGCCACCGAACACGAAGAGACGATCCGGGGCGGGGAAGCCCTCTGCACAGGTGTGGTCTCTAACGACCGGTTGAGCCATCGATCCTTTCGGCGATCCAACAGCGGAACTCTCAATGAAAGCACCAATGTATGTGTCAAAACTGGCAGACCTCGGGGTAGGGGTCCCGAGCTGTGGATCTGAGATCGATGGGGAACAAGGGACGATAAACACGGTGTTTACCCAGTTTTGGGCCCTCTCGAAGAGGTAATACCCTACGTCCTGCTTGATTTTATTGGATGTGTAGTATGGTTACAGAGTAGATCTACCTCGAGATCAGCATGAGCTAAACCCTAAGGTGATGAGGTGATGAATGTAGCTCTAGCCCTAAAGACTACAACCCTCGGTTTATATAGACACCGGTAGGGTTAGGGTTACCGGAGATAGATTACAACAAGGAGTAAAGAGATCCTGCCTATCCTTGACTTGGAGGGCACACCACGACTTCATAGATCTCCTGTCGCTATACGGCTTCACCAGTCCGGCCCATATTCAATGGGCCGACGCCCCTAGGACCCCTTAGTTCATAACTCCCTCACGGGGCAACCAACCTCCTAAGGTAAGTACCTGCCATCACTTGGCGCGAGTTTGTCAACGTCTGGGTCATTTCACCTGTCAGATTGACAGCGAGTCTCCTGGCATCGCTCTATGGTGACGCGCGCATCTTTCCTCCGCCGATCCTCCAGGACCTGTCGCTGGTCCCGATGGGCTCATGGATCAGAGGAGGCCATCGATGCTTCGTCAGGTTCGCGGACACGCTGCTCTTGCCGCCATCGCCCCTGGGCCTGCTGTCGCGGAGGAGACTGCACCGTTGGTGCGGCCTCCTCTACGCGGCCGCCAGCCCCAGCCGCTGCCGTTGTTCGCGGGCGCCGTGATGGCTCTGCTTGCAGTGACTTTGTAAGTTCAGCGAAACCGATCAAGCTCTGGATGGTGGCCCTCCATTCATTCATTTGATCAACCGCCAGTGGGAATCTCAGTAAGAGCTGGGCTCGTGCCATGGCTTCCGTAGCTGAGCTTGGCATAGCTGTTGAGGCCGATCGCGACGTCGCTCTAGTGTTACCAGCAGGAGCGTCGCCGCATTCATGCCGTCGCGAACCGGCCGCCAAGGTAGTCTAGTGTTGAGCGGGCCGCGCTCGGGGGTCGACACCCCCGTCTGGGGCTCCGCCTTGTCTGCCCTGCTCCGGGCTAGGTGCGCGTCTAGTAGCCGCGCCGGTGGTAGGCATGGCCAGAGGGTCGCGACTCGCACCAGAGCGGGCTCCATCGCTGTGGCTGCGCCCGCCAGTTCAGCGGGGTGGAGGAGGTTGAACATCCACTCCATCCGCAGCTTGAGGGTTACCCCCATCCGGGTGTTGTTGGTGTTGCCTTCCTCCGGTGCCGTCCGCTCCCGCCTCGTCCACAAGGGATACAACGATGGCGCCGCCTGCGCCGGTCGTGTCTCCCGCGGCACCCACCTCGCCCAATGCCACTGTGGTGCCAATGGCATCCGCGGCCGTGTGCGAGGGGGCCTTAGAAGTGGAGGGGTGCGCGATAGCACCGGGTTTCTTCTTGGGCGCCATGGATGAAGACGATGATGATGACGATAATGATGATGATGATTGTCGGTGCAACAAACCCTGGTGTATGTTGCCCGGACTGTACACAGGCTCAAGAGCAAAGTTACAACATCGAAGACAACGCCAAGCAGAAGATATAGCTCTTTGAGGAATCAAAGGGCGGATCAAGAAGACCAAGACAAGACAAATGAACAAGATATCATTAAGGAAAAACCTCCCTTGTTGGGCAGGCGAGCCTGGCAAGGTCGAGGTCACCCCGAAGACAAATCTCAAGATTCCCCCGGCAAGCTACTGGGGACGCCGAGGGCGGATCATCCAGCCAAGACGCCACCGCTCCACCTCACAGCAACGCAAGTCACCTATCGGTGGGGTGTCGAGCCCCCAAGTGATTAAGTGGCTGTTATTTGGCACGTGGCAGCCATTTCTGAGGAAGATCACCCCCAAATGACACCCGTCCAGAGGTGTGTCATGTAGGCAGGCGAGAAGGTGGATGAATAGCATGGCAGGGCTTGCCGGGCTACCCCCGCGATGTGACACTAAGCGGTGCATTTAATGCATCCTGTCCTGTCTGCAGAGTTATGTATGATAGCACTGTGGCTATCTAATCACTGGATAATGACTATTTTGCCATTGTGGTAACCCCTTGACCTATAAAAGGAGGGATGTGGCAACCTTAGAAAGGATTCAGACCCTTGTACACTCATACGCGCGTATCTGATCTTGTCCCAAGGCGACCTTGCCGGGCTTGAGCGATGCGTATCCACCATGGTCCTTTCATCAATCCACCAAAGCAGGAGTAGGGTTTTACGCCTTGCGGCGGCCCGAACCTGGGTAAAAACTGCCCGTGTCATCACTGTCGTGCTGCTCTACGGTCTCAGCTCTTTGTGCAATGCGCCCTTCCCCCTTGCCGAACCACAAGGGGCCGATGGACCCGTAGGTGGCCGTGTTGAACCACGACATCTTTGTCGTGCCAGGTAGGGGGAAGCGCTTGTGCGTACCCGAGGGTGTAAGCAGCGCGTCATCTTCATCATTGTCTTCATCGACGGCTCCATCATCCATGGCGCCCAAGAAAAAGTCTGGCGCTACAGCTCACCCGTCCACCTCGAAGGCCCCCTCGCATGCAGCCACTGATGCCGTGGGGGCTACGGGGGCGCACGGGGACGTGGACGCCGCAGGGGGCGTGACCGGCGCAGGCGGCGCCATCACCATTCCCCCTGCGGCCGAAGCGGGAGCAGGAGGCGCCGGAGGAAGACAACATCAACAGCATCCTAGCGGCCATGCTCCACAAGATGCGGGTGGGGAGAACATTCCATCTCCGCCTCTCCACCTCGCTGAAGGACGCAGCCGCAGCGATGGCGCTCGCTCTGGTGCGAATCGCAACCTTCTAGCTGCTCCCGCTGCGGGTGCGGCTGCAGGGCACGTGCCACCCCCAGGGCAAGCTGGCCAAGACGATGCACCGAATGGGGTCGTCAATCCCAAGCACATCCGCCTCGTTGCCACGCCACCCTGGAGACCGGCTCGCGGCAACGAGAGCACGGTACCGCCACTACAGGCACCGTCAGAAGTCAGGTGACGTCGCGATCTGCGTCGTCATCTATGCCAAGCACCGCTTCGAAAGCCATGGCACGGGCCCAACTCCTGTTGAGATTTCCGCCAGCGGCCGATCAAATGGATGAGTGGAGAGAAACCATTCAGAGCCTGATTGGTTTTGCTGAGGCGGGAGGATCACGGCGGGCAGGCCCGTCACGGCCTCCACAGGCAGCGACAACGGTCCAAGCCGCTGGCCACACCGAAGGTGCCACTCCTATGGTGCAGTCCCCTCCACGGCAGCCAGCGCAGGGGCCGCGGCCAGAGCCACGCAATCAAGAATCCGACGAGGTATCAATGGCTTCATCTGATCCTCGAGCCCGTCGAGATCAGCGACGGGTCCTGGAAGACAGGCGAAGGGAAGACGCGCACGTCACCATAGAACGGCGCCGCGAAACCCATCGCCAGTCTGACAGGCACAACGGCCCCAACGTCGACGAGCCTGCGCCCGGTGGAGACGGATACCTACCCTTCGAGGTTGGGTGTCCCGCTTTCACTCATGAGCTGCGGCAAGTCCGTTGTCCGTCTGCCCATACGTTCAAGCCAGAGATACCAGGAAAGTACGATGGAAGACTGAACCCAGCAGAGTTCTTGAGCATCTACACCATCGCTGTTCAAGCCGCCGGAGGAAGAGATGAGAAGGTATTCGCCAACTACTTCCCTTTGGCACTCAAGCCAAATGTGAGGTCGTGGCTGATGCACTTACCGGAGAACTCCATCTCAACCTGGGATGACCTGTGCAATGAGTTTGTTGGCGCCTTCACGGGCGGCCATCAAGAACCAGGGCGGCCCAGCGACTTGCAGCTCCTCCCACAGAAGGAAGAGAGAGAGTTTGTGGAAGTATATGCAGAGATTCAGCCGAGTGCACAGGAACATTCCGGACATCCACCCGACAGCTGTGTAGCTGTGTTCCAGTCCAATGTACCCAACCGCAGGATACGTTCCAAGATGAACGTCCGGTTGACCAGGACTGTGAATGAGATGTACACTTTGGCGGATAAGTGTGCCCGAACAGAGGAGGGGAGGCGACTCCCCGAAGAAGAAGACGGCGTTGACGTTGACTCAGAGGACGACGACGATGCTGCCAATCAGAAGAAGAAGAACAAGAAACGCAACAAGAAGCGCAAGGAGAAGACGGTTTAGGATGTCGAAGGGTCTGGCGTTCCTAGTACTGGCAAGAAGGCCAAGGACGAAGCTCCCGGCAAGGAAGTTGCCGTGTGCAATGACTACCGGGAAGTGATACGTCTTCAACATATCTATAATTTTTTATTGTTCCATGATATTATATTATCTGTTTTGGATATTTTATATGCATTATTATGCTATTTTATATCATTTTTGGGACTAACTTATTAACCTAGAGCCCAGTGCCAGTTTTCTATTTTTTCCTTGTTTTTGAGTTTTACAGAAAAGCAATACCAAACGGAGTCCAAACGGAATGAAACTTCACGATGATTTTTCTTGGACCAGAAGACACCCAGGGGACTTGGAGTCCAAGCCAGAAGAGCCATGAGGCGGCGGCAAGGGTGGAGGGCGAGCCCTAGGAGGGCGCCCCTACTTTGTGGGCCCCTCGTGACCTTCCTGACCTAGCTCTTCGTCCTATATATTCACATATATTCCAAAACCCTCAGATGAGTCCACAAAAATACTTTTCCGCCGCCGCAACCTTCTGTTCCCGTGAGATCCCATCTTGGGGCCTTTTTCGGCATCCTGCCAGAGGGGGATTCGATCATGGAGGGCATCTACATCAACCCTATTGCCCTTCCGATGAAGCATGAGTAGTTTACCACAGACCTACAGGTCCATAGCTAGTAGCTAGATGGCTTCTTCTCTCTCTCTCTTTGATTCTCAATACCATGTTCTCCTCAATGTTCTTGGAGATCTATCCGATGTAATCTTCTTTTGCGGTGTGTCTGTCGATATCTGATGAATTGTGGATTTATGATCAGCTTATCTATGAATATTATTTGAACCTTCTCTGAATTCTTATATGCATGATTTGATATCTTTGTATTTCTTTTCGAATTATCGGTTTGGTTTGGCCAACTAGATTGGGTTTTCTTGCAATGGGAGAGGTGCTTAGCTTTGGGTTCAATCTTGCGTGATTTCACCCAGTGACAAAGTAGGGGTAGCGAGACACGTATTGAATTGTTGCCATCGAGGATAAAAAGATGGGGTTTTCATCATATTGCTTGAGTTTATTCCTCTACATCATGTCATCTTACTTAAGGCGTTACTCCGTTCTTTATGAACTTAATACTCTAGATGCATGCTGGATAGCGGTTGATGTGTGGAGTAATAGTAGTAGATACAGGCAGGAGTTGGTCTACTTGACACGGACGTGATGCCTATATGCATAATCATTGCCTTGGATATCGTCATAACTTTGCGCTTTTCTATCAATTGCTCGACAGTAATTTGTTCACCCACCGTATTATTTGCCTTCAAGAGAGAAGCCTCTAGTGAAACCTATGGCCCCCGGGTCTATTTTCCATCATATTTGTTTCCGATCTACTATTTTGCAATCTTTTATTTTCAGATCTATAAACCAAGAAAAACCCAAAAATATTTTATCTTTTATTTAGTTTTATCTATCTCTATCAGATCTCACCTTTGCAAGTGACCGTGAAGGGATTGACAACCCCTTAATCACGTTGGGTGCAAGTGTTTGATTGTTTGTGTAGGTGCATCTATTGGGGACTTGCGCGTTTCTCCTACTGGATTGATACCTTGGTTCTTAACTGAGGGAAATACTTATCTCTACGGTGCTGCATCACCCTTTCCTCTTCAAGGGAAAAACGAACGCAAGCTCAAGAAGTAGCAGGAAGCTGCAGCGGCCGAAAAGGCTGGGAAGGCTGACGGGCCATACTGCAAGATCCATCGGACCAAGAGCCATGATCTCCAAGAGTGTCATCAAGTTGAGCAGCTCGTCAAGAAGCAGAAGGTTGAGTACGAGAAGCGTGACAAAGAGAGAGACCAATATGGCGTTGGCGGGAAGGGCCGAGGTGGAAGAAGAAGTCGCCTCGGCAAGGTCCCTCAGCATCATGCGAAGCCTGCCTGAGGCCATAGGAAAAAGGAATGCAATGACGAGAGCGATGAAGGGGATGAAGAGGAAACCAGCGAGCAGGAGCATGACAACCATTCCGACGAACACAAGCATTCATTTGAAATTAGAAATATTCTTATACTGTAATCTATCTCGACCTAACTAAACAGACCCAACCCTATTAAACCTAATCCTTTGGCCGACCTGATGGCTACAGCTGCTGGTGCCAGTTTCGCCAGTTTCCCCAGCGGGAACCACAAATCCCTAGCCGCCGTCGCCCGCCTAACTTCTCAGTCCTCACCCGCCACCGTCGGTCGCCGGGCTGGCCGCCTAGCTCTAGCGTGCCCCCACTCGCCGCTGTTGCGGCGCCTCCTGCCGAGTGCCGCCATGCTGCACGCCGAGTGCCACCACCCGCCGCAGCTTCTGCTCTGCCTCCCGCCCAGCACCGTCACTCAACGCAGGCTACTCCGGCGCTTCTCCCGCCTGACTCTGCAGCTCCTCCCGGGTTTGAAGTGCAACTATTCCACGACAATGGCGATGGACAGCAAGCTCGAATCAGAGGGTTGTGAACCTCTTTGTGTTTGTGTCATTTTCAAGAAAATAGGCAGCCACCATGCTGAAATTTCTAGAGAAAATTAGAAAACCATGTGATCATGCTGTCATATGTGGTGTTGCTGCCAATTAGTGTGTGACGCTTCAATCGATTGGACGTGGCGGTGTGCCTCATTTGTTTATGCCTGCTAGTACCAGAGAGATTGTTCCAGCCGGCTAGCCACTGTGCAGGTGACCCCAACTAACTTTCAAACCCTAGCACAACTAGCTAGCAACAAGAAAAGATATGACACGCTGCTGTGTTGGCATATTATTCTGTCTAAACAATATAAGGGATATATCTCCTTATACAACAAAAGACTTCTGTAGTTCAGTTGGTTAGCCCGCACAACGTGCAGGTCGTGGTGTTGGGTTTGAAACCTTGCATAGGCAATTTTCATTTTCTCTTTTCATGCGCCCATTGCAGATGGTCCCACAAGTCAGCAAAAAGAGAGGGGAGTTGACAAACGGGATAGGGGTATTTTTGTCATCTACCTTCAGTCAACGTGCATTGACCTGACGGTAATGGTGAAAAATGGTCTTTTTGAGCACATGTCTAATGATACAGTGGCGTTTTTGAGTAGTGAAAATTTTTAATGGCAAAACTGAGTAGTGTTATACAACCGATGGCAAAACTGATAAAAACCCTTATTTTATAGAAATTGTTGAACTCTCAGGCTTCACTTATATTATTTTGAGATTCTCTCTAAACAGCATGGTAATTTGTTTTGGTTATGAATTTAGTCCTAATATGATAGGCATCCAAGAGGGATATAATAAAAACTTTCATATAAAGAGCATTGAATACTATGTGAAGTTTGATTCCTTATGATTGTTTTGAGATATAAAGATGGTGATATTAGAGTCATGCTAGTGAGTAATTGTGGATTGGTAGAAATACTTGTGCTAAAGTTTGTGATTCCCGTAGCATGCATGTATGGTGAACCGTTATGTGATGAAGTCGGAGCATGATTTATTTATTGATTGTCTTCCTTATGAGTGGCGGTCGGGGACGAGCGATGGATTTTTCCTACCAATATATCCCCCTAGGAGCATGCGCGTAGTACTTTGTTTCAATGACTAATAGACTTTTGCAATAAGTATGTGAGTTCTTTATGACTAATGTTGAGTCTATGGATCATACGCACTCTCACCCTTCCACCATTGCTAGCCTATCTAGTACCGCGCAACTTTCGCCGGTGCCTTACACCCACCTTATACCTTCCTCAAAACAGCCACCATACCTACCTATTATGGCATTTCCATAGCCATTCCAAGATATATTGCCATGCAACTTTCCACCGTTCCATTTATTATGACACGCTCCATCATTGTCATATTGCTTTGCATGATCGTAAGATAGCTACCATGATGTTTACATGGCTTGTCCGTTTTTTGATGTCATTTGCTACACTAGATCATTGCATATCCCGGTACACCGCCGGAGGCATTCATATAGAGTCATATTTTGTTCTAAGTATCGAGTTGTAATTCTTGAGTTGTAAGTAAATAAAAGTGTGATGATCATCATTATCAGAGCATTGTCCCATGTGAGGAAAGGATGATGGAAGCTATGATTCCCTCACAAGTTGGGATAAGTCTCCGGACTTTACAAATAATAAAAGAGGCCAAAGAAGCCCACAAAAAAAAAGAGGCCAAGAAGCCCACCAAAATAAAAAAAAGAGAAAAAGAGAGGGCAATGCTACTATCCTTTTTCCACACTTGTGCTTCAAAGTAGCACCATGATCTTCATGATAGAGAGTCTCCTATGTTGTCACTTTCATATACTAGTGGGAATTTTTCATTATAGAACTTAGCTTGTATATTCCAATGATGGGCTTCCTCAAATTGCCCTAGGTCTTCGTGAGCAAGCGAGTTGGATGCACACCCACTTAGTTTCTTTTTGAGCTTTCATAAACTTATAGCTCTAGTGCATCTGTTGCATGGCAATCCCTACTCACTCACATTGATATCTATTGATGGGCATCCCCATAGCCCGTTGATACGCCTAGTTGATGTGAGACTATCTCCTTCTTTTTTGTCTTCTCCACAACCATCATATTCTATTCCATCTATAGTGCTATATCCATGGCTCACGCTCATGTATTGCGTGAAAGTTGAAAAAGTTTGAGAACATCAAAAGTATGAAACAATTGCTTGGCTTGTCATCGGGGTTGTGCATGATTTAATACCTTGTGTGATGAAGATGGAGCATAGCCAGACTATATGATTTTGTAGGGATAACTTTCTTTGGCCATGTTATTTTGAGAAGACATGATTGCTTTATTAGTATGCTTGAAGTATTATTGTTTTTATGTCAATATTAAACTTTTGTTTTGAATCTTATGGATCTGAACATTCATGCCACAATGAAGAAAATTACATGGATAAATATGTTAGGTAGCATTCCACATCAAAAATTCTGTTTTTATCATTTACCTACTCGAGGACGAGCAGGAATTAAGCTTGGGGATGCTTGATACATCAACCCTTCACCCTATATATTTACATATATTCCAAAACCCTCATAGGAGTCCACAAAAATACTTTTCCGCCGCCGCAACCTTCTATTCCCGTGAGATCCCATCTTGGGGCCTTTTCTGGCATCCTGCCGGAGGGGGATTCGATCACAGAGGGCATCTACATCAACCATATTGCCCTTCCAATGAAGCGTGAGTAGTTTACCACAGACCTACGGGCCCATAGCTAGTATCTAGATGGCTTCTTCTCTCTCTTTGATTCTCAATACCATGTTCTCCTCGATGTTCTTGGAGATCTATCCGATGTAATATTCTTTTGCGGTGTGTTTGTCGAGATCCGATGAATTGTGGATTTATGATCAACTTATCTATGAATATTATTTGAATCTTCTCTGAATTCTTATATGCATGATTTGATATCTTTGTATTTCTCTTCGAATTATTGGTTTGGTTTGGCCAACTAGATTGGTTTTTCTTGCAATGGGAGAGGTGCTTAGCTTTGGGTTCAATCTTGCGTGATTTCACCCAGTGACCAAGTAGGGTAGCGAGACACATATTGAATTGTTGCCATCGAGGATAAAAAGATGGGGTTTTCATCATATTGCTTGAGTTTATTCCTCTACATCATGTCATCTTACTTAAGGCGTTACTCCGTTCTTTATGAACTTAATACTCTAGATGCATGCTGGATAGCGGTCGATGTGTGGAGTAATAGTAGTAGATGCAGGCAGGAGTCGGTCTACTTGACACTGACGTGATGCCTATATGCATAATCATTACCTTGTATATCATCATAACTTTTCGCTTTTCTATCAATTGCTCGACAGTAATTTGTTCACCCACCGTATTATTTGCCTTCAAGAGAGAAGCCTCTAGTGAAACCTATGGCCCCCGGGTCTATTTTCCATCATATTTGTTTCCGATCTACTATTTTGCAATCTTTTATTTTCAGATCTATAAACCAAGAAAAACCCAAAAATATTTTATCTTTTATTTAGTTTTATCTATCTCTATCAGATCTCACCTTTGCAATTGACCGTGAAGGGATTGACAACCCCTTTATCACATTGGGTGCAAGTATTTGATTATTTGTGTAGGTGCATCTATTGGGGACTTGCGCGTTTCTCCTACTGGATTGATACCTTGGTTCTTAACTGAGTGAAATACTTATCTCTACTATGCTGCATCACCCTTTCCTCTTCAAGGGAAAAACCAACGCAAGCTCAAGAAGTAGCAGGATGAATTTCTGGCGCCGTTGCCGGGGAGATCTACGTCAAGCCTACCAAGTACCCATCATAAAACTCTCATCTCTTGCATTACATTATTTGCCATTTGCCTCTTGTTTTCCTCTCCCCCACTTCTAAAATGATTTTCAGAAAAATACAAAAAGATTTGTCTTTTTTCGTCCTTCTTTTCGTTTGTCTTTTCGTTTCCCTTTATGTCTTACTTGGTTTGTTTTCTCGTTTGCTTGGCATAATTGTGTATTTTATTGAAAAACAGTAAGCAAAGAGTTTATGGATCCTCATCCACTTGCTAATCTTTTTAAGAGATCCAATTATGATGAACCTATTGCTAGTGAGTTGAGTGCACTAGATTATCTTTCTGAAGTTTAGCTTGAAATTCGTGAATCTGAAAATTGTGATGAAGTGTTTAAAGAAGAAATTCATGAAGTGATTCACGATAGCTCCTTGGATGAAAAGCATGATTGCAATGGTTCTACTATAAATTCTATTAATGATAGTTGTGCTAATGATATGCAAAACCCTAAGCTTGGGGATGCTAATTTTGCTATGTCCACTACTTGCTGCAATGATCATGATTGGGGTGATTTTTCTTATGATCTTGAAAATTTATTTAAGCCTCATGATGAATATGTTTGCAATAATATTGAAAGTGGGTTTGGAAGAGTGTCAACTCTAGGTAATAATGATCCCACTACTTTGGAGTATGATCAATCTCATGATTTTTTTGATAAAAGTGGGTTTGGAGAGGTCATGACTTTAGTTAATGTTAATCCCACTATTTTGGAAGAGTGTCAACTTTGCATGCATGTGGATCATCTAGAGAATATGTTATGTGATAGCTATATTATTGAATTTTAATATGATCCCACATGTAATTATTATGAGAGAGGAAAATATGGTTGTAAAAAGTTTCATGCTACTCAATTACCTCTAGTCATGTTGAGATTGCTATTGTTTCTTCCTTATTCCTTGCACATGCTAGTTTTTGCTTGCCTTGATAATTTGTTTGCTTATAAAATTCCCATGCATAGGAAGTATGTTAGACTTAAATATGTTTGTCACATGTTTTATGATGCTCTCTTCGTGTTTCAATTGCTATCTTTTATGTGAGCATCATTGAAATCTCAATGCCTAGCTAAAAGGCTTTAAAGAATAGCGCTTGTTGTGAGGCAACCCAATTTTATTTTTTGTTCTTGTTTTTTTGGTTCTGTTTTTCAATAATTTTTTAATCTAGCCTCTGGTTAGATGTGTTTTTTTAAATGTTTTAATTAGTGTTTGTGCCAAGTAAGACCTTTGGGATGGCTTACAGTGATAGTTGATTTGATCTTGCTGAAAAATAGAAACTTTTGCCTCCAGTCACAGAATTGTTTAAATTCACTGGAGCGTGGAAAAACCCTGAATTTTTTACACAAGATTTATATACAAATTTCCTATGTTGTCATAATCTTTCATAATGTTTGTACTTAAATAAGTATTAGAACAATTCAGATCTTCGTAGAATGTTCTGTTTTTGACAGGTTCTGTTTTCTATGTGTTGTTTGCTTATTTTGATGAATCTATGGGTAGTATCGGGGGGCATGAACCATGGAGAAGTTGGAATATAGTAGATATTACACCAATACAAATAAATAATGAGTTCACAACAGTACCAAAAGTGGTGATTTTCTTTTCTTATACTAACGGATCTCATGAGTTTTCTGTTGAGTTTTGTGTTGTGAAGTTTTCAAGTTTTGGGTAAAGATTTGATGGACTATGGAATAAGGAGTGGAAAGAGCCTAAGCTTGGGGATGCCCAAGGCACCCCAAGGTAATATTCAAGGACAACCAAGAGCCTAATCTTGGGGATGCCCCGGAAGGCATCCCCCCTCTTTCGTCTTCGTCTATCGGTAAATTTACTTGAGGCTATATTTTTATTCACCACACGATATGTGTTTTGCTTGGAGCGTCTTGTATGATATGTGTCTTTGCTTTTTAGTTTGCCACAATCATCCTTGCTGTACACACCTTTTGAGAGGGACACACATGAATCATGATTTATTAGAATACTCTATGTGCTTCACTTATATCTTTTGAGCTAGGCAATTTTGCTCTAGTGCTTCACTTATATCTTTTTAGAGCACGGCGGTGGCTTTATTTTATGGGTTTTTATCAGTTTTACCATCAGTTGTATAACACTACTTAGTTCTGCCACTAAAACTTTTCTCTACTAAAAAATGCCACTGTTCCGTTGAACACGTACTCAAAAATACCATTTTTCACCGTTACCGTCAGGTCAATGCAAGTTGACTGAAGGTAGATGACGAAAATACCCCTGATATCATTTTGCACAATCTCTCTCCATAGTGTGGGCCCACTAGTCAGGGAGTAAGGATAAATAATTTTGGAGAAAAAAGAGCGTTTTGGGGGTTCAAACCAAAGACCTCACTGTAGATGGAGGAGCATGACAACCATTCCGACGAACACAAGCATTCGTTTGAAATTAGAAATATTCTTATACTGTAATCTATCTGGACCTAACTAAACAGACCCGACCCTATTAAACCTAATCCTTTGGCCGACCTTCTGGCTACATCTGCTGGTGCCAGTTTCACCAGTTTCCCCAGCGGGAACCACAAATCCCTAGCCGCCGTCGCCTGCCTAACTCCTCAGTCCTCACCTAGCACCGTCGGTCGCCGGGCTGGCCGCCCAGCTCCAGCTTGCCCCCACTCGCCGCTGTTGCGGTGCCCCCTGCCGAGTGCCGCCATGCTGCACACCGAGTGCCACCACCCACCGCAGCTTCTGCTCTGCCTCCCGCCCAGCACCGTCACTCAACGCAGGCAGCTCCGGCGCTTCTCCCGCCTGACTCTGCAGCTCCTCCCGGGTCTTGAAGTGCAACTATTCCACGGCAATGGCGACGGACAGCAAGCTCGAATCAGAGGGTTGTGAACCTCTTTGTGTTTGTGTCGTTTTCAGGAAAATAGGCAGCCACCATGCTGAAATTTCCAGAGAAAATTAGAAAACCATGTGATCCTGCTGTCATATGTGGTGTTGCTGCCAATTAGTGTGTGACGCATCAATCGATTGGACGTGGCGGTGTGCCTCATTTGTTTATGCCTACTAGTACCAGAGAGATTGTTCCAGTCGGCTAGTCACTGTGCGGGTGATCCCAACTAACTTTCAAACCCTAGCACAACTAGCTAGCAACAAGAAAACATATGACACGCTGCTGTGTTGGCATATTATTTCGTCTAAACAATATAAGGGATATATCTCCTTGTACAACAAAAGACTTCTGTAGTTCAGTTGGTTAACCCGCACAACATGCAGGTCGTGGTGTTGGGTTCAAAACCTTGCATAGGCAATTTTCATTTTCTCTTTTCATGTGCCCGTTGCAGATGGGCCCACAAGTCAGCAAAAAGAGAGGGGAGTTGACAAACGGGATAGGGGTATTTTTGTCATCTACCTTCAGTCAACGTGCATTGACCTGACGGTAATGGTGAAAAAATGGTCTTTTTTAGCACATGTCTAATGATACAGTGGCGTTTTTGAGTAGTGAAAATTTTTAATGGCAAAACTGAGTAGTGTTATACAACCGATGGCAAAACTGATAAAAACCCTTATTTTATAGAAATTGTTGAACTCTCATGCTTCACTTATATTATTTTGAGATTCTCTCTAAACAGCATGGTAATTTGCTTTGGTTATGAATTTAGTAATAATATGATAGGCATCCAAGAGGGATATAATAAAAACTTTCATATAAAGAGCATTGAATACTATGTGAAGTTTGATTCCTTATGATTGTTTTGAGATATAAAGATGGTGATATTAGAGTCATGCTAGTGAGTAATTGTGGATTGGTAGAAATACTTGTGTTAAAGTTTGTGATTCCCGTAGCATGCACGTATGGTGAACCGTTATGTGATGAAGTCGGAGCATGATTTATTTATTGATTGTCTTCCTTATGAGTGGCTGTCGGGGACGAGCGATGGTCTTTTCCTACCAATCTATCCCCCTAGGAGCATGCACGTAGTACTTTGTTTCAATGACTAAGACTTTTGCAATAAGTATGTGAGTTCTTTATGACTAATGTTGAGTCTATGAATCATACGCACTCCCACCCTTCCACCGTTGCTAGCCTCTCTAGTACCGCGCAACTTTCGCCGGTGCCTTACACCCACCTTATACCTTCCTCAAAACAGCCACCATACCTACCTATTATGGCATTTCCATAGCCATTCTAAGATATATTGCCATGCAACTTTCCACTGTTCCGTTTATTATGACACGCTCCATCATTGTCATATTGCTTTGCATGATCATAAGATAGCTACCATGATGTTTACATGGCTTGTCCATTTTTTATGTCATTTGCAACACTAGATCATTGCACATCCCGGTACACCGCCGGAGGCATTCATATAGAGTCATATTTTGTTCTAAGTATCGAGTTGTAATTCTTGAGTTGTAAGTAAATGAAAGTGTGATGACCATCATTATTAGAGCATTATCCCATGTGAGGAAAGGATGATGGAAGCTATGATTCCCTCACAAGTTGGGATGAGGCTCCGGACTTTACAAATAATTAAAGAGGCCAAAGAAGCCCACAAAAAAAAGAGGCCAAGAATCCCACCAAAATAAAAAAAGAGAGAAAAAGAGAGGGCAATGCTACTATCCTTTTTCCACACTTGTGCTTCAAAGTAGCACCATGATCTTCATGATAGAGAGTCTCCTATGTTGTCAGTTTCATATACTAGTGGGAATTTTTCATTATAGAACTTGGCTTGTATATTCCAATGATGGGCTTCCTCAAATTGCCCTAGGTCTTCGTGAGCAAGCGAGTTGGATGCACACCCACTTAGTTTCTTTTTGAGCTTTCATAAACTTATAGCTCTAGTGCATCCGTTGCATGGCAATCCCTACTCACTCACATTGATATCTATTAATGGGCATCTCCATAGCCCGTTGATATGCCTAGTTGATGTGAGACTATCTCCTTCTTTTTTGTCTTCTCCACAACCACCATATTCTATTCCATCTATAGTGCTATATCCATGGCTCACGCTCATGTATTGCGTGAAAGTTGAAAAAGTTTGAGAACATCAAAAGTATGAAACAATTGCTTGGCTTGTCATCGGGGTTGTGCATGATTTAATACTTTGTGTGATGAAGATGGAGCATAGCCAGACTATATGATTTTGTAGGGATAACTTTCTTTGGCCATGTTATTTTGAGAAGACATGATTGCTTTATTAGTATGCTTGAAGTATTATTGTTCTTATGTCATATTAAACTTTTGTTTTGAATCTTATGGATCTGAACATTCATGCCACAATGAAGAAAATTACATGGATAAATATGTTAGGTAGCATTCCACATCAAAAATTCTGTTTTTATCATTTACCTACTCGAGGACGAGCAGGAATTAAGCTTGGGGATGCTTGATACATCAACCCTTCACCCTATATATTTACATATATTCCAAAACCCTCATAGGAGTCCACAAAAATACTTTTCCGCCGCCGCAACCTTCTATTCCCGTGAGATCCCATCTTGGGGCCTTTTCTGGCATCCTGCCGGAGGGGGATTCGATCACAGAGGGCATCTACATCAACCATATTGCCCTTCCAATGAAGCGTGAGTAGTTTACCACAGACCTACGGGCCCATAGCTAGTAGCTAGATGGCTTGTTCTCTATCTTTGATTCTCAATACCATGTTCTCCTCGATGTTCTTGGAGATCTATCCGATGTAATATTCTTTTGTGGTGTGTTTGTCGAGATTCGATGAATTGTGGATTTATGATCAACTTATCTATGAATATTATTTGAATCTTCTCTGAATTCTTATATGCATGATTTGATATCTTTGTATTTCTCTTCGAATTATTGGTTTGGTTTGGCCAACTAGATTGGTTTTTCTTGCAATGGGAGAGGTGCTTAGCTTTGGGTTCAATCTTGCGTGATTTCACCCAGTGACCAAGTAGGGTAGCGAGACACATATTGAATTGTTGCCATCGAGGATAAAAAGATGGGGTTTTCATCATATTGCTTGAGTTTATTCCTCTACATCATGTCATCTTATTTAAGGCGTTACTCCATTCTTTATGAACCTAATACTCTAGATGCATGCTGGATAGCAGTCGATTTGTGGAGTAATAGTAGTAGATGCAGGCAGGAGTCGGTCTACTTGACACGAACGTGATGCCTATATGCATAATCATTGCCTTGTATATCATCATAACTTTTCACTTTTCTATCAATTGCTCGACAGTAATTTATTCACCCACCGTATTATTTGCCTTCAAGAGAGAAGCCTCTAGTGTAACCTATGGCCCCCGGGTCTATTTTCCATCATATTTGTTTCTGATCTACTATTTTGCAATCTTTTATTTTCAGATCTATAAACCAAGAAAAACCCAAAAATATTTTATCTTTTATTTAGTTTTATCTATCTCTATCAGATCTCACCTTTGCAAGTGACCGTGAAGGGATTGACAACCCCTTTATCACGTTGGGTGCAAGTGTTTGATTGTTTGTGTAGGTGCATCTATTGGGGACTTGCGCGTTTCTCCTACTGGATTGATACCTTGGTTCTTAACCGAGGGAAATACTTATCTCTACTGTGCTGCATCACCCTTTCCTCTTCAAGGGAAAAACCAACGCAAGCTCAAGAAGTAGTAGGAAGCTGCGGCGGCCGAGAAGGCTGGGAAGGCTGATGGGCCATACTGCAAGATCCATCAGACCAAGGGCCATGATCTCCAAGAGTGTAATCAAGTTGAGCAGCTCGTCAAGAAGCAGAAGGTTGAGTACGAGAAGTGTGACAACGAGAGAGACCAAGATGGAGTTGGCGGGAAGGGCCGAGGTGGCAGAGGAAGTCGCCTCGGCAAGGTCCCTCAACATCAAGGAAAGCCTGCCAGAGGCCATGGGAAAAAGGAATGCAATGACGAGAGCGATGAAGGGGATGAAGAGGAAACCAGCGAGCAGGAGTTCCAGAAGGCCACTGACGCCCTGTGCATTGACGGAGGTGCATCCTTGCACTCCTCTCACCGCTAGGTTAAACAGTGGGCGCGTGAGGTCAATGCTGTGGAGCCAGCAGCAGATTCTCGAAAACCACTCAAGTGGCCCCGCATGCCCATCATCTTTGATGAAGAGGATCACCCTGACCGCACCATCGCGGTAGGGTGCTTGCCGTTGTTGGTTTCACCAATGATCCGCAACCTCAAGGTTAAAAGATGTTGGTTGACGGCGGGGCCAGGTTGAATCTGATTTCTCCCAAGGTTATCAGCAACCTGCAGATAACAGAAGAAGAGCTCAAGGTTACTGGCACCTTTCAAGGGATCAACCCCGGCAGGAGTCGTCCGAAGGGGAAGATCACGTTGCCAGTGACATTTGGAGGTGAATTGAATTACTGGACTGAGAAGATTGTGTTTGATGTGGTTGAACTTTCATTGCCGTACAATGGGATACTTGGATGACCTGCTCTGGCAAAGTTCATGGCGGCATCCCACTATGCCTACAACACCCTGAAGATGCCAGGACCAATGGGCATTATTTCTACCCCATCAGACAAGAAGGACACAATTATATGCGTGGACAAGATGTACCGGGACGCGGTCGCTGCCGAGGCCGCGGAAGCCGCAGTCCCCGCCAAGGAAAACAAGCAAAGGAGAAAAGCTGGCAAGGATACCGGCAAGGAATCCAGGAAGCGTGCCTCTCCGGAGTGCGCTGCACCTGTCGATGACTTACCGGAGAGTTCCACTAGCAAAAGATCCAAGGTAGCTGCACCCGCTATGAAGAAGGTCCGGGCAGGGCTGGTTGGCGCTGATGGTACATTTACTATCAGCTCCACCCTTGACGACAAATAGGAAAGCGCGCTCGTTGCCTTCCTACGGGCGAATGTCAATGTGTTTGCTTGGCAACCATCTGACATCCCCGGAGTTCCCAGGAAGGTAATTGAGCACCACCTTGCTGTCTACCCTCATGCCCGACCCGTCAAGCAGAAGGTCCGGAAGCAAGCCTTGGAGCGGCAGCAGTTCATTGCCGATGAGATCAAGAAACTTGAAGATGCTGGTTTGGTCAGAGGAGTATTGCATCCAACATGGTTGGCAAATCTAGTGGTAGTGCGCAAGGCGAATGGGAAGTGGAGGCTTTGCATAGATTTCACAGACCTAAATAAAGCATGCCCGAAGGACCCATTCCCCTTGCCGCGCATCGATCAGATTGTGGATTCCACCTCTGGATGTGACCTGCTTTCCTTCTTGGATGCCTACTCCGGGTACCACCATATTTTCATGTCCAAGGAAGATGAAGAGAAGACCACGTTCATAACCCCATGCGGCACGTACTGCTTTGTACGGATGCCCTTTCAGTTAAAGAGCGCTGGGTCCACTTTTGCAAGAGCAGTGCAAATTGGTTTTGAGTCTCAGCTGCATAGGAATATTGAAACTGACATGGATGACATAGTGATCAAAAATCCTCAGATCACACACGAGAGGGAAGAATGGAGAGATGAAGGAAATATGCCCTAGAGGCAATAATAAAGTTGTTATTTATATTTCCTTATATCATGATAAATGTTTATTATTCATGCTAGAATTGTATTAACTGGAAACTTAATACATGTGTGAATACATAGACAAAACAAAGTGTCCCTAGTATGCCACTACTTGACTAGCTCGTTTATCAAAGATGGTTAAGTTTCCTGACCATAGACATGTGTTGTCATTTGATGAACGGGATCACATCATTAGGAGAATGATGTGATGGACAAGACCCATCCGTTAGCTTAGCATAATGATCGTTAAGTTTATTGCTATAGCTTTCTTCATGACTTATACATATTCCTCTGACTATGAGATTATGCAACTCCCGAATACCGGAGGAACACTTTGTGTGCTATCAAATGTCACAACGTAACTGGGTGATTATAAAGATGCTCTACAGGTGTCTCCGATGGTGTTTGTTGATTTGGCATAGATCGAGATTAGGATTTGTCACTCCGATTGTCGGAGAGGTGTCTCTGGGCCCTCTCGGTAATGCACATCATATGAAGCCTTGCAAGCAATGTGACTAATGAGTTAGTTACGGGATGATGCATTACAGAACGAGTAAAGAGACTTGCCGGTAACGAGATTGAACTAGGTATGAAGATACCGACGATCGAACCTCGGGCAAGTAACAAACCGATGACAAAGGGTACAACATATGTTGTTATGCGGTTTGACCAATAAAGATCTTCGTAGAATATGTAGGACCCAATATGAGCATCCAGGTTCCGCTATTGGTTATTTACCGGAGAAGTGTCTCGGTCATGTCTACATAGTTCTCGAACCCGTAGGGTCCGCACGCTTAACGTTCGATGACGATTTGTATTATGAGTTATGTGATTTGATGACCGAAGTTTGTTCGGAGTCCCGGATGAGATCACGGACATGATGAGGAGTCTCGAAATGGCCGAGAGGTAAAGATTCATATATTGGAAGGCTATATTCGGACATCAGAAAGGTTCCGAGTGATTCGGGTATTTTTCGGAGTACCGGGGAGTTACGGGAATTCACTGGGAGAAGTAATGGGCCTTATTGGGCCATACGGGAAATAGGAGGCAACAGCCAGGAGGTGGCGCCCCCCCCCCCAAGCCCAGTCCGAATTGGACAAGGGGTTTGGGGCGCGGCCCCCCTCTCCCTTCCTTCCCCCTTCTCCTTTAGGTGGAAACCTACTAGGACTTGGAGTCCTAGTAGGATTCCCCTCCTCCTGGCGCGCCCTACAGGGCCGGCCAGCCTCCTCCCTCTCTCCTTTATATACGGGGAGGGGGCCACCCCATAGACACACACGTTGATTGTTTTTAGCCGTGTGCGGTGCCCCCCTCCACAGATTTCCACCTCGGTCATATTTTCGGAGAGCTTAGGCGAAGCCCTGCCGGAATCACTTCATCATCACCATCACCACGCCGTTGTGCTGACGAAACTCTCCTTCGGCCTCAACTGGATCAAGAGTTCAAGGGACGTCACCGAGCTGAACCACGGATGTGCCGTACGTTCGGTACTTGGATCGGTTGGATCGTGAAGACGTTCGACTACATCAACCGCGTTACTAAACACTCCCGCTTTCGGTCTACGAGGGTACGTGGACACACTCTCCCCGCTCGTTGCTATGCTTCTCCTAGATAGATACTGCGTGATCGTAGGAAATTTTTGAAATACTACATTCCCCAACAGTGGCATCCGAGCCAGGTCTATGCGTAGATGTTATATGCACGAGTAGAACACAAAGAGTTGTGGGTGATAATAGTCATACTGCTTACTAGCATGTCATACTTTGATTCGGCGGTATTGTTGGATGAAGCGGCTCAGACCGACATTACGCGTACACTTATGCGAGACTGGTTCTACCAACGTGTTTCGCACATAGGTGGCTAGTGGGTGTCAGTTTCTCCAACTTTAGTTGAATCAAGTGTGACTACGCCCGGTCCTTGTTGAAGGTTAAAATAGCACACTTGACGAAAAATCGTTGTGGTTTTGATGCGTAGGTAAGAACGGTTCTTGCTCAGCCCGTAGCAGCCACGAAAAACTTGCAACAACAAAGTAGAGGACGTCTAACTTGTTTTTGCAGGGCATGTTGTGATGTGATATGGTCAAGACATGATGCTATATTTTATTGTATGAGATGATCATGTTTTGTAACAGAGTTATCGGCAACTGGCAGGAGCCATATGGTTGTCGATTTATTGTATGCAATGCAATCGCCATGTAATTGTTTTTACTTTATCACTAAGCGGTAGCGATAGTCGTAGAAGCAATAGTTGGCGAGACGACAACGACGCTACGATGGAGATCAAGGTGTCAAGCCAGTGACGATGGTGATCATGACGGTGCTTTGGAGATGGAGATCAAAGGCACAAGATGATGATGGCCATATCATATCACTTATATTGATTGCATGTGATGTTTATCCTTTATACATCTTATTTTGCTTAGTACGGTGGTAGCATTATAAGATGATCCCTCACTAAATTTCAAGGTATAAGTGTTCTCCCTGAGTATGCACTGTTGCGAAAGTTCTTCGTGCTGAGACACCACGTGATGATCGGGTGTGATAGGCTCTACGTTCAAATACAGCGGGTGCAAGCTAGTTTTGCACACGTAGAATACTCGGGTTAAACTTGACAAGCCTAGCATATGCAGATATGGCCTCGGAACACTGAGACCGAAAGGTCGAACGTGAATCATATAGTAGATATGATCAACATAGAGATGTTCACCATTGAAAACTACTCCATCTCACGTGATGATCGGACATGGTTTAGTTGATTTGGATCACGTGATCACTTAGATGATTAGAGGGATGTCTATCTAAGTGGGAGTTCTTAAGTAATATGATTAATTGAACTTTAATTTATCATGAACTTAGTCCTGGTTGTATTTGCAAATTATGTTGTAGATCAATAGCTCGCGTAAAGCTCCCCTATTTTATTTTTGATATGTTCCTGGAGAAAACTAAGTTGGAAGACAATAGTAGCAATGATGCGGACTGGTTTCGTGATCTGAGGATTATCCTCGTTGCTGCACAGAAGAATTATGTCATTGATGCACCGCTAGGTGACAGACCTATTGCAGGAGCAGATGCAAACGTTATGAACGTTTAGCAAGCTTGATATGATGACTACTTGATAGTTTAGTGCGCCATGATTTATGGCTTAGAATCGGGACTTCAAAAATGTTTTGAACGCCACGGAGCATATGAGATGTTCCAAGAGCTGAAATCGGTATTTCAGACTCATGCCCGTGTCGAGAGGTATGAGACCTCTGACAAATACTTTGCCTACAAGATGGAGGAGAATAGCTCAACCAGTGAGCATATGCTCAGAATGTCTGGGTACTACAATCGCTTGAATCAAGTGGGAGTTAATCTTCCAGATAAAATAGTGATTGACAGAATTCTCTAGTCACTATCACCAAGTTACTAGAACTTCGTGATGAACTATAATATGCAAGGGATGAATAAGACAATTCCCGAGCTCTTCGTGATGCTAAAGGCTACGGAGGTAGAGATCAAAAGGGAGCATCAAGTGTTGATGGTTAACAAGACCACTAGTTTCAAGAAAAAAGGCAAAGGGAAGAAGGGGAACTTCAAGAAGAATAGCAAGCAAGTTGCTACTCCCGGGAAGAAGCCCAAGTCTGGACCTAAGCCTGAAACTGAGTGCTTCTACTGCAAAGGGACTGGTCACTGGAAGCAGAACTGCCCCAAGTATTTGGCGGATAAGAAGGATGGCAAAGTGAACAAAAGTATATTTGATATACATGTTATTGATGTGTATTTTACTAGTGTTCATAGTAGCCCCTGGGTATTTGATACTGGTTCAGTTGCTAACATTAGTAACTCGAAACAGGAGTTGCAAAATGAACAGAGACTAGTTAATGACGAGGTGACAATGTGTGTTGGAAGTGATTCCAAGGTTGATAAGATCACCATCGCACACTCCCTCTACCTTCGGGATTAGTGTTGGACCTAAATAAATGTTATTTGGTGTTTGCGTGAGCATGAATATGATTGGATCATGTTTATTGCAATACGGTTATTCATTTAAGTCAGAGAATAATTGTTGTTCTGTTTAAATGAATAAAACCTTCTATGGTCATACACTCAATATAAATGGTTTATTGAATCTCGATCGTAGTGATACACATATTCATAATATTGAAGCCAAAAGATACAAAGTTAATAATGATAGTGCAACTTATTTCTGGCACTGCCGTTTAGGTCATATTGGTGTAAAGCGCATGAAGAAACTCCATGCTGATGGGCTTTTGGAATCACTTGATTGTGAATCACTTGATACTTGCGAACCATGCCTCATGGGCAAGATGACTAAAACTCCGTTCTCCGGAACAATGGAACGAGCAACTGACTTATTGGAAATAATACATACTGATGTATGCGGTCCGATGAGTGTTGAGGGTCGCGGTGGGTATCATTATTTTCTGACCTTCACAGATGATTTGAGCAGATATGGGTATATCTACTTGATGAAACATAAAGTCTGAAACATTTGAAAAGGTCAAAGAATTTCAGAGTGAAGTAGAAAATCATCGTAACAAGAAAATAAAGTTTCTATGATTTGATCGCGGAAGCGAATATTTGAGTTACGAGTTTGATCTTCATTTAAAACAATGTGGAATAGTTTCACAACTCACGCCATCTGGAACACCACAGCGTAATGGTGTGTCCAAACGTTGTAACCGTACTTTATTAGATATGGTGTGACCTATGATGTCTCTTACCGATTTACCACTATCGTTTTGGGGTTATGCATTAGAGACAGCTGCATTCACGTTAAATAGGGCACCATCTAAATCCGTTGAGACGACACCATATGAACTGTGGTTTGGCAAGAAACCTAAGCTGTTGTTTCTTAAAGTTTGGGGCTGCGATGCTTATATGAAAAAGCTTCAACCTCATAAGCTCGAACCCAAATCGGAGAAATACGTCTTCATAGGATACCCAAAGGAGACTGTTGGGTACACCTTCTATCACAGATCCGAAGGCAAGATATTCGTTGCTAAGAATGGATCCTTTCTAGAGAATGAGTTTCTCTCGAAAGAAGTGAGTGGGAGGAAAGTAGAACTTGATGAGGTAATTGTACCTTCTCCCGAATTGGAAAGTAGTTTATCACATAAATCAGTTCCAGTGATGCCTACACCAATTAGTGAGGAAGTTAATGATGATGATCATGAAACTTCGGATCAAGTTGCTACCGAACCTCGTAGGTCAACCAGAGTACGTTCCGCACCAGAGTGGTACGGTAATTCTGTTCTAGAAGTCATGTTACTAGACCATGACGAACCTACGAACTATGAGGAAGCGATGATGAGCCCAGATTCCGCGAAATGGCTTGAGGCCATGAAATCTGAGATGGGATCCATGCATGAGAACAAAGTGTGGACTTTGGTTGACTTGCCCGATGATCGGCAAGCCATTGAGAATAAATGGATCTTCAAGAGGAAGATAGACGCTGATAGTAGTGTTACTATCTACAAAGCTCGACTTGTCGCAAAAAGGTTTTCGACAAAGTTCAAGGTGTTGACTACGATGAGATTTTCTCACTCGTAGCGATGCTTAAGTATGTCTGAATCATGTTAGCAATTGCCACATTTTATGAAATCTGGCAAATGGATGTCAAAAACTACATTCCTTAATGGAATTTTTAAAGAAGAAGTTGTATATATTGCAACCAGAAGGTTTTGTCAATCCTAAAGGTGCTAACAAAATATGCAAGCTCCAGCAATCCATCTATGAACTGGTGCAAGCATCTCGGAGTTGGAATATACGCTTTGATGAAAGCATATGGTTTTATACAGACTTACGGTGAAGCCTGTATTTACAAGAAAGTGAGTGGGAGCTTTGTAGCATTTCTAATATTATATGTGGATGAAATATTGTTGATTGGAAATGATATAGAATTTCTGGATAGCATAAAAGGACACTTGAATAAGAATTTTTCAATAAAAAGGACCTCGGTTAAGCTGCTTAAGTATTGAGCATCAAGATCTATAGGGATAGATCAAGACGCTTAATAGGACTTTCACAAAGCACATACCTTGACAAGATTTTGAAGAAGTTCAAAATGGATCAGTCAAAGAAGGAGTTCTTGTCTGTGTTACAAGGTGTAAAATTGAGTAAGACTCAAAACTCGACCACGGCAGAAGATAGAAAGAGAATGAAAGTCATTCCCTATGCCTCAGTCATAGGTTCTATAAAGTATGCCATACTATGTACCAGACCAATTGTGTGCCTTGCTATGAGTTTAGCAAGGAGGTACGATAGTGATCCAGGGATAGATCACTGGATAGCGGTCAAAGTTATCCTTAGTTACCTAAGAGGACTAAGGAAATATTTCTCGGCTATGGAGGTGATAAAAGAGTTCGTCGTAAAAGGTTACATCGATGCAAGCTTTTACACCGATCCAGATGACTCAGAGCCTCAATCTGGATACATATTGAAAGTGGGAGCAATTAGCAAGAGTAGCTCCGTGCAGAGCATTGTAGACATAGAAATTTGCAAAATACATAACGGATCTGAATGTTGCAGACCCGTAGACTAAAATTTATCTCACAAGCAAAACATGATCACACCTTAGTGCTCTTGGGTGTTAATCACATAGCAATGTGAACTAGATTATTGACTCTAGTAAACCCTTTGGGTGTTGTTCACATGGCGATGTGAACTATGGGTGTTAATCACATAAAGATGTGAACTATTGGTGTTAAATCACATGGCGATGTGAACTAGATTATTGACTCTAGTGCAAGTGGGAGACTGAAGGAAATATGCCCTAGAGGCAATAATAAAGTTGTTATTTATATTTCCTTATATCATGATAAATGTTTATTATTCATGCTAGAATTGTATTAACCGGAAACTTAATACATGTGTGAATACATAGACAAAACAAAGTGTCCCTAGTATGCCTCTACTTGACTAGCTCATTTATCAAAGTTTGTTAAGTTTCCTGACCATAGACATGTGTTGTCATTTGATGAATGGCATCACATCATTAGGAGAATGATGTGATGGACAAGACCCATCCATTAGCTTAGCATAATGATCGTTAAGTTTATTGCTATAGCTTTCTTCATGACTTATACATATTCCTCTGACTATGAGATTATGCAACTTCCGAATACCGGAGGAACACTTTGTGTGCTATCAAACGTCACAACGTAACTGGGTGATTATAAAGATGTTCTACAGGTGTCTCCGATGGTGTTTGTTGAGTTGGCATAGATCGAGATTAGGATTTGTCACTCCGATTGTCGGAGAGGTATCTCTGGGCCCTCTCGGTAATGCACATCATATGAAGCCTTGCAAGCAATGTGACTAATGAGTTAGTTACGGGATGATGCATTACGGAACGAGTAAAGAGACTTGCCGGTAACGAGATTGAACTAGGTATGATGATACCGACGATCGAACCTCGGGCAAGTAACATACCGATGACAAAGGGAACAACGTATGTTGTTATGCGGTTTGACCGATAAAGATCTTCGTAGAATATGTAGGAGCCAATATGAGCATCCAGGTTCCGCTATTGGTTATTGACCGGATAAGTGTCTCGGTCATGTCTACATAGTTCTCGAACCCGTAGGGTCCGCACGCTTAACGTTCGATGACGATTTGTATTATGAGTTATGTGATTTGATGACCGAAGTTTGTTCGGAGTCCCGGATGAGATCACGGACATGACGAGGAGTCTCAAAATGGTCGAGAGGTAAAGATTCATATATTGGAAGGCTATATTCGGACATCAGAAAGGTTCCGAGTGATTCGGGTATTTTTCGGAGTACCGGGGAGTTACGGGAATTCACTGGGAGAAGTAATGGGCCTTATTGGGCCATACGGGAAATAGGAGGCAACAACCAGGAGGTGGCGCACGCCCCCCCCCCCAAGCCCAGTCCGAATTGGACAAGGGGTTTGGGGGCGCGGCCCCCCTCTCCCTTCCTCCCCCCTTCTCCTTTAGGTGGAAACCTACTAGGACTTGGAGTCCTAGTAGGATTCCCCTCCTCCTGGCGCGCCCTACAGGGCCGTCCAGCCTCCTCCCTCTCTCCTTTATATACGGGGAGGGGGGCACCCCATAGACACACAAGTTTATTGTTTTTAGCCGTGTGCGGTGCCCCCCTCCACAGATTTCCACCTCGGTCATATTTTCGGAGAGCTTAGGAGAAGCCCTGCCGGAATCACTTCATCATCACCGTCACCACGCCGTCGTGCTGACGAAACTCTCCTTCGGCCTCAACTAGATCAAGAGTTCGAGGGACGTCACCGAGATGAACGTGTGCAGATCGCGAAGGTGCCGTACATTCGGTACTTGGATCGGTTGGCTCGCAAAGACGTTCGACTACATCAACCGCGTTACTAAACGCTTCCGCTTTTGGTCTACGAGGGTATGTGGACACACTCTCCCCGCTCGTTGCTATGCTTCTCCAAGATAGATCTTGCGTGATCGTAGGAAATTTTTGAAATACTACGTTCCCCAACAAGAGCTCCACCCCACCGTAACCCTAGCCGCCACACCTCCGGTGATCTCCACCCCTAACCCTGGAAATCACCATCCAACCCACCCATTCTCTCCGGCGTTCTGGTTTACCCCCTTGGGGTCTCATCTCCATTGCGGTTCAGGCTTCCATTGCTCTTGGTTTTGATTTCTCTCATGGGATGGGTCTCTCGCAAGAGATCTGGAGATCCATGAGGCGTACGGTGCATCCCACCGAGGATTCTGGTCATTTCATCATGGTGGTATCCTTTGCAAGGCATAATTTCCGCTTGACTGAAGAGAATGTTGCACTAGCTCTTGAGGCGGCGATTGGTGGATATTGTTCTTCCTTGAAGGTATCATGTTTACGAGATCGTGTATTCTCTTTCCATGTGTCATGTAAAGAGGTTGGTTTTTTCATCTTGCATCAACGCAATCATGTCTGCCCTCAATTCAAGTGTCATTTTCATCTCTGGGGGCATGGAGGGCCTGACTGGTTTAAGGAGTTTAAATCTTGGCAAATTGAATGCAATGATGAATGGATTCTAGTTAGCCCGTCTAAGCGTAGGGCGCGACTAGGTTTAGCTGCCATGTTGCATGCCCCTGCAAAATCTTCATTGCGTTCCAAGGATGTTAATCATCCTCGCAAGAATTTGCGATTTGCTATGTTCCTTAATTATGATGCATGCAAAGGTTATCTTTACAATGCTACAGCTGAGGAAATTACTATAGTTCAGCATGATGCAGGGTATACACTGGATCCACAGGAATTGGTAGTTTCACATGACACGTTATCGTCTCCAGAACATGCAAATCCCTCTAATTCTTTCGGATGATGATTCTGAAGATGACGGGCTGTGTTCTATCCCTCCTAGTACCTTATTGGGCCCTGGCTCCTCAGTAAGCCCGGTACGATCGCTCAGCACGTCTCCTTTGGAAGTTGTTCGTGACCTGCACGGTTTAGATGAACTCATAGAGGAAATTGCGGCACAAGTTTGGGACTGCCCACGTTGCTTGGGCATGGGACATACCTTGGATAGGTGCACAAACAAAGTCCGTTATCATCGCTGCTTCTGGCTCGGTCACATTAAAAAAGGTTGCACGAGGTCACCTCCTAATTTAAAGGTTTGGGTTCCCAAACGCAGTAGCCCAACTACCAAGCTTGAGTCTTGCGCCTTCAAGCATACCACCCCGGACCCTTCGTGCTCCCAAACAGTGCAAAGATCCCCTGCCAAAACCGATGATTCCCCTGCTCTGCAGCCTGCTTATTCCCCACCCCCATCTTCAAGCCGCGCGCCACCCAATAGCTGTGAGCCGCCTCCTCAACAATCATCCATGGCGAACTACGAGCTGGATCCACGACGTTTCTTGCCGGCGGGTCATGACATTGTCGATGCTGGCCCTCATCGACTGCCGCTCACGTTCTACACTCTGGCTCGCCCCCCTCCCCGCCGCCATGAATCCTACATGGTGGGGATCATTGACCCCCTGCCACAACTAGAGGATGTGCCTCTCCTTCGTCAGCAAGTCCGAGACTTCATCATCGACGAGCTCCAGTTGCCGGTACTATCTTCCCAAACTTGGTTTCAAGGTGTTGGACTATATCAGATGCAAGACCAACTTATCCGTAGTGCTCTGGTCAATCACGCACCTTGGACGCTCGGTTTAGACCAGCATGGGGAGGAGATTTTTGTTAGGTTCATTAACCATGATGATGGTGAGGGTTTTAGAGCATTGCAAGGGCACAGAACTGGTTGGCTCATGTTTATTGGAGTCCCCCTAGATTACTGTAATGATGAGATCCTGGTAGAGGTTGTGGGTACTTTTGGTCAGTTCCATTATTGGAATCATGAGGATGATCGTTTGGTCCGTTCTTTGGTCTATGCTTCCTTTCCTGACAATCTGCTTGTACCAAGAGATGTTGTTTTTCGTAAGTTTGCCAATATTGGAGGTGTTGTTGTCTCATGGACTGCATCTTGCCACATCTTAACTGCGGCCTTTGCCGAGCAGCTGCCTCAGGATGAGGATGTGATGCCCCTGGATGGTAATCCTCACCCGATGCCTGGACAACTTCAACCAAATGAGAATTTTTGGGCAGTGCCACCTTACCCTGCGCTTGGATGGAATGATGTGCTGCAACCCTTGCACCAGGATCAACAACAGCATCACCAGGAGGATCAGCAAGATGGATGGGGCCAGCCTTGGCAGGACCCAGTTGAGGAACCTGCAAATGATCAACCACAGGTACAGCAAGACCAAGCCTCCATGGTTTTGAATCCATCAATGGGCTCCAATGATTCCTCTCAATTGGGCAACCAGATTGTTGTTGATGGGCCTCCTTTGGGCCAGCTTAATGCACCTCAGCCAGTACAAGTGGGAGTTGGGCTGGATGGCCCACTCAACCAGCAACAAGAGGGAGAAGCTCATGCTGTGGAGGAGGTGAACATTGCTCAGCCTCAGATACATCATGCAGAAGTTCAGGTTGAAGAAAACTTTCAGAATGACCAAGTTGTTGAGGACCATGTGGAAGAGGGCCAGCTTTTGTAGGATCTTGCAGTGCCAGAACACAATAACAATCTTGCTATTGTCCCATACCAGCCACCACTGCAGCCACCTCTCTTTGTTGGTGCAGCTAGAATTGTCTATGGCCCAATACTGCCACCTGAGATGATCTGGCAAAGAACTTTTGAGTCTCTGTTACCCAGCTTTCTATCTTCAAAAGTGCCCAGGGAGTTGCCACTACAGACTGACATTGTTTCATTGAAGAGATCCTAGTTGCAAGCGTTCCATGAAGAGATGCACTTCTCTTGGCCTCCAGTTTAGTCTCATAGCCAACAACACTTTTTGCCTCTACTACCTTTCCCTTCCAGGCCTGTTGCACGCAAGTTGACTTTTGGTGATGATCCAAGCAAGCTTTCTCAGCAATCGACGTCACTTCAAGGCCCATCTGACAGTGATTTGCAGCCTACACCTCCTTTTCTGAGTGCACCTTCTGTCAAGAAGAGGGCCAAGAAGCCAAAGATCCTGGTGGCTCCCCGTTCTGATTTCTCTGATAGGAGAATGACCCAAAGTGCTGCTAAACTGCAAGGCTACAAGCCTACATCTGCTATCCCAGTCAAGCCACGGCCGCCACGTCAGCCACGAGCTAAGAAGCCCAAGATCCAGGAGGTCCATGATCATCAACCCAGCCCCAAGGTGACAGAAGATGGCCCTGCCCTGATACCAATCAATGTTATGCAGAATCTTGGTGCTTCTTTGGGCATCCCGCCTGAGATAGTGGAGCAGCTTATGGCTAAGCCCAAGCAGACCCAACACACCAATGTGCCCAATGATAAGTGAAACAGCTTGGTATAATCCAGGGAGGCAGGCCCCTTGTCCTGTCATATATTTTCTTTTGGCTTTCTCTAATGTTCTGTCAGACTTGTGTGTGTGTGTGTGCTCAGTGGGTCTTGCTGTTGATATAAACTACCAACTTCAGTGTTATGGTCATGATATTTGGCAGTATTATTATGTGATACTGTGTATGGCCCTTTATCTTATCAAGTTTTACAATGTGTGCATCTGTTAATAAAGATTGGAAAGTGCTCTGTTGGAATGTCAGAGGTCTGAATTCTGAAGTTAGACAGAGGGTTGTCAGGGCCAAAATAGAAGAAAGTCAATGTTCTGTTATCTGTTTGCAGGAAACAAACTGTGATTTGTTTGACCAAAGAGCTATTAGAAAATTATGTCCCAAAAGA
The DNA here is from genome assembly GCA_011799875.1 of Thinopyrum elongatum. Classification (NCBI taxonomy): domain Eukaryota; kingdom Viridiplantae; phylum Streptophyta; class Magnoliopsida; order Poales; family Poaceae; genus Thinopyrum; species Thinopyrum elongatum. The sequence continues at coordinate 243,329,496 of CM022299.1, read as the reverse complement.
TTTGATAACTTTGCCCATTCACCCTTTGTGGGTGCTTCTGGGGGTATTTTAGTGTTGTGGTGTTCTTCTACTTTAACTAGAGCTCTAGTTGAAGTTCAAAGCTTTGGTATTATCATAAATTTCATTTCAGCCCATAATAACCAAAGCTGGACTTTGGTGAATGTTTATGGGCCTTGTCAGGGAGAGTTAAGAGATGCTTTTGTGCACTGGTTATACCACATCTAGATCCCACAAGATGATCTTTGGTTATTCTTAGGTGACTTTAATTTCATCCGATCAGTGGAAAATAGGAATATGTCAGGGTGATATTAATGATATGTTCATTTTCAATGAAATCATTGGACATCTAGGCCTTATTGAATTGCCTTTGAAGGGTAGATCATACACATGGTCTAATATGCAGGAATCACCTCTGTTGGAGCAGCTGGATTGGTTTTTTACCACACCAACATGAACTGGGGAATACCCTAATACCATGGTGTACCCCCTAGCTAAGACTAGCTCTGATCATGTACCCTGTGTGGTCTCTATCTCAACTTCCATACCCAAAGCAAAGGTTTTTTGTTTTGAGAATTATTGGGTGGACATGCCTGGGTTCTTGGAATGTGTTCAACACTCTTGGTCTATTCCCACAAAAAAGACAAACTCAGCAGCCATCCTAACTAAAAAATTTAAAACTTTAAGGACTGATCTCAGGAAATGGCATACAGGTCTCTCAAGGTTAAAATTACAGATGAAGGCTTGTAATGCAGTTATTCTAGCCTTTGATAATTTGGAAGAACAAAGACCCCTATCTAGGCCAGAATTCAATTTCAGAAAGATTGTAAAGCTGCATCTGGAGGAGCTTTTACATCTCCAGTTTATTTACTGGAAACAAAGATGCACCATCAGATGGATTAAAGTGGGTGAGGAGAACTCTAAGTTTTTCCAAGCAATGGCAACTAAAAGGTTTAGGAGAAACACAATCTCTAGCCTAATTAATGAAGATGGTTTGTCAGTGTCCTCTCACAATGAGATGGCTGGATTACTTTGGTCCTCATATAAAGATAGAATGGGAATATCTTTTGGAATTGATATGCTCTTTGACCTGGAGGATTTGATTCAGCCTGTCCCTGGGCTTGAAGGTCTGTCAGAGCCTTTCTCAAAGGAGGAAATATATGAGGTCTTAAAGCACTTGCCACAGGACAGAGCACCAGGACCAGATGGTTTTACTAGATTGTTTGTAAAGAGGCGTCGGCATATAATTAAGGATGATTTTCTCAAGCTACTCATTGACTTCTATGAAGGAAGAATTTCTCTTCAAAGCATAAATGGATCCCTGGTTACCCTCATCCCAAAGGTTTTATCACCAGAAGGACCAAATGATTATAGGCCAATCTCCCTCACAAACACATGCCTCAAATTTCTCACTAAGCTCCTAGCAAATAGACTACAGAAAATTATTCTTACATGCATCCATAAAAACCAATATGGTTTTCTTAAGTCCAGATCAATTCAAGACTACATTGCTTGGAGTTTGGAATATATCCATCAGTGCCATCAATCTAAGTGACCAATACTCATCCTAAAGCTTGATTTTGCTAAAGCTTTTGACACTGTTGAACATGATATGATCTTGCTCATGCTGAAATATAAGGGTTTTGATGCCAAATGGATTGGTTGGATTAAGGAACTCCTTTCCTCTGGATCATCTTCCATCCTTCTCAATGGTGTTCCAGGCAAACAGTTCATTTGTAAAAGAGGAGTCAGGCAAGGGGATCCATTATCACCTCTCCTCTTTGTTATTGCTACTGATTTGCTGCAGTCTGTAGTCAATAAAATGCTCCAACAAGGCTTCCTTTCACTGCCAATTCCATCTAATGATCCTGAATTTCCAATTGTTCAATATGCTGATGATACTTTGCTCATAGTTCAAGCTGATGAGGCCCAATTGATAGCTCTCAAAGAAATGTTGATTGGTTTTTCTAAATCAACTGGATTAAAAGTGAACTTCCACAAATCTTGCATTTTGCCCATAAATGTTACACCTGATGAAACCAACAGGTTGACTGCAGTTTTTGGTTGTCGAGTTGGGACTCTGCCCTTCACTTATCTGGGCCTGCCTGTGGGCACTACCAAACCCACAGTTCAAGATCTGGTTCCTGTTGTTGATAGAGTGGAAAGAAGACTCTTTGCTAGTTCTGCATTGTTGTCCCAGGGTGCTAGACTGCAGTTATTACAGTCAGTTCTTTCCTCTATGCCTATATATTTTCTTTGTAGTCTCAGTCTACCTGCTGCTATTATAAAACAATTGGAAAAAATAATTAGGCAATGCTTATGGAGAGGAAATTCTAATACCCCAAAGCAATCTTTGGCAGCTTGGCCAATGGTCTGCAGGCCAAAAGATAAAGGAGGCATGGGTATCATCAACCTTGCAGTGCAGAACAAAGCCTTGCTTACTAAACATCTCCACACATTTTACAACAAGGCTGATATCCCTTGGGTGCTCTGATCTGGGACACTTACTATAATGGAGTGGTTCCCCATGCAATAGTGCAGTGTGGCTCCTCATGGTGGAGGGACATCATGAAGTTAAATGAGATCTATAGATCACATTCTGTCATCACAATCAATGATGGAAATAGTTCACTTTTCTGGCATGATATTTGGAAACTAAATGGACGTCACACACCTATCAAGGAGAGGTTCCCAAGACTCTTCTCATTTGCACTTGATGATAAAATTTCAGTTAAGGACTTTGTGCAAGATATTGACATTACCACCTATTTCCAACTGCCTCTATCTCATGAAGTAATGGATGAGCTGGTCTCTCTTAGTACTGCTTTACAAGGCTTGCAGAGGAATCCCCATGAGCCTGATTCCTAGTCATGGACACCTGGTAAAGGTACCTACACTGCCAAGAGCTTTTATGCAATGATGCATGCAACTTTACCTGATGATGACCCTTGCAAATGGATCTGGAAGAGCAAGTGTACTATGAAAATCAAGGTCTTTGCATGGTTGATGCTCAATGACAGGCTCAACACGAGAGACATGCTTCTTAGAAGGCACTGGAGGTCTGAGGAAGATAATAACTTTTGCCCCATGTGTGTGGCTCAGTTACTTGAAGATAGAGACCACCTATTCTTCAAGTGCATGTTCAGTATCAGGGTTTGGAACTACCTGCAGATCCAATGGTATGCAGGGTTATCTACCAGAGAATGTATTCTGGCTGCTAAGAGGGGTTTTCAAAAACCTTTTTTCTTCGAAGTAGTCTACCTTGCAGCATGGAGTATCTGGACTACGAGGAACGACCAAATTTTCAGGCACATCAGACCAACTTTTGGTGGATGGAAGGCTAAGTTTATTCATGACATCACCTTGCACTCCCACAGGATGAAAGCTTCAATCAAACCCCTACTGCTTCAATGGATCAATGCTCTGCCATGATCCAGCAACCTTGGTTGTATTTTGTATATTTGTAAATATCTTGATGTAAATAGGTAGGTCCTCTAACACCTAGCTAGTTATTTTATTTGGCGTTTTTTGTTTTACTGTAAGACTTGGTGCCTGGAGTTTTAATAAATGGCTGTGGGGCTTTTGCCTCACAGTGTTCAGTCAAAAAAAGACATAGTGGTCAAAACCAAGCACAAATCAACTCTCATTCAGGACTTGGAAGAGACCTTTGCAAATCTGCGCGAGATCAACTTGAAGCTAAACCCAGAGAAGTGTGTGTTTGGTGTTCCTTCGGACAAGGTACTTGGCTTCTTCGTGTCCCACCGGGGGATAGAGGCCAACCCTGACAAGATCAAGGTGATCGAGCAGATTCAAGCACCCAAGACAGTTAAAGATGTGAGACATTTGACTGGATGTGTTGCTGCGCTGAGCAGGTTCATTTCCAAGTCTGCCGAGCGCACCTTGACGTTCTTCAAAATCTTGAAGAAGGCAGGGCCCATGGAGTGGACCCCAGAGGCGGATGCCGCGCTGCAAGATTTGAAGACCTACATTTCCTCTGTTCCCACCCTAGTCGCTCCTAAACCACAAGAGCCATTGTTGCTATACCTAGAGGCAACCAATCAAGTGGTTAGTGCAGCACTGGTGGCCCAGCGGGAAGTAGATAAAGGAGCAGCCGCGACTACCGCCCCCTCTAGAGAGGAAAGTGAACTTGTTCTGAAAGATCAGGTGCAGATCAGGACAAAGAGGAGCGGGGCAACAGAGACAATTCCAGGATCATGGCAAGGAAGAAGGTGGTGCAGCGGCCAGTGTACTTTGTCAGCTCCCTACTGCAGGGGGCTAGATCAAGGTATTCTGGCATGCAAAAGTTGATCTTTGGCCTCATCATGGCCTCAAGGAAACTACGCCACTACTTCCAAGCCCACGAGATCACGGTTGTCACCCGTTTCCCCTTGCAACACATACTGAGGAACCCTGAGGCCACTGGTAGAATAGTGGAATGGGCTTTGGAGTTATCAAGCTTTGGTTTGAAGTTTGAGAGCACATCAACTATTCAAAGCAGGGCATTGGCGGAGTTCATTGTAGAATGGACACCACCTCCAGATGAAGAGACGTCGGAGACAGTTATCCCCAGCAAGGAAGCGCCCCAAGAATAGATCATGTACTTTGATGGTGCCTTCTCCCTACAAGGTGCAGGAGCTGGCGTGCTTCTCATCGCACCCAGTGGGGAGCACCTCAAGTACGTGGTTCAAATGCATTTTCTCCGGGAGAAGGCTACCAACAACACTGCAGAATATGAAGGACTCCTTGCCGGGCTCAGGATCACAACAGAACTGGGAATCAAGAAGTTGATCATTTGAGGAGACTCACAGCTTGTGGTGAGGCAAGTGAACAAGGATTATCAAAGTCCATTGATGGAGGCATACATGGAGGAAGTGAGAAAGCTGGAGGAGCGCTTTGACGGATTGCAAACAGAGCACGTACCCCGTGCGGAAAACAGCATTGCTGATCATCTGTCAAAGTGCGCTGCACAAAAGCTTCCTATGGAACTAGGGACATTTGTTCTCCACCTGACTCAGCCCTCTGTATCCCCGGCAACAATGGCCAGAAAGAGGAGGAAACTGGACTCTGGCAAGCCCCTCCCAAAGAGCTTTCAGAAGCCCCCGGCAGAGAGGTTGGCAGGAACAACTCCACTTCGGTTGGCGAGCAGCACCCTCCCGCCGAACTACCAATACACGCGGTTGAGGCATGCACTCCCACGAATGAGGAGGTGCCGATGATCCTTGTTGTCGAGCCTCAGGCTCCAACTTGGGCACGACACATAGTCCATTACCTCCAAACATGAGAACTTCCCGAAGAGTAAGAAGAAGCTGAAAGAGTAGCCTGGAGGGCCAGTATGTATCAGTTCGTCGATAACGTACTATACAGAAGGAGGCCCAACGGTATGAAATTAAAGTGCATTTGCCAGGAAGAAGGGAAGGAACTGCTGGCAGAGATACACAAAGGCATGTGTGGCTCCCATATTGGATCAAGGGCCCTGGTTGGAAAAGCTTTCTGGCAAGGTTTCTACTGGCCCACGACCCTCCAAGATGCAATTGAGCTAGTCACCAGATGTGAAGCCTGCCAGTTCCACTCCAAGAATATCCATCAGCCTGCTCAAGCTCTCCATACGATCCCTTTGTCATGGCCATTTTTGGTCTGGGGGCTCTACATCTTGGGCCCCTTCCCCCGTGCTACCGGGGACTTCGAGTTCTTGTACGTCGCCATCAACAAGTTCACAAAGTGGCCAGAAGTGGAGCCCATGAGGAAGGTGACCGCACAGTCAGCTATCAAGTTCTTGAAAGGATTGGTGTGCCGTTTCGGTGTACCCACCAGAGTCATCACTAACAATGGCATCCAATTTACAAGCCGCGCCTTCATGCAATACGTTCATGCCCTCGGAAGCAAGGTCTCATTTGCCTCTGTTGCTCATCCCAGAAGCAACGGACAAGTTGAGAGGGCGAACGCTGAAGTGCTACGTGGACTCAAGACAAGAACATTTGATAGGCTGCAGAAATGTGGCAGGCGATGGATCGACGAGCTGTCGGTGGTTCGTTGGTCCCTCTGAACGACACCAAATCGAACTACCGGCTAGACTCCCTTCTCCCTAGTCTATGGGGCAGAAGCAGTGATCCCCACGGAACTCATATACGGGTCACCTCGAGTGCTTGCCTACGATGAAGTAGCGCAGGAACAACACCGGTGTGACGACGCTGTGCTACTTGAGGAGAACCGTCTCCGGGCTGCTACGCGTGCTGCATGCTACTAGCAAGCCCTGCGTCGCTATCACAGCCGCAGGGTTCATGCCTGGAGCCTTGAGGAAGCGACCTTGTCCTTAGGCGTGTTCAGTCCACCAAGGGTACAAACAAGTTGATGCCAAAGTGGGAAGGCCCTTACCGGGTAGTACAAGTCACCAGACCTGGCGCAGTCTATCTGGAGACCGGAGATGGCATTCAGTTGCAAAACTCATGGAACATTGAGCATCTCCGTAAGTTCTACCCGTAAGGCGCGGCTGTCGGGCCCTGCCCGACAACCACCCTTTTGTACAAGCCTTGCCGATGTTGCATGTGACCCTTTGTACAAAGCTAGGCGCAGACCCTGAGCAACAGATAAATAAACGAAGTGCTGGGGGCCCCAAAAACTTGCATGCATGCATAAGCATAACATGAGCATAGCATGATCATGTAGATCAGGGCATATGTAGCATTGTTTTCCTCTGCACTAAGCTGTAGGGTTCTTGCCGTGGACCCGGTCCCGAAGAGAAGAAATGAAGACAAGCCTACATATCGGTCCCCAACAAGCCAAACAGATAAGTTCTTTTTTATCCATACATGTTCTGTAAAGAGAAAACTTGTGCATATGAAAACCTCGTCACCTTCGAAGCATAGGTGCTCCCATCCTGTGTCCCCAACGTTGCTTCAGTCAAGGTGGTTGTAGTGGCCTTTGACGGAGGAGGTGCGACGAGGAGCTAGTCCCTTTCTATAGTTTTGTGCTCGGCAGGCCAAGCCCCGCGGCAACAAACGAAAGGCACCGTCAAGATAGCTTGCCGGAGAAAACTTGTTTACTTAAGCGTATAGAGGCATCTCACCTCTGCATGGACATGGTACATGCACAAGTACCCGGCAAGGCTTGTCTTTTTTCATTAATATGTGATAAGAAAGTACAGATCTTACAGGACACAAACATGGATAAAGAAGATTACATATTTTAGGCTAAAAAAGATAAGTGCCCCGTAATCCCTTTCTTGTCCCTCTCCTCCTAGGAACTACCGCAGGAGGCAAAGAGGGCAAAAGGAGTGCCTGGGTAGAAGCCCAGCCTGACCCCGTCAGGCCCCATGACAAGGAGTCTGACAAGATCGAGAGGGCGCGGGCAAAGGTGATGGTGAAGAGAGTGGCAGAGATGACCCCCTGGTCACCGCCACCAGGGCCAGCAGGACGCGGCAGGGCGAACGAAGTTGGAGCCCATGAGGAAGCCTGCCAGGGCCCAGCTAGAAGGCTCCTGGAGGAGTCGGAGACACCATCCACACCTCCACATCCAACTCCCCAGCAAATTGCCTTGCCGGAGAGGAGATCCAGGTGCAGATGATGGTGCTGCCACCTAACAGTGATGGTGCTGCTGGTGTTCAGCCGGAGTCGGAGTTGTCGTCCTCCCCATCGGCACCGTCATCATCGCTGTCACGTCCTCCTCGTCGCTATCGCTTGAGGAGGAGCTTTCGTCGTGAGTCAAGCTCTCCGCGCAGCACCCTAAGCGAGCACCCGAGCGTCCGAAGACTTTGACGGAGAGTAGGGTGGCATCCATTAACTTGAAATGGAGGACGTGCCCAGCCGCCAAGCTGTGGGCACGAGGAAAGGTCTTCCAACCGCGCTGGAGAAGCATGACATGGGGAGCGGGGAACTCCACATCCACCCGCATGCTGCCATTACAGCAGCCCCTCATGTACAGCCTCAGCCCCGGTGGCTACTCAACTTCCATCACTCTTGCAAATGGACTGGGGAGCCGAAGCCGGCTGTGCGGAGGCCCTCGCAGCTTGACAATAAACTCCAGTGGATGGTTCCCGACGTGGCCTTCATTCGGGTCCTGGACGGCTGGAGAAGGTGCGATTAGCGCACCGCCCCGTCCTCCTCGACCCCGAGCGCCGCGACGACCACGTCCCCGTCCTCTCCCACCTCCCCTCACAGGGGGCTCCGCTTCCGCGTCCCCTATGGGAGGAGGGAGGCTAGTGGAATGGCAGTTACCGCCCCATGAATGTGGGACATGGGTAGCCCATGGATCATGGCCCGCAACTCCCTCATAACGTCTTGCGCGACACACGGAAAGACTGGAAACTGACTCAAGCACAGGTTAATGAAGAAGCAAAGGAAATCTCAAGGATGAGCGACCACAAACTCTTCACCTATGTACTGGATAGGGCCTACCCCGACGACGCTTGGCAGCGCGTTCGGACCAGGCCCGGGGGCTCCTGTCGGTGCAACAAACTCTGGTGTATGTTTCTCGGACTGTACATAGGCTCAAGAGCAAAGTTATAGCATCTAAGACAAGGCCAAGCAGAAGATATAGCTCTTTGAGGAATCAAAGGGCGGATCAAAAAGACCAAGACAAGACAAATGAACAAGATATCACTAAGGAAAAACCTCCCTTGCTGGGCAAGCGAGCCTGGCAAGGTCGAGGTCACCCCGAAGACAAATCTCAAGATTCCACCGGCAAGCTTGCCGGGGACGCCGAGGGCGGATCATCCCGCCAAGATGCCACCGCTCCACCTCACAGCAACGCAAGTCACCTATTGGTGCGGTGTCGAGCCCCCAAGTGATTAAGTGGCTGTTATTTGGCACGTGGCAACCATTTCTGAGGAAGATCGCCCCCAAATGACACCCGTCCAGAGGCGTGTCACGCAAGCAGGCGAGAAGGTGGATGAATAGCATGGCAAGGCTTGCTGGGCTACCCCCGCGATGTGACACTAAGCGGTGCATTTAATGCACCCTGTACTATCTACAGAGTTAGGTATGATAGCACTGTGGCTATCTAATCACTGGATAATGACTGTTTTGCCATTGTGGTAACCCCTTGACCTATAAAAGGAGGGTCGTGGCAACCTTAGAAAGGATTCGGACCCTTGTACACTCATACACGCGTAGCTGCTCTCGTCCCAAGGCGACCTTGCCGGGCTTGAGCGCTGCGTCTCCACCACGGTCCTTTCATCAATCCACCAAAGCAGGAGTAGGGTTTTATGCCTCGCGGCGACCCAAACCTGGGTAAAAACTGCCCGTGTCATCACTGTCGTGCTACTCTACGGTCTCCGCTCTTTGTGCAACGCGCCCTTCCCCCTTGCCGAACCACAAGGGGCCGATGGCCCCATAGGTGGCCGTGTTGAACCACGACAATGATGGATGCGCTATTCACAACCTCAGGTTCGCGTAAACACCTCCCCCTACCTGGCGCGCCAAAGATGTCGTGGTGGAACACGATCACATATGGGGCCATGATCCCCTTGTGGTTCGGCAGGGGGGAGGTCATGTTGCACAAAGAGCAGAGGCCATGAAACAACACGGCGGTGGTGACGCTGGTGGTTTTTACCCAGGTTCGGGCCGCCGTGAGGCGTAAAACCCTACTCCTGCTTTGGTGGAATTGATAGAGGAACCTAACGCACGTGGAGCGCTCAAGCTCGGCAAGGTATCCTCGGGGAGAGCAACTACGCGCGTATAAGTGTGTGAGGGTCCGAATCCTTTGCTAGGTCTCCTTGGACCTCCTTTTATAGCTTAAGGGGTAACCACAATGGAAAAACAGTCTTTATCTACTGATTAGATAGCTAACAATGCTATCATACCTAACTCTGGCAGTTAGGACAAAGTGCATTAAATGCACTGCTAGGTGTCATGCTGAGGGAGAAACCCGGCAGGCCTGCTGAGCCACCTAATCATCTCTCGCTTATCATCTTGACACGCCTCTGGACAGGTGTCACTTGGATTAATCTTATCTTCCAATGGGCAGCCATGTGCTTAGCAGAGGCCACTTTATCACTTGGGGGCTTGACGCCACACTGATAAGTGACTTGCGTCTCTGTGCGGTGGAGCGGTGGTGTCTTGGCGGGGAGCCCCGCCCCTGGCGGACCCGGCAAGCTTGCCGGGGAAATCTTGGACTTGCCCCTGGGGCAGCCTCGACCTGGCCAGGCTCTCCTTCCCAGCAAGGGAGGCCTTCCCAAGGCGGTATTCTTCTATCTTGCTTGTCTTGGTCTTCTTGATCCGCTCTTTGATCTCACTAAGAGCTACTCCTCTGGCTTGGTCTTGTTTCTGTAACTTGGTGTAGGGCATGCAGCACTAGCACGCCTGTGTATAAGTCCGGGGAAACAAACGCAAATGTTTGTTGTACCGACACTACCATGTTTTGATTGGTTATGCCTCTAAGTCTATTCAACTCACTCATATTTGATCAAAGCATCTGCTTATGATCCATCAATTTGGAAATCATCATTCCTTTGTATTTAAGCTTCGAATTATTTAGATGTTTCTATAATCCGATACCTTTACATTCTTTCTTCTCATGGTTGAGTACTGATACTCACATCTGATCCTTTGTCGAATTATTATCCGACAGTGCCCTTCATATTCAATAACCTTGTCAGTTCTTCCCCTGATACATAATGTCTTTGGTAAATTGTATCCTCTGCTTTTGACAACCATGCCCTGCTTTCGAGCTTGTGTTAATTACTCCTGAAGTTTGTGGTATATTTTCACAAGATGCCTTGAGGGGTTGAACCTATGCCTTCCCAAATCTATGTGAACTCGAAAGATTTCATGGGTCATACTCTTCTAGTATTTCACCAGGTAAATTTTCAGACTCAAAACATTTATAACCGAGCAGCGAATGAGAAGTTGTGCATTGCAGAAGTGGGAGTCGGCCTTGAACTTTGTGTTCATGCCCACTGAGATGATGTAGATCTTATCATGGAAGCTTCTCATAAAAATAATTGCCCCCTTGGCATAAATTCATCTTGTATCCGTGGTTCGATCCTTTGCAACCGTGGTTCCGACCATGTTGTTCTTCTTTGTTCCCGTTTTTTGACCAAGTTAAAGCGCTTGTCTTCTATAGATCAATACGCCTATCGAACCTCTATTCTGATCTACCTTCGAGTATTACCCTCTGGTACCTCGAGAATATCCTGGAACTATGTTACTTCTTATGAGTTCTTCATCAATTATTACTTTTCACCGGTTTCAATTCTTCCCTGGGTTCTGAGTTGTTAGTTACTCAATAACATCGATAACTAAATTGAGTCTACACTGCAATTTGATAACTCTTAGTAATATTTGTTTCTTAAGAGTTTGCACCCGATCATGTCATTCCTAGCCGATTGGCTACATCATCATCGTCATGCTAAATCTTGACCTTGCTACCTAGTCCTTCATCAACGAAATACAATTCCGACAATGCACTAAGCTTATGTCGAGTTTTCAACATCATATTCATTGTCTTGAAAGGCAACTTTAATTCCGAGTGTCCATCTTATCTATGGTTCCAATAACCTTTCTCTTCACCATTACTTTTACTTGATGCTGTCGTTGATCGATTACATCTTCATGAAACCTCTCCACAAAATGTGTCATGATCATCGTCAACATTTTGACTTCTTCCGAGATGTCAATTGAATTCATGATTAGAAATACCATCATTGCCCCTCGATGATTTGTGTTATCATCGACAACATCCTTGACTTCCTGCCAACACAGACATGGTCATGTTTTGGTTATACCTTGAGTTCTTTGCCGTTCTTGAAATTGTTCCTTGAGTATTTCTTGTGACCCTCAGACCCAACCCTAACTTGAAACACCATATCATTGCTACCCTGAAGCATGACTGTGGTACTCCGAAAATCAACAAGAACATTGGAAGCGCAATGCTAAATGTTTCTTGATCCATTATCCAAACCCCGTTTATGGGAAACATCATGGAGTTCCTTGCCCCATTATCCAAATGGATGCGTACTTGTTGTTCAGTCATGTATAACCTGCTCTGCTTGTTCTTGGAAAGGATATACTCTAATACTTGTGTATAAACACATTTTCCTTTCCATTGATCTGGTTAATCTAATAATCACATTTTCCTTTCCATTGTTTTGTTTAACCTTTCTTGTGATTTATATGATCTAAGCAGTAATAATTCCTTGCTTATGTAAACACCTCGGTGTACGACTCTGTCAGTAAGACCCTGGTACTACTATTAATGACATTTCAGTAACCACCGGTGGACGAGAACCTTGCCCATTGGTCCGCCCCGTCTTGACAAGCAAGAAAACAGTTCTCTTCGTCCCCGCCCTTGGTACCGATGTTGTTGCCAACATAGCTGATAAACTGTTCTCTGACAAGCCTTGTATCATGATCGCAGGACATGCCACCACCCTTCTTATTCATCATGGTGGTGTTAATGTTGACCACTTCGATTCTGATCATCCTAATGATTCGGAAATGCTTGAGTTAACAATTACATATTGGTGCAGTCTGCCTTACCTTTTGGTAATACTTGCGACTTTATCTCCCAGTTACCCATGTAATCAATTATTGTTTTAACCTGAGCATGTAGATCGTTCGAACCCTCTCCGAAAGATCTCTTGATCATAAGGTTTCATGGAAACAACTCCATGATTCTTGTATCCGAACTTGTCTTTTGTATGTGGCTTTGTATGAAATTCGACAAGCCACTTTCATGATGATGTTCTATTCTAGTATCAGATGCAATATCTATTCTCGTTGCTCTAAACCCCTTTCACCTTCTGTTTAGGCATCAAACGATTCCCTGCCCGCTTGAAACTTCTTATTGTACCTTCTTACTTTGCTCTCGAAGTTCTTCTTAATTTTCAACTCGAGAGATGCCTCTATGCCTCATTCACTAAGATAGCCCCCAGGTACCTAACATGTCTTGACCTCCGTCCTTCCCGAGATTTTCCCCTTCCCCTTTTCGTAAGTACGATGAAGATCCTGAAGGAAGAATGGTCACACCGTCATGATGCACTAATGCCAAGAAGTGAAAACATGAACGCAACAGACCGACCCCTTCGAGAAAAGCAACCATGACAGAGAAGATTCGTTAGAATACGAAACCAAAACTTTTACCCCATGCTCTACCTCTTAAATCTTGGGATGAGAATTTCTTTGAGTGGAGGAGAGTTGTGACATCCCCAAATTACTAAACTCTAGTTATGCTAATTAACTTGCCATGTCATCATGATTAATAAAGCCTAATTGCAATTAAGGAATTATTCAACTTCAAATTCAGATTTTAAAATGCAAGTCAAAATATTATTTCTTCAAACATAGAAACAAAATTTGTTGATAATATTCCAAATAATCCTCAAGTAATTGCTGATACATCTCCGTCGTATCTATAATTTTTGATTGTTTCATGCCAATATTCTACAACTTTCATATACTTTTGGCAACTTTTTATACTATTTTCTTGGACTAACATATTGATCCAGTGCCCAGTGCCAGTTCCTGTTTGTTGCATGTTTTTTATTTCGTAGAAAATCCTTATCAAACAGAGTCCAAACGTGATAAAAACCTATGGAGATTTTTTTGGAATGTATGTGATTTTTGGGAAAAAAGAATCAACGTGAGACGATGCCCGAGGGGGCCACAAGGCAGGGGCGCGGCCCAGGGGGTAGGGCGCGCCCTGGACCCTTGTGGCCACCCTGTAAGGTGGTTGGTGCCCTTCTTCGGCCACAAGAAAGCTAATATCCGGATAAAAATCGTGTTAAAATTTCAGCCCAATCGGAGTTACGGATCTCCGGGAATTTAAGAAACGGTGAAAGGCCAGAATCTGGGAGAGCAGAAACAGAATGAAACAGAGAGAGAGATCCAATCTTGGAGGGGCTCTCGCCCCTCCGCCGCCATGGAGGCCATGGACCAGAGGGGAAAACCTTCTCCCATCTAGGGGGAAGGTCAAGGAAGAAGAAGAAGAAGAAGAAGGAGGGGTGCTCTCTCCCCCTCTCTCCCGGTGGCACCGGAATGCCGCCGGGGCCATCATCGTGACGGCGATCTACACCAACAACTTCGCTGCCGTCATAACCAACTCTCTCCCCCTCTATGCACCGGTGTAACACCTCTTCTCCCCGCTGTAATCTCTACTTAAACATGGTGATCAACGCTATATATTATTTCCCAATGATGTATGGCTATCCTATGATGTTTGAGTAGATCCGTTTTGTCCTATGGGTTGATTGATGATCGTGATTGGTTTGAGTTGCATCTTTTATTATTGGTGATGTCCTATGGTGCTATCCGTGTCGCACAAGCGTGAGGGATCCCCACTGTAGGGTTTGCAACATGTTCATGATTTGCTTCTGGTGGATGGCGTGAGTGACAGAAGCACAGACCCGAGTAAGTAGGTTGTTTGCGTATGGGAATAAAGAGGACTTGATACTTTAATGCTATGGTTGGGTTTTACCTTAATGATCTTTAGTAGTTACGAATGTTTGCTAGAGTTCCAATCATAAGTGCATATGATCCAAGAAGAGAAAGTATGTTAGCTTATGCCTCTCTCTCATATAAAATTGCAATAATGATTACCGGTCTAGTTATCGATTTCCTAGGGGCAAATAACTTTCTTGTGACAAAAAGCTCTCTACTAAAACTAACTTAGTTATTTCTTTATCTAAACAGCCACTAGATTTTATTTACGTGATCTTTATTATCTTGCAAACCTATCCTATCACACTTACAAAGTACTTCTAGTTTCATACTTGTTCTAGGTAAAGTGAACATTAAGCGTGTGTAGAGTTGTATCGGTGGTCGATAGAACTTGAGGGAATATTTGTTCTACCTTTAGCTCCTCGTTGGGTTCGACACTCTTACTTATCGAGAAAGGCTACAATTGATCTCCTATACTCACTACAAGAAATATCTCAACTTGTGACCTTCTGTCAATGACCCTGGAAGAATTGGTCATAAATCTACGACCATTTGAGACCAATTGGTCAAAAGCTGTTCGGGGGGCTCCAAACCCTAAACTATAACGACCATTTTGGTCAGAAAGGTCGTAATTTCCTTACACGAAATGGTCGTAAAGCAAACAGCACTGGTCCGCTTCTTTATTTCTAGCTGATAACGACCAATATATATGGTCATAGCCTTGTAAATTGTGGTGCATTGCTATGACTAGGCGCCACCTCATCAGTTTTGCCTATGTGTCAATTTTTGCCCTAGGTTGTGAAGCAGCCTATATTTCTGTCATTCCCAAAATTCCCAAAAAAATTGGGCATTCTTTACTATCCAAATCATTGCCTCATGACAATATTCAGCTCCATTTGCCTGGTAAATCTTCCTCGGCATGAATGGTTCTTTAGATCAGCAGTAAGCATGAAAAAACACCCATTTCTAGTAAATTACAAACAACAGATAATTCAACCAAACTCGTTAACAAGAATGAAAAAACACCCATTTCTAGTAAGCAACACATCATTTTGGTTTGTGCCATTTATGGTATCCACTAATACTACTCCTAGTCCTAGGAAGAAGATACATATCCTAGGCCAGGCCGGCATTTTTGTTCACACGTACTCATCCAAGAAAAAGCAAGAAGCGATGTGATCCTTGATTGCAAGAGAAAACATGTGACCCAGCAGATTCTAGTTTGCACACACTACTGCTACACACAGAGAGAACAAAAGCCGCAGGTGCCGAACTTTGGATTATGTAGCAAGGCATTTATTCTATTCCTTGCTTCACCCCTTTTATTCTACTAGTAATGCTCAAGGTTGCTTCCTGCAAAAATGGAAACATTTGCCTGCACAGATTTGGGCCAAACCAACTGAGCACAGATTTCAGCATTTCGTCAGTTGAGCAACCTGCTATAAACGGAATGGAACCCTAGGGCCAGCCCGACCGACACCATACGGTAGGACACGGCGGCAATCGGTCAAACACCTCGAGGACGCGCGAGAGTAAAACCGGCTGCAACAGCAGCCAGGGCCGCCATTACCAGGGGATCAGTCCACAACCAGTAGGGTAGGGGAAGTGGGGAAGCCACAGAGCTTGACCTCCGATTCCTCGGCCAGGGGACCCAGGAAATAGCGGGAATGGCAGGCATTGGTACCGGAGAAGGGGATTGCAGAGCAAGAACAGAGAGAGATGCACGGAGATTTGGACTTACGGGGCTGGATTCGATGCCCTCGGGAGAGGAAATCCTGGCCTCCCCCACGGATGCTGCTGCGGCGGCGCTTGACGAAGAGGGTCCCGTCGACACCGTCGCCGTCCTGGTTGCCAGAAACCCTAGGTCGCATGCCATTATGGTCTGGCCATCTCAATGCATGGAGTGGCGCGCATCGAAGCACGCGCGCACCGGCGAGCCAGCCGGCCACGACGCCAAGGCTCCAAGGCGACGGTGCATCTATCGCCTGTGAGGTTGGGTGGTGTGCTCGATCTGCTACGGGAGGTTGAGAGAGGGAGCGGAAGATGGGGAAGGTGGGCTACGGATCTGGCTTCGTCGGGCTCGGATGAATGGGCTGAGCTGCGTGTGGGGCGAGGTAAGAGTCGGGGAGGAGCCATCGGAGTCACCAGAGCCGCACCATCGACGAAGGCACCACCGCATCTGAAACTCTAGCCACAGGGACGGTTGCAATTGAGGGCAGATGGATGTGTTGGGCAATCCGTCTAGGGTGTGAGGGAAGCGGATGGGAGAGGGGAGGCCATCGGTGGCGAGCTGTGGGAGCGACGAGGCGGTGGGTGGGTGGCGGCGTGCGAAGGAATCATGCCCGCCGTTTTGACCGCATTTTGAAACGGGCATGAAAAATATAAAAAAATCAAAAAATTGGAAAACCTTCGCATTGTGTCTTTATATGTGACCAAGTTACCAGGAAAAATAATAAACTTGTAATACAACAATTATTTTAAAAAATGTTCTCAGAAATGAGCTATCATGTGTGAAGATTCATGGCTTTCAAGCCAAATGATCAATCTTATGGCCACATTCATGGCATAGTTTGTTCAAATGATCTAATAGTGTGCACAAGGGTGCATCTTGGAATGGCAAACAATGTTACCTAAGGAAGTTTTCATTTTCTTTGGACGAAAAATTCATCTTCTATTTTTGAGTGCCCAAAATGAGTTTTTTTTGTGAAGGACCTACCATATATTTGTTGCAAAATTGGACCAAATAAATTTTCTAAAATATTAGGTCATATTTACTGTATAATTGACCAAATGGTTGGGTGTCAAAAGTTTTGATCCACCTCTCGTGAAAAAGTTAAATTTTCGCTGATTTAGTAGGAAGTGGGTTAAATTTGAACTGCAGTTGCCTCATAGTTTGCTCTTTATTTTTTTCAAAAATCATTTCTAGGTACATAAGTATCTATTTTATCATAGAAACACCAAAAAGTTTCCGAGATTCAACCAATAGCTAGGAACGGTCATGCCCGCCGTTTTGACAGCATTTTGAAATGGGCATGAAAAATTTGAAAAAAAACAAAAAATTGGAAAACCTTCACATTGTGTCATTATATGTGACCAAGTTACCAGAAAAAATAATAAACTTGTAATACGGCAATTCTTTAAAAAAATGTTCTTAGAAATGAGCTATCATGTGTGAAGATTCATGTCTTTCAAGCCAAATGATCAATCTTATGGCCACATTCATGACATAGTTTGTTCAAATGATCTAATATTGTGCACAAGGGTGCATCTTGGAATGGCAGACAATGTTGCCTAAGGAAGTTTTCATTATCTTTGGACGAAAAAATCATTTTCCATTTTTTAGCTAGAACCGTTGTGAAGGAAGTACTAGCTAGGCATATCCTAATGAGCTGAATTTTTTCCACATCTTCTATATTCCCAAATCATATCTCTCCACAAAATTTGAGCCCCATCTAACAATCCATGTGAGCTCACCATCCAATCTTTTTTTCTGGTAATATTTTCAGTTTGTGAAGCAACTATATTTTATGATAATTTATAATTGCTAAAAATTTACCAGGACAAGACCCTACCCATATAACCTCCCTCCACCAAATTTTAGCTCATTTAATCTGGCCAATTTCCCTCAACATTTTTCCCAATTTTCTGTTCAGTGGAGAGCACTGTGAAGGAAGTACCATTTTTATTTATCCAAATGGTATGAAATTTTTACAGTGCCTTCATATGACAAAATTATCATCCTCCTCCAAACTTCAGATCAATCCATTCATTTATTTGAGTCCAGCTTCAACATTCATATTTCTTTCTAGTGTGGTACTTTGCAAAGCAAGTGACACCTAGGCTCCTCCATTTGAGCTACAAATTTTCCAAGAATGTGTCCTTAGTAGGTGATCATCCTAGGCCAAACCTCAGGCCCATTGGCCATGTGCATTTTCCCTACCACTAATCAAACACTTGGGTGCTAATTCATGTTTGAGCTTAGTTCAGTCTCCTCGTGAGATTCTTCTATTGCCTTCTTCTTCCTAACACCTACCGAGGGAGTTCCCAACCCACTAGACATGCCTAGATCGCCTAGAATGCATGGCAATGCCACGGTCACGCGGTGACCACGAGGCGGGCATGCGAGTTTACGCGCTCTGGAGTTGGGGCCCTCGGCCACCATCCAAACCTCAACGTATCGCCACCAAACCATGTATTTCTGATTAAATAGATACTTATGTACCTATAAATAAATTTTGGAAAAAATAAAGAGCAAACTATGAGGCAGCTGCAGTTCAAATTTGACCCGCTTCCTACTGAATCAGTGGAAATTTGTCTTTTTCACCAGAGGTGTATAAAAATTTTTGACAACCAACCATTTTGTCAATTGTACATTAAATATGGCCTAATATATTATAAAAATGATCTGGTCCCATTTTGCAACAAATATATGGTAGGTCCTTCATAAAAAAAACTCATTTTGGGCACTCGAAAAATAGAAAATGAATTTTTCGTCCAAAGAAAATGAAGACTTCCTTAGGCAACATTATTTTCCATTTCAATATGCACTCTTGTGCACACTATGAGATCATTTGAATAAACTATGCCATGAATGTGGCCATAAGATTGATCATTTGGCTTGAAAGCCATGAATCTTCACACATGATAGCTCATTTCTAAAAACACTTTTTTTTAAAAGAATTGCCATATTACATGTTTATTATTTTTCCTGGTAACTTGGTCACATATAATGACACAATGCGAAGGTTTTCCCATTTTTTGTTTTTGTTTTTGAAATTTTTATGCCCATTTTAAAATGCGGTCAAAACGGCGGGCATGACCGTTCCTAGCTAGTTGTTGAATTATGGAAAACTTTTGGTGTTTCTCTGATTAAATAGATACTTATGTACCTAGAAATGATTTTTAGAAAAAATAAAGAGCAAACTATGAGGCAGCTGCAGTTCAAATTTCACCCGCTTCCTACTGAATCGGCGGAAATTTGTTTTTTCACCAGAGGTGTATAAAAACTTTTGACAACCAACCATTTAGTCAATTGTACATTAAATATGGCCTAATATATTATAAAAATGATCTGGTCCCATTTTGCAACAAATATATGGTAGGTCCTTCACAAAAAAACTCATTTTGGGCACTAGAAAAATAGAAAATGAATTTTTCGTCCAAAGAAAATGAAAACTCCCTTAGGCAACATTGTTTGCCATTCCAAGATGCACCCTTGTGCACAATATGAGATCATTTGAACAAACTATGCCGTGAATGTGGTCTTACGATTTACCATTTGGCTTGAAAGTCATGAATCTTCACGCATGATAGCTCATTTCAGAGAACACTTTTTTAAAACAATTGCCGTATTACAAGTTTATTATTTTTCCTAGTAACTTGGTCACATATAATGACACAATGCGAATGTTTTCAATTTTTTGATTTTTTTGAATTTTTTATGCCCGTTTCAACATGCGGTCAAAACGACGGGCATGACCGTTCCTAGCTAGTGGTTGAATCTTGGAAAACTTCTGGTGTTTCTCTGATTAAATAGATATTTATGTACCTAGAAATGATTTTTGGAAAAAATAAAGAGCAAACTATGAGGCAGCTGCAGTTCAAATTTCACCCGCTTCCTACGGAATCGGCGGAAATTTGTCTTTTTCACCAGAGGTGGATCAAATATTTTGACACCCAACCATTTGGTCAATTGTGCATTAAATATGGCCTAGTATTTTATAAAATTAATTTGGTCCAATTTTGCAACAAATATATGGTAGGTCCTTCACAAAAAAACTCATTTTGGGCACTTGAAAAATGAAAAATGGATTTTTCGTCCAAAGAAAATGAAAACTTCCTTAGGCAACATTGTTTGCCATTCCAAGATGCACCCTTGTGCACAATATGAGATCATTTGAATAAACTATGCCATGAATGTGGCCATAAGATTGATCATTTGGCTTGAAAGCCATGAATCTTCACACATGATAGCTCGTTTCTGAGAACACTTTTTTTTAAAAATTTACTGTATTACAAGTTTATTATTTTTCGTGGTAACTTCGTCACATATATTGACACAATGCGAAGGTTTTCCAATTTTTTGATTTCTTTGAATTTTTCATGCCCGCTTCAAAATGTGGTAAAAACGGCGGGCATGACCGTTCTTAGCTAGTGGTTGATTCTTGGAAAACTTTTGATGTTTCTCTAATTAAATAGATACTTATGTACCTAGAAATTATTTTTGGGAAAAATAAAGACCAAACTATAAGGCAGCTGCAGTTCAAATTTCACCTGCTTCCAACTGAATCGGCGGAAATTTGTCTTTTTCATGAGAGGTGGATCAAAGCTTTTGACACCCAACCATTTGGCAATTGTGCATTAAATATGGCCTAATATTTTAGAAAAATTATTTTGTCCAATTTTGCAACAAATATATGGTATGTCCTTCACAAAAAAACTCATTTTGGGCACTCGAAAAATGGAAAATGGATTTTTCGTCCAAAGAAAATGAAAACTTCCTTAGGCAACATTGTTTGCCATTCCAAGATGCACCCTTATGCACAATATGAGATCATTTGAACAGACTATACCATGAATGTGTCCATAAGATTGATCATTTGGCTTGAAAGCCATGAATCTTCACACATACACATGATATCTCGTTCTGAGAACATTTTTTTAAAAAAATCACCGTATTACAAGTTTATTATTTTTCATGGTAACTTGGTCACATATAATGACACAATGCGAAGGTTTTCCAATTTTTTGATTTTTTTTTGAATTTTTCATGCCCGTTTCAAAATGCGATCAAAACGGCAGGCATGACTGTTCCTAGCTAGTGGTTGAATCTTGGAAAACTTTTGGTGTTTCTATGATTAAATAGATACTTATGTACTTAGAAATGATTTTTTTAAATAAAGAGCAAACTATATGGCAGCTGCAATTCAAATTTGACCCGCTTCCAACTGAATCGGCGAAAAAATGTCTTTTTCATGATAGGTGGATCAAAAATTTTGACACCCAACCATTTGGTCAATTGTGCATTAAATATGGCCTAATATTTTAGAAAAATGATTTGGTCCAATTTTGCAACAAATATATGTTAGGTCCTTCACAAAAAAACTCATTTTGGGCACTCAAAAAATGGAAAATTATTATTTTTATGCAAAGAATTGAATACAAGTTGGTGACCATCCATAAAATATGGTGTAACTTGAGTGAAAGTGTTACTGGTGCTATTTTGCAAAATATTATTGGCAGCTGCTTCCCAAAACTCCTTGTTTTTAGCACTTCAAAACTATTTTAAATTACACATGTCTTGGACCAATCAGATCGCAAAACAACCCTTCCCACGGATCACGCTACTGTAGCCAATCTAAGCCGTCCACACTCTAAAGATCCGACGTCTCTCACTCACCTCTCCTCTCTACACTTTGAGCCGTCCAACCAGCCCCTTTCTCCCCCGCAAGCCCTCTCTCTCCCCTCCCATGACTCCTCTCTCTCCCCTCCCGCCGCCACCTGAGCCGCCCGATTCCGGCAAGTCGAGGCAGCTCTCGCCTGCCCGTGGCACACCCTCGGGCTCTCCTCGCGCTGCTCTTTCCTCCCCTCCGGTCAGATACCACCCGCATCGCCACCACGCGACATCACACATCACCACCACCACCCTCCCTCACCCCAGATCCCGACCCCATCGTTCGTCCATGGCGACAACCTTCGACTCCCCGGTCGTCGTGCCCTTCCATGACGACCCCTTCCTCAGCTTCGCCGACTCCTCTGCGCCCGCCGCGGCCGACGTCCACGTCCTCCGGGGCCTCGCCTGACGTGACCAATCAAAACCCCCTCACCGGTCATCTCCCCCCTCCCCCACCTCCGCGCGCTGATCCACCCGGGTGTCCCTGCGGCCAGTCAGAGGTTTTTGCTTCCCGCGGGCGGCCAGATCTCACGCGGTGGGCCGCAGATCTGGGTTGGGTCCCCGCCTAGAGAGGGCGTGCGGAGGGAATGGCATTCTCGGGGATGCGGGGGCTGTCGGTCTTCATCAGCGACATCCACAACTGCCACAACAAGGAGCAGGAGCGCCTCCGCATCGACAAGGAGCTCGGCAACATTCGCACCCACCTCAAGAATGAAAAGGTACGCCCCTTCCCTACTCTCCCCCCATTTTGCGATCTGGGCGGTGGGCACCACTTGCAGAATTCAGGCCTGCTTCCGCCCGACGAGAATCAAGTAGCAGCTCTGCCTCTACAATTGCTTGGTTTCAACTCCAACCAATTTGGCATCATCATGGTAGTTCTAACCTAACCGGTGGTCTCTTGGCATGTAGCTCTGGAGGCAATGGGCTGAGGCCTCTGTTTGTGATGCCACATGAGAAGCACAGGGAAGAGCCCACCGTCGCCAGCTTGCTCCACCACAAGTCGCGCTTGCCCTCCATGCTCACCATGGCACTACTTGTCCTAGTAATCACTTTTCCCCCATCTCCCTCTAGTAGGAGTGCTGATGCAGTTGTTTGGGCTTGTACACCTGTTTGGCTGCTGAATGCTGACGACGCTTCTGCTGCTGTTTGTTTGGTTGCAGGGAGTGATTATTCTCATCGTATACTTCAACAGCGGCTCAGGTGGGTTGGAAATTCCCAGCTTCGGTACACGTTTTACTTGCTGTGTGTGTGCGCGCGCGTGTGTAACTGTTGTGTAGATCGCAAAATGGCTAGCAAAACAGGCTTTATCTAAAACGATTTATCTTGTACATTGCTCTTCCTAACTTGTATACATGAAACCATACTTGCCAAATACTGAGTATCACTACTGAATCATAACGTCTTGTTTTCTGTTCACTGAATCACAATTCTTTCTTTTTACCATCAATCCATCTTACAGCCATCAATAAGAAAAAAACTTATCTTCATATTAGGCTTATTATTTTCCTGTCTGCTATATTATAATGTACATATGCTTTTCTGTTCACTGAATCACAATTCTTCACTCTTTTTACCATCAATCCATCTTCTTACAGTTGCATGCTTTTTTGGCTGTCCAGATGACCAAGCCCAAGGAGGAAGCAGCTGCTCATCACTGAGGACAAGTAGCTCCAGCGGGTTGACGCCGTAGATTCACAATGTACCTTCTATATGCCCATCTGGTTCTGTGATTTGTGTCTTGAAACCCAAAAAACCCCATGCCCATGTGGGAGCTGAACCTTAGCTTTTTGCTTGTGGAAAATAATATCCTCGGCTGAATCAACTTGAGGCGGTTTCTTCAAAATTCTTGGAAATGCTTTGGTAGTTTCTTTCGGCGAGAAACTGTTTCTACTTGTTTGGGTTTGGTTGGTTCTAGTGGGGAGATGTGCACGCACATTGGCAGCATGAGCTAGCAGCCATGATTGCCAGCCAGCCACCACCATGTAAATGTAATGCCTCTCCAACCGAGCAATGTCGATCTTAGCTAGCTGGGTGGCCCTGACCTACCATACCTGCACTGCATGCATAGTAGATCAGAGAAGCAAAAAGATACTATCTCGCAGCTAGAGAGAGCTGTCCAATGAGCAAATTAGGGCATCCAATCATCCCAACGAGAGAGCAGAAGAACTGAAGTTTTCTCTAATCTAGATTTCTCAAATCTCTCTTTGAACTTGTTTAATTAGGAGGAGTACCTGTCCTGGTCCTACTTCATTGTAGGACTTCATGTGATTATTAGTTATTTTTAACCAATGCTTGTCCTAGCATGTGTAGTCTGTGTGGTGATGTTCTTTAGATTGCAGCAAGCAAGAACATGATTAGAACATATTAGTATGACATTTGATCTTAGCTTATTGATCCTAGCTATAAATCCATATATTTTGCAATAATATTTTTGTTTGATTTGCTCATATTATTTCCAATCTATAGTAGTAGTGGTACTTTGATTTCACTGCAATCTACAGTAGTAGTTTTTTTTTGTAAAACTTCTTTGCCATGTATTTCATTAGGATGTGAAGAATCTACCACATGCTCACAAAGCTATTGACTTAAAATTGTTGTTTCTTTGCTATCAATGTTTGCCAAGCTTTTTAAACAAAGATGACAAACTGAAATCATGAATACTCATATAGAAACTTGAACAACCATCTTGTTTAATTTGGTGATGTTCCTCCATGCTAAGAGCTAATCTGCTGCATTGTTATTCAACTTTCATTGACAGTTTTAGTTTTGCTGAAATCATGTTTTCTTTTCTATGCTTATGTCTGTGGACGAACACTACTAGCTCGAGAAGGACCGACATTACCATCAAGTACGCCATTGAGGTAATTCACCACTCCATCATCAACTATGCTTTGCTCTCCTTAGTTTTGCTCTTTGCTGTAAAGCACAAAGAAAATTGAAGCTATGTAGATTACTTGATCTGAAGAGGGTCAAAGGGGATATGACAACATGTTTAGTGCCTTATTATCTTCTGCTTGATCTGACACTATTTATGTCCAAACCTGGGAGTATATTTTTTGCTTGTCGTCATCACCCATTTGTTGGGCTGTATAAATGTATCTGTTGTCCAATTTGCTCCATCATATTTCCTGATGTACTTCTACATATATATGTTGGTTGTAATCTGCTTGAACGATCTAAGTACTTGGTATTCCATTCTGTTCTTGTAGGTGAATGGAGCTTATGTTGTTGGTAGAACTCCGTTGATGACTTCTTCCTATGTTGAAGATCATGTTTCGTGGTATCCAAGAGTAGCTAGCTTTACACTGGCAGAGCATTTTATTTCTTGATCGCAATATTTGTGATTGTGTGGAATATTGTATGGTTATCTACGTGAAGTTTGAAGTTCCTGGGCATGCAATATTTGACGGTTAAACTGGTTGTTGTGATGTGAACGAGTGTATGGAGTTTCACATGTTCTGTTCTGTACAGAATATATTGTAATAAACCTATTTGGGTTGTTATTTGAAGATTTTCATATGCTTCTCTCTTCTTTCTGTTTGATATATACTGCTTATTAATAAGCTATGAAAAAGCTAGAACCTTACGATTTGGAACCACTGCCAGGAAAAATCTGACAATTGGGACCCATCTAAAAACTGGAGCTGACAAAAACCTGGAAATAAAAAAGAAATGGACCGCAAAAGGCCATGCCCTAGAAAATAAAAAAGCCAAATTGTTAGGCCAGGCCCATGTAGCTAGAGAAAATTAACAGAAAAATATATATAGTTAAAAGGCTGTATTAGTGGGCTCGGCCCATGAAAAGCGTCGAAATGGACCGGGCTGATTCTAAACAACGACCTTTTCAATTAGTCGCAATTTTGGCACGTCAGCTTGCCACGTCGGATATGACGTGGCCTGGGCAGATAGCCAGCGACCAAAACAAAAGGTCGTAGGACCAACGACCTTTTGTTTTGGTCGTTGCCTTCTATGACCATATCACACAGAAGGTCGTTAAGTTTCATTAAAGACGGTCAGCTTTTGACCAATTGTTTTTGGTCATAAAAAGGTCACAAATGAAAAACAACGACCATTCAGTGACCAATAGTGATGTTCGCAAGTTGACATATTTCTTGTAGTGACTTGTGGGTTATCAAGACCTTTTTCTGGCACCGTTGCCGGGGAGCAATAGCGTGGGGGTGAATATTCTCGTGTGTGCTTGTTTGCTTTATCACAAAGTAGATTTTATTTGCTGTTCTAAGTTGTTCTCTATCTTTAGTTATGGATAAGGAACATGAAATACCAAAAAAAATTGGTGTACTTGCTACTCATGGAGATGGGGAACCTCCTAAAACCCTCAATGCTCATTGTGTGAAAGATATTATGAACTACTTTAATAATCCTGAGAAAGCCCCATTCAATTATATAATGGGAGACATTTTGGATCAACGTGAATACTTTAGGGATTATCGCTTGACTCAAAAAGGGAAAATGTTATGGGATCAAATTCATATGTTGCATTGGTATGCTCGGGATCTATGCTTGAGATATGATTATACTTGTTGCTCTAGGATGACGGCTCCACACCTTCCCTTTTCATGCAAATTTAACGATAATGAAACCTTAGCTTCTTATGCTAATGGTATTTATGATTATTATGATGTGGAACGAATAGAAGAATTTGTTACTTTTAAGGGTGCTTATGAAATTGAATCTTTGTTTGAAAAGTATGAAGCTTTTGATGATGATGTCTATAGGCCTGAAAATTATGCTATACTTAAATATTGCTATGAAAAATATGAATATAATGCTGATATTGATGCTTTTATTGAGAAAGTCTCCGCTGTCTAAGAAGAGACTAATATTTTGCAGGAAACTATGGAAGAAGAAATTGATGACACTGTGAGCTCATTAGATGAAAAAGACGAGGAGGAGAGCGAAGAACAAAAGGAGGAAGAGCGGATTAGCTACCCGTTCCCACCTTCTAATGAGAGTAACTCTTCAACTCATACATTGTTTAATTTTCCTTCGTGCTTACCGAAGGATGAATGCTATGATGATTGCTATGATCCCTTGGATTTGTTTGAAATATCCCTTTTTGATGAACTTGATGCTTGCTATGCTTGTGGCCATGATGCCAATATGAATGATGCTTATGGAGATGAACTTGCTATAGTTCCTTATGTTAAGAATGAAATTATTTCTATTGCACCCACACATGATAGTCCTATTATCTTTTTGAATTCTCCCAACTATACTATATCGGAGAAGTTTGCGCTTATTAAGGATTATATTGATGGGTTGCGTTCTACTACTACACTTGATGATTTTGATGAATATAATATGCATGTGCTAGCTGCTCCTACTTGCAATTATTATGAGAGAGGAACTACATCTCCGCCTCTCCATGTTTCCAATACGATAAAATTGCAAGAAACACCTTATGCTATGTATTGGCCTTTACTTTTTGTGCATGAATTGTTCCTTTATGACATGCTGATGCATAGGAAGAAAGTTAGACTTCATCGTTGCATGATATATGTCGCTTTGTGCTCACTACTAAATTACAAATCATTGTTAATTAAAATTGGCTTTGATATACCTTGGGATCCGGGTGGATCCATTACTTGAGCACTATATGCCTAGCTTAATGGCTTTAAAAAAAGCGCTGCCAGGGAGACAACCCAGAAGTTTTAGAGAGTCATTTATTTCTGTTGAGTGCTTTTATATAGTTTAAAAACAAAAAATAAAGTGGGGAACCTAAAACTTTTCAAAAAGAAAAGTGAAAGTAAGAAGGACGAGCGCCGTTGATGTGGGGGAGCTCCTTGAACTTTGTTCATGCCCATGGAAACTTTGCAAATCTTGAATTACAGAAACTTTTCAACAAAATAATTATCCCCTTGTATAAATCCATTGTATTATAAAAATAATGTGCCAAGATTTGCCTTTAGGATGATTGGATTGCATGTTTGGTATGTGCGGTGCAAAAACAGAAACTTTGGCTGTAGTGAGTGATTTTACATTTTTTACTGGAAAGTCAAACGCTTCTGAAACTTTTTGCACAGTACTTCTATACAATTTTTTTTATTTTTTTCTAGTTTTTCAGAATTTTGGGAGTTATAGAAGTATGGTAGATTTTCATATTACTACAGACTGTCCTGTTTTTGACAGATTCTGTTTTTGATGCATTGTTTTGCTCGTTTTGATGAAACTATCAATTTTATCGGTGGTCTAAGCCATGGAGAAGTTATAATAAAGTAGCTAAAATGCAAAAACAAAATATGAATGGGTTTTCAACAGTACTTAAAGTGGTAATTTGTTTTATTATACTAATGGATCTCACAAGGGTTTTGTTAAGTTTTGTGTGATTGAAGTGTTCAAGTTTTGGGTGAGATCACGATGGATGAAGGAATAAGGAGTGGCAAGAGCCGAAGCTTGGGGATGCCCGAGGCACCCCAAGGTAAGATTCAAGGACTTCCAAGCAACTAAGCTTGGGGATGCCCCGGAAGGCATCCCCTCTTTCTTCTAATGATCATCGGTAATTTTACTTGGAGCTATATTTTTATTCGTCACATGATATGCGTAAATCTTGGAGCGTCGTGTGCTTTTTATTTTTCTTTTAGTAATGCACCATGCTGGTATGAGATAGTCCTTGGTTGATTTATAGAATTCTTCATGCACTTCACTTATATCTTTTGAGTACGGCTTTATAGAATGCTTCATGTGCTTCACTTATATCATTTGAAGTTTGGATTGCATGTTTCTCTACACATAGAAAACCGCCATTTGTAGAATGCTCTTTTGCTTCACTTATATTTGTTAGAGCATGGGCATATCTTTTGTAGAAAGAATTAAACTCTCATGCTTCACTTATATCTATTTCGAGAGTTGACAGGAATTGGTCATTCACATGGTTAGTCATTAAATGCTACATAAAACTTGTAGATCACTGAATATGATATGTTTGATTCCTTGCAATAGTTTTGCGATATAAAGAAGGTGATATTAGAGTCATGCTAGTGAGTAATTGTGGATTGGTAGAAATACTTGTGTTAAGTTTTGTGATTCTCGAAGCATGCACGTATGGTGAACCGTTATGTGATGAAGTCGGAGCATGATTTATTTTTCATTGTCTTCCTTATGAGTGGCGGTCGGGGACGAGCGATGGTATTTTCCTACCAATCTATCCCCCTAGGAGCATGCGCGTAGTACTTTGTTTTGATAGCTAATAGACTTTTGCAATAAGTATGTGAGTTCTTTATGACTAATGTTGAGTCCATGGATTATACGCACTCTCACCCTTCCATCATTGCTAGCCTCTTCGGTACCGTGCATTGCCCTTTCTCACCTCGAGAGTCGGTGCAAACTTCGCCGGTGCATCCAAACCCCGTGATATGATACGATCTATCACACATAAGCCTCCTTATATCTTCCTCAAAACAGCCACCATACCTACCTATCATGGCATTTCCATAGCCATTCAGAGATATATTGCCATGCAACTTCCATCATCATCATATACATGACTTGAGTGTTCATTGTCATATTGCTTTGCATGATCGTAGGATAGCTAGCATGATACTTCCATGGCTTGTCCGTTTTTTGATATCTTTGCTACGCTAGATCATTGCACATCCTGGTACACTGCCAGAGGCATTCATATAGAGTCATATTTTGTTCTAGTATCGAGTTGTAATATCGAGTTGTAAGTAAATAAAAGTGTGATGATCATCATTATTAGAGCATTGTCCCAGTGAGGAAAGGATGATGGAGACTATGATTCCCCCACAAGTCGGGATGAGACTCCGGACGAAAAAAAATAAAAAAATAAAAAAAAGGGGGCCAAAAAAAAGAGAGGGCCCAAAAAAAATGAGAGAAAAAGAGAGAAGGGGCAATGCTACTATCCTTTTACCACACTTGTGCTTCAGAGTATCACCATGTTCTTCATATAGAGAGTCTCTTGAGTTATCACTTTCATATACTAGTGGGAATTTTCATTATAGAACTTGGCTTGTATATTCCGATGATGGGCTTCCTCAAATGCCCAAGGTCTTCATGAGCAAGCAAGTTGGATGCACACCCACTTAGTTTTCAATTTGAGCTTTCATACACTTATAGCTCTTAGTGCATCCGTTGCATGGCAATCCCTACTCCTCGCATTGATATCAATTGATGGGCATCTCCATAGCTAGTTGATTAGCCGCGTCGATGTGAGACTTTCTCCTTTTTTGTCTCCTCCACACAACCTCCACCATCATATTCTATTACACCTATAGTGCTATATCCATGGCTCACGCTCATGTATTGCGTGAAAGTTGAAAAGGCTTGAGAACATTAAAAGTATGAAACAATTGCTTGGCTTGTCATCGGGGTTGTGCATGATGAAATACTTTGTGTGGTGAAGATGGAGCATAGCCAGACTATATGATTTTGTAGGAATAACTTTCTTTGGCCATGTTATTTTGAGAAAGACATGATTGCTTTATTAGTATGCTTGAAGTATTATTGTCTTAATGTCAAATGATAGACTATTGCTTTGAATCACTCGTGTCTTAATATTCATGCCATGATTAGATTACATGATCAAGATTATGCTAGGTAGCATTCCATATCAAAAATTATCTTTTTTATCATTTACCTACTCGAGGACGAGCAGGAATTAAGCTTGGGGATGCCGATACGTCTCCATCGTATCTATAATTTTTGATTGTTTCATGCCAATATTATACAACTTTCATATACTTTTGGCAACTTTTTATACTATTTTCTTGGACTAATATATTGATCCAGTGCCCAGTGCCAGTTCCTGTTTGTTGCATGTTTTTTGTTTCATAGAAAATCCATATCAAACAGAGTCCAAACACGATAAAAACTTACGGAGATTTTTTCCCAAATATATGTGATTTTTGGGAAAAAGAATCAACACGAGACGATGCCCGAGGGGGCCACAAGGCAGGGGGCGCGCCCTGGACCCTTTTGGCCACCCCGTAATGCGGTTGGTGCCCTTCTTTGGCCGCAAGAAAGCTAATATCCAGATAAAAATAGTGTTAAAATTTCAACCCAATCGGAGTTACGGATCTCCGAAAATTTAAGAAACGGTGAAAGGCCAGAATCTAGGAGAGCAGAAACAGAAGGAAACAGAGAGAGAGATCCAATCTCGGAGGGGCTCTCGCCCCTCTGCCGCCATGGAGGCCATGGACCAGAGGGGAAACCCTTCTCCCATCTAGGGGGAAGGTCAAGGAAGAATAAGAAGGAGGGTGGCTCTCTCCCCCTCTCTCCCGGTGGTACCGGAACGCCGCCGGGGCCATCATCGTGACGGCGATCTACACCAACAACTTCGCCGCCGTCATCACCAACACTCTCCCGCTCTATGCAGCGGTGTGACACCTCTTCTCCCCGCTGTAATCTCTACTTAAACTTGGTGCTCAACGCTATATATTATTTCCCAATGATGTATGGCTATCCTATGATGTTTGAGTAGATCTGTTTTGTCCTATGGGTTTATTGATGATCGTGATTGGTTTGAGTTGCATGTTTTATTATTGGTGCTGTCCTATGGTGCTCTCCGTGTCGCACAAGCGTGAGGGATCCCCGCTATAGGGTTTGCAATATGTTCATGATTTGCTTATGGTGGGCGGCATGAGTGACAGAAGCACAAACCCGAGTAAGTAGGTTGTTTGCGTATGGGAATAAACAGGACTTGATAATTTAATGCTATGGTTGGGTTTTACCTTAATGATCTTTAGTAGTTACGGATGTTTGCTGGAGTTCCAATCATAAGTGCATATGATCCAAGAAGAGAAAGTATGTTAGCTTATGCCTCTCCCTCATATAAAATTGCAATAATGATTACCGGTCTAGTTATCGATTGCCTAGGGACAAATAACTTTCTTGTGACAAAAAGCTCTCTACTAAAACTAACTTAGTTATTTCTTTATCTAAACAGCCCCTAGATTTTATTTACGTGCTCTTTATTATCTTGCGAACCTATCCTATCACACTTACAATGTACTTCTAGTTTCATACTTGTTCTAGGTAAAGTGAATGTTAAGCGTGCGTAGAGTTGTATCGGTGGTCGATAGAACTTGAGGGAATATTTGTTCTACCTTTAGCTCCTCGTTGGGTTCGACAATCTTACTTATCAAGAAAGGGTACAATTGATCCCCTATACTTGTGTGTTATCAATTGCCAAGAAGAAATCAACCTCATTTGAATTCCCAAAATAACTACAACAACTCTTAAAGTGGACCAGCAGCACTTAACATGGCCATTTTAAAGATAAACAAATAGTTAAACATTTCCAACTGTCCCCGAACCTTGTCAGTAGCTTTGAAATATTACCTTGTATTTACATGTGAAGTTTCATGCATAACAGAAATCATTTGCTATTTTAAATAAATGCAAAACAATAGTTGATTCAATTTACAGAAAAAGAAATAGAAAAAGAAACTAGGCACTCAAGCCCACCGTCTACAGTCGGACAGTCCAGCCCACCTACGGTCATCCCCAACCTCCTGTTCACCCGCGTCATCGTGGTGCACGCGCACCCGCACAAGCCTCCGATCTCCATGGGTCGTCCATCCAGCGAGCTTCGAGGACGATAAGATCAAGCTCCACCCCTAGGACGAACCCTAGATTCCCATTTTGTCTCTCCTGCATCGCGTAGTTGATTTAGGCCCTCGCTCGAGAGCTGTCATCACCATGCTGTCTTGAGTGTCGTGCGTACAAGCATATATGGGATCATGGCGATCCCTTTGCGGTTCGACTAGACAGATCGACGAGCACAAAGAGCGGAGCTAGCAGGAAATGCAATGGGTTTACCCAGGTTCAGGCCAGTGTGAAGCGTAAAACCCTACTCCTGCTTTGTATATTGACGTGTGTATGTGCCTAATTTCATGGAGCACGCGTCCAGCAAGGTGCTCGGGGGTGCTTCTACGCGTGCAAATGGACAGGGTTTCGACCTTTGTAAGGTAGCCATGTAGCCATGGGCCTCCTTTTATAGACTAAGGGGTCACCACAATGGCAGAATGGTAAATATACACTGTAAATAGTGGCTACAGTGCCACTTACCTAACTCTAACGGGTTAGGACAAATGCATTCAATGCACCGTGAGGTGTCTTGTGCATGGAGCTCCCCGGCAAGGTTGGTCTCACCTTCTGTGTCGTTCGTCCATCTACCTCTTATTCCTTTGACACATCGTCTGGATGGGTGTCATTAAAGATGTATTTTCAGAGGTGAGCTGCCATGTGCCCAGACAAGGCTCACCTAACTGCCTACCCGCTCGACACTACATCGACAAGTGACAACCTGACCGATGAGGTGGAGCGGTGGCAGCGTAGTGGGATTCTTGCCGGGCCCGGAGCTTGCCAGGCTTAGGACTTGGCGAGCTTCGATAGTGTTCCCCGGCAAGGATCTTGCCGGGTCCTCAAGTTGTATCCTTAGAGTGGATCTTTTGTACTCTTCTGTAGTGCTTCTCGATCACCTGACTAGTAATCTTCTTCATATCTTGAGTTAATCTTCAGTTGTCCTTCGGCAAGCCTTGCCGTCAGGAAGGCTACTACTGCCTGCGCATAAGTCAGGGGTATTAAAGACCCCATTCTTAATGCATCGACAGGAGCCCCCAGGACTGGGCCATACATGCATGCGAGGCATCGTTGGGCTAGGCCCAAAACAATGCACAGGCAGGCGTGGCAGAGAATAACTACCACAAACTATCATAACCTTTTCTTTTACTGCGCCCTCCCTCCACACGTATTACATGCGAGGCGCGGGATTGGTGAAACTAGGCGGTAGCTGGAGTAGTGTGCCTGACAAGGAACAGTCACTTCAAACAGTAAATAGCCAGCCCCCACGCCTTCCCCATAAGTAGGGGGCCGCAGAGGGTGTTGCTCATTCACCACTTCCTCTTCCAATCTATGAACCACTGTCATCTTCTACATCTTGTCTTCCCTTCCCCTCCGTGTTCTTCCAATAATCATCGCCACAATGGTGAGCGGAAAGGTTCGAGCTCGTGCATACACCATTGCTGCGAGGGCTTCCCCTCGAGACCATACGCGCATTTTGGCCACAACTGTGAGGGTCGCCTCAAGCGCTCGTGGAAGGGTTGTGGCCAGCGGCCGTGGAAAACACGGCGTTCGTGGTCGAGGCGCCTACAATGGAATGCTCATTGTTTCGCCTCAGGCCATTCCACCCGAGCCAGAGGGCCGCATGGAGTATATGGTGCATGAATTCATAGTGGAGCTACACCATCGGCCACGCAGGTGGCTGCGTCTCCCAAATCCCTTCGCCAGGGCGATGGAAGACAGCCATCTATCCGGCCTATGGCTACGAGTGGATGGCTGCTACAACGGCCCCATCTGGGTGGCTGTTGAGACTTCTCCCAATGGCTTCATATATTTGACGCGGGGATGGAAGTCATTTATCCACGCCCGCAGCTTAGGTCGAGGACACCTTCTTCATTTCAGGCTGGTTGGATCTGACACAGTCTTCATGAAGTTCTTCGGGGCCTCTGGCGGCCACCTGGAATGCTACGCGGAGAGCTCGAGCATCAGTGATGCCGACTCCTCCAGTGAGAGCGACGACTCCTCTAGCGAGAGCGAAGACGACGAGAGATCTCAAGCTTCAAGATCGAGGACGACGATTCAGACTGATGTTGATGGTACTTTAGTTGAAGACAAGTCGTGCCCCGGTCAAGTTATTTTCCTTTTGCTCTTGTATCGTGCCCAATGTAACCCTGCGGGGACGCAAGAAAACATTGTCGGGTACCTTTGGATGAAATATCCTATGGTTAATTATGTTTGATGAATGCGTGCTATTTCTCCTTGTTCATTACTGTTTTTTGCATGACGTGTACCCTATGCTTATTGGAAACTTGCTGGTGGGCACACTTGTTGGGTGCGATTGAGGAACGGATCCTTAGCAGCCTGCTGGAAGTGCTGCTGCCGAAGA
Source organism: Thinopyrum elongatum (assembly GCA_011799875.1). Classification (NCBI taxonomy): domain Eukaryota; kingdom Viridiplantae; phylum Streptophyta; class Magnoliopsida; order Poales; family Poaceae; genus Thinopyrum; species Thinopyrum elongatum. Next base: position 243,294,806 of record CM022299.1, on the reverse strand, counting down.
ACAAGGTCACCTTCCGCAAGGCTCCGGGCATGAACCATGCGGCTGTGATAGTGGTGCAAGGCTTGTAGGTATCATGCGGCACGTACATCAGCCTGGAGATGATCTTCCTCAAGGAGCGTGGCATCATTTTGATGCAGCTGGTCTTGCTCAAGCTCATCATAAGTGAGCACTCGAGGTGACCCATACATGAGTTTCATGGGGAGCACTGCTTCTGCCCCATAGACTAGGGAGAAAGGTGTTTGTCCGGTAGCTCGATTTGGTGTCGTCCTCATTGACCAAAGAACTGCCGGCAACTCATCAATCCGGCGTCTTCCACACTTGTGCAGCTTGTCGAAAGTTCTTGTCTTGAGCCCACACAGCACTTCAGCATTTGCTCTTTCCTCCTGGCCATTGCTCCTTGGGTGAGCAACGGATGCAAAGCATATCTTGCTGCCAAGGTTGTCAAGGTACTGCATGAAGGTGCGGCTCGTGAACTATGTGCCCTTGTTGGTGATGACCCTGTTGGGCACTCCAAAACGGCAAACTACTCCTTTGAAAAACTTGATGGCTGGCTGTGTTGTCACCTTCGTCACCGGCTCTACTTCTGGCCACTTTGTGAACTTGTCGATTGCTATGTACAAGTACTCAAAAGACCCCAACAGCGTGTGGGAAGGGGCCCAGTATGTCGAGCCCCTAGACCAAGAAGGGCCAGGAGAGAGGGATTGTTTAAAGAGCTTGAGCTGGCTGATGTGACTGCTTCGAATGGAACTGGCATGCTTCATACTTGGTTACTAGCTCAGTTGCATCCTGGAGGGCACATGGCTAATAGAAACCTTGCTAGAAATCTTTGCCAGCAAGGGCTCTTGATCCTATGTGTGAGCCACATATCCCACCATGTATCTCTGCCAACAACATTTTCCCATCTTCCTGATAAATACACTTCAATTTCACCCCATTTGGTATCTTTCTGTATAGGTTGTTGCCTACAAAGTGATAGATACAGGACTGACGGGCTACTCTTTCAGCTTCTTCTTGATCTTTGGGAAGTTCTCCTATTTGAAGGAATTTGACAATCTGTTGTGCTCATGCCGGAGCCTGTGGCTCGAGAATAAGGACTAAAGGCATCTCTTCTGCTGCGGGAGCGCTTGTCTTGACAACAAGAACTTAGTTCCTTGCCGGAGCCTACTTCTCACCGGCAAACTTGTTGTTGTCTCCGGCAACATTCTTGCCGGCAGCTTCTGGGAGCTCGGCAAGAAAGTACTTGCTGGAGTTCAACTTTCTTCTCTTGTTCTGCCCAAGTGACGGCGTGACGGATGGTTGAGATAAGTGGAGAACAAAAGTCCCTGGTTCCACAGATAGCTTGAGTGCGTCACGCTTTGACAGTTCATCTGCAATGTTATTCTCTGCACAAGGAATGTGCTCTATTTGCAATCCATCAAAGTGCTCTTCAAGTTTTCTCACCTCATCAACATATGCATCCATCAATGGGCTCTGATAATCTTTGTTGAGTTGTTTTACAACCAACTACGAGTCGCCTCTAATAATGAGCTTTGTGATTCCAAGCTCTACTGTGATCCTGAGACCGGCAAGCAGTCCTTCATACTCAGCGGTGTTGTTTGCCGCCTTCTCCCTGGGTAAATGCATCTGAATCACATACTTGAGATGCTCTTCGGTGGGTACGACAAGCAGCACTCCAGCACCGATGCCTTGAAGTGAAAAAGCCCCATCAAAGTACATAATCCAGTCATGAGTTGTTTCCTTGCCGGGGAGAGAGGTTTCAGGAATTTCTTCGTCTGGCATTGATGTCCATTCTGCAATGAACTCTGCCAAGGCTCTGCTCTGAATTATTGAAGTGCTTTCAAACTTGAGATCAACGCTTGAAAATTCCAACGCCCACTCAATAATCCTTCTTGTTGCATCTGGATTTCTGTAGATCCTTTGCATTGGAAAGCAAGTGACGACGGTGATTTGATGTGCTTGAAAGTAGTGGTGCAACTTCCTTGACGCCATAAGAAGGCCAAAGATGAATTTCTGCATACCATAATATCTTTATCTAGCCCCTTGGAGAAGGGAGCTGACAAAATAGACCGGGCATTGCACCAACTTCTTCTTCTGCACAACTTGTTGTTCTAATCCATCTGCTTGCTCTGCGCTTGACTTGCTCGCACCAGGACTTCCCGAAGAAGATTCTGGCTCATCGCTTGCCAGGGCTACATCCTTTGCTTCTTCATTTTCAGCTTCCCTCTACGCCACTAGTGCAACACTTACCACTTGATTCGTTGTCGCCAAGTATAACAACAATGGCTCTTGCGGTCTTGGCGCAATCAGTGTTGGCGCAACAGAGAGGTACTTCTTCAAGTCTTGCAGAGCTGCCTCCGCTTCCGGAGTCCATTTCATTGGACCCGCCTTTTCCAAGATTTCAAAAAATGGCACTGCGCGCTCAGCAGACTTGGAGATAAACCTGCTTAGTGCAGCTATGCAGCCAGCAAGGCGGCGCACATCATTGATGCGCTTCGGTGCTTCAATCTGCTCAATTGCCTTGATCTTGTGAGGATTGGCTTCAATTCCGCATTGAGAAACAAAAGAACCCGAGAAGCTTGCCAGATGGGACGCCAAACACACACTTCTTGGGGTTGAGCTTCAGATTAATCTTGCGCAGATTAGCAAAAGTCTCTTCTAAATCTTGTATCAGAGTTGCCTTGTCCTTAGTTTTGACCACTATATCATCCATATATGCTTCCACATTTTTGTGCAGCTGAGGCTCAAAACCAATCTGTACTGCTCTTGCAAATGTTGAACCAGCACTCTTTAATCCGAAAGGCATGCGTACAAAGCAGTACGTGCCACATGGAGTAATGAATGCGGTCTTTTCTTCATCTTCCTTTGACATGAGTATCTGATGATACCCAGAGTAGGCATCAAAAAATGACAGCAGATCACATCTGGCAGCGGAGTGAACAATCTGGTCAATACACGGCAAGGGAAACGGGTCTTTGGGACAAGCCTTGTTGATGTTAGTGTAATCAATACACAACCACCATTTCCCATTTTCTTTGCGCACGACAATTGGATTGGCCAACCACGTTGGATGGAGTACACCTGTGACTAATCCTACCGCTTCCAACTTCTTTATCTCTTCGGTAAAAAATTGTTGCAGTTACAAAGCTTTCTTCTGCACATTCTGCTTGACGGGCCACGCGTGAGGGCAGATGGCAAGGTGGTGCTCAGTTACCTCCCTGGGAACACCACGGATGTCAGATGGTTGCCATGCAAACACATCGAGATTCACCTGCAGGAAAGCAACAAGCACGCTTTCCTATTTGTCATCAAGGGTAGAACTTATGGTGAATGCTCCCCCCGTGTCGTCCTCCTTGGTGGGCACCTTCTTGGTCTACGGTGGAGCAGCTTTGTTCTTCTTGCTCTTGCCGACAGAGCTCTCTCGCACATCCTCGACGGGAGCGCAGCACTCCGAAGAGGCGCGCTTGCCGGAGTCAGTGGTCTTGCCGGTCTTCTTCCTCTTCTCCCCCCCCCCGGGAGCTTGGTCGGCAGGAGCAAGTTCCTTGGAGGCAGATGCTGCAACTGCATCCCGGTAGAATTGATCAGTGCAAATCAACGCATCCTTCTTATCGGGATGGATGGTGATGACAATTATCGTCCCAGGCATCTTTAGTGTGTTGTAGCCATAGTGGGATGCTACCATGAACTTTGCAAGTGTTGGGCGTCCAAGAATCCCATTGTAGGGCAATGGAATCTTGACGACGTTGAAGACAATCTTCTTTGTCCTGTAGTTGTGTTCACTGGCAAACGTCACCGGCAAAGTGATCTTGCCCTTTGGCTGGCTCCTTACCGGATTAATTCCCTAGAACATGTCAGTCTTCTTCAGATCCTCATCAGAAATCTGCAGCCTCTTCATCATGTCAGGCGAGATCAAATTGAGACCAGCCCCACTGTCAACCAGCATTTTCATCCCTTAAGGTTGCGTATTGTTGGTGAAACCAAGAACGGCAAGCACCTCAACGCAGTTGTGCGATCAGGGTGGTCCTCAGTGTAAAAAATGATGGGCGTGTTGGACCATCTCAGGGGCTTCTGGCCTCCTACTACCGGCTCTGTCGCATTGACCTCACGCACCCACTGCTTGAGTTGGCGATGAGAAGAGTGCAAGGATGCACCTCCGTCAATCAACATTGCTTCTATGGCCTTTTGGAACTCAGCCTCACTAGACCTGTCATCATCCTCTTAGTCTTCACCATCATCATCTCCTTTCTTATCTTGACCTTTTGCAGGCTTCACCTTCTGCTGCTTGGTCTTGCCGCGGCGACCTCCTCGGCCACCATGTTTCTTGCCGGATCCATTTGCACCGTCAGCCTTTTCCTTATCTCTCTTCTCATATTCAGCCTTCTGCTTCTCGGCAAGCTGCTCAACATGCCAGCAGTCTTGAAGGTCATGGCTCTTGGTGCGATGGATCTTGCAATACTGCTTGCCAGAGCCCGCAGTCTAGTCAGCAGCCGCCAAGGCTTAGCACAAGGAGCACCCGGAAACATCCTTGTCGGATCCCTTGGCTTTAGACTTCTTGGCGGGACCATCATTTTCGGATCCCTCTACAGCAAGTACAGCCTTGCCCTTGCGCTTCCTGTTGCGCTTGAGATTTTTCTTTTTCGGGTTATTGGCATTGTCATCATCTTCCAAATCTGACCCTGTGCCAACCTCCTCCCTAGGAAGTCTCCTCCCTTCTTCAGCCCGTGCACACTTGTCAGCCAGAGCATAGAGGTCGGTGACATCCCTCACCTTGGTCATGGCCATCTCTTCCCACATCTTGCGGTTCTTCATGTTCTGGTGAAATGCGGCAATGATTGATGCGGTGTGGAGATCCAGAATGTTTCGCTGTACACGGCTAAATCCCTATATGTACTTGCGGAGCGACTCGCCTTCTTTCTACGGTATCAACTGCAGATCGGTTTCTTGGCCTAGAACTTTGTGGCCGCCTATGAAGGCGCCAACAAACTTGTGGCACAAGTCTGCCTAGCAGGAAATGGAGTCCTCCGGCAAGTTCATCAACCATGATCTGTCGTTTGGCTTAAGCGCCAATGGGAAATAGTTGGCAAAAACTTTATCGTCACGAGCTCTGGCAGCTTGCACCGCAATGGTGTAAATCCTTAGGAACTTTGACGGGTGTGTCTTGCTATCGTACTTATCCACCTCCGGCTTGAAGTTTCGGGAACTGGCCATTGTACTTGGCACAGCTCACGGGTAAAAGCTGAACAACCGACCTCGTAAGGTAGGTATCGGCGTTCTGGGATCAGGGGTACCCAAACCTGCCTACCTACAGCCCACGGCGTGGCTCCCTCGACGGCCTGGTACAGCCCAGCTACAACAAATCCAAGACGAGACCCTCGTGAGGTCCCCCGGCCTCACGAGGCGGACGGCATCAAGACCTCCAAAGGAGCGGCCTCCCCAGGCTGCCTCCCGAGGAGCAGAGATTTCTATGCAGGTACCCAGCCTCACGAGGCTGCGATGACGTAAGCCATGACGACCATGGCCAGGCAGGCACCAGCGGGCGCAGAGGAGGCTGTTTCCCTTTCGGTGCTAAGGGAGCGAGGATAGGTGTAGGTTCTCGAGGAGTCTCCCAAAGGTTTCCATTCTGGTGCAACAAGACCAGGACCACGAGCTCTACAGGACGGATGTCATCACTTAGCCCACCACTGCGTTACGACCAGAAGCTTTGCAGGTGAAGACCACCTTTCATCAGGATTAGATGTACTTCTTGTCCCCTTTCAAATTGGCCATTGTGGGATCCCTTCCCGCCTAAGTTTTGAGGGAAGAGGACCAAGGCCACTATAAATATAGGCTAGCCACCACTGTAGAAAGATCGCGGATCAGATCCATCCCATCCTCACCACCAGAGCCCTCCTGAGGCTGCTCAAACCACTGTACTAGTTCATCCCCATCCTCCTCGTGAGGCCAATCCACCACAAAGCAGGAGTAGGGTTTTACACCGCAAGGTGGCCCGAACCTGGGTAAACTGCCATGTTCATCTTCTTCCCTGCTCGTGTGAGCTCGACGTGGCTAGGCTATAGGGTGGCGAGCTTGAGACTTGGGTTGGCTGAGATCTTCGCACACGCCCCAAAGCTCGAACCTTCTTGGGTCTGTGGAGCCCTGAATCCGACATTTTGCATGCCAGGTAGGGGTGTGTTGAAATCCTCCTTCCGTTCCGTCTCTGCTTCATCTCTGCTTCACCTCTCCCATGGCCGAGCCTATGCTGAGCGCCGGGCTGCTCACGTCGCCCGGACGGTGCTCGTGGGCTGCGGTGTCCCTCGTTGTTAGGCCTCTGCTCACGAGCAGTAGGATTCGTCGCTGCCACCCTCCGTGCGGCGCGATGGCCGCACTGCCACTCCATCACCCACTCCTGCCACTGCATCGTCTTCCCACGTCCGCCGCGGGCCGGAGAACGCGCAGGCTGCGCTGCTCATGGCGCGCGAGCTGCTGCGTTACCACCCCGCCAACGACCGCTACGACAACTGGCTTGGCCGCATCATCGAGCTCGTCAACGCCGCCGGTGAGGTCCCTGCGCCGTCCCGATCGCTCCATCCCCCGCCATCCTAGGCGGGCGACGTGGCCCATGGCGCACCTCCTCCTCCTCCTCTGTGCGGCGCCGACCCCGAGCCCGGGCGTGATGCGCAACCGCGCGACCCGCCGTGTGGGGCGCCAACGCGAGACGAGGCGAGCTGCCAGGTGGTGCAGCGGCCGCAAGCTGATGCACGCGCGCTCCCAGCGCCACCGCACCAGCACCAAGACCACGCGCTGCCGGAGGCTGTGGCGCGTGGGCGTCAAGACCGAGCTCACCCCATGCGTGCTGCGCCCATGAGTGCTGCGGGCTGCGGCGCCTTCACCCTGGAGCTACGCCGCGTCGTCTGGCCCGGCAAGTTCAATCCAGACCTGCCTCCATGCTACGACGGCACCCTTGACCCTGCGGAGTTCCTCCAGCTCTACTCGCCAAGCATCGAAGTGGCAAAAGGTGATGAGAAGGGCATGGCGAACTGGTTCCCCATGGCCCTCAAGCACGGCGCGCGCTCCTGGCTCCTGCACCTCCCGAAGGGATCAATCTCCTCCTGGGATGAGCTCCGCGAGTTTTTCATCGCCAACCCCAGGGCACCCGTGACCGTGCCCCTGCGGTGGGAGACTTGCGGCGCGTGAAGCAGTAGCCGAGCGAGACCCTGCACAAGTACATACAACGCTTCACGAACGTTCGCCTCAAGATATCGAAGGCATCGGACGAAGCCATCATCTCGACGTTCACTGATGGCATCCGGGATGTCAAGATGAAAGAGGAGCTCGCCATCCACAAGGACTTGTGCTCGGCCCTGGAGATGTTCAACCTGGCAAACAATTGCGCTAGGGCCGAGGAAGGCCGCCTCTCCCTCCTCGAGCTTCTGGAGGCTGATCCTGAAGACAAGAAGGCCAAGGCTAAGGAAGCAAAGCGCAAGGGCCCTGTCGTGCTCGTGGCCGAGCCCGAGATAAAGTGTGGCCGTGACCATGATGAGCCTCCCAGGGGTAACCGCCCGTTCAGCATCTTCCACAACATACACAGCCACAACACCAACGACTACCAGGAGCTCAGGGCACTCCGTGAAGGGCGCCTTGGCCTCCGCCCCAAGCACGGCGACCGTGGAGGAGGCCGTGGCGGAGGCCGCTGGGATAACCGCGACCCTCATCGGGACTGGCGCGACCAGCCTTGTTAGGACCGCCCTCAGGGCAATGCCGGCCTCCCTCCACTGCCACCGCCGCCAAGGAGAAATGATGACAACCGATAGGATGATGGGGCTGGGGGATTCCAGGAGCCTCGTGTGATCGCCTACATCCTGGGTGGCACCCAGGCCCCTACCTCGCATCGCATCTTCAAGAAGTTCTCTCATGAGGTGAACGCGGCCCTCCCGAAGCTTGAGGCCGCGCGTCCCCTCAGGTGGTCGCAGTACGCCATCACCTTCGACTCCAAGGACCACCTCAAGTGCTCAGCCACCACTGGCGCGCTCCCTTTGCTCTGCACACCCACCATCAGCAACGTCCTTGTCACCAAGACCCTCATCAACGGTGGCGCTGGGCTCAATGTTCTTTCTGTCGAGACGTTCGAAACGATTCAGGTGCCTTATGATCAACTGATGCCAACCAAGCCATTCTCCGGAGTGACCGATGGCTCCACCATTCCCCTGGGGCAGATACGCCTCCCAGTCACTTTCAGCAAGTGCGACAACTACCACACCGAGCTCACCGACTTCGATGTCGCCCACATCTACCTCCCATACAACGCCATCCTCGGGTATATATCTGGCCCTCGCCAAGTTCATGGCGGTGACCCACCATGGTTACAATGTCCTCAAGATGCCAGGTTGCAGCGGCATCATCACGGTCGCTTGCGATGAGAAGGACATAGTCTGCTCCCTCGAGTGTGCCTATCAGGCTGCAACGGCTGAAAACTCTGACGACGAGGGCAGCAACCTGCCTCCCAAGGCCACACCCAAGAAGAAGAAGCATCTCCTCCCCAAGAGTCGTCAGGAGGCTGGGACGCCCGCTGGCGGTGCCTCAGGCTCCGCGCCCGCTGCTGGGGCGCCTCTTCCTCCCGCATAGGAAGGCGCGCCCGGTGCCTCCCTCAGGACGGGCTCGGGGGATCCCGTCTGGTGAGCCTCTGACCTGACCAATGCGACGAGGGAGGTGCTTGGGCACCACTTGGAGGCGTGCCTTGACACGTGCCCCCGCAAGCAAGGAGCAAGGCGTGAGGCACCAGGAGCAAGGGAGTTCATCACCAAGGCGATCGAGGAACTTCAGGAGGCGCGGGCCATGTGTGGCGAACGTCGCCCCGCACCACCCAGTGTGGCTGCACCCCATGATGTGGGCGACGATCTGCGCGTCTGTGTCAACATCCCGAGCCTCAATAGGCCGCTTCGCAAGACCTCTTCTGGCTGTCCCACGTCGGCCGGAGTGGGGGCTACCTTTGCAACTACGTCTGCATGCCGTTTGGCCTGTTGAATGTGGGCGCCTCGTACCAGCGACTCGCGCGGCGTGCTTTGGCATCTCACGAGGCCAGGCGCTTGGCGGTCATGTCTTAGGAGGTCCCGGATTCTCTCGAGCCCCCCGGGACTCGTGAGCTTCCCATGCCTCCGGAGCCGCCCAGCTCGTGAGGAGCAATCTCTGCAGCATGTGTCTTCAGCTACCTCGACGCTTCTACGACACTCGTGCCAGGTGATTTTTTGGTTTGTTCAGTTGAGGGCACCCCTCGGGCTGCATTATCCTCAAGCTGTTAGGGCCCGTCCCTGCAGCTGTATCGTTTTGCGCATGTATTGGAACCGGCTCTGCCTTTTAAGAATTTCCTGAGTATTTCAACCTGCATGCCCGGTGCTTCGTCACCATGAATTTCGCTGTGCCCTCACGACCCCGCCCGCAACCGCCTCATGATTAAGGACTGGCACAGCATCTGTGCTCGAGTCCGTCCCTGTAGCATTGTTAAATCCAAGAGACCGAGCTCTGTCTCGCGGGCTAGCTCCCGTGAACGTCACCTCCCGAGGTGCTTGGTGCCTTGTTCTCGCATGAGCTAATCGCGAGTAGGTAAGTAAGGGTGCGCGTCACGGTTCGTACCAACCATAGCTCGGCGTTTTGTCGTCGCCGGAGCCGCGCGCTGGATGTCCTTCCTCTGGTTGTCGCATGAGAAGACTTGCCATGGCGTCTGTGCTCGGGTCCGTCCCTGCAGCGTCGATAAACCCAAGTGGCAGAGCTCTGTCTAGCGGGCCGGCCCTATTCACGTCACCTCCTGGGGTCTTTGGTGTACGGCCTTCTCATGTGGTGCCCTCCGGAGGTTCATGCGGCGCAGGCCTCCCCCACCTCACATGTTTCTTACGCGCGCCTCGTGCCAAAAACCCAGGCGCAACCCGCCTTGAGGTAGGGCCTCCTAAGTCCCGCGCTGGCTCACGAGTGCCCAGATACACCTCCTCCAGTTCTGCCGTGCTAGCCACACGTACGAACGGGGCTATACATGCCCCGGAGTCTCCTCCCGAGGGAACTCCCACACACGCGCAAGTGGAAGCCCCATGCTTCGCGCTGGCGGATGACATGGTCGAGGAGCGACTATGCCCACACCCAAGTGGAAGCCCCATGCTCCGCGCTGGCGGACGACATGGTCATGGAGCGTCTATGCCCATGCCCAACTGGAAGCCCCATGCTCCGCACTGGCGGACGACACGATCGAGGAGCGACTATGGCCACGCCCAAGTGGAAGCCCCATGCTCTGTGCTGGTGGATAAACAACTGAGGGCACCCTAGCGGCCGCACCAACCTCAGGATAGCCTTTCGGCTCTTCACACAGTCTTGTCGTGTAGCATTTCCCTGGAAGTCACGCGCGAGGGGGCTGGACACGGGAGCTATGCTCAGGCTAAGCCTGGCACACGCCACCCCACAGGTCCCTGGTACCTGGTCTTCTCGCATCCCTCCCAGGAAAACGCTGATGAGGAAAGGTATGGGGCTCTGGATTAACCTCGTTGCTGCCTGTGTTTCCTTCATGAGGGCTGCTCGCACATTAAGGGGGACCTCCTAAGCATCGCAACTCAGGGGCCTCACTAGTCACATAGTCCCTCGCCCCTTGGTGTCGTCCTGGCAATTCGAACACCGCAACGGCGGTCGAGGTATGCGCGGGGCTGGGCCCTGCCGACGCAGAGCACGAAAGCAAACAAGAAGGAAACCAAGCACGAAAAGGAAATTGCGGATTCCTAACAGTTATTACAGGCACCAAATGTTTTGCAAATTCAAACAAAGTCTTACGCCTCCACGAGGCATGATAAATGTCCCAGGATAAAATCTAGGTGGAGGGGTCATTGCCGCCATTGTCGTGGCCGCCACCTGACCCAGTCACGGGGAGCACGTCGTCAACATCGCTGCCGCCATCATCACCGCTGCTGGCCTCCACTGCCGGAGGCTCGATGTCGGGGATGCAGAGGAACTTCTTCCGCAACGCGTCCACGTGACCCTTCATGGACTCCGTGGCGGTGGAGCGGCGCTCAGGAGCGACTGGACGGATCACCGTGTCGAAGTTGAAGCCCGGGTCTTGAAGATAGAGCTAGCTAAAGATGCGCGTCGCAGCTGCAGTGAAGAGCGAGCGGCACTCCTCCTCCAAGAAGGAGTCCACCTCAGCAGCAGCGCCCTCGAGCTCTTCGACAAGCTTGGAGGAGAGCCCTGCAAAGCCGCTCCCAGGGGCCACCAGCGGCTCCTCGTACCCTCCCCTGCAGATGGAATGTAATGCCTGACAGGACCTGAGCTCAAGGGAGGGAAAGGCATCGCGCTCCGCGGACGCCTTCTTCTCGGCAGCAGCAAGGGTCTTCTCTCTCGCATCCAGCTGGGCTATCGCCTCGGAAACGCGCTGGGCATGGGATGTCAGGGCCTCAGTCACCTCCTCTTTTAGCTTAGCCAGGCGATCACGTTCCGCGGCCTAGTCGGTAGTCACCTGGGCCAGCTCGGAGTCGTGGTCGGCGAGCTTCGCCTCCCGGGCCTAGAGGTCTTCTTCCTGCTGGTGGAGCCATTGGGCGTGTGTGGCTTGCTCCTCCTGGAGTGTATTTAGCTTGGCCTCCGCCTCACTGCAGCGCCTCTCAGAAGACCCTGCGCGGGGTAGCGCCGCGTCGCAAGCCTCTTTGGCCTTGGCGGCCTCCCTCCCGGCTCCAAGCCACCTTCAGCCCAGCCCCAAGCCGCCTTGATGGCGGTGTCGACTTGAAGCCACCCTGAGATGAGCCTCAGGCGCTACCTCGCGAGGCACCTATCAGCATCTTGGAGGTCAGCCCGGATCCGACCGAGTGCGGTGTAGGCCTCGTCCAGGGCCCCGGGCCTGATCAGGGGGCCACGGTCCACGAGCACGAGGGCCTGATGAGGAGGCGGAACTGGCACATCGACCGCCGCCGTGGCCAAGGAGGTGTTGGCATGGATGGCTTGGGGCGCCGGAGGCTCCAGGCTCCCCTTAGGCATGACGAGGGTGGATGACTCCGCGGCTTGCTGGCCTATGGGGGCTGACTCCTCCTGAAACCGCATCACCACGTCCTCAAGGGCGGACTCCGACGCGAGGGGGCGAGGGGTCGCCTCCCCCGTTAGCACCGGGGCTGCCGCAGCCGCGACAAGGAGTGTCGCCTCCTGAACCCTAGCGTCTGAAGGAAATATGCCCTAGAGGCAATAATAAAGTTATTATTTTATTTCCTTATGTCATGATAAATGTTTATTATTCATGCTAGAATGGTATTAACCGGAAACTTGATACATGTGTGAATACATGGACAAAATAGAGTGTCACTAGTATGCCTCTACTTGACTAGCTCGTTAATCAAAGATGGTTATGTTTCCTAACCATAGACATGAGTTGTCATTTGATTAACGGGATCACATCATTAGGAGAATTATGTGATTGACTTGACCCATTCCGTGAGCTTAGCACTTGATCGTTTAGTGTGTTGCTATTGCTTTCTTCATGACTTATACATGTTCCTATGACTATGAGATTATGCAACTCCCGTTTACCGGAGGAACACTTTGTGTGCTACCAAACATCACAACATAACTGGGTGATTATAAAGGTGCTCTACAGGTGTCTCCGAAGGTAATTGTTGAGTTGGCGTATTTCGAGATTAGGATTTGTCACTCCGATTGTCGGAGAGGTATCTCTGGGCCCACTCGGTAATGCACATCACTATAAGCCTTGCAAGCATTGTAACTAATGAGTTAGTTGCGGGATGATGTATTACGGAACGAGTAAAGAGACTTGCCGGTAACGAGATTGAACTAGGTATTGAGATACCGACGATCGAATCTCGGGCAAGTAACATACCGATGACAAAGGGAACAACATATGTTGTTATGCGGTTTGACCGATAAAGATCTTCATAGAATATGTGGGAGCCAATATGAGCATCCAGGTTCCGCTATTGGTTATTGACCGGAGACGTGTCTCGGTCATGTCTACATAGTTCTCGAACCCGTAGGGTCCGCATGCTTAAAGTTCGGTGACGATCGGTATTATGAGTTTATGTGATTTGATGACCGAAGTTTGTTCGGAGTCCCGGATGAGATCGGGGACATGACGAGGAGTCTCGAAATGGTTGAGAGGTAAAGATCGATATATTGGAAGGCTATATTTGGACATCGGAAAGGTTCCGAGCGATTCGGGTATTTTTCGGAGTACCGGAGAGTTACGGGAATTCGTATTGGGCCTTAATGGGCCATACGGGAAAGGAGAGAAAGGCCTCAAGGGTGGCTGCGCCCCTTCCCCATGGACTGGTCCGAATTGGACTAGGGAAAGGGGGCGCCCCCTTCCTTCCTTCTCCTTCTCCCTTCCCCTTTTCCTATTCCATGTGGGAGGTGGAATCCTACTAGGACTAGGGAGTCCTAGTAGGACTCCACACCTTGGGCGCGCCCTGTGAGGGCCGGCCTCCTCCTCCCTCCATCCTTTATATACGTGGCCAGGGGGCACCCCATAGACACAACAATTGATCATTGATCTCTTAGCCGTGTGCGGTGCCCCCCTCCACCATAATCCACCTCGATCATATCGTAGCGGTGCTTAGGCGAAGCCCTGCGTCGGTAGCATCATCATCACCGTCACCACGCCGTCGTGCTGACGAAACTCTCCTGTGAAGCTTTGTTGGATCGGAGCTCACGGGACGTCATCGAGTTGAACGTGTGCTGAACTCGGAGGTGCCGTGCGTTCGGTACTTGGATCGGTCGGATCGTGAAGACGTACGACTACATCAACCGCGTTGTGCTAACGCTTCCGCTTTCGGTCTACGAGGGTACGTGGACACACTCTCCCCTCTCGTTGCTATGCATCACCATAATCCTGTGTGTGTGTAGGAATTTTTTTGAAATTACTACGTTCCCCAACAGTGGTATCAGAGCCAGGTTTTATGCGTAGATGTTATATGCACGAGTAGAACACAAGTGAGTTGTGGGCGATACAAGTCATACTGCTTACCAGCATGTCACACTTTGGTTCGGCGGTATTGTTGGATGAAGTGGCCCGGACTGACATTACGCGTACGCTTACGCGAGACTGGTTTTACCGCCGTGTTTTGCACACAGGTGACTAGCGGGTGTCAGTTTCTCCAACTTTAGTTGAACCGAGTGTGGCTACGCCCGGTCCTTGTGAAGGTTAAAACAACACTAACTTGACGAACTATCGTTGTGGTTTTGATGCGTAGGTAAGAACGGTTCTTGCTCAGCCCGTAGCAGCCACGTAAAACTTGCAATAACAAAGTAGAGGACGTCTAACTTGTTTTTGCAGGGCATGTTGTGATGTGATATGGTCAAGACATGATGCTATATTTTATTGTATGAGATGATCATGTTTTGTAACTGAGTTATCGGCAACTGGCAGGAGCCATATGGTTGTCGCTTTATTGTATGCAATGCAATCGCCCTGTAATTGCTTTACTTTATCACTAAGCGGTAGCGATAGTCATAGAAGCAATAGTTGACGAGACGACAACGATGCTACGATGGAGATCAAGGTGTCGCGCCAGTAACGATGGTGATCATGACGGTGCTTCGGAGATGGAGATCACAAGCACAAGATGATGATGGCCATATCATATCACTTATATTGATTGCATGTGATGTTTATCCTTTATGCATCTTATTTTGCTTTGTTTGACGGTAGCATTATAAGATAATCTCTCACTAAATTTCAAGGTAAAAGTGGTCTCCCTGAGTATGCACCGTTGCCAAAGTTCGTCGTGCCGAGACACCACGTGATGATCGGGTGTGATAAGCTCAACGTTCATCTACAACGGGTGCAAGCTAGTTTTGCACACGCAGAATACTCGGGTTAAACTTGACGAGCCTAGCATATGCAGATATGGCCTCGGAACACTGAGACCGAAAGGTCGAGCGTGAATCATATAGTAGATATGATCAACATAGTGATGTTCACCATTGAAAACTACTCCATTTCACGTGATGATCGATTATGGTTTAGTTGATTTGGATCACGTGATCACTTAGATGATTAGAGAGATGTCTATCTAAGTGGGAGTTCTTAAGTAATATGATTAATTGAACTTAAATTTATCATGAACTTAGTACCTGATTGTATTTTGCATGTCTATGTTGTTGTAGATCAATGGCCCGTGCTGCTGTTCCTTTGAATTTTGATATGTTCCTAGAGAAAACTAAGTTGAAAGATGATAGTAGCAATGATGCGGACTAGTTATGTGATCTGAGGATTATCCTCATTGCTGCACAGAAGAATTATGTCCTTGATGCACCGCTAGGTGACAGACCTATTGCAGGAGCAGATGCGAACGTTATGAACGTTTAGCAAGCTCGATATGATGACTACTTGATAGTTTAGTGCGCCATGATTTACGGCTTAGAATCGGGACTTCAGAAATGTTTTGAACGCCATGGAGCATATGAGATGTTCCAAGAGCTGAAATCGGTATTTCAGACTCATGCCCGTGTCGAGAGGTATCAGACCTCTGACAAATACTTTGCCTACAAGATGGAGGAGAATAGCTCAACCAGTGAGCATGTGCTCAGAATGTCTTGAGTACTACAGTTGCTTGAATCAAGTGGGAGTTAATCTTCCAGATAAGATAGTAATTGACAGAATTCTCTAGTCACTATCACTAAGTTACTGGAACTTTGTGATGAACTATAATATGCAAGGGATGACAAAAACGATTCCCGAGATCTTCGTGATGCTGAAATCAACGAAGGTAGAAATCAAGAAAGAGCATCAAGTGTTGATGGTTAACAAGACCACTAGTTTCAAGAAAAAGGGCAAAGGGAAGAAGGGGAACTTCAAGAAGAATAGCAAGCAAGTTGCTACTCCCGGGAAGAAGCCCAAGTCTGGACCTAAGCCTAAAACTGAGTGCTTCTACTGCAAAGGGACTGGTCACTGGAAGCGGAACTGCCCCAAGTATTTGGCGCATAAGAAGGATGGCAAAGTGAACAAAGGTATATTTGATATACATGTTATTGATGTGTATTTTACTAGTGTTCATAGTAGCCCCTGGGTATTTGATACTGGTTCAGTTGCTATGATTAGTAACTCGAAACAGGTGTTGCAAAATGAACAGAGACTAGTTGAGGACGAGGTGACGATGTGTGTTGGAAGAGATTCCAAGGTTGATAAGATCACCATCGCACACTCCCTCTATTTTCGGGATTAGTGTTGAACCTAAATAAATGTTATTTGGTGTTTGCGTTGAGCATGAATATGATTGGATCATGTTTATTGCAAAATAAATGTTATTTGGTGTTTGCGTTGAGCATGAATATGATTGGATCATGTTTATTGCAATACGGTTATTCATTTAAGTCAGAGAATAATTGTTGTTCTGTTTACATGAATAAAAACCTTCTATGGTCATACACCCAATGTAACTGGTTTATTGAATCTCGATTGTAGTGATACACATATTCATAATATTGAAGCCAAAGATGCAAAGTTAGTAATGATAGTGCAACTTATTTGTGGCACTGCCGTTTAGGTCATATTGGTGTAAAGCGCATGAAGAAACTCCATACTGATGGACTTTTGGAATCACTTGATTATGAATCATTTGATGCTTGCGAACCATGCCTCATGGGCAAGATGACTAAAACTCCGTTCGCCGGAACAATGGACCGAGCTACGGACTTATTGGAAATAATACATACCGATGTATGCGGTCCGATGAGTATTGAGGCTCGCGGCGGGTATCGTTATTTTCTGACCTCACAGATGATTTGAGCAGATATGGGTATATCTACTTAATGAAACACAAGTCTGAAATGTTTGAAAAGTCCAAAGAATTTCAGAGTGAAGTAGAAAATCATCGTAACAAGAAAATAAAGTTTCTACGATCTGATCACGGAGGCAAATATTTGAGTTACGAGTTTGGTCTTCATTTAAAAATTGTGGAATAGTTTCGCAACTCACGCCACCTGGAACACCACAGTGTAATGGTGTGTCCGAACGTCGTAACCGTACTTTATTAGATATGGTGCGATCTATGATGTCTCTTACCGATTTACCACTATCGTTTTGGGGTTATACATTAGAGACAGCTGCATTCACGTTTAATAGGGCACCATCTAAATCCGTTGAGATGACACCGTATGAACTGTGGTTTGGCAAGAAACCTAAGCGTCGTTTCTTAAAGTTTGGGGCTGCGATGCTTATGTGAAACCAGTTCGTTGGAGGCAAGCAAGCTGGAAGTGTCCCGCACGCACCTCTCGTCCTCCAGGCGAGAGGAGGAAGAAGACATTATGCCTTGCTGGGCTCGGCTGGGTACATGGGCCAGCTACGGGTAAGTTTCTTTATGCCTTTTTTCCTCTTTTGTTTTAGTTTCCTTTTTTTCTTAACTGAGGGGTAAAAATGTCCACTGGACATCTCGATGCTGGTCAAACCCCTTTGACCTGACGGAAACGGTGCGGAGGGGTATTTCCATAACGACATCTAACGGAAGAGGGGTATAGTTGAGCACTGTTTTTATTTAGGGGTAAAGATGAGGTCGGGCCAAAGTTAGGGGGGAAAATGTAAATGTCCCTTAAATAAAAATCAGATTTGACCCTAACTTTGACTGCCTCTAGTTTTTAACCACTACTCGAAATGACTTTATACTTTTTCTATTATAACTAAAATTTCATCTAGCTTATTTTAGAATTTATTTCAAAAATTTCCAAACAACTTTTTTGTACTGTTTTGAAATTATGTGGTAATTGCAATATTTTGAAAACAGGAAAAATGGAAGGAAGAAAAATTTCAAAACTTTTGAAGTGCACCCAACCCTTCTGCATGCTCAAGGCAAGTATCCTAGAAACTTGATAGGATGAATGTTTGGTAGTTTGCTTGCTAGAACATTTGAACCATGATTATGATAATTTCGAATGAAGTTTGCATATTGCCATTTATACATGCATGATCCATTGATAATATTTTATGTTCACATAAACATGAAGTATGAGTGAGTATACTTATTTTCACATGCCACATATGTCTATGTTGGTCCGGACTAATCTGCAGGAAGAGATCAGTCACGAGAAAATGTGACTGTTAGACAGAAATATCGTTGTGATGAGAATAATCAGTGAGGGCATGTTGGGACATGCTAGGTGGTGGCCCGGTTCGGTACTACCAAGGAATTATGTTGTGCTAACCACTTCAGGAAAACATGAACCTCCTAAGTCGACCGTAGATCGAGTCTTGTTCCGGTAACCCCCAAACTTGATTCGCGCTACAATATGTCCCTGCCACAGGTAGGGTATGGTTCAATAAGTTGTTAACCCCTTTCCCGCACACACCATACAGAGGGCCACGATGAGGGTTTCCCGGTTCCAGGAATAATGCCAGTCATCCGGTCAGGGGGCATGGGTGTTTCCGGCTGAGGTCGAGAGGGGGGCACCCTTAGCTAGCGCGCAGTATAAATTGTGATCCCATGCAAGGTTGTGACCTCTCCATCTTAGGGTTTTTCTTGAGTGATGCTTTTGGTGATTCTTGGCATCAGGAAAGTTAAGCTGGTGTGTGTTGGTCAGGTGTGTTTTCAACCCAAAGACCGTAATCCGAATTAGTCAATATTTCGGGATTAACTAAAGAAATCCTTTACTTGTGGGTAAAAAGTACACCCTATGCAGTCTATAAAACCTATTCGAATAGCCATGTCCGCTGTTAAGGACTGCAGTCTGGGATGGGTCAAGTGTCGGTCTTCGGAGGAAAAGTACTAAATCAGAAATTGATTATGATTTACGTTGAAAGATTGTTATCACTAATGTTATTATGGACTAACCCTTTCACTTATATGAAATGTTGAGTATCTTTGGGAAGGTTCTACCACCTGGATACTCGTGTTTTTATTTTCTTATAAGCCCTTTATGAGGCGTCGCTTCTGACACCCGACTGTGGCATTTATTTTCAAGACCTTTCGAAGCATCGCTTCAGACACCCGACTGGCGCATATATTATTATCTTTTGGAATTCACCGGGCGGTTCTACCACCTATAATTCTCTTCGCGATTTAATTTGGAATAAATCCCTTTGCATGGTGGCGCGAAGATGCCCAACGGTGGCTTTCTTTTACATTTTTCTCTTGGGTTCTTTCGGGACGGTTCTACCTCCTGAAACCCGAATTTAAATTTTCGTGCAACATTATGATTTACTTATACCTTACTGATACTAGTAGAACGCCCTTGCGTTGCTACGGGCTACAATGCACATAATAATTCAAAAAAATAATTAAGGTCGTCCTCAAGGCCAAAACTCATTTCTTCTCGTACATCCGGGTGTGTTCGGACATCAAACGGGTACTCGCTGGACTTTGCAAAATTCAACCGTCGGGACATTCTTGACTCCCCCAATTCCAGACCATATATGAGGAAGAAATGTGGTTGTCCGGACTATCCGCCATGTTTTCTCCAACACGCGGGCCCAACATAAAAAAAACCACCCCACGATGCACCCTTCCCTTTTCTTGTCGGACCCTCCTCTTCTCGCTTAGTTTCTTTCTACGGCAGGACATTTCTTGCTGGAGCCCTCTCCTTATGCCCACCTTACCTTCGCCATGGCGCCCTCTCTCCTTCACACCGTAATTACCCACGGACCGCCAAGGAGGTGTCCCCCGCCAACCTCCCCGCTCTCCGCCTTGACCACCTCCCCCGTGCTCGTGCTGATCCACCACAACAATCAAGGGGAGGAGGCTTGTTTCTTGGGGGTTATCTCCCTTGCTGGGGTAGGGAGGGCGGGGGAGGGGAGAACCGGAGGCCGCGTCGAGTGGAGTCGAGGTGCAGCTGCGTGCGATATGATAAGAAAACTGCTGCTATTTCACACAGGAATTAAACTCACTTGTATGTCATCTCACCTATGCCAAATCATAAATCTTGATATTGAATCTCCCCCTCAATACAAAATCAAATGAAGTTAGATAGGAAAACTGCTGCTATTTCACGTGAATAACATGAGGCGAATAAATAAGCAACCAGTTTAGTTCCTGAGAACTGTAGGAGGGCCATATTACGGTTTAGTTGCTGCTATCTCACTTGTTATTTTTATGCCCTGTTTCTAGGGTCGTATGGAGAACTGTAGGATCTCTACTTGGAACTGACTGCTGCCCTAACTCTGTTTGGCAGTATTATGCTTGGGTTTATAGCTTCTTGCCTGGCTTTGATAAAATTTACACCGTTGGCTTGGCAGCTATATGCTGAGCTATCTGGCTGGCTCGGAACCGGGCCACCTATGAGTACAAATGGATTAACACTCCATTTGTGCTTTTTTGATGTACTGGGCAGGTCTTCAGAAACCTGAGATAGGAGAGATGGTGAAGAGGGGCGCGGAGATGCTGAAAGAGAACACAACACAGATGCTGCTGCTATGTGGCCCTCCGGCTCCAGCCAGGGACGGGTGCGATGGGAACTGAGATAAGGGAAGATGCTGCAGATCTCGCTCATCATGTTTCTTGTGCTGCCAGGGAAAGTCGACACGCTTGAAGATCCTGCTGGATGACAACAGAAGTTTTTTTGCTTATCATCCTCTATCGGAGTGTTCTGGGTTTCATGTTGGGAGTCTTTTCTTTTGAAAACTGCTGGTGCTTTGGCCTGGGCCTGATGATGGCGTATGTAATATGTGCGGTACTTGTTTAGGTGCTCGTAGTGCGGCTTTGGGTGACATCAGGTTTTCGCCCCATGATCTGTCATTCCTGATGATAGGCGCAGATAGTGGGTTTCCTGAGGTTGCTCCGAACTCGCTTTTCTCTCTTTCCCTAGTCCTGATAGTTTCAGTTCCTGAGACAATGTATTTCTGTTATGAAAGTAATGGAAAGGGGAAAAGCCCGGTTCGAAAAAAAATATGGTCACCAGATTGGCAAAACTTTACAAATCACATTAGAAAAGTACCATGATAATTTACCTGACAGGGAAAGAGGTCAAGAAAATGCAGGGTCTAACTGAACCATTAGCTCTCACCTGCTTGTTATCCACAACCTTTACAAAATCCAAAAAAAGAAATATTTTGTAATATGATGCCCAAGAACAATCATGGATCAGATGGTTGTATCTGATTCCAAACAAACTGAGGCCCCTGTCCAAACAAAAAAAAAGTTTCCTGATTCATTAATTTTATGCACCAAGTATAATCCAAATAGGAATACGTAGCACTAAAATTGATGAATAGTGAACCTGAACTGGAGGTTGGATGAGCCAGAATTTGGTTGGAGTTAGAGTACCACCATCAACCCACATCGTAACCGTATTATGTCATCCAACGATCCAGCACACTGGTTCAATCCATCCTGATTGATGTTCTTGCCGTAGAACCATGCCATCCTGCCTAAAGAGCTGCATCCCGACCGATTTTTTTTGCCATTGAATCCCACACCATCCTGCCTAAAGAGCTGCATCCGGACCGATTTTTTCGCCATTGAATCCATGCCTTCCTGCCTAGAGGGCTGCATCCTGATCGAAGTTTTTGTCATTGAATCCATGCCTTCCTGCCTTGAAGGTCGCATCCTGGTCTAAAGTTCTAGCTTAATGCCCTCTTAAAATCATATTTTTCCTTTCAAGAAAATTAACCTAATAACCCTACATCTAAGTACAGAGAGTGTCCCTAGATTTGCAAAATATATGTAAACACTTCATATTCTAACCAGGTATCTATTTAATGAATCCTTTTACATTGAAAGATCTATTTCAGTAAAAAGAATCTCAAACCTATATTTTCCCAGTTCAATAGTTAAATCATCTTAGCATTTCATCCCCTTCCTAAAAGCACGAATGGACAATATTCGAATTAGAATCTGAAGTGGGCCTCCAAAAGGAGGTAGGACACAAAAACTGGGACCATCACTGGTAGATGCAATTGGAACGAATAAACAAACCATTGTATCTTAGGAACAGAGGGATGACCCTAATTAGTGTTAGCAGACCATGCCATACATTAACTTCCATTAGATATATAAAGAGTCAGATATTGAAAATAGTATATGTATACTTCACACTTTAAACAAATAAATCCAAAATATAAATGGCAAATAATTCTACGTAGCAAGCTCAGGACATGAGTGCCCTCACCATGCTACAGGCGACCTAACTTTGTTTTTTTGGCTTTTGATAGGCTTAAATGCAGAGCACGGTCAGCTGTTTGGAACTGTTACAAAGTAGTAGTACTTGTAATCTTCATCCATGAGCCACAAACTAATGCTCATTAAAAATTCATGGTTCCTCCTCTCACTTCTGCATTTCACAAACAGAACAAAATCATATTCACATGATTCCATGTTCCTTGTATCAAGCAAAACAACAGATTGCAAAAAAGAAACAGATTTTTACATTTGTGCCCTTAACTCGATACCACTACTCAGATTTACCCATAATTTCGAAGTGTGCTCAAATTTTCCCATCTGCTGTCCGGTGCCCAAATAGAAATGCCCTTCTGTGCCGTTTCCGTCCGGTCAAAGGGCTTTAACCGTTTTCTGGGCGTTTGCTGGACATTTTTGCCCCTAAAAAAATAGAACAGAAATTAATAGAGAAGAGAGAGAGAGAGAGCGCACTTACCTTTTGGTGCAAGTGCAATGTGCACTTCGGCCCAAGTGCATAGCGCCAGGCCCAGCCCACCTTCGTCGATCGTCGTCTTCCTCCAGCTATCTACTACACACACGCCGGTGCGCGCCATCGTCGGCCGATGTTCGACAGCTGCCACCACAGTAGCTCTCGCAGCCCCTTGGACAACCCTAGCTAGCTTCCCCCCTCTTCCCCTGCTCGCTCTCCTCCCCCCAGCCGCACCCGAGAACTGCCGTCGCCTTGAACTTCGTCGTTGTTGCGGCCATCGTCCTTCCCGTCGGCTAAAAAGTTGTTTAGGAGATGTGCATGCCTCGATTACGTCGCCTCTTAGGAGCAGCTCGAGCAGGACCGCGCCAACGTGACCGGATCGACCGTCTTCCTTGTCTGCAGCCACCGGAGCGCCATCGTCGATTTGTCACCTCTACACTGCTAAACCACTCGCCAAGCTTTTCTTACGCTCCATGATGAGCTCCTACACGTTTCCCCTCTCTCCCCGTGCTCTAGTTCTTCCTCTAGTTAGTTCTAGCCATAGTCATGCACCGCCGGAGCTCTGTGATCGCCGCCGTGTTCCGTGCCGATGATACCGGCCACCCCGAGACAAACCAATGTCGTTGTGGTGCCCCTACGTGTCTCCTAGCCCCCTAAACCACTGGATCCGTGCCCGCCTGCTCAAATCCGTCGAGCACCGCCGTCGGTCGCCGCCCAGCTGGTCGTTGCCGTTGATTCCGACCAGCCCTGCATGCGCCGCTGGTGCCACAACCAAATGGTCGCCGGAGCTGCGATTCCGGCCATCGCCGCCATGGTTTTGGTCACCGGAGCACGCGTCGCCGTTTAAAACGCCGCCTGGGTCAATGACGTGTGGGCCCAGGTCATCAACTAATTAGATTAAACTAATCCAACCTTGTGACACTGATAGTGGGAGCCACTACCTAATTAACCTAATTAAATAAGCTAATTAACCTGTTAAATATATTGTGTCTATGACACATGGGCCCACTACCTGATTAGCTTGCCTTGGAATGGGAGAGTTTTTTAAATTTTTCTTCGGATGGGTCCCTCATGTAAGTGACACATGGAGAAAGGGGCAAAAATGTCCAACAAACGCCCAAAAAATGGTCAAAGCCCTTTGACCGGACGAAAATGGCATGGAAGGGCATTTCCATAAAGGGAACTGATGGCAGAGGGGCAAATTTGAGCCTGCTTCAAAATTAAGGGTAAATCTGAGTAGTGGGTTCGAGTTAAGGGCACAAATATAAAAATCCCCAAAAGAAAAGATATCTAGAAAATAAATATATATGCAGTGCAGAAGCAGAGGAACCAAGATTGCTGACCTGCGGATCTTTGCTGCTGGCTTTCATGAGGTCGCCTGCATTTCTTCTTCCTCCTACTTCCTTGCTGCAATTGTCCTAAAGAAAGGGATAGGTACATCAAGATCAAGAAGGGCATCAAGCTGCTGTGGTGCATCAATTTTAGACATGGAATGCTAAAATTATTTCGTTCAGTTAGTTGATTGGTTCCCTCACAAACAAGCAAGGGAACTTGAAGCTGTACTGCTGTAGCATCTCACCCTCTAACTCTGAAGATTGTGAAACAAAGAATTAGATTCTTTTGGCGCAACACAACAAATGTAAGAATAACCGTCTGTTGCAATGGGAGTCAAAAGATTGTCACAACGGTACAGTACAAGCTAAAGAATTATTGTACTCGTGCAGCATAATGATAACAGCTTTTCAAGGTTCTTGTTCCTGGTTCAATTATTCCAAAGGCCAAGATGAATAACTTGGTCATACTTATATAGATATCAGCATCAGCACAAATGTTTACTTACAGTCACTAATTCAAAAATATTGGACGGTCTTGTAGTGACAAATTTCAGATTTTCTGAGTGGCAAATGTAATAGACTCTAAAACTCCTTTTGCATACTAATGCAGGACATTTCTATACTTGTTTAGGCAATTACAAATATACACTTGGGATACGATAGTCTAATTAATAATGAAATACACAAACCAACATATGATCAGCAATGTCATGCTGAACTCACTTATTGGTTAACATGTTCCTCTTACAGGTTGTGTGTGTGTTGTGTGTGTAGCATCAGTGACCAAGGTCTAGCATCAGTCAAATAACCAAAATCAAGAAAGAACAGAGCTCCTAAAAAAACATTCATTACCTACTAACTTGAGGGCGTTCATCAGGTTGCTGGATGTAGCAGAACCAACAGTACATCTGTTTAGACCCTAGATGTTCCGGTGCTCAAATGGCGCAGTTCCTCCAGGTTGTATGGATGCCTAAAATAAAAGAAAACAGCTATCAGGTTCATCACATATATATACAAGATGTGCTCTATTCAAATAGAGTTGCCCATAGGGCAGCTCACGCACATTACTAATCAAATTGAACACAGCATAATAGGGAAAACTGATCTACTAGAAGACAACTCATCTTGCCAGCAACTGATAGCGTTTGACATGTGAAACCTGGACTTGTCCTCCTAGCGTGCACTAATATGTTAAATAGCTTCAGAATAACCAAACACATACATGTATTCATATTTCCAGAGTCTCCACACAAGCGATCTTGCCAGCAACTAAGTTCTGAAAGGAGCCCATAGTGTGTATAGTTTAGTGAAACTGAACCTCAACAAATGAGGGCAAATATAAAGACGCCAAGTTTCAAGCAATTTGTTGTTTCTGTTCTCAGTTTAGGTGCAGGTCTCACAACAACATGCAGTTAGATGTCTATTACAGAATTATTTTGCAGGCAACTGAATACTTAGAATAAAATAGTACCGACCAGGAGGGTAATCAATTCATACCAGTATTGTTCTCCCATGACCATAATGCATCTATACATGAACAATGGGAATATCAGTTGCCTAACTGTATATAAACATTATCTGTAGATGCAATTTTTGATTGAATTAAGCCAAGGATGTGAGGAGCATTACTTGCCTGCCAATTATCAAGTTGCTTTCTCTTCTGTCGCAACAAAAAAAGTCAACAGAATCACAAAAATGTAATGCATGTAAGTAAAGACGCTTATCTGTTCTATTTCTTCCCTTTTCTTGAAGAGCAGTACACATATTCTTTTAGGCAACATACTGGAGTAGAAACGAATAAATTAGTGATGGATCCAGTCCACCATCGATTCTCATTGCGGTCGTCATGACCTTGACATGGAGGTTGTCTTGGCAGGCAACGAAAAGATCCTAGATAGCCGCCGCCGAGACGAGAGGGTGTCAGGTTTGGAGGACACATCTGCCCTCGTGACCATGCCATGGAGGCATCCCCATCTGTCTGACTTGTCACATCAACCCCTCGAAGGCAACGATGAATGTGCCGAAGAGGACGGGCGGGCACCCCTATCAGGTTCAAGCCACGATTGAGCTAAGAACTAACAGGATTCAGAGAAAATACATTCGAGGCCCATGCATACTCGAACAAAAAATACCTTCGAGGGCAATGCGACCACGCCCTGCGGCGGCGGCGGATCCGCCGGAGGTGCTTTGTAAGGAGGAGGATATGTAGTGGATCGATCTATTACAGCTCTATGAAGTAGTAGCAATACAGATCGAATTCGAGGTTCAGTTCTTGCGAAAGGGGAAACTACAGGAAGCTAACTAGGTAGCCGCCGCCGGGTCCTGCCTTGATCCTCTGGATGCCTCGCTCATGCAGGGTGGGTGGGTTATGTAGCAGCGTTCAGCTGGGCCTACCGGACCCATTCCGGCCCAGCCAACCTTCTGTTGACCTTGGCCTGTCGGATAGGCCGGCCCGTGCTTGGCCCATCGTTGGTGGCTCGTGGGGCCGGCATGTCAGGACCGCTGACATCCCCCCTTCTTGTGTTGAGGCTTGACCCCAAGCCTCTGCTTGTGGGACCTGTCGAAGAGCGCGGCCTTGTCCTCCCATGTGATGCCCACCGCAGAGCCCGGCGACCATCGTACCTGGACTTGCTCGATCATTGTCCCCGCCGTCTTGCGCCAGCGCGTTTGAAGGATTTCCACCGGAATGCCCTTCGCGTCTTGATCCACCGGCAGCAGCGCTGAAGCTTCAGTTCCTGGACGTAGCGCGCGACGAAGCAGCGAGACGTGGAAGACCGGATGTACAGCAGCTTCAGGTGGCAATTGCAGCTTGTAGGCGACCTCGTTGATCTTAGCGATGATTGGGAAAGGCCCAAAGTACTTGAAGGAGAGCTTGTGGTTCGCCCGCGGGGCGACAGATGCTTGGATGTAGGGCTGCAACTTGAGGTAAACCTCGTCCCCTACCTCGAATTGCCTCCAGGACCTTTTCTTGTCAGCCTGCGTCTTCATACATTGGCGCGCTCAGTTTAAGTGCTGCTGTAGCATGTCTTGAATGACTGTTCTCTCTTCCAGCCAGTTTTGCAGCGACGGCACCGTGCATGATGAAGTTGCTGTGACCCCCCAATGGCGTGGCTCCTGGCCAAAGAGAGCTTTGAAAGGCGATATGCCTATTGCAGAGTGGTGAGAGGAATTGTACCAGAATTGCGCCAATGGGATCCAATAGCTCCAGCGTTTCGGACATGCGTGCGTGAAGCATCGCAAGTACGTTTCCAGGCACTGGTTGACCCTCTCCGTTTGCCCGTCCGTTTGAGGGTGGTTGGCAGTACTCAGCCGAAGTTCAGAGCCTGCGTACTTGAAAAGTTCTTGCCAGAAGTGGCTGGTGAAGACAGGATCACGATCCGAGACAATGGCTCCGGGTAGACCGTGCAGCTTGTAGATTTGGTTCATGTATAAGAGAGCCACCTTGGCCGTGGTGTATGGATGCGCCAAGGGCAAGAAATGCGTGAATTTGGTGCGCTTGTCGACAATCACCAGGATGCAGTTGAACTTGGCAGACTGTGGGAGACCGTCGATGAAGTCCATGGTGATCATCTCCCATGGTGCTGCTGGAATGGGAAGTGGTTGAAGGAGTCCCGGGGAAGCTGCACGGTCAGGTTTCGCCTGCTGGCAGACCTGGCAGCAGTGGATGTATTGGTGGATATGGGATTTCATCTTAGGCCAAGCGAACAATCGCCGAATGCGGCGATATGTTGCTGGAATTCCGGAGTGGCCTCCCATAGGGCTATCGTGGAACGCTGTGATGATGCGTTGTTGCAGCGCCGTCGAGCCGCCTAGCCAGATGCGCCCGCGGAATCGCAGGAGCCCTTGGGTTAGTGAGAACCTCCCTTTAGGGTCTGGCCGAACTGCAAGTTGCTCCAGAAGTTTTTGTGCTTGCGGGTTGGAGTTGTAGCTGGTCAAAATATCCTCTAACCAAGCTGGCTGGCAAGACGTGATAGCATTGAGTGTGTCTGTTGTTTCAGCTCGTGACAGAGCATCCGCTGCGGTGTTTTCAGTCCCCTTTTTGTACCTGATGGCATACTGGAGGCCGAGCAGTTTTGTGAAAGCCTTTTGCTGCCACGGTGTCGAGAGCCGCTGTTCTTCCAAATGGATCAAACTTTTTTGGTCTGTGTAGATTGTGAATTCCCCGTGCTGCAGGTACGGGCGCCACTGATCCACTGCGACTATCACCGCTAGATACTCCTTCTCGTACATGGACAAGCCTTGATAGCGCGGTGCCAACGCCTTACTCATGAAGGCAATTGGGTGTCCCCCTTGTTGCAGGACTGCTCCTATCCCGTGATCACTGGCATCCGTTTTGACACAAAAGGGCTTGGAAAAATCTGGAAGAGCGAGGACTGGCGCTGTGATTAGCTGCGTCTTAAGGAGCTGGAAAGCTGTCTCTGTATCCTGGGTCCAAACAAATGGGGCTCCCTTCTTGAGAAGATTGAACAGAGACCGAGCAATGACTCCAAAGTTGCGTACAAAGCGCCGGTAGTAGCCAGCGAGTCCCAGGAAGCTGCGCACGGCCTTGACCGTGGTCGGGGTTTGCCATTCCGCGACTGCCTTGATCTTGGTTGGCTCAGTAGCAACACCTTCCACGCTGACAACATGTCCCAGGTATGATAGTTTGGATTGACCAAACGCACACTTGCTGAGTTTTACCTTCCATTGATCCCGACGAAGGAGCTCGAGAACTTGCCGCAAGTGCTTGATGTTGTCACGCAGAGTGCGACTGAAAACCAGTATGTCATCGAAGAAAAGCAGCACACAATGGCGTAGGAGCGGGTGCAGAGTGTGGGTGACTGCTCCATTGAAGGTTGCTGGCCCCCCCGCAAGGCCGAAGGAGACCACTCTAAACTCATAGTGGCCGGAGTGTGTGTGAAACGCTATCTTGAATTCCTCCCCTTCTGCGAGCCGGATTTGGTGGTACCCGGCTCGCAAATCGAGCTTGGAGAACCAGCAGGCGCCGTGTAGCTCGTCCAACAGCTCTTCAATGATTGGTATCGGGAACTTCGCAATGCATGTGAGGGCATTGAGATGGCGGTAGTCCACACAGAGGCGCCAGGTGCCGTCCTTCTTCTAGACGAGAATGACCGGTGAAGCGAAGGGACTCGTGCTCCGTTGTATAATTCCTGTTCTCAACAGCTTCGCCACCTGACGCTCGATCTCATCTTTGTGCTCCGGTTTGTGCCTATACGGACGGATGTTGAATGGTTGAGCTCCTGGAATCAAGGGTATATGGTGATCACACTCTCGCCGTGGTGGCAATGCTGTTGGTTTCTCGAATAGATCAGCAAATTCTGCAATGACTTCTTGGAGTGCTTCTGGAGTGTTTGTTCCTTGTTCATTTTCCAACTCGACTGTGTGTAGCTGTACCATGTAAGCCATCGCATTCTTGCTGCATAGACCTTGTAACTGCAGGCTGTTGATGATCAAACAGTCCGTTGATTCAGCGTCATGCCCTTGCAGAGAAATCAAGCCTTGTGTTGATGGCATAGTGATCAGTTTGGCCTTCCAGTCCACTGTCATTGGGCTGTGCTCCTCGAGCCAATCCATGCCCAAAATTGTGTCATAGACCCCCAGGGATAGCACCTTCAGGTCTGTTGTGAATTCATGGCCTTGAGTACACCAGCTGCATTGTGGAATGATGGCCGAACATTTCAGTTCACCCCCGTCAGCAACCCGCACATGGTAAGTTTTGGCCAGTGGTTCAACCCCTTCCAGGAACTTGGCCAGCTCCGTATTGACGAACGATGTAGAGCTTCCTGAATCCATGAGCATGAGCACTTCGCGGCCTTGTATCCACGCTCGCAGCTGAAATGCTTTGGCCGAGACCTCGCCAGATATGGCCGAACGGGAAATAGCCATCACCGCTTCTTCCGGTTGATCTGATGGCTCTGTTACGCTGTCGATGCCGAAGAGCTCGAGTAATTCTTCGACGACGTGTAGTTGGACAGAGGTGGGGCACACGTGGTCGTGCCCCCACCGCTCGCCGCACTTGAAACAGAGGCCACGGGCATGCCGGTAGTCTCGAAGTGTCTTGAGCTTGGCGGAGTCTGTCCGGGCGGCTTCCGTGCCTCGCCGATCAGTTGCCCCCGCTGCCACCGCTGTTGGACGCGCTGGTGGTGGAGGCAGTGGCAGCGGACCGCTGACACGGGCAGGCGACTCGGGTGGCCGCGGCTGTTGCTGTCGCGGCAGCTCAGGACGGCTGCCATCCGCCACCTCTTCTTGGAGCAGGGCCAGGGCGCATGCAGTGTCCAGGTCGGGTGGTCGCTGGACCAGCACCACCGCCCGGATATCCGGTCGTAGCCCCTCGACGAAGCGTGTCAAGAAATAGAATGGATGAATTGTGTCAGAATATGAACTCAAATGGTTGATAATCAGTTCAAATTTCTCTATGTAATCTGCTACTGTGGTTACTTGCCGCACAGTGTAAAACTGTCTGATCAGCATTTGATGCTGATCGTGGCCAAAGCACGTACAAAGTAAAGCAGCGAATGAATCCCAATCATAATCAGAGAGCTTCTTCTGAAACGATTGTAGCCAAATCGAAGCTGAACCAGAGAAGTTGAGTGCCGCCATGGGCACCCAAAAGGTGCGGTGAATGCCGATCATTTGAAAATATTGCTCGCATAATGTTTTCCAAAAATTCGGGTTCTCTCCAGCGAATTGAGGAAATGAAATGGACGGGTGAGCTTGCCCCAACCTCGTCAGTAGCTGGCTCGCGTGCGCAAAGGGTGAAAGTGGTGCTGTGGGAGGGATGGGATCGGACTGACCGTTCGCCGGGAGCGGCGGCGGCCTGTGAAACGACGCCGCCGGCAACCCCCGTGCGATGTTGAAGACGCCGTGGTCCGATGGGGGCGTCGAGCGTCGTTGGGGGTAGAGAAGGGCCCTTCTCCATGTGGGACGCCATCGTAGGTGCCGAAGACGATGGGATGTGCGCCTGCTGAAGAGCCGTGACGGCGGCACCGAGATCGGCGACGCGTTTCTCCAGATCGGGTCGCCAGGCGACCAGATCGTCGATCTTGGTTGTCTGGGCCTGGATCGCGGCGATCGACGTGGTGTGGGCGGCCAGCGTGACGTCCAGCCGGTCGAGGAAGGCTTGGATCGATGGATCCATGGCTGCAAGGTCGGATCGAGCGTGACGAAGCCGATGTGTTTCGATGAATTGGGCAAGGATGGAGGGCGGAGGTAGTGGACTGGTCTCTGATACCAAATGTAAGGAGGAGGATATGTAGTGGATCGATCTATTACAGCTCTCTGAAGTAGTAGCAATACAGATCGAATTCGAGGTTCAGTTCTTGCGAAAGGGGAAACTACAGGAAGGTAACTAGGTAGCCGCCGCCGGGTCCTGCCTTGATCCTCTGGATGCCTCGCTCAGGCAGGGTGGGTGGGTTATGTAGCAGCGTTCAGCTGGGCCTACCGATCCCATTCCGGCCCAGCCAACCTTCTGTTGACCTTGGCCTGTCGGATAGGCCGGCCCGTGCTTGGCCCACCGTTGGTGGCTCGTGGGGCCGGCATGTCAGGACCGCTGACATGCTTCCCATAGTTTGGGGCCATATCTGTAACGTTCTGTTTTCCAAGGGCAGGCCGAAGGATTGGGAACATGGATATCATAAGAACCAAAATCAGTGCTCATACCTGTCTTCCAAGGGCAGGCCGTCTCCTCGGCGGCTGTAGGGCGTCAGGCCGCGGAGGAGTGGCCGGCGTCAGATGCGACGTCGCGGGCAGAGTACCGATGAGTCGCCGGCGTCGGCCAGGGCCTGGGGCACAGAGAAGTCGCCCTGGTCGAGGAGATCGGAGGGAAGAGGATGGTGGCGCGAGGACACGAGGGCAGGCCTCGGACTCGGGAGGCTCGTGCATCCAGTCTAGCGATGAAGGCAGGCAATGGGAGGATCGCGTGAACGTAGACGTTAATGGGCCGGCCCAAGTACGCCGTTGTGACGTGACGTGAAAGGTGGGTGAAAGATAGGAGTGGTGGGATAAGGTGGGAGTGAGGCGAGACTACTAACTGAGACTTTAGGAGTAGACTAGTTCATAAACCTTTATTAATCATGCAAATATAATATTCTATATGATTGCATTAAATTATTTTTATGGCATGGTAGAATATACTAAAAAATTAACTGCATGCATTCTGCCTACTTTTGTTATATCTTTTGTTCATGATGTTTGCGAGTACATTTAAACGTACTCACTGGCTTGTCCCTGTCTATTGTCTTGGCCAGATCATGATTTGAAGAGGAGCACTACGAAGACACCCCGCAACCTCGGAATCGGAGATAGAAGCCACGCGAGATAGAAATTAGCCAGGTCAGCTATTCCTATGGGAATGGAGTCCCATCAATGTTGGAGATCCATGAGTTGCTTCCATCATCCACCACTAGAGATCCTTGTTATATTCAATGGACCTTTATGGTCTTGTACTCAAATCCTTGTAACTGCTTGAAATTTTGTATCAAGGAAGTATCCACCAGCAACAGTAATCTTGGGGCTGGTGATGACACAAGGGTCATTTGCTGGGATTTTATGTCCCGGAAAACCGGCCCTGACAACCGGGTTATCAGAGCCAGGCTGACCATTGGCTAATCCTATCTTAGCCTGGTCACTATCCCTAGATTTCCACACTATCCACATCCTTGCATGCACATAGTCAAGCCCAGGAAGCCTTGCCCCAACTCAGCACATCACGGCCTTCATTCCCATTCTTGTATCCAATCCACCAAGATGCGTGGTCCCATCGTCCGCAACGAGACCACCGCATCCGAGCCTGGAGATTTCGTAGCCATCCTCGCAAATCTCACCCGCTGAGCTTTTGGCATAGACGAACCTCCGGAATATGTCGTGTACCAAGAGCACACGAGTGATGCCATCCATCACTTCTAGGCCACGGTGCACATCTACGGGAGGGGTAGCACATCAGAACGCCCCTACCGGTTCACCGGAAACATCCTCCCTTTCCTCTACTACCCTAGTCGTGATGGCTATGGTAGCCCGACCCAAGTCACCAACGAAGACCAAGAGTCGGACCGTGCCCTGGTGCATTTAGTACGCTACCTGAGAGCACAATAGGCACTCTTCGATCAAGTCACCCTTGATATGATTGCCACCCACAGGATGCTTGCTTACCTAACCCTGGTGAGAAGTGAAGCTGCACCCGCCACCGACACCCCGATAGTACTGTTTGGGAGACCAATCGAGCCCGCGAGGTATGCCCCTGTTGTCCACCCGGGAAATGCATCCATTCCCCCAGAAGAACTTCGTCGCCTCTTCGGGATTTTCTCCAACAGGACTATAGCCACTACGCCCCGCGTGGGTCATCATCGCTACACCAGCCTTGTAGCTCCCCATTCTACTCCAGCCAACTCCGACGTTGAAGCCCGCGGAGAAGCCTCGTCATCTGCGAGATATGCCCGACTGGATGTTGACGAAGTGGACTGAGTCCACTAGAGTGGATGTCAAGCCCTAGTGGCCATGTTACCCCATAGATTCCGCCGTCGTGCCATAGACCATCATGAGTATGTTTGTAGTAGTGCGTAGTGCTTGTTTGCACGATGTGCCTTTTGTGTTTTTTCCTTGTGTATGATTGCTTGTTAGTTGTGATTTGCATTTAGTTCCTCCGCCTTTAACAAATCTTGAGGACGAGATTTTCTTAAGGGGGGGGGGGTAGATTTTATAACACTCCAAAATTTTAACCATTATTTTATTAAGTAAAATTTTGATAGAATTTTTTTAATTATATTAGGGCATTTATTAATTTCAGGATCTTTTCTGATTTCTGGTTTCCAAAATCCTTTCCTCCATTTAGAAAAAAAACTTTTGAGAAATATTGTGGGTTTGAAAGTTTTCTTGATCATTTCATGCACACTTTTTAAAATTAAGTAGGAAATATTTTCAGAATAAAATTTGCAACAAAATAATTCTTTTAATAGCATTTTCAATCTCTGAAATGCTTCTGTTGCACTAAGACCCTTTTAAATAATTCGTTCAAAAATCCACAAAAATTTTGAGAGGTCATCTGATGCCTATAGATCACTTCTATGCAAAAACCCACCTTGGTCTTTTGAAAATTTTGAGCAAAACATCCTCTTTTCAATTTTGTCCCATTCTTCAGTTATAACTACAACCCAATTTTTCTTGGATCAATTAATTGTGAAATTTTTGCATCTCATAGTCCTTCCAACTAAACACTTAAGTCCAGAAGGGCAGACCCAATTTCATCTTGCAAGTCCACCAAATATCCCTCTGTAGTTTCTCTCTAGAACATAATTCCTCCAAAACCTTTACTAACAAGTTTTTCTTTTTGCCAAACCAACTTTACCATCATCACTAACATCCAAGGAGACATCATCCTGCTAAAGTCCAATCTCAGAAAAGGTCCCTAGGTGGCCCAAGCATTTCATCGAGCACCTTATGTGCATGGCAGAAATCTGCAAGCTCATGAACTTGCATTTGACACTTGCTTATTTAGCCAACCCATCATGTCCATCATCTCTAACATTCCCAGGAGCATCACACTGCCAAAAAGTTTCTCCATTGGATCACTGTAGCCCGCCCCGGCATTTTGTCAAGCACCTCGAGTGCGTGTACAGAGGGTGGCCGGAACGTGCATACAACAACCACTGGCATCGAGCCGCTGGGGCTCCTCTGCTGCTTCCTCCTCTCGCCCTATCCTCTCTCTGGATCACCGCGTCACCCCTGAGCCCTGCCATCACCTTCCCGCATCTCCTAGTGCCGGACAGCACCGTCCAGCACCGACCACGGTCGCCATCGTGCTGGGTAATCCACCGCCCCGACGCGTGGATCGCCTCTGAGCCACCTGAGCACCACGCGCTTATCTTCACGCACTGCTGCCCTCCACTGCCCTTACCGACCACTCCACCGTCCACGCCAACCTCAACCACCGCTGTAATGGCCACCACTGTAGCCTGCCCGTGGCCGGTGCCACCCAAGCATCCTGGGGCAGCTAGCCCTTCCCCTGGCGTAAATTGGGCGGGCACCACCCTCTCCTAACCGCCCCGACCACCTCACCTACCCACCGGCCTCGCCATCGACCTCGACTCGCCATGAATGGCCGCCCCGCCGTGTTCATCCTTGGGAGCCCGCAGAACCGCCTCTTTGGCACTATAAAACGGATCCCCGAGCTCGCTCACACCCTCATCACCATTTCCCCCATGAGTATTCCCGAGGCAGCCAAACGACCGAAGGAGGTTATCTTCTCCGCCTCCGGCCACCTCGGCCGCCACTATCTTGTGGTTGATTTCGACTCCACCAGGGCCTCCCCCTCCCCACTCTCTTCACCAGTACCCTCCATGAGCCACCACCAACCGATTCCACCCTTCAATTCCAACCGAGATGGCCAGTAGACGGAAGCCCCCTTCCGTCCGACACCGACGTCCGTGGGAGGTCTCACCGCCGGTGACTCGGTGACCTCTGGTGGTCGAGGCGCAACTCTTCGGGTTCGCCTCGGTGAGGGGAACATGCCCATGCGCCCAGATCCTCACGGGGCTCCGCCGTTTGCCGGCGAGGAGCGCCGGCGGCCTCGCTCTGTTTCTGCCGGAGAGAAGAGCGCGGCGAGGACCAGTCAAACCTCACCAGTGGGCCAGGCGGGCCCACTGTCAGTGACCCATGACTCACCCGGCTCGTCTTAAGTGGAGACATATTCACCAGAGTACGTCTTCTCTTCTGGATAGCATATTTTAGTCCGAATCGTTTTCTTTTAGGCTTTTAAGTAAAAATCAGATTTGACCCTAACTTTGACTGCCTCTAGTTTTTAAACCACAACTCTAAATGACTTGATTCTTTTCTGTTATTCCTCAAATTTCATCTAGTTTATTTTAGTATTTATTTAAAAAAATCCAAACAAATTTTTTGTACTGTTTTGAAATTATGTGGTAATTGCAATATTTTGAAAATAGGAAAAATGGAAGGAAGAAGATTTTCAATAGTTTTGGTGTGCACCCAACCCTTCTGCATGCTCAAGGCAAGCATCCTGGACACTTGATAGGATGAATGTTTGGTAGTTTGCTTGCTAGAACATTTGAACCATGATTATGATAATTTCGAATGAAGTTTGCATATTGCCATTTATACATGCATGATCCAATGATAATATTTTATGTTCACATAAACATGAAGTATGAGCAAGTATAATTATTTTCACATGCCACATATGTCTATGTTGGTCCGGGCTAATCTGCAGGAAGGGATCAGTCACATGAATAAGTGACCGTGAGACAGAAATCTCGTTGTGACGAGAATAATCAGTGACGGCATGTTGGGACATGCTAGGTGGTGCCCCGGTTGGGTACTACAAATGAATTATACTCCCTCCATTCCAGAATTTAAGGTGTATTGGTTTCCGTGCAAGTCAACCATTTAAATGTTTGACCGAGATTATAGAATAGCATAACAACATCTACAATACCTAATAGATAAAATATGAAACTTCTTTTCATGATGAATCAAATGATATAAATTTCGTATTGTGGATATCAATATATTTTTCTAAAAACTTGGTCAAACATGCACTCATTTGACTTTTGGAAAAACAAATACACTTTATATAAAGGAACGGAGGGAGTATTGTGCTAACCACTGCAGGAAAACTTGAACCTACTAAGTCGACCGTAGATCAAGTCTTGTTCTAGTAACCCCCAAACTTGATTCGTGCTACCAGATGTCCCTGCCACAGGTAGCGTATGGTTCAGTAAGTTGTTAACCCCTTTCCTGCACACACCATACAAAGGGCCACGATGAGGGTTTCCCGGTTCCAGGAATAATGCCAGTCATCGGGTCAGGGGGCATGGGTGTTTCCGACTGAGGTCAATAGGGGGACACCCATTAGTTAGCACGCGGTATAAATTGTGATCCCATGTAAGGTTGTGACCTCTTCGTCTTAGAGTTTTTCTTGAGCGATGCTTTGGGTGATTCCTGGCATCAGGAAAGTTATTGGTGTGTGCTGGTCAGGTGTGTTTTCAACCCAAAGACCGTAATCAGAATTAGTCAATCTTTCGGCATTGACTAAAGAAATACTTTACTTGTGGGTAAAGAGTACACCCTCTGTAGTGTATAAAACCTATTCGAATAGCCGTGTCCGTGGTTAAGGACTACAGTCTGGGATGGGTCGAGTGTCGGTCTTCGGAGAAAAAGTACTAAATCAGAAATTGATTATTATTTATGATGGAAGATTGTTATCACTAATGTTATTATGGACTAACCCTTTCACTTATATGAAATGTTGAGTATCTTTGGGAAGGTTCTACCACATGGATACTTGTGTTTTTATTTTCTTATAAGCCCTTTATGAGGCATCGCTTCTGACACCCGACTGTGGCATTTATTTTCAAGACCTTTCGAGGCGTCGCTTCACACACCCGACTGGTGCATATATTATTATCTTTTGGAATTCACCGCATGGTTCTACCACCTAGAATTCCCTTTGCCTTTGATTTCATTTGGAATAAAGCCCTTTGCATGGTGTCACGAAGATGCCCAACGGTGGCTTTCTTTTACATTTTTCTCTTGGGTTCTTTCAGGACGGTTCTACCTCCTAAAACACGAATTGAAATTTTCATGCAACATTGTGATTTACTTACACCATACTGATACTAGTTCATAAACCTTTATTTATCATGCAAATATAATATTCCACATGATTGCATTATATTATTTTCATGGCATGGTAGAATATACCAAAAAATTAACTGCATGCATTCTTCCTGCTTTTATTATATCTTTTGTTCATGATGTTTGCGAGTACAGTCAAACGTACTCACTAGCTTGTCCCTGGCTATTGTCTTGGCCAGATCATGATTTGGAGAGGAGCACTACAAAGATACCCCGCAACCTAGGAATCGGAGATAGTGGCCACACGAGATAGAAATTAGCCAGGTCAGCTGTTCCTGTGGGAATGGAGTCCCATTAATGTTGGAGATCCACGAGTCGCTTCCATCATCCACCACAAGAGATCCTTGTTATATTCAATGGACCTTTATGGTCTTGTACTCAAATCCTTGTAACTGCTTGGAATTCTGTATCAAGGAAGTGTCCACCAGCAACAGTAATCCTGGGGCTGGTGATGACACAAAGGTCGTTTGCTAGGATTTTATGTCTCGAAAAACCGACCCTGACAACTATAGGGGATCAATCGTAGTCCTTTCGATAATTAAGAGTGTCAAACCCAACGAGGAGCAGAAGGAAATGACAAGTGGTTTTCAGCAAGGTATTTTCTGCAAGTGCTGAAAGTAACAGTGATAGGTAGTTTCGTAGCAAGATAATTCGTGCAGTAGGGTGGCTCAATCCTTTTTATAGCAAAGGACTAGCTTGAAAAGTCTTTTATATAAAGCAAAGCGTTCTCGAGGACACATGGGAATTATCGTATAGTCACGTTCATCATGTTTAGTTGACTCACGTTTGTTACTTTGATAATTTGATATGTGGGTGGACCGGTACTTCGGTCCTGTTCTTACTCGAACAAGCAACCCATTTATAATTACCCCCTCTCGCAAGCATCCGCAACTACGAAATAAGAATTAAGATAAATCTAACCATAGCATGAAATATATGGATCCAAATCAGCCCCTTACGGAATAACGCATACACTAGGGTTTAAGCTTCTATCACTCTAGCAACCCATCATCTACTTATTACTCCACAATGCTTTCCCTTAGGCCCAAGTATAGTGAAGTTTCATGTAGTCGATGTTCACATGACACCACTGATATGTCTCCATCGTATCTACTTTTCCAAACTCTTTTGCCCTTGTTTTGGACTCTAATTTGCATGATTTAAATGGAACTAACCCGGACTGACGCTGTTCTCAGCAGAATTGCCATGGTGTTATTTTTGTGCAGAAATAAAAGTTCTTGGATTGACCAAAAAATTTATGGAGAATATTTTTGGAATATATAAAAAATACTGGCGAAAGAATCAACCAGAGGGGGTCCACCCATTGGCCACAAGCCTGGGGGGCGCCCCCCTAGGGTGCGCGCTGGTGGCTTGCGGGCCCCCTGGACCTCCTCCGACCCTAATTCCAACTCTATATATTCACATCCGGAGAGAAAAAAATCAGTGAGAAGGATTCATCATGTTTTACGATACGGAGCCGCCGCCGCCTCCCATTCTTCATCGGGAGGGCTGATCTGGAGTCTGTTCGGAGCTCTAGAGAGGGGGATTCGTCGCCATCATCATCACCAACCTTCCTCCATCACCAATTTCATGATGCTCACCGCCATGCATGAGTAATTCCATTGTAGGCTTGCTGAACGGTGATGGGTTGGATGAGATTTATCATGTAATCGAGTAAGTTTTGTTAGGGTTTGATCCCTAGTATCCACTATGTTCTGAGATTGATGTTGCCATGACTTTGCTATGCTTAATGCTTGTCACTAGGGCCCGAGTGCCATGATTTCAGATCTGAACCTATTATGTTTTCATGAATATATTTGTGTCCTTGATCCTATCTTGCAAGTTGTAGACACCTATTACGTGTTATGATCCGCATATCCCAAGGTGACAATAATTGGGATTCTTTCCGGTGATTACCGTAGTTTGAGGAGTTCATGTATTCACTAAGTGCTAATGCTTTGGTCCGGTTCTCTATTAAAAGGAGGCCTTAATATCCCTTAGTTTCCATTAGGACCCCACTGACATGGGAGGGTAGGACAAAAGATGACATGCAAGTTCTTTTCCATAAGCACGTATGACTATATACGGAATACATGCCTACATTATATTGATGAATTGGAGCTAGTTCTGTGTTACCCTAGGTTATAACTGTTGCATGATGAATGCCAACCGACACAATTATCATTGCCGATCCATTGCCTACGAGCTTTTCACATATTGATCTTTGCTAAGTTACTTTCGCTTTGCCACTGTTACAATCACTACAAAACTGCTACTGTTACCTTTGCCGCCGTTACCATTACTTCCATATTACTTTGCTACTGATATTAAGTCTTTCAGGTGTGGTTGAATTGACAACTCAGCTACTAATACTTGAGAATATTATTTGGCTCCCCTTGTGTCGAATCAATAAATTTGGGTTGAATACTCTACCCTCGAAAACTGTTGCGATCCCCTATACTTGTGGGTTATCAAGACCTTTTTCTCACACCGTTGCCGGGGAGCACAACTCTATTCTCTGAGTCACTTGGGATTTCTGTTGATCACTATGAGGAATTTGAAAGGTACTAGAACCAAGATTTTTCCCTCTACTACGAGGGTAGGTAAGGAACTGCCATCTAGCTCTGCACTTGATTCACGTTTTGTTTTGAGTAAGCTTGCGACACCTACACCTGCTATTGATTCCGATATGTCACATGTTATTGATGATGCTACTTCTACTATGAATGATGCTTATGATGCTACTACTTTGCTTGATAAAACCGTGCCACTGGGTGAATTACTTGATGAACACCTTGCTAGAGCTAGAACCTTTGATTATGCTGAGGATGATGATATTTCTGAAACTGATGAAATTATTGAAACCGAACACTTTGAAACACCTGCTAGACCTAGCTCTCCTAGATATGAATTGCCTATTATGCCTGAGGGTTATGTTATGGATGGAGAGGTAGCTAGGGACTTTCTTGCTTGTAAGGATAGAGATGATCTTAAGAAATTATTATGCAAGTGGAAAGAAAAATCTTTGAATTCTAGAATGCAATATGATCCTAAGTTTGCTACTTCACCTATCTTTGTTACTCATAAGGACTATGAATTCTCTGTCGATCCTGAGTTAATAACTTTGGTTGAATCTAAAACTGTTGTGGCACATCTTACTAAATTGAATGATATAGCCACCCTATTTGCTCATGAGGAAAAAAATTCACTACTACTATATTCTTAAGTTGTTTCCTTTCTCATTAAAGGGTGATGCTAAGATATAGTTTAATTCTCTTGCTGCTGGTTGTGTGCGTAGTCCCCAGGATATGATTTACTACTTCTCTGAAAAGTATTTTCCTGCTCATAAGAAACAAGATGTCTTACAGGAAATATTTAACTTTGTGCAAATTGAAGAAGAGAGTCTCCCACAAGCTTGGGGGAGGCTTCTCCAATTACTTAATGCTTTGCCTGATCATCCTCTCAAGAAAAATGAAATGCTTGATATCTTTTATAATGGACTAACCGATGCTTCTAGGGACCACCTAGATAGTTGTGCTGGTTGTGTCTTCAGGGAACGAACTGTTGAGCAAGCTGAAGTGCTATTGAATAATATATTGAGAAATGATAATGAATGGACTCTTCCCGAACCACCGCCTAAGCCAACTCCGAAGAAAAGAGGTATTCTATTTCTCAGTCCTGAAGATATGCAAGAGGCAAAGAAATCTATGAAAGAAAAAGGTATTAAAGCTGAAGATGTTAAGAATTTACCACCTATTAAAGAAATACATGGTCTTGATAACCCGGCACAGGTAGTAGAGGTAAACTCTCTCTATAAATTTGATGAAGGTGATATTCCTCATAATAAGTCTGCTAGTCAATGCTTGGATGAGTTTGATAACTTTATTGTTAAACAAGAAAATTTCAATGGTTATGTTAGTAGACAATTGAAACGTAATGCTTATATGCTTGACTGTTTGGGTGATTATATGAGTAGAACTGTTAAGGATCTTAAGATTATTAGTAAGCATGCTTCCATGGTGAAAACTCAAGTAGAACAAGTTCTCAAGGCTCAGAATGATTTGTTGAATGAGTTGAATAGTAAGAACAATGATAATGCTGTTAGAGTTATGACTAGAGGTGGTAACATGACTCAGGAACCTTTGTATCCCGAGGGCCATCCTAAGAGAATTGAACAAGACTCTCAGAGAATTAATATTGATGGACCTAGTCCTAGTAATAAGAAGAAAAAGAAAACTGATAGGACTTTGCATGCTTCTAGTGAACCTGGTGCAGACACACCTGCGAATCCAAATGATATTTCTATTTCTGATGCTGAGACACAATCTGGTGATGAACATGAACCTAGTGATAATGTTAATGATGATGTTCATGTTGATGCTCAACCTAGTAATGATAATGATGTGGAGATTGAACCTGTTGTTGATCTTGATAACCCAGAACCTAAGAATAAATGATATGATAAGAGAGATTTCGTTGCTAGGAAGCATGGTAAAGAAAGAGAACCATGGGTTCAGAAACCCATGCCCTTTCCTCCTAAACAATCCAAGAAAAAGGATGATGAGGATTTTGCGCGCTTTGTTGAAATGCTTAGACCTGTCTTTTTGCGTATGCGTTTGACTGATATTCTGAAAATGTCTCCTTATGCTAAGTATATGAAAGATATTGTGACAAATAAAAGAAAGATTCTGGAAGCTGAAATTTCCACCATGCTTGCTAATTACACATTTAAGGGTGGAATAAGAAAGAAATTAGGAGATCGAGGAATACCAACTATACCATGCTCCATTAAAAGAAACTATGTTAAAACTGCTTTATGTGATCTTGGAGCCGGTGTTAGTGTTATGCCTTTCTCTTTTATATCGTAGACTTGAATTGAATAAGTTGACACCAACTGAAATCTCTTTGCAAATGGCTGATAAATCAACTGCTATACCCATCGGTATTTGTGAGGATGTACCTCTCGTAGTTGCAAACGTTACTATCTTAACGGACTTTGTTATTTTGGATATTCCCGAGGATGACAGTATGTCAATCATCCTTGGTAGACCTTTTTTGAATACTGCAGGGGCTGCTATTGATTGCAACAAGGGCAATGCCACTTTTCATGTTAATGGTAATGAGCATACGGTACACTTTCCGAAGAAACAACCTCAAGTTAATAGCATCAATTCTATTGGAAAAAAATTCAAATATTGCTATTGGAGGATTTGAATTCCCTATTCCTACTATCAAAAAGAAATATGATATTCTTATTGTTGGGGACATGCATATCCCTATTGAGGTAACCTAGTGTTATTCGAAAATTCTCCGGTTTCATGTCATTCGGAAGAAGTTTGTTAATAAGACTTGATCAACCTTGTTAATTGATTCCTTTTGATGGGCTTGAGATGGATGAATTTAGAAAGCACAACTTTCTATACCCACTTTTTACTTTCTGTTATTTAGAATAAATAAAGCAAAAATACTATTGTTTGTCTGTTTTCTAAATTATACGTGCAATAAAAAATGTCCAGAAAATAAAAGTTCTCCAAATGCCCTGAAAATTTAGTATGATTTTTTATAGAATATTTGAGAATTTCTGGCACTGAGAACACACCACGGGGCTGCACTAGTGGGCCACAAGCCCTGGGGCGCGCCCTGGTGGCTTGTGGGTCCCACGTGGATCCCCCTCACTTATTCCAGCACCCATCCACTTTGTCTTCCTCCAGAATAAATCCCACCATTGCTCAAACCCGTGTTTTAGCTCATCTTGCTGCCATTTTCGATCTCTTTGTGCAAAGCTCCATTTGCAAAATTGTTTTGGGGGATTGTTCATCGGTATGTGACTCCTCCAATGGTCCAATTAGTTTTTGTTCTAGTGCTTTATATATTGCAAATTTTTGCTGTTGTGGTGACCTTGTTCTTGAGCTTGCATGTCAAATTTATATGGTCCAAAGTAGTTTTGATGCATGATATAGACTTTAGACACTTGTAGGAGTAGTTGCTATCAATTTTGTTGAGTTTGGTTCACTTTTATTTTGAGTCACTAAAAATTCCGGAAATTTTCATAGAAAAGAAATGATGAAGAGATGGTTGAGAGGTTCTTCAAGTCAGGGTTCTAAAGAAATGAGAATGAGGAGAAGAAGAAGCCCAAGTACAACCTTCCTCGCACCACGGAGGTTCGGCCGTGTGAATGGCCAAGTGATGCATTCTTGAGCGCGGCCGGAATTTATGAGGATTTCTAATATTTGGCAGAGAATGTAGGCATGACCGACTTCCTCCATGATAAGTGTGACCAATACCTCCTACTCACTAATACCTTCGTGCAAAATTTTCACTTTCATGCTAGGAAGTCATCACCCATGGTAGAGTTTCACTAAAAATTCCGGAAATTTTCATAGAAAAGAAATGA
This sequence comes from Thinopyrum elongatum, assembly GCA_011799875.1. Taxonomy (NCBI): domain Eukaryota; kingdom Viridiplantae; phylum Streptophyta; class Magnoliopsida; order Poales; family Poaceae; genus Thinopyrum; species Thinopyrum elongatum. Next base: position 243,250,922 of record CM022299.1, on the reverse strand, counting down.
TGAAGAGTAAGAAATGATGAAGAGTAATTTTCATGCTAGGAAGTCATCACCCATGATAAGTGTGACCATGAAGCGCTGATCTGTTGAGCGAGTAATGAATCATTGTCTTTCTGAAGATCATCATGAGACGCTCTCAGCTTTTCGAGTTCTTGCTTCCTTTGAAGAAATTCATAGGACAGCTTCTCGTGTGTAGCTGAGAGGGCCACATGACGACTTTCAAGTTCATCATATTTTGAATGGAGACGCTCAAAGTCTTCACTCAGAATTTCAGACCGTTCCATTTCGTCGTACTATTTTAGATACAACTTTGGCACTTTATAGAAACTAAAATTTAATAAAACAGAAAAGGATAATAAATAAAAGGAAAACACCAAACAAACAGAAACATAAAAAACAAAGAAGAAAAGGAAAGGCAAAGCCCCCCTCTCCCTGGGCCGTTCAGCCCAACTGGGCATCCATGCCATCAGGAGGCCCACCCCATTCCCCCTTATCCCCCCGAGCAACCTAACCCAACCCCCGATCCACCCCACTTCCCCCACTCCCCCCCATGTCGCTCCCTCTCCCCCTCCCGATCCGATCTAGATCGGGGGCTCGACCACGCCGCCGCCGCCGCCCGTCCCTGACCACTCGCCGGAGCCCCTTGCCGCTGGATCGGCCCCGTCGCTCACTGCCACATCGCCAACCGCCACCGCCCGGAGCTCCTCCGCCCCGCCCTTCGCCGGAGCCGTCGTCCACGCCTCCTCCCCAAAGGCTCCAACGAGCCTCGCCGCCCCTCTTCCCACCATAGAACGTGAGGCCCCCCTTCCGTCTCTTCCCTCTCTGCCTCGGCCGCACCATCCCCTGCACGCCCACGCGCGCACGTCCCCGCCGCCCGCTGCCTTGCTCGCCAGACGGACCTCGCCGTTCTGCACCTGCGCGCTGCGCCCGAGCGCCCTCCCCCCCGCGCTCACCTGTCGTGCCCTGACCGCGCACGCGCGTGCCTCACCGCCGCGTCCGCCCTGCCTCCTCCGCCACGCCGCGCCCGGCTGCACTGCGCACAGCTCGCCACCCGCGCCCTTCGCCGCTCCCTGCCTCCTTCCCCTCACCCACGGCCGCCCGCGACCGCGCTGGCCTCGTCGTGCCGCGCTGCCTTGCCGCGTCTCCGCCGCTCCAGCCCCGCCGCTCACCTCGCCCGCCTCGCCGGGGCCTCGTCCCTGTCGCCTCAGGCGGCCGGCCTCGCAGCGCCCATGTCCGGCGCCCGTCCCTCCCCTGTCGACCTCGGCGGGTGCCCAGCAGGTCTGCGCCCAGCGCCCGTTGCCCGACCCGCTATGGCCTCTGGCCAATGACAAGTGGGCCCCTGCCCTAGAACGTTTTAAGAAAAAAAGGAATGATAAAAATGTTAAAATAATTAATTAATTAATTAATGAGTTAATTAAGTTAATTAATCATGTTTAACTAAACTAATGAAAATGAGTTAACCTAATCATGTAATTAAGCTAATTAACCCTATTTAGTTAGTCAGAGCCTATGACGAACGGGCCCCATGCATCAGTTGACCCAGTCAAACGCACTGTTGGCTGCAGACATCATGATGACATCACGCTGACATCATAATTACATTTTCTAATTAATTTAATTCTGTAAATTCTAAAAATGAATTAAAACTTTGATAATTAATATAAAATAAACCGTTTATCAGATGAAAAATACTTTGTACATGAAAGTTGCTCAGAACGAAGAGATGAATCCGAATACGTAGTCCGTTCATCTGCCACCCGCCCCTAGCCTATCGAACATGCAACCATTCCCCTCCGGTTCAGCTGTCCGAAAATGCCGAACACCGGGATTACTTTCCCGGATGTTTTCCCCCTTCGCCAGTAGCATCTAATACCGCGTTAGGGCACACCTAGTACCGCTATTTGCCATGTCATGCATCTGTTTGCATTGTATTCATTGTTTCTTCCCCCTCTTCTCTCTGGTAGACTTCGAGACTGACGCCGCAGCTGCCCCGATCGACTACGGTGTTGACGACCCGTCCTTCTCTGCCGAGCTTCCAGGCAAGCCAATCCCCCTTGTTCATCCCGATATCGCCTAGTCTCTCCCTCTACTGCTTGCATTAGCGTAGTGTAGCTGTTACTGCTTTCGAATGAACCTTTTCTGATGCATAGCCTGTCCTTATTACTTCTATTGTTACCTTTACCTGCAATCCTACATGCTTAGTATAGGTTGCTAGTTTATCATCAGTGGCCCTACATTCTTGTCCGTCTGCCATGCTATACTATCGGGCCGTGATCACTCGGGAGGTGCTCATGGGCATATACTACATACTTTTACATTACTTATGTTACTGTTCGGAGATGGGGGCTGAAGGGGCAGGTGGTTCTACCCAGGTAGTGGTGGGCCTGCGTTCCCGGCAGCCCCCTGATTGTTACTTTGTGGCGGAGCGACAGGGCAGGTTGTGACCACCTAGGAGACAGGTGGGCCTGGTCCCTGGTCGGCGTCCGCGGTTACTTCAAAATAACACGCCTAACGAGATCTTGGTATTTAATCTGAGCCTGGCTACGAGCCTATACGCACTAACCAACTAGCGGGAACAATTATGGGCACTCGACGTCGCGGTATCAGCAGAAGCCTTCTAGACATCAGCGGTTGAGCGGCGCGCGCCGGATTGGACTGGAACGCCTGCTCTTGTATTAGGGAGGCTAGGTCTGCTTCCGGCCACCCTCGCAACGTTCAGGAGTGCAATGGGCGATGGGCCTAGACCCCTGCGTGCTTAGGATCTAGACCGGCGTGCTGACCTCTATGTTGTGCCTAGGTAGGGCTGCGACGTATTGATCTTTTGAGGCCGGACATGACCCAGGAAAGTGTGCCCGACCAGAGGGATCGAGCGTGTTGGGTAATGTGGTGCACCCCTGCAGGGAAGTTTATCTATTCGAATAGCCGTGTCCCTCGGTAAAAGTTCGACCCGGAGTTATACTTCGACCTTATGACAACTAGAACCGGATACTTAATAAAACACACCTCTTACAAGTTCCAGATACAACCCGATGATCGCTTTCCCATAGGGTGACGAGGGGAGGATCGCCGGGTAGGATTATGCTATGCGTTGTTACTTGATGCTGCACTTGCTACTCTCTTCTACATGCTTCAAGATGGAGGCTGCCAGAAGCGTAGTCTTTGATAGAACTAGCTATCCCCCTCTTATTCTGGCATTCTGCAGTCCAGTCCACAGATACTACCCCTTTCATTGATACCGATGCATATGTAGTGTAGATCCTTGCTTGCGAGTACTTTGGATGAGTACTCACGGTTGCTTTGCTCCCCCTTTTCCCCTTTTTTCCTTTCTCCTCGGTTGCCGCAACCAGATGCTGGAGCCCTGGAGCCAGATGCCACCTTCGATGACCCCTACTACACCGAGGGTGCCTACTACTACGTTCAGGCCGCCGCCGACTAGGAGTAGTTAGGAGGATCCCAAGCAGGAGGCCTGCGCCTCTTCGATATGTATCCCTGTTTGTGCTAACCATGTTATGGCAACTTGTTTAACTTATGTCTGTACTCAGATATTGTTGCTTCCACTGACTATTGTGCTTTCAAGCTTATTGTATTCAATCCCTCGAGGCCCTTGGCTTGTAATATGAAGCTTGTATGATTTTAATTTGTGTCTAGAGTTGTGTTGTGATATCTTCCCATGAGTCCCTGATCTTGGTTGTACACATTTACGTGCATGATTAGTGTACGGTCAAATCAGGGGCGTCACAAGTTGGTATCAGAGCCGACTGCCTGTAGGAATCCCCCTTCCAAACTCCTTGGCCGAAGTCGAGTCTAGTCATTGCGAAGCTTTTACTAACATGGCTGTGTGGCTTACGGGCCCACGTCACCATTGGGTGGTAGTAGGATCTATTATTCCTCGTCTATACTCTGGGACTCTGATCTCTCTTGTATTCGGGTTAAAATGGTTTTACTAACTCTAACATTAGGATCTCGTGATCACATCCACCCGGAGAGCCCCTTACTACAGATGATCACCTGCTGCACCAGAAGATTCCTAAGATACTCTATGATGTTCTCTCGAGACTTTGTGCCATCGCTTTTGCAATTCCCTTTCATCGATAAACCCCCTATGGATAACTACGTACACTTGCCATTCATACAATCATTCCCCGTTGATCTTGTTATTACAAGATACCCCGAAATTCTCTCTATTGTTCCGAGAATACTTTGTGCCTACTGCCTTGCAGTTCTTTGCCACCTGAATACCCCTACGGATAATTTCTCGCACTTACCGAGTATCTGCTCATCTAAGTGGGCCCACAAGCCCCCGAGCCAGACTTGGATCAGCGCCCACATAGGCGGGCGGCTCGTAGGGGAACAGTGGGTCCTTCTCCCGTGCCTGCCGTCAGGAAGGTGAAGAAGATCGCCTCCAAGAGCGATAAGCCGGACATGGAGCGCCGGCAATCTTCTCGCCTTTCCGAGGCCAAGACCCCTCCCGCTAAGCGACGGGCAGTCATGGGAGTTGACTCCAGCTCCAAATCAGACTCGAGCTCCTCGCGCAACTCATCCTCACTGGAGCTCCATGCGCCTCAGCAGGGCATGAAGTTGCCGGGAAGCACGGCCCCCAACCCTGAAGAGAAGCAGAGCACCCCCGCCATCTATGGAGTTCGTGCTGGGCTCCATGCTCATGGACTTAGAGTAAGGAAAACACTTTTCCTTCCATTGGTGTCTTACGCATTTGTTGATTTGCTGATTCAATCTCATTTGTTGCCTTCGACAGGGAAGAAGAGGAGGAAGAAACCCTCATCCGCCAGACCAAACGGCCTAGGCAGGTGGAGTCATCGGGGCCCTCGGAGGGCACGGGCTTGGCGGGAAGCAGCACGAATGATCCAGCGCCAAGCCCCCAACCCAGCCCCCGGCACGGAAGCATGGGACAGGTCTCCTCCACCAAGGGTGGCATGGAGGAACGCGCCTCACGTCCGGCCAAGGAAGAAGGGGAGATTCCCCTCAGCGAGGCTCTACAAGAGGGTCCACCCTTCCTGATACTCAAGCTGAGGGATCTCCGGGGAGGGCCTCCACGGAAGGGCTGGCTCAAGCTGATGCCATGGTCGCCGAGGGAGAAGGTGGTGGTCGCATCCCGGCAACTGACGCTGCTGGAGCAACCGAAGCCTTTCACGGCAAATGACTACGGGTAACTTGCTCGTCCTTCCGTCTTTTGTTGCCTTCATCATTTTGCTTCAAGTCTCTGGCCTTCCGACGTATATTGTTTCCTTGCCATTGTTTGCTCATCTTGTTTGCAGCCCAGGTGGACGAGGAACTAGAACTGCTGGAAGAGGTGGCCAGCATCAGCAAGGATCTTGCTGAAGAGACGGCCAAGATCGCTGCCGCGGAGGGTCAGGAACACACTGCCGGGGATATCCGAGATGTCCCAGAGGAGGTCCCCGGCAGCGTGCCAGGACTGGAGGTGGTGGTCGAGGATAAGGTCCCCCTTCAGACCATGAGGCCTCCTCCCCAATTCGGTGCCTCGGCCGCAGCCCCACAGCCATCCTCGAGCAGTCTGGCGCTGGCCCTCGCACAACTTGGACTTGGAACCCTTGGCTCATCCGCGGCAGCAAGCAATGATCTCGACGAAGAGATCCAGCGTTTCATGGCACCGTTGTCCTAGCATGCTGAAGAGGCTGGTGACTCAGTCAGCACCGTTCTGGATCTGTCTTTCCTGGAGTCGGTGGCAATAGGCATCAAGGAGATGCAGAACAGGTACCGGCAGAAGTGGCTGGAGCTCAAGGAGCAGTGCAACTCTGCCAACAGCGTGGATAATAAGCTGAGGGACAAGGGCAGCGAGCTATGCAAGTGGCACAGCAAGCAGGTCCAAGTTCTTTTGCGGCAACAGGAGACTATCACCATGGCGAAAGATGATGTCGCTGCCCCAAAAACCCGTCTGGCAGAGCGCGTAGCGCTTCTAGATGCCAGAGAGAAGGACATCTCATCCTGGGAAGAGAACCCCGAGGCCACCCTTCGCAACAAGGATGGAGAGTTGGAGACCCTTGTTCAGCAATGCACCAAGGAGCTGGAAGACAAGCACAAGGTTGCCCTTGACGCGCTCACCCTTGACTCTGCTACCCAGCTGAAGAAGGTTGCTGATGACCTTGCCGCTACATCCACCGCCAAAGCTGATCTTGACCAACAGGTGGCCAAACTGACAGAGGAGCTTACCGGCAGTGCCAAGGAAGCTGCGGCTCTTAAGGCGGAGGCGTAGAAGGGAGAGATCCTTCCAAAAGAGGTGCAATCGCAACTCTCCTCCAAGGGCCAGGACCTTGATACCACTAACAGCACCATTACTGGTATGAAGGCAAGGCTTGGCACTTTAGAGAGCATGATTGAGTCTACCGGGGTTCGTGAGAAGCAGCTGATAAGGGACTTGGAAAATATGAAGATCCTCCAGAAGGATGCGGAGGACAAATTGGCGAACCAGGTTAAGCAGCACGATCTTTGGATCAAAAACTTGGTCGACATTGCCGAGCGCCACACTGCCCAGATCACAACGATGGGCATGGAGAGCCCAACCTTCTCGGTTGACAGGCAGGAGGTCCCAAGTGTCAAGCTAGCGCTCTTCTTCGATGGATTGATCGAAGGGCTGAGGATGCACGAGGAAGAAAGAGCTGCTCATTTTGCAAGCGAGTCTCGAAAGCTTGCTCGAAATGCCCTCTTCATGGTCTTGAGCAACATCGCCTTCCGCCATCCGGACTTCAACCCCACTGACGACATCAGGAGGCTGCCAGTAGGCGCTGATGTTTCTGCTGCTGAGGAGAAGGCTGCCCCTTTCACCGACAAGGTGCTCTTCGTACCCAGGGCTTCATAAGGCCGCCAAGCATGGCCCTGAATCATTCGCGTCGCCATGTTGCCCTGTAACAAAACATTATGCATGTCTTCTGTTTAGATCCGGTACTACGTTTGCTCGCGCTGAACTGGTGTTTAATTAATTTCAGATGCATGCTATCCCTCTTGTGTTTTATCCATGGATGTTCGTATGGTTAGTTTCTTTTTGTGTGTGTTGGTTGCCTACCAGTGTCATGTTGCCGCGATCGCTGCGAGGAACGGATCCTTAGCATTCGGCTGGCAAAGACACGCCCTGGTAGGTTTTTCCTTGAGCATCTTTGATGCAGCCACCCGCTCTGTGAGCAGGCTCAAAACAGAGTGGGGGCACAGACAAATCCGGCAAGGTGCCACCACAGGAAAGATTTTTCAAAAGAAACATTTTGGTTATCCGAGGGATAAGCAAATGCGGACTCTGGAGAGAAAAAGCAGCGAACACATGGACTTAGCTTTTGTTCACACTTCCCTTCCCCTTTAACCGCTGTCGTTCATCATGCCCGCATATCCCGAGGGGATGGCATTTGCATGTTGGCCTCAGGTCTGCAAAGGTCAACGACAGAAACGCGCGCAAGAAAGAGACTTGGCAGTTTGTTAGTTGCATGCCCACCCCAGGCAAGGGCCGGAGTGGGTAATCGAATATTTGCGGGCGATAATGTACGACGAAAAAAGATGGTTGGTTCCTCTTTCCTCTCTCCCTTTTCTGTCGACGACATCATGGCCATGGGCATAAAAAGTCACGCTGGCGCGCACAGCCCTGCCGGAGCGTACTTCCCGGGGCGTCAATCAACAAATTTGCACTAGCGCTTCCCTCAGGACTTCCCCTTGGCGGGGTAAGTGCTGAACCGAGTTCCGCGTGGGCTCCTTGCCATTGAAAACATCGCCCCCTGCACGGCTCTATCATCGAAGAGCAAAAACGAGGGAGGAGGAGGAGGAGACCATACCACGCTTTCCGCCCGCCTTGGTGATTCTCTCAGTCACCTCGCATGCTTGGCGGGAACCCGCCGGGAGGACAGCGTCGCCGCATGCCTCGCTCTTCTCCTTTGGACACGGGTAGTGCGGAGGCCATGCCGCCTGGGCGGCTCGGGACCATCGCACCGCCGCTACCTCCCTGTCCCATCGTCGTTTCGGCTTTGGTGGGCATAGGCGACGGGGCCCGGACAAGGCGGAATGAGGGGGTGGCGTCGCCCCTTTCCTTAGGAGTCGCTGATGATGAGAGCGTTGATGCTGATGTCGGCGTAGCTTGATGCGCTGTTTACGACCTTGGGTTCACACAAGTGCTTCCCCCTACCTAGCGCGCCAAAGATGTCATGGTTCAACACGATCACCTATGGGGCCATCGGCCCCTTGTGGTTCGGCAAGGGGGAAAGGCACGTTGCACAAAGAGCGGAGGACGTAGGGCTGCCTGGCAATGATGACGCGGGTGTTTTTTACCCAGGTTCGGGCCGCCCTGATGCGTAAAACCGTACTCCTGCTTTGGTGGATTGGATGGAGGATCGTGACGAATGCGCAACGCTCAAGCCCAGCAAGGTCACCTCGGGGAGAGCAGCTACGCGCGTATGAGTGTACAAGGGTTAGAATCCTTTCTAAGGTTGCCACAGCCCTCCTTTTATAGGTCACGGGGTTACCACAATGGCAAAACAGTCATTATCCAGTGATTAGATAGCCACAGTGCTATCATACCTAACTCTACAGACAGGACAAGGTGCATTAAATGCACCGCTTAGTGTCACGTCATGGATGTAGCCCGGCAAGCCTTGCCGCACCATTCAGCCACCTTCTCGTCTGCCTGCATGACACGCCCCTGGACAGGTGTCATTTAGGGGTGATCTTCCTCAGAAACGGCTGCCACGTGCCAAATGACAGCCACTTAATCACTTGGGGGCTCGACACCGCACCGATAAGTGACTTGCGTTGCTGTAAGGTGGAGCGGTGGAGCCTTGGCGGGGAAGCAGGCCGTCGGTGCCTCGGCAACCCTTGCCGGGGAGATCTTGGGACTTTCCCTTGGGGTGACCTCAACCTGAACAGGCTCGCCTGCCCGGTAAGGGAGGTTTTTCCCTTAGTGATGTCTTGCTCCTTTGGCTTGTCTTGGTCTTCTTGATCCACCCTTTGGTTTCTCAAAGAGCTATCTCTTCTGCTTGGCCTTGTCTTGGATACTTGGTGCAGCTTGCTTTGTTGTTGCTGCATCAGAGACTTGCCTGTCCGTGCACAAGTCAGGGGGAAACATAAACCCCTGTTTGTGTACCCCGACAGACGATAAGGGTCAATTTCCTCAACTGGTTTATTTTGAAAATCTCTGAGAACGCATGTGACTCTTCCCTATTTCCTCGCAACTATACTCGGTTCACAGGTACAAGTCTGCCGACGAATCTCTAGGTTTTCATCAACTTAATTCATTTGCAGCACAGCTTGAGGAAAAACTTCAAACTTCATCAGAGTCCTCACTAGTTCGAAACCCTTAGTTGAAGAAAATGTCTGAAGGAAAGAGGCCACAGAAAGGTGGCAAAAGGAAGGAAGAACATACAACGTTTGTGGTTCCTGGTGACTTAGGGTACAACACAACTGACAAAAATGTTCATGGCCCTGAAACTAAAAAGCAGTGCAAAATGCGCACACAGAAAATCAAAAGATAGTGGATGTATAAATGGAGAGAGAGTACAGATATGTAACTCCCAAGTATATGAAGGATTTTGCTATGAAACCTCCATGCAATAGGACACCGCTTGCTGAAGGACAACGTGCTGATTCCACAAGTGTCAGAAGGGGTGAAGAATTCCCCAAGGAATGGGAAAGGCGTCAGGCCAAATTTTCAAAACAAGCCAAGAAGGCTGTTGAAGAATTCAATAGGGCTGCAAAGGCTTCAGCTGAAGCCAGTGCTAGCCCTGCAAAGAAGGCTATGCAGAAGAAGCGTGCGCACAAGGCAAGGCCGTCTGATCCAATGCCCTCAGTGGCCTAGCCCAAAACTTCAAAGGCTTCAGCACCAAAGATTTCAAAATCTTCAGTGCCTCCTCCTACTTCGAGTTCCTCAATGGCTGAAGCTAGAGCTTCAACACCGGTTGTGCTCGCATCTCGCTAGCGCACCAAGGGCTTTCAAATAGCCTCTATTGCTGCATCAAGTGCCTCAGCTAGTGGGCAACCAACTTCTTTAACACCCAAGCTGAAGCAGAAAGTTACTACTGGCCGTGGAACCAGACCAAGTCCCAAAAGCAAGGCCGTAGTGACTCAGGTTTATGAACATGGGCTTGCTGACGAAGATGAGCTCACAGAGATCATCATAAGAAAGCAAGAGCAAGCTGCAATAGCAAGAACTCTTCAGTTCCAATGTTGCTGGACCAGAAGAAATTGCTCGGTTTCATTGATATCTGGTTCACTAACCCAGAAACACCTCTTGATGAGTTGAATCTGCCTCCTGGCCCAAGCCATATGATTTCTTCATTCATTTTGAATGAGAAATACAAGATTGCACTAGCTAAACTGGTGCACAAACAAAAGGTGCAAAAGGAGAAGGAACTGAGGAAGAATATGCTATCAATATCTCCTCAACAACTTGTTACATTATAGTCTGAAATTCATCAGCCGTGTGAAGAGTATGAGAGACAGGCCAATCATTGCTGTGGCATGAAAGAACGATTCATCACTGCCTCAACCAAGGTGGTTAAAGACCACAACAAGAGAGAAGCCGCCAAGTTTGGCCAAGCACCTCCATCAAGTTCCTCAGCTCCACCTCCAACCACATAGGCCAATGAAACTGCGCCTTCATCTCCTCAGCAAACTAAAAGGGCAACTGAAGAAGTTGCGCCTGAAGAAACTGAAAGGGCAATGGATAATGTTGCGCCTAAAGAAATTCCTAGGGCGACTGCAATGTCGTGCCTGAAGAACCTGCCAGGCTGACTGCATCAGTCGCACCTGATGAAACTGCTCCAACCAGTTCCTCAGCAGTAGCTCCACCAACGACTTCATCTTTGAAGCTCATTACCCTTCCTTCTTTATCAGAAGTGAAGAAGACAAAGGCTGCTGAGCGTGAAGCAAAGAAGAGAAAGGTGTCAGCTCCACCTGTGCCCGAATCCCTGAAGAAATTGAAGATGGCAACATTATCTTCAATTATCATTCCAATAGATGCAATACCAATTTCATCAACGCCTCCATCACGCAATTTGCACAATCTTCAAATGGTTCCTTATGGGGTGGATTATCATATCCCCTAGGCTGATGAAAATGATGAAGATACCCATTCTGCTGCTACCACAGAGAAAATGGATGGAGAAATTGCGGTTGATGCTGATGTATCAATGCCTCAAGAAACTCCTCAAAGTCTTCAGTGAACTCTGCTGAGTGAAGAAAATGAAGAGGATGTGGACATTGATGGTGCTACAACGCCCGTTCTTCATGATGAATTTTGGGAAGCAACTCACCCAAATTCACCCATCACCACTCCCCTCACTCGAGAGCCTCAGTCGCCTATGTGTACTGAAGAAATTCCAACTAGCTTTGAAGAACAACAACCATCACTCCATAGTATTCCTGAAGAAATTCCAGCTGCAATAGCTGATGAAGTTGCCCATGATGACCCTGATGTTGATGTCATCAATGCGTCTCCTCCACGTGCCAATTCAATTCCCTCAGCAGACACTGATACAGTTCCAACTGCCATAGCTGAGGAAGTTGCTCGTGCTCTTGTAGTGACAGATCCTTATGATTCAACTAGGTCGGCTCGACCAGTGCTTGATGTCAGAACCAAAAGACAAAATCTTCAACCTATCCCAGTGATTCACAAGATTGGCAAAGGCCTCAAGCAGCTAAAGTTTGATAGCGCCAAATTCTTCGAAGAGAAGAATTTCTTCATTGGTGAGTCACCCTATGACTCAGCCAAACTCATGCGTTTGAGGTTCTGGAAAAAAAAAACACAGATGAACTTCTATGCCTCATTGCTGTTTGACAAGAAGAAAGTATTCTAGCATCGCCATATTCCTCACGTGGATGTGGAGTCAATACCATGCTTTCAACCTGTTTTGGCTGTTCTTCATGATGCCGGTCTACTAAATTTCTGCGCTGATGTCTGCGATTGGAATGAAGAATTCATCCTTCATTTTTATGCAACTGTGCACTTCTCAGGCAATGCTGACGACACTGGAACTTGGGGTCTGGACTAGATGAGTGAAGATACTCACTTCAAAGCACCGATTGATGAATTACTTCGTGTTCTTCCAGTGGATCCACCCCAAGAAGGAGCAAAGAAAATATATGAAGAACCTGAGCTGCCCAACCACCTGATGCAAGTGCTCATGAAGCCGCTGGCTAAAGAAAATGCTCCAAGGACAACCTTCCTATTGAAGGATTTACTTTATGTCCCGAAGACTGTTTATCGCATCCTGGCAAAGACCCTAAGTCCGATCAAAGACCATAATTCCAACACTAAAGAAGTTGTGGGGGTTATGAAGAACCTGCTATTCCATATCATTCATGGAACCTCCATCAACATACATGATTTCTTTTTGACGACTTTGGTCACTGTCGCTCAGTCTCTGTTTGAATTGAAGCCATATGCACCCTGGATTATGAGATTCATCAGATCCCGGTCTTCAATCCACTACAAGGCTGATCTTCAGAATCACTTGAGTTATTTTCCTGAAGTTGAGATTCTTCAAAGCACTCTGTTCTTAGTACCTGGTAAAGGCAAGGCTGTCATTGATGAAGGAATTTGTCCCCTTGATGGACAATTCCGTCAGCCTATTTCCAGCTCCATAGCTGATGAATGTGCAAGCCAAGATACTGCTGCAAAAGCTTCAAGCCCATCTTCTTCACCAATAGTGCCATGTGTCATGACTGACCGTGAGTTGCTCATTAGCCTGTTGCGAATAGCCACCTCCACTCGCCACCGACTGTGTGATCGGCCCTAGCAGTCCGCCGCACGGTGTTCCTCCTACACGCGTGGATACCATTAGAGGCAGTGCACTTGCGCCGCCCCAACGAACCTATATGTGGGATCTGACGACCGGTTGTTCAAGGGAGATCAGACGAGGAGGAGATGATCAACACAGACACGCTGCCCCAACTCTTCTTCCGCTGCACGGCACTGCGCGTCTAGTGGTAACGATCTGTGATCCATCTCCTGTAGCATGTTCTTGGTTGTTCTGCACGTAGGAAAATTTTGGTTTGCAGTCGACGCACCCTACCGTAGATCCCAACAGTGGTATCAGAGCCTCTGCTATAGGATTTGGATTCAGATTGTATGCATATTAGATATGTGCAGGCGGCAGATGAGATCTGTTGTCATTTAAGAAATCGGCTATGTGCACAGTTTATGAGATCAACTGCACATGGGGATCGATGTGGCTATGTTTTCTGATTATCGAAATGGATGAGGTCGTGACACAACCTACCCCTACCAGTCAGTATCCGCCATCGGGGTTAACAGTGAAACATAAATCCGAATCGGATTCCCTATGATCGATAAGATCGGTCAGATCAGAAAAGCATGCAGCGGGACCGCCGTGTGTGTAGCGCCTAGAATTTCGTACATGATCACTCCAACCGGTAGAATGTGATTCTATGCATAACTTTATTTTTGCAGGCTTTGATGTGAATAGTATGGCTCATGTGTATGTGATGCATGTGTGTAAATTATACATGGCCTGCGTGTCATGATTTGTCAGCCGGTAGGAGCCAAAGTGCTGTCATTATAATGTATAATGACCTGCGTGTCGACTTTTACTCTATGTATAATTCATTACTAGTTGTAGTAGTTGGATAATAGAGATTAGGTTGGTGGCTTGGCGTCCTGGCATGACAAAGAAGATGGAGTTCCTAGATGGCCATCGGAGTCGGAGCCGACCTGGAAGAACATCCATGAAGGAGCCATACTATTTCACAATATATGTTTATTTGTGATTGTTATGCTTGTTTATTTCTATGCATGTTAAAATGGTAGAAATATCCCTCGTTAATATCAAGCGAATTGCCATCCCCAATGTTGCACCTTCGCACGTCAAGTACGTCTAGTGGTGGGCTCATAAAATTGAGGTGCTACTAGATGTCCTTGAAATGAAGGGTTCGTGTCGGACACGGACATGCACCACATCAGGTTATCTTGACAAGGGTATCAAAATGCTTTGGGGCCTTGTGGGAAAGGAGGTTGGGAGCCGGGGTATGAGATACCTTCCTGACCGATAGGAGTTGTATAGAGATACGATTAGCAAGGAGTTGCTTACCGGATAGGTATGTTGGCTAGTAGTGATGCTAAAGCTCACTAGTTGCATGCGCTAGTCGGATCCTGAATCACTGAGAGTTTGCAGAGAGATGCTGACTTCAGTAGGAGTATTTTTGTTTAATGCTTGAATTACTCTACATAAACACATTGCTTAGTGATTGCATATTTTTCTGTTGTAGATCAATGGTACCACCTTCTCAACCCAACTTTGCATTGAAATCAATTCTGGAAAAGGATAAACTGAATGGAACAAAATTTACCACCTGGTATAGAAATTGGAGAATTGTTCTCAAGCATGATAAAAAGGAACATGTTCTAGAGGATCCACTTCCAGAGGAACCTGCTGATAATGCTAATGCCACAACCAGGAATGCCTACCAGAAACTCGTTGATGAATCAAACAAGATCAGTTGCGTCATGCTGGCTTGTATGGTGCCCGATTTGTAGCAGCATTTCGAAGATGTTGGGGCTTTCGATATGATCGAGAGTCTCAAGATCATGTTTCAGGTACAGGCTAGGACCGAAAGATTCAACGTCTGGCGATCCTTGATGGATTGCAAGCTGAAGGAAGGTGATCCACTGAGCCCGCATGTGATCAAGATGATCGGATACATGCAAGCTTTTGGATCGGTTGGGCTTCCTGCTCTTGGATGAGCTGGCTACTGATGCAGTTCTGGGTTCTCTTCCACCTAGCTATGGGACGTTCATCTCGAACTATCATATGCACGGCATGGATAAGAAGCTCACTGAATTGCATGGGATGCTTAATGTGGCAGAGTAGGATATAAAGAAAGGCACGCATCAAGTGTTGATGGTGCAGAACTCGGGCAAGTTCAAGAAGAGTTGGTCCAAGAAGAAGGCTAAGGCAAAGGGCACGGAGATGGTAACCTCCACCACTGCACCGAAGTCAGGACCAGACTCGAAGACCACTTGTTATCATTGCAAGGAACTGGTCACTGGAAGAGGAACTGTAGCAAGTGGCTTGCTGAGCATGGCAAGAAGGCCGGAAATGCTGCTTCAGGCAAAGGTACACTTGTTACATATGTTATAGACATTTACCTTGCTAACATACCTAGTAGCTCTTGGGTATTTGATACCGGATTGGTTGGTCATATTTGCAACTCAATGCAGGGGCTGGTAAGAACGAGGCGTGTGGCACAAGGGGAGATTGACATCAGGGTCGGCAACAAAGAAAGAGTTGCTGCATTGGAGGTCGGCACGATGCAGCTCCAGCTTCCTTCTGGATTTATTTTGGAATTGAATAATTGTTATTACATTCTTGCACTTAGTCAGAACATTATTTCTACCTCATGTTTGATGAGTCAGGGTTATGAATTCAATTTAAAGGACAATGGTTGTTCGTTTATTTGAATGGAATGTTCCACGGCTATGCACCCGTTGTAGATGGGCTTTTTATATTAAATCTGGAACAGGAACCGGTCTATAACGTGAATGTCAAGAGGCGTAAGCCTAATGAGATAAATCCAACATACTTCTGGCATTGCCATCTTGGACACATCAGTCTGAAATGCATGAAGAAGCTCCATGATGATGGGCTCCTAACATCGTCCGACTTTGGGTCATTCGAGGCATGCGAATCATGATTGCTCGGCAAGATGACTAAGTCTCCTTTTGCAACGAGTTGCGAGAGGGTGTCTGAGCTATTGGAGCTTATACACAGTGATGTGTGTGGTCCAATGAGCACAACTACCAGAGGTGGCTATCAGTACTTCGTGACTTTTACCGACGACTTGAGTAGATATGGATATATCTATTTGATGAGGCACCAGTCGGAAACTTTTGAAAAATTCAAAGAGTTTCAGAACGAGGTTGAGAATCAGCTCGGCAAGACTATAAAACTTCTACAGTCAGATCATCGAGGTGAGTACATGAGCCAGGAGTTTGATGATCATCTGAAAAGCCGAGGTATAGTACCTCAGCTCACA
This sequence comes from Thinopyrum elongatum, assembly GCA_011799875.1. NCBI lineage: Eukaryota > Viridiplantae > Streptophyta > Magnoliopsida > Poales > Poaceae > Thinopyrum > Thinopyrum elongatum. The sequence goes on along the minus strand of CM022299.1, from coordinate 243,234,929 downwards.
CCTTCGGGTACGCCATAGAGAGACGGTGTGTCGGAACGGAGGAATAGGACCTTGTTGGACATGGTCCGGTCAATGACGAGCAAATCTGATTCACCCTTGTCATTCTGGAGATACGCTCTAGAAACTACAGCTTTCACACATAATAGGGTACCATCAAAATCCGTAGACAAGACACCTCATGAGATGTGGACCGGGAAGAGTCCCAGTTTGTCTTTTCTAAAGATTTAGGGTTGTGAAGCATTTGTCAAGCGACTTATGTCAGACAAGCTTACACCCAATTCGGATAAATGCATATTCATGGTATATCCGAGGGAAACCTTGGGACATAGCTTCTACAACCGCGAAGAGAACAAAGTGTTTGTTGCTCGGAACGGGGTTTTCCTTGAGAAATAGTTTCTCAGTCGGGAGGCCAGTGGGAGGATGCACCACAAAAAAAATACACTTTCGTGATGATACATGTTTGTCACAGTAGGTCACGTTTTCTGTCATGCATGTACATCCATGACGATTTTATGACAGAATCAAGATAGTCATACCTGTGCTGTCTAGAAGTGTTCCATGACAATACCAAAATTATCATCACGGAAGTGTCCACTTCCATGACAATAAATGGCGCGTCATGGAAGTCCTTTCGTCAAGGGTAACCGACACATGGCATCCACCATAAAGGGTCGCTGTTAAGCTATTGGGTTCCGGTTTGGATCCGATAACCCGTTAACAGCCCGGACCAATGGGGATTTTCCACGTGTAAAGTTCTGATTCGCCGGAGTTTCCACGTGTCTGCTCAGGGTTGGGACAGATGTCATCCACTCATTGGGCGGGAGGCGCCTATGATACGTAGACACTTGGCATGGCCCAATAGTGGCCCATTCAGGTGAAAAGGCCGGCCCGTTTGACTTGGCCTAAAGGTTGCGGGCCGGCCCACGAAAAGCCTGTTAACGGCCTGTTCGCATATAGCCCATTTACAGCCCGCTAACTCACGACCCGTTATGGCCTATCCGAATTAGGCCCAGTACCGGCATCTGGGCCGTCCAATATGATTCCAGCCCGTTGTAACTTCCGGCCCATGTATGGCCCATGACGTCTTTCGGCCCATATGAGGCCCTATGTAACTCTTGGCCCATTAACGGCCCGTGGTGACACTGGGCCATAATGAACAGTGTATCACTTTATACCATTAACGGCCCATTATTCCATTGGGCCCTTTCCAGCCCGTATGATCTTTCGACCTTCTAAGGGCCCACTTATTCTTGGGCACATTTCTAGCATTCAATTTCTTCCTGTCCATTACTGGCCTATTCCGTTTGCGGGCCAAATTTAGCCCGTGGTTAAAGCCAGCCCATTTGTGGCCCGTTAATCCGTTGGGTTGTTTTCTTAGCGTCATCAAATACGTCCCGTTTAAGTCCGTTATACATATCGGCTATTAACGGCCCATTATGCTCAGGCCATAAACAGACAATTTCCACTCTAGCCCGTTTACGGCCCATATTGCGGTCCTTTATTGGTCCATGAATAGTACGGCCCGTAGAAGGCACATTGATTCTAATGCCCGCACAAGGCCCATTGATCCTACGGCCGTAGGAGGCCGATAGATCCTACAGCCCGTAGGAGGCCCATGGTTACTACATAACGGTTCGTGGTTATTACGATCTAGTTTAAAAAAATATTTTATTGTTGCCACTAGCAAACCGCAGAAAAAGAACTAAAGTGACTACAACCAAACAAATAAACAAGACAATAAGGAAATAAATCAGCAAGCAACTTACGCTAGGCTATTACGGCTATTACATATATTACATCCACTGGGCATCAAAGTTCGCCACTAGTGCAAATATAGGGAACAAAGCAGCATATTACATACACTAGGCGTCTAAATTGGCTACCATTGCAAATAAACGAGTGGCAGCAAAACAAGTCCATAACTGAAACAACTTCACAAGAGCTCAAGAAACATTATCCTGGGTATCCACCATGCTAGCAATAAGCTTAGCAAGTTATTAGCTTTCTCCTGTTTGGCGCTAAAATCCTCCAACGCTTGTTATTGCACCAGAAAGTATGCATCTAAATTCTCCAGGGACTTCCTCAGTCCTTCGGCTTCTTGTCGCAGCACAGCTGATCGATGTCTTTTAGCTTGTAGTTGAGACTCAAGAAACCGAACAGATTCAGACAGCGAGTTCAAAGAGCTTGTGCCAGCGGTAGTGGCCAGTAACTCGAACACTACATCAAGACAGGACTTTGGGGTTGTCTCACTGTCTTCAAGATAGTTTTCCTTAGCTGTTTTATTAGCTTTGTTGGAGACCAACAAGGATGTCTCACTATGCTGAACCTTATCTGCATTACTTCCTTTACCATTGCTTAATAAGGTACACTTCCCAAATATTCTATCAGCATCCTAAAAGAAGAAACAAGCAGACACATAACAGGTTTAGCATGTAGAATATGAAACTCATTTCGGTGAACCAGTTCAGTAGTAAGGTGGACAGGATTAAACTACCAAGTCTTCTATTGCCAAGTAGTAAGTACATAATAAAAGCATCAAACAAACATATATCTATGTCATATGGTCACTGCATTGTCTTGCCAAATCAAAACAGAGACACAGTTCAAATCATATCAGTTCAAGACAAAGCAGCATTGAAAGAATACAAGTGTGGGAAACTACACGGCACAACAAGATTTCAGATGGGTAACACGGGTATACATGTACAACAACACATTTGGCTGTGTTGTGATGCTAGTAATGTGCATGATATGAGAAGTCAATTGTATACATACTTGAAATTGAAATCAACAGAGCAATTTAGAAGAGCAAACCTATTAGAGAAACATGTTTAAACATACCTGTTGTGCCATTGGAGTTTCGATTGGATCCTTCAATTTAAAAATAAGTTTGTATGAGTAAATACAGTGATACAAGAGCAAAGCAGTATGCACCATAGCAATGGAATCTTAAATGAGAACAGTTCTTCTTCAGGTTTAAGCACTTCTTCTACACGAACAGAGTACAGTAAGACGCAGGCATATAGTACTTCAAAATAAAAAATGAGCTCATAGACCTTACCACATTCTTGGTTCGGGACTAGTACAAAACAAGGCGTTCCCAGTCATCGTGCCGTAAATGTGTCTCAGGAAAAAGTAACGGAATTTGATGAGTTTCTTTGCCAGTGAAGTACGTTTTCTTCAGGTAATTCCGATACTGCCCCCAAGCATTCTTGAAGATAACAGAGGTATTAGCATAGGTTACCTCATCCTGAGTTTCCAAATTGGTCCTTCTCTATAGAGAAAAATGGAAACATTTGCTGTATTATAACCAGTATGGAGGTAGAATGTTTGGGACAAAGCAAAATATTTGCCATGAATAACATTACTTACACATAACTCCTAGACGAACACCTGCAACTGGCTTTTTCCTTCATCTTCAGTACAATATTTCCATGATGGGAAGATACGCACATAGGATTTAACAACATCAAATGCGATAGACGCTAAACTATGAATGGCTGGTTGTGCTTCATCCACAGGAATAGCTGTACTAACTGGTGGAGTTGGGGTTCACCGTGGTAGTACTGACGCTTTGGGCACTGGAGCTGCCATACTATCTACTCTTGTTTGGGAGCTCTGTGCTGGAGATGGTGCTGCATCAACTGGAACTGGGTTACTAACTATTGTGGTTGGGGTTAGATTGGGTGAAGCTGGTTCTCTGTCCATCAGAGTAGGGGTACAATCTGCGAGAGTCTGGGTTATGTGTGGTAGGGCTGGTTCTCATGCATGTACAACCGGGGTGCTATCCTCACCAAGAGGTAGCACTATTTTATTTCAAGACCGTGTTTTTACTCCGCTAGATACTGCCATCACCCCCTCCAATTCAAATGGCTGGTAAACAAGAAAAGTAGTTGAATGTACAGACCTTGTATGAGAGACAGATGCAATAGATAGTGTGGAAAAAAGAGGGCATGAAATAGTTCACATGTATATTGTTTAACTAAAAAGGATAGCTTGACATAATTTCACATATATGATGTATATCTAAACTGGATACCATAGCATGACATAATTCAAAGATATGATGACTAACTAAACAGGATGGCATGAGATAGTTATATGATGTCTTTAGTAAACAGGTTGGCATGACATAATTCACATACATGTTATCTAAGTAATTAGGATCGCATGATATAATTCACATGTGTGATTTATATACTAAGCAGAGGGCATTCGCACATATGATGTCTGAACTAAGAACATGGTGTTGAGTATTGTGTATATGATGTCTAAACTATGCAATGCAACACACCATATGCATGATATGAGCAGTATAATGATACGTCTCCAATGTATCTATAATTTTTTATTATTCCATGCTATTATATTATCTGTTTTGGATGTTTTATATGCATTAATATGCTATTTTATATTATTTTTGGGACTAACTTATTAACCTAGAGCCAAGTGCCAGTTTCTGTTTTTCCTTGTTTTTGAGCTTCACAGAAAAGGAATACCAAACGGAATAAAACCTTTGCGGTGATTTTTCTTGGACCAGAAGACACCCAGGAGACTTGGAGTGCAAGTCAGAAGAGCCACGAGGCGGCCACAAGGGTGGAGGGCGCGCCCAGGGGGGTAGGACGTGCCCCCCTACCTTGTGGGCCCCTCGCTGACCCCCTGACCTAGATCTTCCTCCTATATATTCACATATATTCCCAAACCACCAGAGGCATCCAAAAAAATACTTTTTCACCACCGCAACCTTCTGTTCCGGTGAGATCCCATCTTGGGGCCTTTTCCGGCATCCTGCCGGAGGGGGATTCGATCACGGAGGGCTTCTACATCAACTCTATTGCCCTTCCGATGAAGCGTGAGTAGTTTACCACAGACCTACGGGTCCATAGCTAGTATCTAGATGGCTTCTTCTCTCTCTTTGATTCTCAATACCATGTTCTCCTCGATGTTCTTGGAGATCTATCCGATGTAATCTTCTTTTGCGGTGTGTTTGTCGAGATCCGATGAATTGTGGATTTATGATCAGCTTATCTATGAATATTATTTGAATCTTCTCTGAATTATTTTATGCATGATTGGATATCTTTGTAATTCTCTTCGAACTATCGGTTTAGTTTGGCCAACTAGATTGGTTTTTCTTGCAATGGGAGAAGTGCTTAGCTTTGGGTTCAATCTTGCAGTGTCCTCACCCAGTGACAGTAGGGGTAGCGAGGCACGTATTGTATTGTTGCCATCGAGGATAAAAAGATGGGGTTTACATCATATTACTTGAGTTTATTCCTCTACGTCATGTCATCTTACTTAAAGCGTTACTCTGCTCTTCAGGAACTTAATACTCTAGATGCAGGCAGGAGTCGGTCGATGTGTGGAGTAATAGTAGTAGATGCAGGCAAGAGTCGGTCTACTAGACACGGACATGATGCCTATATTTCATAATCATTGCCATAGATATCATCATAACTTTGCGCTTTTCTATCAATTGCTCGGCAGTAATTTGTTCACCCACCGTATTATTTGCTATCTTGAGAGAAGTCTCTATTGAAACCTATGGCCCCCGGGTCTATTTTCCATCATATAAGTTTCCGATCTACTATTTTGTAATCTTTTACTTTCCGATCTATAAACCAAAAACCCCAAAAATATTTACTTTATCTTTTGTTTAGTTTTATCTATCTCTATCAGATCTCACTTTTGCAAGTGACCATGAAGGGATTGACAACCCCTTTATCGCGTTGGGTGTAAGTGTTTGATTGTTTGTGCAGGTATTGGTGATTTGTGCGTTGTCTCCTACTGGATTGATACCTTGGTTCTCTAACTGAAGGAAATACTTATCTCTACTTTGCTGCATCACCCTTTCCTCTTCAAGGGAAAAACCAACGCAAGCTCAAGAAGTAGCAGGAAGAATTTCTGGCGCCATTGCTGGGGAGATCTACGCCAAGTCAAGACATACCAAGTACCCATCATAAAACTCTCATCTCTTGCATTACATTATTCGCCATTTGCCTCTCGTTTTCCTCTCCCCCACTTCTAAAACGATTTTCAAAAAGATTTGCCTTTTTCTTCGCCCCTCTTTCGTTCATCTTTTTTCATTTGCTTTCTGTTTGCTCGTGTGTTAGATTGCTTGCTTTATCACGATGGCTCAAGTGAATACCAAATTGTGTGACTTTTCCAATACTAATAATAATGATTTTATTAGTACTCCGATTGCTCCCGCCACTGGTGCAGAATCTTGTGAAATTAATGCCGCTTTGCTGAATCTTGTGATGAAAGATCAATTTACTGGCCCTCCTAGTGAAGATGCCGCATCCCATCTAAACAATTTCATTGATTTGTGTGATATGCAAAAGAAGAAAGATGCGGATAATGATATTGTTAAATTGAAGCTATTTCCATTCTCACTTCGAGATCGTGCTAAAACTTGGTTTTCATCTTTGCGTAAAAATAGTATTGATTCATGGAATAAGTGTAAAGATGCTTTCATTTCCAAGTATTTTCTTCCCGCTAAGATCATCTCCCTTAGGAACGATATTATGAATTTTAAGCAACTTGATCATGAACATGTTGCACAATCTTGGGAGAGGATGAAATTGATGATACGAAATTGCCGTACTCATGGTTTAAATTTATGGATGATCATATAAATTTTTTATGCCGGATTGAATTTTGCTTCTAGAAATCTTTTAGATTCGGCCGCGGGAGGTACTTTTATGGAAATTACTTTAGGAGAAGCTACTAAACTACTAGATAATATTATGGTTAATTATTCTCAATGGCACACCGAAAGATCTTCTACTAGTAAAAAAGTGCATGCAATTGAAGAGATTAATGTTTTGAGTGGAAAGATGGATCTTCTACTAGTAAAAAAGTGCATCCTATTGATCCTAATGATATTCCTTTGTCTACTTTGATTGAGAATAATAATGAATCTATGGATGTGAATTTTGTTGGTAGGAACAATTTTGGTAATAACGCGTGTAGAGGCAATTTTAATCCTAGGCCGTTTCCTAGTAATTCCTCTAATAATTATGGTAATTCCTACAACAATTCTTATGGAAATTATAATAAGATGTCCTCTGATTTTGATAATAGTATTAAAGAATTTATGATTTCGCAAAAGAGTTTTAATGCTTTGGTTGAAGAAAAATTGCTTAAATTGGATGATTTGGCTAGGAACATGGATAGAATTTCTCTTGAGATTGATACTTTTAAAATTAGATCTATTCCACCCAAGCATGATATTAATGATTCTCTGAAAGCTATGAGAATTTCCATTGATGAGTGTAAAGAAAGAACCGCTAAGATGCTTGCTAAACGAGATTGGTTTGTAAAAGCGTGTTCTTCTAGTTTTTGTGAAAATAATGATGAAGATCTTAAAGTGATTGATGTGACTCCTATTGAATATTTGTTTTCCAAAATAAATCTTGATGAAGATGGGACTGGAGATGAGTCAACTTTAGTTACAAGGCATCCCAATGATTCGGAATTTTTAGATCTTGATGCAAAAATTGATAAAAGTGGGATTGGAGAGGTCAAAACTTTAAGTAGCGATGAACCCACTCTTTTGGATTTCAAGGAATTTAATTATGATAATTATTCTTTAATAGATTTTATTTCCTTGTTGCAATCCATGTTGAATTCTCCTCATGCTTATAATCAAAACAAAGCTTTTACTAAACATATCATTGATGCTATGATGCAATCTTTTGAAGAAAAGCTTGAATTGGAAGTTTCTATCCCTAGAAAACTTTATGATGAGTGGGAACCTAATATTAAGATTAAGATTAAAGATTATGAGTGCCATGCTTTGTGTGATTTGGGTGCTAGCGTTTCCACAATTCCAAAAACATTATGTGATGTGTTAGGTTTCCGTGAATTTGATGATTGTTCTTTAAATTTGCATCTTGCGGATTCCACTATTAAGAAACCTATGGGAAGGATTAATGATGTTCTTATTGTTGCAAATAGGAACTACGTGCCCTTAGATTTCATTGTTCTTGATATAGATTGCAATCCTACATGTCCTATTATTCTTGGTAGACCTTTCCTTAGAACGATTGGTGCAATTATTGATATGAAAGAAGGAAACATTAGATTTCAATTTCCGTTAAGGAAGGGCATGGAACACTTTCCTAGAAATAAAATTAAATTGCCTTATGAATCTATTATGAGAGCTACTTATGGATTGCATACCAAAGATGACAATACCTAGATCTATGTTTTTATGCCTAGCTAAGGGCGTTAAACAATAGAGCTTGTTGGGAGGCAACCCAATTTTATTTTTGTTCTTTGCTTTTTGGTTCTGTTTTTCAATAAATAATTCATCTAGCCTCTGGTTAGATGTGTTTTTGTGTTTTAATTAGTGTTTGTGCCAAGTAAGACCTTTGGGATGGCTTACGGTGATAGTTGATTTGATCTTGCTGAAAAATAGAAAATTTTGCGTCCAGTCACAGAATTGTTTAAATTCACTGGAGCATGGAAAAACCCTGAATGTTTTACACAAGATTTATATACAAATTTCCTCTGTTATCCTAATTTTTCAAAAAAAATGGAGTTACATAAGTATTAGAACAATTCAGATCTTTGCAGACTGTTCTGTTTTTGACAGATTCTATTTTCTTTGTGTTGTTTGCTTATTTTGATGAATCTATGGCTAGTATCGGGGTGTATGAACCAAGGAGAAGTTCGAATACAGTATATATTACACCAATATAAATAAATAAGGAGTTCACAACAGTACCAAAAGTGGTGATTTATTTTCTTATACAAACGGAGCTTATGAGATTTTCTGTTGAGTTTTGTGTTGTGAAGTTTTCAAGTTTTGGGTAAGGATTTGATGGACTATGGAATAAGGAGTGGCAAGAGCCTAAGCTTGGGGATGCCCAAGGCACCCCAAGGTAATATTCAAGGACAACCAAGAGCCTAAGCTTGGGGATGCCCCGGAAGGCATCCCCTCTTTCGTCTTCGTCTATCGGTAACTTTACTTGAGGCTATATTTTTATTCACCACATGATATGTGTTTTGCTTGGAGCGTCTTGTATGATATGAGTCTTTAATTTTTAGTTTGCCACAATCATCCTTGCTGTACACACCTTTTGAGAGGGACACGCATGAATCGTGATTTATTAGAATACTCTATGTGCTTCACTTATATCTTTTGAGCTAGGCAATTTTGCTCTAGTGCTTCACTTATATCTTTTTTAGAGCACGGCGGGGGCTTTATTTTGTAGAAATTATTGAACTCTCATGCTTCACTAATATTATTTTGAGAGTCTTTCTAAACAGCGTGGTAATTTGCTTTGGTTATAAATTTAGTCCTAATATGATAGGCATCCAAGAGGGATATAATAAAAACTTTCATATAAAGTGCATTGAATACTATGAGAAGTTTGATTCCTTATGATTGTTTTGAGATATGAGGATGGTGATATTAGAGTCATTCTAGTGGAGTAATTGTGTATTGTAGAAATAATTGTGTTGAGGTTTGTGATTCCCGTAGCATGCCCGTATGGTGAACCATTATGTGATGAAGTCGGAGCATGATTTATTTATTGATTGTCTTCCTTATGAGTTGCGGTCGGGGACATGCGATGGTCTTTTCCTACCAGTCTATCGCCCTAGGAGCATGCATGTAGTACTTCATTTCGATGACTAATAGATTTTTGCAATAAGTATGTGAGTTCTTTATGACTAATGTTGAGTCCATGGATTATACGCACTCTCACCCTTCCACCATTGCTAGCCTCTCTAGTACCATGCAACTTTCACCAGTACCATACACCCACCATATACCTTCCTCAAAACAGCCACCATACCTACCTATTATGGCATTTCCATAGCCATTCTGAGATATATTGCCATGCAACTTTCCACCGTTCCGTTTATTATGACACGTTCCATCATTGTCATAATGCTTTGCATGATCATGTAGTTGACATCGTATTTGTGGCAAAGCCACCTTTCACAATTCTTTCATACATGTCACTCTTGAGTCATTGCACATCCCGGTACACCGCCGGACGCATTCATATAGATTCTTATTTTGTTCTAAGTATCGAGTTGTAATTTTTGAGTTGTAAGTAAATAAAAGTGTGATGATCATCCATTATTAGAGCATTGTCCCATGTGAGGAAAGGATGATGGAGACTATGATTCCTCCACATGTCGGGATTAGACTCCAGACGAAAAAAAGAAAAGAAAAAAAAGAGGCCAAAGAGCCCAAAATAAAAAAAAATGAGAGAAAAGAGAGAAGGGGCAATGTTACTATCCTTTTTTTTCCACACTTGTGCTTCAAAGTAGCACCATGATCTTCATGATAGAGAGTCTCCTATGTTGTCACTTTCATATACTAGTGGGATTTTTTCATTATAGAACTTGGCTTGTATATTCCAATGATGGGCTTCCTCAAATTGCCCTAGGTCTTCGTGAGCAAGCGAGTTGGATGCACACCCACTTAGTTTTCTTTTGAGCTTTCATAAACTTATAGCTCTAGTGCATCCGTTGCATGGCAATCCCTACTCACTCACATTCATATCTATTGATGGGCATCTCCATAGCCCGTTAATACACCTAGTTGATGTGAGACTATCTCCCTCTTTTTTGTCTTCTCCACAAACACCATATTCTATTCTACCTATAGTGCTATGTCCATTGCTCACGCTCATGTATTGCATGAAAGTTGAAAAGGTTTGAGGATACCAAAAGTATGAAACAATTGCTTGGCTTGTCATCGGGGTTGTGCATGATTTGAATATTTTGTGTGATGAAGATGGAGCATAGCGAGATTATATGATTTTATAGAGATAAACTTTCTTTGGCCATGTTATTTTGAGAAGACATAATTGCCTTCGTAGTATGCTTGAAGTATTATTGTTTTTATGTCAATATTAAACTTTTGTTTTGAATCTTATGGATCTGAACATTCATGCCACAATAAAGAAAATTACATGAAAAAATATGTTAGGTAGCATTCCACATCAAAAATTCTATTTTTATCATTTACCTACTCGAGGACGAGCAGGAATTAAGCTTGGGGATGCTCGATACGTCTCCAACGTATCTATAATCTTTGATTGTTCCATGCTAATATATTATCTGTTTTGGATGTTTTATATGCATTAATATGCTATTTTATATTATTTTTGGGACTAACTTATTAACCTAGAGCCCAGTGCCAATTTCTATTTTTTTCCTTGTTTTTGAGCTTCGCAGAAAAGGAATACCAAACGGAGTCCAAATGGAATAAAACCTTCGCGATGATTTTTCTTGGACCAGAAGACACCCAGGAGACTTGGAGTGTGTGTCAGAAGAGCCACGAGGTGGCCACAAGGGTGGAGGGCGCGCCGAGGGGGGTAGGGCGCGACCCCTACCTTGTGGGGCCCTCGGTGACCCCCTGACCTAGATCTTCCCCCTATATATTCACATATATTCCCAAACCACCATAGGCATCCACGAAAAACACTTTTCCACCACCGCAACCTTTTGTTCCCGTGAGATCCCATCTTGGGGCCTTTTCTGGCATCCTGCCGGATGGGGATTCGATCACGGAGGGCTTCTACATCAACTCTATTGCCCTTCCGATGAAGCGTGAGTAGTTTACCACAGACCTACGGGTCCATAGCTAGTGGCTAGATGGTTATTTTCTCTCTTTTATTCTCAATACCATGTTCTCCTCGATGTTCTTGGAGATCTATCCGATGTAATCTTTTTTTGCGGTGTGATTGTCGAGATTCGATGAATTGTGGATTTATGATCAGCTTATCTATGAATATTATTTGAATCTTCTCTGAATTCTTTTATGCATGATTTGATATCTTTGTAATTCTCTTCGAACTATCGGTTTAGTTTGGCCAACTAGATAGGTTTTTCTCGCAATGGGCGAAGTGCTTAGCTTTGGGTTCAATCTTGCGGTGTCCTCACCCAGTGACAGTAGGGGTAGTGAGGCACGTATTGTATTGTTGCCATCGAGGATAAAAAGATGGGGTTTACATCATATTGCTTGAGTTTATTCCTCTACATCAAGTCATCTTACATAAAGCGTTACTCTGTTCTTCATGAACTTAATACTGTAGATGTAGGCAGGAGTTAGTCGATGTGTGGAGTAATGTAGTAGATGCAGGCAGGAGTCGGTCTACTTGACACGGACGTGATGCCTATATTTCATAATCATTGCCTTAGATATCGTCATAACTTTGCGATTTTCTATCAATTGCTCGGCAGTAATTTGTTCACCCACCGTATAATTTGCTATCTTGAGAAAAGCCTCTAGTGAAACCTATGGCCCTCGGGTCTATTTTCCATCATATAAGTTTCCGATCTACTATTTTGCAATCTTTTACATTTCCGATCTATAACAAAACCCAAAATATTTACTTATAGCTTTGTTGTAGTTTTATCTATATCTATCAGATTCACTTTTGCAAGGTGACCTGAAGGGATTGACACCCCTTATCGCGTTGGGTTGCAAGGTGTTTGTTGTTTGTGCAGTGTATTGGTGATTTGTGCGTTGTCTCTATGCAGCTGATTGTACCCCTTGGTTCTCTCAACGAGGGGGAAATACATTCTCTCTACTTTGCTGCATCACCCCCCCCCCCCCCCTTCCCGCTCTCAAGGGAAAAAAACCAACGCAAGCTCAAGTCATTATCATATCCCGTGCCATTAGAGTCAATACACCCAGTGGGGAATAGGACTGGTCCTCGTCTCTGAATCCATTCTGAGGAGCTATCGGGACCCAGCAAGAGATCTGCTTCGACATTGGTGGAGCATTGTCTTTCTTTGAGACCTTGTTTCACTCTAGATTTTCCATCGCCCCTCAAAGGCTGATTCACACGAGAAGGATAGTTGAATGTACAACAATTTGTCGACAAATGGAAAGTAATGTAGAGAAAAGGATTGGCAAGAATATTTCACATAATGATGCTTGGTTGAACAGGATGTCATGCATATTTCACATATATTATGGCTGGCTAAAAGAGATGAGATTGCCTATACTTCAACATATATGATATAGAAACTAAACAGTTGGCATTACAATAACCTTCCTAAACTAAGCAGATGACATATATGTATGTCAAGTAGGCACTGCCAAGGCAACAATGCTATATACACAAATCATAATGCCAAGTTGAGCAAACACTCGGGGGGGGGGTGGGGTAAATAGGAGTGGTCGCTCCGTCTGAGTCCGCCATCAGAACAGACTATCTTCCTCTGGATTACAATCTGGAGGGGGGAGGGGTTTGCCATGACCACCCACATGGCCAGCGATGTCTGCATGACATTGTATTGCTGTGCAAAACTCTTCTCTTTTTCTCTACGTGTTCAGCATGAATGTGTACAATATCTGACATGCATACAAAAAAATTATAGTGAGATTATGTAAGGACAACATGCAGAAATCTAGATTGACGGTAACAACCAGTGGATAGATACAAAAATAATGATAGCAGGCTGATGATAGGTTTACTTTAATAAAAAGACAGATGATGATTGCTTTACTGTTTGTTTCCCACCCAAGATGAACAACATAGACATACCCTAGGTGAACCAGACAATAGACAGATATACTATTCATTGCTGCCTCGATATGTGCCCCACAAGCATTTTAAAACTCATGTTTGAACATTAATTCGGACCTGACTTGGATTCTAAGAGGTGAACAGGACGATAAAGTAGCAGGTAATATTAAGCAATGCATAACATAAGAAGAAACAAAAGAGTGCGACCTCTCTTGTGGACCCGTGTACTCCTAAGGTTCATCTGCTGAGTCGATGATGGTGATGCAGTTGCGGTGGGTGCCAGCGGCAGGGAAGGAGATCTGAGGCGGCGAAAGGCGGTCGGGAGTCATGATGTTTGGTATGGTGGATGCTTCTGTCGATGGAGCAGCTCAGGTGAGGTGGACGACGTCGCGGCAGGAGCAGGACAAACCACAAAAAGTTTTCTTCGACACCTATCTGTAACTGAAGTAATTCTGTAAGGGTTCCTTTGGCTTGCAGGATTCTAAAAACACAGGGATAGGAAAAACACCGGAATAGGATAGGAATGCACGTGGGAAACAGAGCATTTGTAAACACAGGATTTCTGTCAATTTGGGTGTTTGTTTCACAGGAATTTGAAGAGCAGAGGAATGCAAAGAAACATGGCCAAATTAAAGTGAAACCATATGAAAGTGTGTGCAGTTAGAATGTTATTCTGCCACTAGTGCACTTAGTCTTGTTTTCATGCATAGGAAAAGTAGCTCCAGGTGGATGTTTTGCTCCATTCCTTTCAACCAAATGTATGAATAATTGAATAGTAGAGTACCATAGGAAAATTTCCTATTGCTATGTTTTTCCTTCACTTTTTCCTTTGAACCAAAATAGCCATAATGGATCGACATGAATGTAGAGTAATAATTGATGCAACAAGTGTACAACCTCTTTGGCGTAGCCGTGTCGACCTCAGCATCATTGGGTTGGTCGCTGAAGAAGTTGCAGCAGAGGTGGCTGTCGGAGGTGTGGTGGAAGATCTGAGGTGTCTGTAGACGGCGTCCAGGGTATTGCTCTATTGTGATGGATGGTTCCGTCATTGGAGCAGCTCCGGTGAGCCGTTAGACATTGAGGCTGAAGCAGCACAAGACAGAAATCGTCAATCTCAAGTGGGATTCTAATAGCATCTCCAATAGATGATGTAAAATACATTACCAAAAGTGGTAGATGTAAAATGTACATCACCAAAAACACCTGACTACAACAGATGAGGTAAGAACTGTTGACTCTGAACTTAACTGTCAAAACTGAAATTTACTGTGGAATCTGAATGTTACTGTCGAAACTGAACGCACTGGTAGCAGAGATGCACTTCACATGTAGTTTAGGCCGCTCGAGCACTAGTAGTTGAGAAACAGTGATCTAAATCAGCAGGCGACCGACAGGGAACACAGTAGCAGATAGTAGCCGGAGTAGCAGCGCCTGGAGCAGTAGCGCGAACTAGAGCCAGAGCAGCAGTACGTGTAGCTGGAGTAGCCCATGTAGCAGCATCAGCAGAGCGAGCGAGGGCAAGAGCAGAGCAGCAGCGGGAGCGAGCGAGAGCCATAGCAGCAGCAGCAGCAGAGCAGTAGCAGTGCGACCGAGCGAGAGCCGTAGCAGCAGCAGAGCAGCAGCAGCACGAGTGAGAGCCGGAGTAGCAGCACCAGCTCTGGCTGGTATGGCCGCCGCCGCCGAGGGAGCCTCGCACTAGGGGAGAGGCGCCGTGGAGATGTCGCCGGTGGCGCCGACTACGAGGTAGCCGCGCCATGGGGGAGCAGGATCGAGCACCGGCGGTGCCGGGAGGTCAAGTTAAGGAGAAGGTACGATGCGATGAGTGTACAACCTCTTTGGTGGTGCCGAGTAGGCCTCGGCTTTGTCCGAGGAGCCGGTGAGGATGCTGCGGTTCCGGTGAAGCAGGTTAAGGCGGCGCTGTGAGGATGGAGCAGCCGCGATAGACGAGGCGATCGTCGGAGCAGCTCCTTGGATGTGGAGGACGGGGCGGCTGAACCGGCGGGATGACGAGATCCATGAAGGATCCTCATCCGGGGCGGTGGATGAGGGACGTCGAGCTGTTGTGGTGGACGACATCGTCAGGGAAGAGGCTCCGGCTGGGCAGCGGTGGGGTGGCGGACGGTGGAGGGTGGGGTTTCGCGGCTGGAGCAGAGAAGTTATGGCGGCCAGGGATTTCGAATGGCGAAAAGGAGGTGATGGGAGGGGGGAACCATGATTTAGGGACGCGCTTGTCCAAAATATAGGGTGTGTTACAAAAGTACCCCCATCGATTTGAACTAGCGGCCCTTTCGGCTCAGGGTTAGAAGGGGGATTTCGCGTGTCGGGATTTGGCAGCTGGAAGGAGTTTTCGCGCGCGTTGTAATTTCGGGATAGCAAGGCGCGAGTTTTGGGAGCACAATATCTGAATTTTTGGGATAACAAGGCACGGGTTGAATTTTTGGTACAAGCCTAACCTGTAATAATGTACGTACCAAATCAATTCACACTTACCTCAACGAAAAAAACAAAAAAAAATAAAACTATTCGCACCACACAAAGAGAGAGTCTTGTCCCGTTTTACTGTACAAATGCTATTCAAAGCTATGAATCCATGTTATGTCCAATTAAATTTTTTTGCTGGCTTTATAATGCATGTAACCTACTCATACGAACATTTTAGTGCATTCCAAATTTCTATACTACCGCTGCAATTCGAACTAAATTTGAATTCATTTCTCTATTTGAATAAGAATCTACAATCATGATTGTTGCCAACTTAAACCATCATTCGTATATTATCTTAACAAGACACCACATGATTACTATAGAGATAGATATGAACTATGTGTACTATATGAACTTGAATTCAAAATTTTGAATACACTTGATGTTGATTCCAAATAATAGTACATTTGATGTACTAACTAGATCATCATAATCTAAACCATGTTTCATACGTACACTGTGTTTATCACACAAAGTATAGTGCCCCGCCCCCTAAATTATGACAAGTATTTAGCCCTGAGCTGCAAAAGCCACACATTATCACAAATTCAAATAAATGTCTATATATTATATGTAGTATAACATGTTCATAACCACACCATGCGTATCACCATTATATATATATTCATGCATGCGTCGGTTTAAAACACTATAATATCTTCTTCAAATATCCGAATCCACTTTTTATAATGAATTATGATCTCTATTCGTCTTTTACACCCACACAATCATCTTCTCTTTGTAGCTAGCGCTAACTTTCTCTCGTGCATGCACACGCACGCCCCCTCTCACCCTCCCTCAGTGTCACGTCCATCACGCACATTCGTTATTTATCTTTAGGTCGTTCACCCATGGTGTGTGTAGGCCCCCCGGCTCCTTCTTTCCGGCACACACCGGTCGATATACCTCTCTAGAAAAGTGTTCCTACCACAAACACACACTCTCCCTCTTCTCTTCTCACCGTCCATGCCCCCCTATGTCCAATATGGTTCCACGCACATGCACACTCCCGCCCCTCTTTTCATCGATTTCATACTCGCACACTCCTCCCCCTCGATATAGTAGGCCTCTCGCACCACCTCCTAGCCGCATCCCTCTCCCCTTGTCCGTCTCTCTGGACCTTATTTGCTTATAACACATGCATCTATGTATAACTACCAATCTCCCTACATATAGCTAGGTCGACTATAAGTCTTTTTCCCCACACACCGATTGACGTACCTCACTTGTTATGTCTCTCCCTTTCTCCTACACATGACGATTGAGCTTCCTATGTAGTTACGTCTACTTACCACAACCATATCGTCCCCCTCATCATCCTTGCATACCTCCCAACCCGTCTCTCACATGCACGTGCATAGACAGGCAGACATCCCCTCTCTTATTGATATTGCAGTCGTACCCTCCATTTGTCTAGCAGGACTCGCCGACCATTTGTGAGAAGCAACTCCACCACCAACCCTCTGACACTCTACCTTTGTCTCTCTCCCAACCTTATTCCCCTGCTACACATATGCATGGATGCCGATCGATCTCCCTCAATACTTAGCTAGGTCTCTCTCCTTCTCCACACATATACCAGTCGATCTACCTCTCTATAGTTAGGTCTCTACCCTCTCCCTCCCCACACACCGATAGTCGAACGTTGTACGTAGGTATGCATGCCACAGAGACAAACTGCACCTCTGCCCTCTCACATTCTAGTAGGCCAGCCGCCCTGTATCTTTGACGTGGGCAAACACAAATTCGATGGCACTCTTTATCGATCGCGCACCCACACACTTCATCCCTATTTTCGATTCTATCGATATCTCACGCCGATGATCCCTCCACTCTCTTCTTGTGGATCGCTCCCTCTATATATGATTTATCCATGACTCTGTTTCACACACATTGCATATGTTACATTTTTTGTTTGAGATATCATCGACAGATTGCCTCTATTTTGCACAAACCATCTCTCTCACACCCACCCACGTACGTACCTGCATGTAAAGAAGAGGCGCACGCACGATGCATGTACTCATGTCTCATTCCCGGCCACACCCGCGCGGGTACACGGTGGAGTTCATTTCTGTATGAAAAGGTAGCCCACGTGATAATTTGACAAGTGTAGCAGTTGTTTACTTGGAGGAGGGTCATGTACCACACGTACACGGAACAAAGTTTGACTTGACGCGTTAGTATTAAATAAAGTTATATTCCTCAATGGCACGTACAGAATATAAAACGATGTTCATCGAGAAAAAAAAAATTTGCTCCACTATATATAATGGAGCCTGCCTGCCGGGGTTTGTCTCTCGTCACACTATCTCACACAAGGCGGCGGTGGCCTCTCTCTCTCTCACCGTTGGTCACTGATCCGGCCGCATCCCGTCCACCGGCGGAAAGGGAGGATGTGCGTCGTTTCTCCGTTCGACGGTGTTGAGGTAGCATGTCCCGATCTGCGGTACCCGTCGTTCTCTTTGACAAGCTCCGGTGCGGCAGGGCCTTCGCCACTTGCTCGCTGCCGCAGTATGGGCAGATCCCGGCCGTCGGCGCCCTCCTAGTTACATCTCGACGTCCCTCAGGTACAGCTTCCTCCGGCCTTGCTCCTGCCCATCTTCCCACATTGCTGCATGTGGAAAATCCTGCATGTGGATCCTCCCTAGTTCTTTGCCCAAAACGTAGCTCGGCCGGTGTACTTTCCATGTTGCAATCTCGTCCACACACCGTTTTACATAAACAACTGTGCAACTATCTTCCCTTAAGACAAGGAATGTGCTTCTTTTTTTGTCAGCGTATGTGTCATCAACTGTTATTGGCCAGTAATTGTTTCCTTTCTACCTCTTTTTTGCAAACAGGGCTATCCATTAGGAGAATGATGTGATGGACAAGACCCAAACTATGAACATAGCATATGATCGTGTCAAGTTTATTGCTATCGTTTTCTGCATGTCAAGTATATTTTCCTATGACCATGAGATCATGCAACTTGCTGACACTGGAGGAGTGCCTTGTGTGTACCAAACATCGCAACGTAACTGGGTGGCTATAAAGGTGCTCTACAAGTATCTCCGAGGGTGTCTGTTGAGTTGGCATGGATCAAGACTGGGATTTGTCACTCCGTATGAAGGAGAGGTATCTCAGGGCCCACTTGGTAATACAACATCACAATAAGCTTGCAAGCAATGTGACCAATGAGTTAGTCACGGGATCTTGTATTACGGAACGAGTAAAGACACTTGCTAGTAACGAGATTGAACTAGGTCTGGAGATACCGACGATCGAATCTCGGGCAAGTAACATACCGATAGACAAAGGGAACTGCATACGGGATTAGCTGAATCCTTGACATCGAGGTTCGACCGATAAGATCATCGTAGAATATGTAGGAACCAATATGGGCATCCAGGTCCCGCTATTGGTTATTGACCGTACAGGTGTCCCGGTCATGTTTGCATAGTTCTCGAACCCGCAGGGTCTACACACTTAACGTTTGGTGACGGTATAAGTATAGTTGAGTCATTATGGTGGTTACCGAAGTTTGTTCAGAGTCTCGGATGAGATCCCGGACGTGACAAGGAACTCCGGAATGGTCAGGAGGTGAAGATTGATATATTGGACGAAGGGTATTGGAGTCCGGAATCGTTCCGGGGGTACCGGGTGATGACCAGCGTCACCGAGAGGGGTTTCAGGGGGCCCCGACAAGTGTTTGGGGGCCCGTGGGCCAAGGGGAGGGGGCAAACCTGCCCACTAAGGGGCTGAGCGCGCCCCTCACCCCATCTCACGTAACCAGGAGGGTTGGGGGCGCCCCCTAGGGCTTCCCACCTCCCGGCTTGGGGGGCAAGTCACCTTAGGGGAGATCCCATCTGCCCTGGCCGCCGCCCCCCTAGGGGAAACCCTAGCGGCGCAGCCCCCTCCTCCCTTCCCCTATATATAGAGAGGTAGAGAGAGGGTAGCCGCACCCCCCAGAGCACATCTCCACCCCACGGTGCTGCCTCTCCTCTCCCTCGCATCCCTCTTCCTCTCCGTAGTGCTTAGAGAAGCTCTGCTGAGATTCCGTCACCACCACCGCCACCACGCCATCGTGCTGCCGGAGGACTCAAGCTACTACTCCACCATCACTCGCTGGATCGAGGAGGTGAAGGCGTCATTAAGCCGTACGTGTGTTGAACGCGGAGGTGCCGTTCGTTCGGCACTTGGATCAGGAGTTCGCGGGACGGACAGTGATTGGATCGCGAAGACATTCGACTACATCAACCGCATTTCTTAACGCTTCCTCTTAGCGATCTACAAGGGTATGTAGATCTAATCTCTCCTCTCATAGATGGTCATTTCCTAGATTGGATCTTGGTGAGCGTAGGAATTTTTTTGTTTCCCATGCAATGTTCCCCAACACAACCATCACTGGGATGTTAGGTCGCGATGCCTAGACAACGCCAGGAGGTGAGGGGCCCCGGGAGCTAGTGAAGGCTCCTGAGGCACGATGCTCAGGAGCCCCCCCTTGACGCACGAGCAGGCTGCTTGAGGAAAAACGTCAGCATTAACACGACCGCCCTGGAAGGTGCTCAGACTTAGCTTCCTGCAACGCCGGTCAGTTCATTGCTCACAGGCTGCACCTCGCGAGACCTCTCGAGCGATCCGCCCATGAGGAAACCTGTGCACAAAATTCCATCTCGAAGGAGCGGCGCACGCTCGCTAACTTGCCCATGGGAGTTACGCGAGGTGACCACAGACCAAGGGCCTTGGTGGGATGACATGTACGGGGGCAGGCCCACCAGCCAGAGCCCGGCCGCTTTGATTTTTCAGCGCTGCCCGGACTGACCCGAGCACAGGCACCGTGTCCAGCCGCCGCTGGTGTGACGCGCAAGGGGAAGTTGCTAGCGTGTGGCGTGGGAGAAGATAAGAGGCCACCATGCCCGGCGCGGTTAGCCTGTGATCGGCTGGGCCCGTGGGGCGTCCTCAACTGATTATCCCACCAGTGTGGAGCATGGGGCTTCCACTGGGGCGTGGGCATGATCAGGGTTTGATCATTCCACCAACACGAAGCATGGGGCTTCCTCCAGGGCATGGGCAGGAGCTTTGTCAAGAGTCTCCAGGGCGTGCATAGCCCCATTTCATTCGTACGTGTGGCAGGCACGTGCAGAATTTGCGGAGGTGTTGGATGTTCCAGGCACATGACTCAGGAAGTCCTTCCTCGGTCTCTAGATGGTATGCGCCTAGCTCTTGATGTAGCTACACACTCACAAAACATGTGACACGGGAGCGAAGCATGCCCGATGGCAATCTCGGGGCCATTGCGTGATAGGGTTGGGCACCAAGGACCCGAAGGAGGTGACGTGCATGGGTCTGGCCCGCCAGCTAGAGCTCGATCACTTGGGTTTATCGATGCTGCAGGGACGAACCCGAGCACAGATGCCATGTCAAACCCTTCTTCACGGAATGGCCAGGAAAGGAGCCACGGGGGCACGACGCTTAGGGTGGCAAAGCACCTGACTCACAGTTATGAAATCCTGGGGCCGCCCTCGCCCACTTGCTCGTGACTGTTCCATGAGAAGGTGAGGCACCAAAGATCTCTGTGAGGTGACGTGCACGGTTGCAGACGCACAAGACAGAGCTCGATCGCTTGGATTTATCAGCACTGCAGGTACGGACCCGAGCACAGACACCGTGCTGAGCCCCTGGTCATGGGACGGTCGGGAGAAGAGCGAGGGCGCGGCGATCTTAATGGTGGCGAGGCACCGAACATAGGGTTAAGCAAGCAACACAAACTCATTAAAGCATAACCAGATTCTCTACATGACCAAAAAGTGATGCGACTGCGGGGAAGGACCCTGGCGAGCTTGAGGAAGATATAGCCCATGGGGCGTCCTCAATTAGAACAAACCAAAAAATCACCTGGCGGTATGCTGCTGTAGGAGCGTCGGGCTGCTTGACGAAGCTTGGTGGCTGCTTGACAAAGTGTGCCACAAGGGTTCACCTCTCAGGGGCGAGGGGCTCCCGAGGCCCTAGGGGCTTGCGAGGGGATGAAGGCTCGCGAGGCGCCATCGTGAGCTGCACCAACCTTTGGAAGGTGGCACCAGCATTTTCCAGGCCGAAGGGTATGCGGGTGTAGTTGGTGGCGAGGCCCCTACTTAGGCCGACGCGAGACTGCCGGAGAGGTCCTGGGAGCAGGCCCAGTTGAGGCTCGGGAAGTCAACGGACATTCACACCTTGCTGCCCCTCCCATGGATGGCAACTGGGTTGGCGGGGCATGTAGGGCGACGCTCACCATGGATGGCCCGAGCTTCTCACAGCTTGTAAATCTCTTGGGCCATGAACTCTCGTGAATCTAGTGCCTGGCGCTGTGCTCCTTGCTCGAGTGGACGCGCGTTAAGGCACGCTTGGAAGTGGAGCTCGAACACCTCCCTTGTCACGCCGATCAGGTCGGATGCTTTCCAGGCAAAAGCCCTCGAGCCCGGCCTAAGAGAGGCACCGAGCACGCCTTCCTATGCGGGAGGTGGGAAAGACTCTAGCTGCCGATGCCTTCTTCGCTTCAGGACGATCTTGGAGAGCAGCTGCTTCTTGTTCACGGGGGCGGCCCCGGGAGGCCCGACGGTGTCCTCTCCATTAGAATTCTCGGCTGCTGCAGCCCGATAGGCATGCTCGAGGGAACAGACCGCGTCCTTCTCATCGCATGCGACGGTGATGACGCCGCTGCAGGCAGGGATCTTGAGGATGTTGTAGCCCTGGTGGGTCACCGCCATCAACTTAGCGAGCGGGGGGGTATCCCAGGATGGCGTTGTATGTGAGGCCGATGTGGGCCACGTCGAAGTCGATGAGCTTAGTGTGGTAGTTGTCGCGGGTGCCGAAGGTGACAGGGAGATGCACTTGCCCCAGGGGGATGGTGGACCCATCGGTCACCCCGGAGAAGGGCCTGGTCGGCATCAGCTAGTCGAAAGGCACTTGGAGCATCTCGAAGGTTCCGACGGAGATCATGTTGAGGCCGGTGCCTCCTTCGATGAGGGTCTTGGTGACCGTGATGTTGCTAATGGTGGGGGTGCACAACATGGGGAGAGCACCGGCAGCGGCCGTGCACTTGAGGTGGTCCTTGGAGTGGAAGCTGATGGTGTACTGCGACCACTTGAGGGGCCGCATGGACTCGAGCCTTGGGAGGGCGTCATTCACCTCACGAGAGAACTACTTGAAGATGCGGTTGGACGCAGGGGCCTGAGCGTCGCCAAGGATGCAGGCTACCGCGCGAGGCTCCTGGTAGCCCCCTGCCCCCTTGTCATGTTGATTGGCGTTGTTCCTTCTGGGCGGCAGCGGAAGTGGCGAAAGGGCAGCAATGTCCTGAGGGTGCGCCTCGCGAGGCTAATCGCGCCAGGCGCCCTCACGAGCCTGGTCGCGCCCGCCCTGGCGGGGGTTGCCATTGCGAGTGTCCCACCGGCCACCATCGCGGCCGCCTCCACGGCCGGTGCCGCGGTCGTTGCGGTCTCCCCGGCGGCCCAAGCACTCATCACGGAGTGACTTGATCTCTTGGCAGTCTTCGGTGTTGTGAGTGTGCACGTTGTGGTATACGCGGAACGGGCGGTGTTCCTTCTCGGGCTCGTCGCGATTGCGGCCATGCTTCTGCTCGGGTTGCACTGCCAACACAGCAGCGCCCTTGCACTTGACCTCCTCGCCTTTGGTCTTGTTGTCGTCGGGCGCGGCATCTGGGTCGTTGTGGATGAAAAGGTGGCTAGGCCCTCTTCAGCCTTGGTGCACTTGTTGGCGATGTTGAACAGTTCCAGCGCTGAGCTCAAATCATCATTGATGGCAAGCTTCTCACGCATGCTAATGTCTGTGACACCAAAGGAGAAGGCCAAGATGATGGTTTCGTCCGAGGTGCGTGGGATCTTGTGGCGCACCGGCTGAAGCGCTGGATGCACTTGCGGAGGGCCTCGTCAGGGTGCTACTTCACGCCTCGTGGGTTGTTGACGGTGAGGGCGCGATCATGCGTGCCTTTGAAGTTAGCGATGAACTGCTCACATAGCTCACTCCACATAGAGATAAACTCCTCGGGCAGGTTCATGAGCCAGGAGAGCGTGCCATCCTTGAGAGCCATGGGGAACCAGTTCACCATGCCCTTGTCATCGCCGTTCGCCGCCTCGATGTTTAGCATGTAGAGCTGGAGGAACTCCGTGGGGTCGGGGATGCCGTCGTAGCACGGGGGCAGCTCCGGCTTGAACTTGACGGGCCAAACCACCCGGCACAACTCGCGAGTGAAAGCCTGGCAGCCCACACTAATCCAAGGAACGCCGTGCATGAGGGCGTTCCGGTTCTAGTGCCCAACTGCTGCAACCTCTTAGACAATCCGGTCTTGGCACTGACGCTGCTCCTTGAGGAGCACGTGCGCATCCTGCGACGCGTGGTGGACGATCTAGCAGCTGGCCTCATCCCGAGCCGACTGCGGCGCTCCAAGGGGCGGGTTGTGTGGACGCGTGTCATGCCGGGGCTCGCCGAGGTCACTACGCAAGGGAGATGGCAGAGACGCGCCATGCGCCACATCCCCAGCGTGAGACGGTTGAGGACGGAGCGAGTGGGAGGGCGCCGGGGTGTCCCGGCGGTGTTGACGAGCTCGATGATACAGCCAAGCCAGGCGTCGTAGCCGGCGTCGGCCAGGTGGTAGCGGAGCAGTTCAGGTGTCATGAGCAGCGCGGCCTGAGCATTCGGCGTCCCGCGGCCACCGAGGGAGGAGGAGACCATAGCGGTGCGGTCGTCGGGCTACACGAAAGGGTGCATGGAGGAGTCCTACTGCTCGTGGGAGGCAGGGTCAGTGGCAGCGGCAGCTGCGGCTCTAGTAGAGTGGTGGTGACCGTCGCGACCCACAGATGCCGTCTGGGCAACGCGAGCTGCCCGACATTCGAAGCGCACACGGCGAGCGTCAGCCATGGAGTTGGTGAAGCAGAAGTTGGAGCCGAGTGGGAGAACTGCGGCGCACCCGTACCTGGCACGCCAAATGCTGGAATCGGGGCTCCGGGGACCCAAGAGGTTCGAACTCTGGGATGCGCTTGTTCCGACCACCCTACTCTTCCCTTCAGCTAACCATAGCGAGGCTACAGTGGGAGCGAGCTAGCGGAGACTGCAATTACCCAGGTTTGGGCCACCTTGTGGTGTAAAAACCTACTCCTACTTTGTGGTTGGATTGCACTCAGGAGGAGAACGAGAGTACAAGGTTTATCGGGGAAGAAGATCGATCGGATTGGAACAAGATCAATCGGATCAGAAGAAGATCAATCTGATTGGAAGAAGATCACTCAGATCCCCCACTATGGCGGCACCCTACCCTCTTTTATACTAGCCTGGGTTCTCTTCCCCCGAAAACACTTGGTGGGAAGGGTTGCCACAACAGCCAGTTTGAAGGGGGGCAGGGGCGTAGTCTTTCCTGACTAAAGGTGGTCTTCGCCTGCAAAACTTCCATCTAGCATGCGCCGGTGGGCTCGGTGATGACGTTTGCCCTAGCGCGCCCATCGTCTTGGTCTTCTTGCACCATTCGGGCAACCTTCAGGGGTTTCTTTGGGAACATGCATGCTGGCCTTGCTCCCTTAGCACAAAAGAGGAAAGCCTCCTCATCCGTGCCTGCTGGCACGACGCCATGCATCGTCACGCGTCACCCACGTGAAGACGCAGGGCCGCGCGACCTCGATGAGCTGCTCTTAACTCGTTTGCCTCCGTGGGGGCCTCGGGAGGCCGCCTCGGTAGACCGCCTCGCGAGGCTCCTGGTGATGCATGCTGACATGGGCCTCGCGAGGTGAGGGCCATGCGAGGGTCATGTTCGTGAAGCTCGGTGGTGGGTCGTTCATGGGGCCCAAGATATGCATCGTGCGCTGGGCCACAGGAAGACGGGCTTGGGTATCCCCAGTCCCATGGGCCCGACACGTCCTGCTTTTGATTGTATTCATATGGGCGGATAGTACATAGTACATGTATCTACCACGAGATTGTTCTAATGAATATGAGTTGTCTATTGACTAGCCTGGCCTCGGTTTATATAATGCACCGGAGGCCTAGGGTTTAGAAGAGTACTTGCTTTTGCACCAAGTCTTGTAGATTCTTCCTTGTATATGTCATGGGCTGCCCGAAGTGGCCCATCAGTGAACCGCTATGGGGGTCCTCGGCCTGATCCACCTGGTCGGGAGACGACATGGTGAGTACCCCCTAGTCCAGGACACCGTTAGCAACCCCTGAACCAGTCTTCAAGTTGGGACGCTCCACGGTTCTTCCGCACTGTTCTTCGTCTTCGGTTGGTGGTCTTGAAAGTTTGTTCAACAAATCCTCCCATCTACGATCTTGTGGATCGCCGAAGTATATCCTGAAGAGTTCACAGGTCGGGCATCTGTGGAGTTTATATGTTGGGCGTCCGAGGAACCCCTTTAAATTATCGGCCTTTATTAATGCCTTATTATTTTTACGCCACACCTCGGGTTCAAAGTATTTCCCGTGTGACGGTGTCCTCTTGCAGTCGAGCTCCAATGTTGGACTGCATCCAAGGTGCCTCTTTGCGGCCGACGCTGGTCTGCATCTGAGGTGTCATAGATTACCTCAGTTTTGAAAATGTTGAAGGAGTTCAGCCGAGCTTAATGTGGAAAAATCCCTCTATGGAGCCAGCCATCCGGATATGAGCTTTATGCTGGAGTACTTCCGAGGTGGTGCACCACCTCGGCTGTGGGCTGATTTTTGGTGCAATTTATTCTCTGCCGAGATGCATAGCCAGTAGCCCTTAAGGTGTGTGTCAGCCTATAATCCAGGATGCACCTAAATGTTAGCATAAAACCGCCGATCCGAGTAGCCACTGAGACTCATGTCAATTCGCGAAATCGGCGCGAGGATCAAGTCTTAGCTCGGGAACATACTTAGGAATGGAAACGCGGTGCGCAATTGCTTTAGAGACTCAGGTTGGGTGCGGCCGACCAACCTAAGGATCGTAATGTTCTTGGAAACTGTTTCGCACTTTTAATTTATGCATCAAATCGTCAATGCAGTAGCCCCCAAGACTTGGGTTGGGCAACCTGGCCGACCCTAGGATCGTATCTCCTCGGGAACTTGTTCATCCATTGAGTGTGTTTTCACAATACCGGGGTGCAGCTCGGCAGGGAAGATGCCGAATTGTGGGTCGGAAAATATTTCCCGAGCAAAACTACCACGCAAAGCACCTCGAACAAGTGGATGTCCTGCCACCTGAAAGAAAAACATAAAATAGGTTAACAATGTCAAAAGCTCGGAAAACCAAAAAACTCATGTAAAAACTTTACATCTACATTGAATCAAGTCTTTCGGTGCCAATCTGAAGTTGGTCTTAAAATTAATTTGTGCTTCTATCGTGCTTTAATATGATACATCCGATCTCCAGTCAATAAGCAGGTCAGCCTTCGGCTCCAACCTCCTAACCCAAGGGCGGAGTGTTTCTCAGGCCAGTTTACCAGACTAACCTCGAGCAGCTTTCATATAGAAACCAGGCTATCCAGCTATTGACCACACATTCACGTCGAAAAAAAGGAGTAGTAGAAAAAGACTTTGCAACAACTAAGAGGAAAACACATTTATTACAAAATGGCTCATATAATTTTAATAGCCCCAAGTTGACATGGGAAAAAGAAGATGTTTTTAACAAACATCGTTTTTGATAAACGACTTTTTTGTTTAACACAAATATAATGCTCGATTGAACTGAACAAAAATTAAACATTTAAAAATTTGAGCATGAAAGCGACTTAGCTGGTTAATGTGCTTGGTGTTGATGACATGCGCCGAGTTTGCGGTGGGTCGAGGTCCTAGCTGTAAGTGCATCTAGTGCCACCCCTAGTTGGTTTTGGAGAATTGACGACAAACGTGGTTGAGGGACTAATGTGTTTGTAAGAATTGCAGGATAACATAGGTAGAAGTCCCTCATTGATTCGGTTTACCTACCAGAGATGACCCCTAAAAATGTATGAAGACATTGAAGACAATGGTGGTTCATGAAGACATTGACGCCGAAGATAATGACGTGTGAAGACATTCACTTGAAGACACTGGAGTGCGAAGACATAATTTCTTTTGTAGTTTCATTTTCTTATTTCTTGAGTCGTAGGAACCATCGAACTATTAACTGGGGTCCAAGTGAATAGAGTCAGAAAACTGATGTGATGCTCAACCCAAATCCTATGTCTTTGAGTCAGCTTTGCTTGTAGCCCAAGTCAAGCTGCCGTGTGTATTTGAAATCCGACCGTTGGACACGTGTTGGTTCCTTAGTGACCCAGGGTCATTTCGGACAAAGCATGTCGGGTTGCCTCCTGGCTATAAATAGCCCACCCCTCCACCATAAATTGGTGGCTGCTCAGAGTTAGTGCATGGCTTTTGTCGTTTGAGAGCAACCCACCTCCGAAGCCTTTGAGAGAGAACCCTTGAGAGGACAAAGCCCAAAACACCCAGAGCCCAAAGAGTGTTTGGCATCACCGAAGTCTTCTGTCCGCGTGATCTGAAGACTTATTACACTTGAAGACTGTGTATCTTCCAGTCGGTTAGGCGTCGCATTCTGAAGATCCAAGAGTCATTGTGGATCGCCAGTGAACGAAGTCTGTGAAGGTTTGGAAGTCTACCTTGAAGACTTACCAGAGTGACTAGGCAAGGACTAAGTGTCCTTAGCTCAAGGGGAATAAGGTGAAGACACGGTCTTCTGAGTTCAATCTCTGCCTGCCTAACCAGACGTACAGTTGTCACAGCAACTGGAACTGGTCTACCAAATCCTTGTCTTCGTCAAGCTACTAGTTCTATCCTTTCTCCTTTACATTCTGTTTTGCTTTATGAAGTCATTGCTTGCTTGCCCTGTTTGACTTCACTGTGTGAAGATATTCTCCCTAATTGCTTATGTGGCTTCACACTGTCTTCCTATTCTGATCTTGTCTACCTAGCAGCTATTTGTCTTCGTGCTTACCTTGCAATGTTCCCTTGACTATAGCCTGTCTAGTGACTACAAAAAAAAAACCACTTCCGTGATGATACGTGTTTGTCACAGTAGGTCGCGTTTTTTGTCATGCATGTACATCCATGATGATTTTATGACAAAATAAAGATAGTCATACCTGTGCTGTCGTAGAAGTGTTCCATGACAATACCAAAATTATCATCACGGAAGTGTCCACTTCCATGATGAATAAATGGCGCGTCATGGAATTGCTTTCGTCAAGGGTAACCGACACGTGGCATCCACCGTAAAGGGTCGCTGTTAAGCTATCGGGTTCCTGTTTGGATCTGATAACCCGTTAACAGCCCGGACCAATGGGGATTTTCCACGTGTAAAATCATCATTGGCTGGAGGAAACACGTGTCGGCTCCTCGATGGGCCAGATGTCACCCGTCCAATGGAGGAGACGTGCCTATGATACGTCGACATGTGGGAGGGCCCAACAGAGGCCCATATAAGTTAAAAAGGCCAGCCCATTCAAAGGCCCATAGTATTTACTCAGGTACTAGTGGGCCAGCCCACTAACGGCCTATTTAAACATGGCCCATTTACGGCCCGAAGCCAGATCTGGCCCGTTAATTGTTCGCCGAATATTTGGGCCCAATTATGGCCCAGTGACATTTCGGCCTATTAGAGGCCCGATGTAGACATGGGCTCATTTCAGCCCGGTGTGTCTTTCGGCCTGGGAATGGCCCGTGCTGCCCATGGGCCATGTATGGTCCGACGTGACTTTGGTCCTATTAAAGGCCTGTCGTATAATTCGGCCAGTTGATGCCTCTACTGAGCTTTTGTCCACTTAAAGGCTCATGATATCAGTGGGCCAACTAAGGGCCGAGATATGTTTCGGCCTGGTAATGGCCCGTCATATAACTGGGACAATAATGCCCTGGTCTACATTTTAGCCTGCTGAAGGCCCGTCGACGACTAGTGAAAATTGAGGCCCAACATGCATTCTGACCTGCTAAAGGCCCATGGTTTCTTTTGGGCCGTAACAGGCCAGCAGAATATTCAGCCTGTTAATGGCCCAAATCTACATGGGCCCAACTAAGCACTGGGTCCACTAAAGGCCCAACTAAACTTTGGGCCGAATATAGGCCCATGTAAGTTGTGGGCCTGGTGCAAAGTGTGAAGGCCCCAATGGCCTTTCAGGCCCAAGAAAGTTGCAGGCCAGCCCAATTGTGTTCCCGCTAAAATGCAAGGCCGTTAGAGGCAAATGTTTTGGCCCGGTCGACTACATTAGATTTTTGCCATTTTTTTCAGATAGCGAATGATGGCATATACGGTAACTAGTAGGAATTAAGAACAAACCTACTCTATACAATAAAGAAATTACGGCATAGTAACTTAGAATAAACCAACACTATACAATAAAGGATTTATGGTATATTACATGCACTGGGCATCGAAGTTTGCCACCAGTGATCATAAAGCGCAACGAAGAAGCAGATTACAAAAACTGGGTGCCATAGCAACGTAACAAAATTATACTGAACGAAGACCACTTCCAAGACAGTTCAAGAAAGGTTAATCTTGCGCGGGAACTGCTACCCAAGCTGCTGAGCAAGGCTGTGAGACCGGCCTAGCATGTCGGTCATAGCTTCCAGGTGTAGCTGTTTAGCAATGAGGTTCTCATTGGTGTTCTCTGCAATCTTTCTTAGAGATAGGACTTCAAGTCGAAGTTGAGTTGCAGAATGCCTTTCTGCTAGAACTTGGGACTGAAGAAGTCAAACTGATTCAGACAGCGAATTCTGTGAACTTGTCTGACTGCTAGTCTCAAGTAACTTGAACACTGCATCAAGACAAGACTTTGGGGTTGTCTCGCTATCTTCAAGATATTTTGCTTTCTTTGCTACAATGTATGTTGGGTTTGTCTCACAGCCTTCAGTAGACTTGTGCATGCCATCAGGCATATCACCCTGAAACAAGGAGAGAGATGACAGGTTTTGCACGTGTATAAACAAAGATGATAAATGTCCTGTCAATTCCATCCAATTTCAAATTAGAAAATAAAGAGTAAGTTCAAAATATCAATAGCATAATTTGGCATTGTTCATAATGCGGGGAGCTTCACCACACTACTGGATTACCATGTCAACAAAACAAGCCTAGATGAAGGGCAAAGACAATCATTGTATCTATTTTGGTTAATGTGCATGGCATCTTGTTCATATCATCAGCCACATCAGTAAGATAAAACAGGAGATGACAAGGTGCAAACATGGGCTGCTTCACCACACACTGGATTATAGATAAAAAAAGCATACATATAGGGAGTATTGAGTAATGTGCATGGTATGAATAAGGATTTTGGTTGTACAAGTAAAACTTGGAACTTACAATTGTTGCGAACATGCATTTTATAGAAACAGCAAACTAAACAGCAGTTAACGATAGGGAGTATGAGCAAATTAAACAGCAATTGAGGATAAAGGCTTTAGAAGGACTGACTTACATTAACAGTTAACACCGGCTTTATAATGCCCTTCTCCATGTCAAGGGAAGGATAACTCAAGAATTTCAGCACAGAATCTTCTTCATAAGCATTGCCTGTACTCTACATTTTGTAGAGAGTAATTATAGATATGATAATATTGGAAGGGATAGAGGATAATGAAGATAAGATGCAGATGCTACATAATCAACTACCAATCCCTGGAAGTACAAGCGTTACAGGATAAAATGTACTCACAAGAGCAATGGGCTACACTTCTGCACTGGCATTATCTGTGTATTCAACTTTTTGGTAAGATTAATATAGATCTGATATTTTTTAGTAAATGGTGGGCGAGGGAGATAAGATGCAGAATGCTACACAATGAACCAATCCCTCTTCCCATAATATAAGAGTGTTTTGAACACTGGTGTATTGTACAAAATGCTCTTATATTATGGGACGGAGGGAGTAGCTGTTAATGTAAGTACAGTGATTGATGACATTCAGTCCTTACAAGAGGACTGCAGAGCTAAACCTCTTCAAAAGCATTGGGTTGATTCTAAATTTATGTAAGAGTCGATACGGATCTTATAATGTCCACCAAATGGAGGATAACGAGGCTAACATGTGTAGTGATGCTACATAATCAACTAGCTATGAAAGTAATTATGGTCATACAGGGCAAGAGGTACTCACAAGAGCAATGCAGTGTGCAGTATAGTTGCGAGATTCTGTGGTCCCTTAAGAATGAATGTTCTTCTGCAAACAGTTTTCGTACAAGTGAGACGTTAAGGCACATGCAGAAATGTAGTTCAAATTGTGATGTGATATCATAGACAGTACCTTACGCTACAGACGAGACCAATGTGTAACAAGATTATTCCAGTCACTGTCTGATAAATGTAGCACCGAAGACTTTACAGAAATTTCGTTTAGAGGCCTACCATCGAAGTGCGCTTGCCTCAGGTAGGAATGATACTTCATCAACGAGTGCTTGAAAAGCGCAACCAACCCTTGCTCGTCTTGACTATCCAGTTTGGTCCTCACCTATTTAAAAGAATGAAATCTTGTCTCTTTTGTCATCAGAAACATAGGCAGTAATTACCATCAATAACATTAGTACATTACTTACGTGTAAGTTGCGGAGGAAGATTGGAAATTGTTCTTTGTCTACGGTATAATCTTTCCATGAAGGAAAGATGCGCGCAAAGTTCTTGACAACAATATAAGCTTCATCTTGTAAACTGGGAAGAAGTGGAACAGGAGTCCTATTTGCTGCAATTGGGGCTCTCTCTCGTTCGAAAAGGGATTTGGCAACTGGATTTGGTGTACCCTTTGCTCGAATGGGGGTTTTGCGTCGTAGAGCTGGTGCTATGTCAACTGGCATCATCATACAGTTTGCGGCAGTTGGGGTCTGATGAGTTGGGGCATCAGAGATGGCTAGTGTAGTAGGGCTAGAGTCTGCTAGAGTTGTGGCCGTGTTTTCTGGGTCTGGTGATTTATCAGGTGTCACTACCTTTTCCAAATACTTTGTTCATGCTCCTCCGTGATTAGCAATCGCCCTCTTCCTTTTCAATGTCTGATACACAAGAACAACATTTGAATGGATAAATATGGTATGATGATAGATGGAATATGTACTGAAAATGGATAGGCAGGGTGTATTCACATACACGACGTGTAAACTAAGCTAATGGCAGTGCAACAAAGTAGAAGAAATGCAAAGCATAAGTTGCAAGATATGTGCGATCAAGCACCTTGATGGGTGAATAACATAGGGCATCTGCCTCTGACTCCTCCACTAGGGAGCTACATTGACTTAGGTCTCCCTCTAGCTCAGAATCACTATTAGGATCATATTCTGAGCATGAATCTGTAGGTGGAGAGCGTTTGCATTGCATTGCATCCAGACTTGATTTTAGTCCCTTAATGCCAAGTTTGACAGCCATGGCATTGTTCTGCTTTATTCTTTTCATGCGCGCAAGCTCATAATCATTATGATGCTGTTCAGTATCTGAGATTCATGAAAGCATAAAAAGTAGTCAGATTATCTATGGAATGCATTGCGGATTCAACTCGAAGAGTGTCTCCCTATAAACCCCTGCGTATGCAAAGTTCACCCCCAACCGTGCTGACCAGACCACACACAGAAATGTAAACCTCTTATGTCTCTATAACAAGCAGACACACATTTCAAAACTGAAGTAGGAACATTAGAATTATATCAAATTCGTATTTGAACCAATAAACTAAGGAATTATGAGTGGCATAATGTTTAGCTTCAAGGGTGGAGTGTTGGTAGTGCGACACAAAGCAAGTAGGCAGATTGTATTCCATGTAAAAGATCGTAATCTATGTAAAAGTTGGAAATGACACTTTCTTTCTATACAATGCAGTGTTCATTGCCCACACATGATGGAAGAGATCACACAGAGAAATACTATTCACTCATGTATGCGGTTCAAATATTTTGAAATAGGATGGTCCACCCTAAAAGAATATTGACAACAAATATGACAAGGCAAGCATAGAGGTAGTGAATCAATCATTACTTGTGAGCTTACTAGGACAAGTATGCAGAATTGTAACTGTAGTAAGAGACCATCCAAAATCTGAATCAAGAAGTTGGTCTAGCACTTATTGTTTGCAACTAATCGACGTGAATAATTGGATATCATATCGAATGAGTAAGAAAGACAAGTAAAATTGTCAACAAACCTGGCCTGCAGTAGTAATCTAGGTCAATGTCACTATGACCAACAATCCAAAATGACTAGTGTCTGTTCCTAGGGCCGGAATTTTGAAACCCTATGAACTTTACAGGTACTAAAGATTACTGAAATACATCTGAACCATTAAGTGTAGGTAGCACTCAGTACACAACAAACCCTAATGACAGTCCTGCCTAATGAGTAATGAATCAATTAGAAAATGGGTGATGAGGAGTGGCTACTGAGTGTTGAGGATGTATCTCAGGATAAATCGGGTCGGCTTAGTGGCTGCTGCACGCCTGAGCCCTGAACGGACTGGGAAGGTAGGCACGGCGGCGCGCCCGGGCAGCGGTGACGCTGTTGGGCGAGTGGCTCCTGACCTCCTGTTAGTCCGACGTCTCCTCCTAGAGTCATGCTATCCGGCGACGTCAAGTCGCCGGTGAGGTACGCGGTTGGGGGCGAGTAGAGATCGGAAGCGCAGCAGAACAGAGGGGAATCAGGGCCTGGGCCGACCCAAAATCCCAGGGTGGGCCGCGGCCCACCGTGGGCACCTTGTAGATCCACACCCGAGTGGCGTACATGCATTTTCGAAACTAAATTAGGAACATTTAGCTGACCAATTAAACGACTCTATTTTAATAATATTGGATTCGTATTTGAACAACTAAGCTGTTTAGCTTGATGGGTGGAGCAGTGCTATTATGACACGAAGCACGTATGCTGATAGTATAGTGATCATAAAAGGGGGGAAACCCTAAGCATGATCAATTAAACCCTATTATGACTATGCCATGGGAGATTTGAAGCTGCAAACCACAGAAATGCTATTTAGCAACCATTGTTTGCTTCGAACTAAGAACTAAATTCTAAGAGCTAAAAAGAAAGTACAGTAACCAAGTTACGATCTATTTTTTGGTTGAGATCAAAAAGTTGAGCAGATATGAAGTTGTACCACCTCTCTTGCGGCGTCGTGTAGGCATCGAGGGTGCGATGGTTGTCGGTGGCATTGAAGCAGATCTGCGACGGTAGACGGGTGCATCGGGGGATAAGTCCCGTTGCGGTGGACGAGAAGGTCGTGGGAGCGGCCCTGGCAAGGAGGACGACGGCGTCGATGAAGCGAGAGGACGCGATGCAAGGCTCCTGGTCCGTCGCCGTGGATGAGAAATGTCCATCTCTAGAAGTGGACGACACAGTCTTGGTAGGCGCTTCGGCATGATGGAGGACGGCAGCGATGGATGGGGTGGAGGACGGCGGCGATGGATGGGGTGGCGGACGGAGGAGGCTGGTGTGGGCATGGTGTTCTAGCGCGGACGGTGTATGAATGGGAAAATGGAGGGAGAGGTACGGGGAACCATGTTTTTGGGACGCGTCTGTCTGAAATATGGGAAAGTTACGAACTTAGCCCCCGTTTAAAATTTGGACGTCTCGTCGGTTGGGGATAGGACGGTAATCTCGCATTTCCCCAATATTTACCCAGAGCGATTTTGGGCGACGAGAGGGTGTTTTGGCGCCCACGGTTGGCG
The DNA here is from genome assembly GCA_011799875.1 of Thinopyrum elongatum. Lineage (NCBI taxonomy): Eukaryota > Viridiplantae > Streptophyta > Magnoliopsida > Poales > Poaceae > Thinopyrum > Thinopyrum elongatum. The sequence goes on along the minus strand of CM022299.1, from coordinate 243,199,323 downwards.
CCCACGGTGTATGAACGGGGCTAACAGGTAGGGCGGTTGTGTCTCGTCTGAGTGAAGTTACAAACCTGCCCCTATTGAAAATATTTTCCTACATCGATTTCGGCCGAGTCGAGTTTGTTTTGCCGCCCACCGTGTATGAATGAGGAAATGGAGGGAGAGACAGAGGTCTTTCGGATGAGCTTGAATCAAATGTGTTTTGCCGCCCATGTTTGGCGCCCATCGTGTCTGAATGGGCTCAGAGGCGGTCGTGTCACGTCTAATTGAAGTTACTAATCTACCCCCTATTGAGAGCAGTGGAAATCGGGCTGATGGATTGTCCGTGCAAGGGGTAGACAGTAATTTCCATCTCGCAAACACTGGCTTCGGGCAGCCAATGTGGGAGTGGATATTTTGCCGCTTCTTTCAAATTTTGGTACAATAAGCATCCACGTTTACCCTGGCAACTAAATTCGAATCCATTTTGTATTCTTAGACGAATCTTTATAAATCTTTCTATCTGTTTTTATATATCTTCAAAAGCACAACAAAGATGTATTCCACTGTCATATATGCATATGATTTACAAATGCCGATACTTGAATTCAGAAGCTAGAATCCAGTTTAAGGTGAATTCAAATATTTGAAACCACTTTATGTCCAACTCAAGTGTCACACGCAGCATAATGTGTACTCCCATTTAGATATGTACACAAGCGATGTCTCAAGATTCAAAATACTGAGTCAATCAACCAATAATGTACAAAACTAACAGAAATATAAACACTTATAGAGTATATGGATCAATAATATCAACTAACATACATAAGCCAGGCTGTTGTACGTTTCTTGCTAGAAGAGCATCATTTTTTTAGCGAAGCTAGTACAACATCTTGGCCATTTTAGATGCGTGCCACTTAAGGACCATCTATACTACTATTATTGCTTAATGCACATTCAGCCTGATTGGCATATTTGTAGGTCTGGCACATCAATCAAAATGAAATGTCTCCGAGTCTTATCAATTAATACAGACTCGTGCTCAAAAAAATTACAAACCAAAAAACAAAAAACAATTATTACATGATCTCTAAAACAAATGGTTTGATCGATTACATGAACAAACAACACAAAGGTTATTCAACGATGGAAAAAACATTTCACCTATGATTTACCAAGTGGGAATTTAATTACCTTTTTTCCTTCAGGACCTTAAAAATGCGGTCAGTCTCAGCTTGCTTCGTTTTGAAATCCACCAAATATTTAATGGTTGTCTTGAGTACTACTTGTGATTGTGCTGTTTGCTTCCTCAACATGTCAACTTCATCTCTAAGTGTAGAAGCAGAATCTCTGTCTACCAATAGTTTAGCCTCTAGAGCATCAGCAGTTGACAATTCATGATGCACGATTGGGCCGGTGCCACTGTTGTGGGATGATACAACGTCCATGGGGACCTCGCTCTTTGATCTTGGGCTAACCTGTTTTGCCATTAAAGTTTTGATTGGATTCCGAAAAGTTGAAGTTAGCAAAACATCTCAACTGGGAGTTAGAACAGCAAACCAGTTAAACAAACAAGGAATTAAAGAGTTTCGATTGGATGCTGAAAAGTAGGTATTAACATCATTGTAACCGGTTGCAGCAGCAAAGCAGTTAAACAAACAAGTTTTGCAAAAGGTACCTGTTGTGGCATTGGAGTTTCTCTTGGATCCTGAAAAGTTGAGTAGCCAGTAAGGTGATTAGAGCAACCGGTTGCAGCAGTAAAGCAGATAAACAAACAAGTTTTGCAAAAGGAACCTGTTGTGGCATTGGAGTTTCTCTTGGACCCTGAAAAGTTGAGTAGCCATTAACATGATTAGAGCAATCGGTTGCAGCAGCAAAGCAGATAAACAAACAAGTTTTGCAAATGGAACATGTTGTGGCATTGGAGTTTCTCTTGGATCCTAAAAAGTTGAGTAGTCAGTAACTTTATTAGAGCAACAAGTTACAACAGCAAACCTGTTACACAAATATATTTTTGAAAATGTACCTGCTGTGCAATTGGACTTCCAATTGAATCCTGAAAACTTGAAGTTGGTAAGATGATTACAGCAACAAGTTAGAGCAGCAAACCAGGTAAACAAGGAAGTTTCTGAAAACATACCTGTTGTGCCAACGGAGTTTCAGTTGGATCCTGCAAACTTGAATGTTAGCAATCATAGATAAAGTGTTGCAAGAGCCATAAGAAACTAACATCAAACTAGTAAAACTAACCAGTTTTGGCAACGTATTTAATTACACATTAACTTGTAAAACTAACAAGTTCTTGGCAACGTATTAAAGTAACAAGTCAGTACTGTTTACCAGCAACACTGACATCTGTAAATTTCTTTGATGTAAGCAAAATGATTCCGACAAATATATATATAAGTTAAAAAGACGGTGTCCCTCATATAAACCTGAGCCTCCATTTCCCATTCGCCTTGCGCACCACCACCAGGTTCGCCAACCATGTTGGGTGCAACACTCCTCTGACCAAACCAGCTGCTTCAAGTTTCTTGATCTCCTCGGCAATGAATTGTTGCCGCTCTAGAGCTTGTTTCCTGACCTTCTGCTTGACGGGCTGGGCATGAGGGCAGACAGCTAGGTGGTCCTCGATTACCTCCCTAGGAAAACCTGGGATGTTAGATGGTTGCCATGCAAACACATCTACATTCGCCTGCAGGAAGGCAACGAGCACGCTTTCCTATTTGTCATCAAGGGTGGAGCTGATGGTGAACGTATCACCAGCGCCATCCAGCCCTGCCGGGACCTTCTTCACCACAGGTGAGGTAACCTTGGGTTTCTTGCTAGTGGAGCTCTCTGGCAAATCATCGACGAGTGCAGCACACTCCGAAGAGGTGCACTTCCCGGATTCCTTGCCGGTATCCTTGCTAGCTTTCTTCCCTTTCTTGCTTTCTTTGGCGGGAGCTGCTGCTTCCGCGGCCTCGGCAGCGACTGTGTCTCAGTATATCTTATCCACACATATGATTGCATCCTTCTTGTCCGACGGAATGGAAATGATGCCCATCGGCCCTGGCATCTTAAGTGTGTTGTAGGCATAGTGGGACGCCGCCATGAATTTTGCCAGGGCTGGACGACCAAGGATTCCATTGTACAGCAGGGGGAGATCAACCACATCAAACACAACCTTCTCGGTCCGGTAGTTCAATTCTCCTCCAAATGTCACAGGCAGTGTGATCTTTCCCTTAGGATGACTCCTACCGGGGTTGATCCCTTGGAAAGTGCCAGCAGTCTTGAGCTCTTCATCTGATATTTGAAGCTTGCTGAGTACCTTGGGGGAAATCAGATTCAACCCAGCCCTGCCGTCAACCAACATCTTGGTGACCTTGAGGTTGCGGATTGTTGGTGAAACCAACAACAACAAGCACCCTACCGCGATGCTGCGGTCAGGGTGATCCTCTTCGTCGAAGATGATGGGCACGCGGGACCATTTGAGTGGTTTCCGGGAGTCTATCGCTGGCTCTACGGCATTGACCTCACGTGCCCATTGTTTAAGTTGGCGGTGAGAGGAGTGCAAAGATGCGCCTCCGACAATGCACAGGGCCTCAGTCACCTTCTGGAACTCTTGCTCACTGGTTTCCTCTTCATCCCGTTCATCACTTTCGCCATCGCCTTCTTTCTTCTCACGACCTCTTGCAGGCTTCTCCGGATGCTGGGGAACCTTGCCGCGAAGGCCTCCTCTGCCACCTCGGCCCTTCCCGCCAACACCTTCTTGGTCTCTCTCCTTGTCACGCTTCTCGTACTCAGCTCTCTACTTCTTGACAAGTTGCTCAACTTGGTGACACTCTTGGAGATCATGGCCCTTGGTACGGTGGATCTTGCAGTATGGCCCGTCAGCCTTCCCAGCCTTTTCGGCTGCTGTGGCCTCCCGACAATCAGTCTTAGCCTTCTTGCCGGTACTAGGAGTGCCAGAACCCTCAACTTCCTTGCCGGGGGCTTCGGTCTTAGCCTTCTTGCCGGTACTAGGAGTGCCAGAGCCCTAAATAGCCAATACTGCCTTTTCCTTGCGCTTCTTATTGCGTTTCTTGTTCTTCCTCTTCAGGTCAGCGGCATCATCATCATCCTCTGAGTCGACTTCGAAGCCATCCTCCTCTCCGGGGAGCCGCCTCCCTTCCTCTGTGCGGGCACACTTATCTGCCAGGGTGTATAGCTCATTCACAGTCTTGGGCAACCGAACATTCATCTTGGAATGTATCCTCCTGTTGCGCATGTTGGACTGGAATGTGGCAATCACAGTTGCCGGGAGGATGTCTGGAATGTTTCTATGCACCCGGCTAAACCTCTGGATGTACTTTTGCAAGCTCTCCCCTTCCTTTTGTGGAAGGAGTTGCAGATCGCCGGGCCGTCCTCATTCTTGATGGCCGCCCGTGAAGGCGCCAACAAACTCATTGCACAGGTCAGGCCATGATGAGATGGAATTCTCCGGAAGGTGCATCAGCCATGACCTCACATTTGGCTTGAGTGCCAAAGGGAAGTAATTGGCGAACACCTTCCCATCTCTTACCCCGGTGGCTTGAACAGCGATAGTGTAGATGCTCAAAAACTCTGCCGGGTTCAGCCTTCCATCATACTTCTCTGGTATTTCTGGCTTAAAAACACAGGCAGATGGCCAACGGACTTGCCGTAGCTCGCGAATGAAGGCAGGGCACCCAACCTTGAAAGGCAAGTATCTGCCTTCACTGGGTGCAGGTTCGTCGACGTCTGGGCCATTGCGCCTGTCGGATTGGCGGTGGGTTTTGCGGCGTCGTCCTATGGTGACGCGTGCGTCCTCCCTCCGCCGATCTTCTAGGACCAGCCGCTGATCTTGACAGGCCCAAGGATCAGATGAAGCCATTCATACCTCGTCGGGCTCCTGGTTGCATGGTTCTGGTTGCAGCCTTTGCACTGGCTGTCGTGGAGGGGATTGCACCGTTGGAGTGGCCCCCTCAACTTGGCCAGCAGCTTGGGCTATGGTTATTGGTTGTGGGTGCCGCGGCGGATCCGCCCGCTGCAATCCTGCCACTTCAGCAAAACCGATCAAACTCTAGAGATTGGCTCTCCATTCATCCATTTGATCGGCCGCTGGCGGGAATATCAGCAGGAGTTGGGCTCGCGCCATGGCTTCCAAAGCAGTGCTTGGCATACACAACGACGCAGACCGTGATGTCGCTCGTCTCCTGCCAGTACCGGTGGCAGCGGCACCGTGCTCTCGTCGCCGCGAGCTAGCTGCCATGGTGGTACGATGGCGAGAAGGGTGTGCCTGGGGGTTGACGACCCTGTTCGGCACTTCGTCTTGGTTACCCCGCACCGGGGAGGCGCTTGCACCACCGTTGCGCCCGTTGCAGGGACAACTAGGGGGCCACGGTTCACACCAGAGCGAGCATTATCGCTGTGGCTCCGTCCTTCGGCACGGTGGGGAGGTGGAGACTGAACGTTCTCCCCACCCGTGCGTTGTGGAGCACGGCCGTCGGAATGCTGTTGATGCCACCCTCCTCCGGCATTTTCTGCTCCCGCCTCAACCGCGGGGGGAACGATGACAGCGCCGCCTGCGCCAGTTATGTTCCCCACGGCGTCCGCGTCCCCCAATGCCGCTACAACCTCCATAGTATCGGTGGCCGCATGCGAGGGGGCCTTTGAGGTGGAAGGATGAGCAGTTGCACCGGACTTCTTCTTTGGCGCCATGGATGATGAAGCCAGCGATGAAGAAGATGATGATGAAGACTGACATGCTGTTCATGACCTCGGGTTCGCACAAGCACTCCCCCTACCTAGCACGCCAAAGATGTCGTGGTAGAACATGGCCACCTATGGGGCCATTGGCCCCTTTGTGGTTCGGCAGGGGGGAGATCGCATTGCATAAAGAGAGGAGGCCATGGAGCAGCACGACAGTGATGACGCTGGTAGTTTTTACCCAGGTTCGGGCCACTGAGAAGCGTAAAACCCTACTCCTGCTATGGTGGATTGATGGAGGGACCGTGAAGAACGCGCGGCGCTCAAGCCCGGCAAGGTCGCCTTGGGGAGAGCAGCTACACGCGTATGAGTACACGAGGGTCCAAATCCTTTCTAAGGTTGCCACGGTCCTCCTTTTATAGGCTAAGGGGTTACCACAATGGCAAAACGGTCATTATCTAGTGATTACATAGCTAACAGTGCTATCATACCTAACTCTGGCAGTTAGGACAAAGTGCATTAAATGCACAGCCAGGTGTCAAGCTGTGGATGCGGCCCGGCAGGCCTTCCGCGCCGCTTAGTAACCTTCCACATGTCTGCTTGACACGCCTCTGGACGGGTGTCATATAGAGGCGATCTTCCTGCTAAATGGCTGCCACGTGCCAAACGACAGTCGCTTAGCTATCTGGGGGCTCGACACCGCACCGATGGATGACTGGCATTGCGATGCGGTGGAGCGGAGGAGTCTTGGCGGAGATGTAGGCCGCCAGCAGCCCCGGCGAGCCTCCCGGGGAAATCTTGGGACTTGTCTTCGGGGTGGCCTCGACCTGACCAGGCTCGCCTGCCAGGCAAGGGAGGTTTTTCATTAGTGATATCTTGTTCTCTTGGCTTATCTTGGTCTTCTTGATCCGCCCCTTGATTCCTCAAAGGGCTACCTCTCTGGCTTGGTTTTGTCTTGAATGCTCGGTGGAGTTTGCATCTCTGCCACTTGAGCCTGTGTACAGTCTGGGCAATATACGTGAAGGTTTGTTGCACCGACACACTCTCTTTGTCGCAGAAGAGAGGGACTTTCTGCATGTTGATGCCGTAGTCCTTGAGGGTTTGCTTCATCCATAGCAACTGTGAGCAGCAGGCACCAGCGGCAATGTATTCAGCCTCAGCTGTGGATAGAGCCATGCTAGTCTGCTTCTTTGAGGACCAATAGACAAGAGATCGTCCGAGGAAATTACATGTGCCTGATGTAGACTTGCGATCCACATGATCTCCAGCGTAATCAGATCAGAATATCCAGCTAAATCAAAAGATGAACCCTTGGGATACCATAATCCAAGCATGGGTGTGTGAGCTAAATATCAAAGAATTCGTTTCACAGCCTGGTGGTGTGATTCCTTTGGTGTCCCTTGAAATCGGGCACACATGCAAACGCTAAGCATAATATCTGGCCTAGATGCACATAGATAAATAAGCGAACCAATGATGGAGCGATATACCTTCTGATCGAAATATTTACCATTTTCGTCAGTGCCAAGTTGACCATTAATAGGCATTGGAATTTTGAGGCCTTTGCAGTCTTGCATGCCGAATTTCTTCAGGAAATCTTTGAGGTATTTCTCTTTAGAAATGAGGATGCCATTGGGTTGTTAATGAATTTCAAGACCAAGGAAGAATTTCAATTCTCCCATCATGGACATCTGATATTCTTCATGCATCATGTATGCAAATTCATCACTGAAACGCTTGTTAGTGCAACCAAAGATAATATCATCAACATATATTTGGCATATGAACAGTTCATCATCATAAGACTTAGTGAAAAGAGTAGGATCAAGTGAACCGGGTTAGAAACCCTTTTTCCTCAGGAATTCCTTCAGAGTATCATACCAAGCCCGTGGGGCTTGCTTGAGGCCATAGAGAGCCTTGTTCAGTCTAAAGACTTTGTCGGGATGCTTTGGATCCTCAAAACCTGGTGGTTGAGCAACATATACTTCTTCCTCAAGCTTACCATTGAGGAATGCACTTTTCACATCCATTTGGTATAAGAGAATATTGTGATGGTTAGCATATGCAAGCAATATACAAATAGCTTCAAGCCTAGCAACAGGTGCAAAAATTTCACCGAAATCAATACCCTCAACCTATGTGTAGCCTTGTGATACAAGACGGGCCTTATTTCTTACCACTTGGCCATTTTCATCTTGCTTGTTGCGATAATCCACTTAGGGTCGATGATATTTGGCTTGCGTGGATCGGTGTTGATTCCACAGCTCCCACACATTGTTGAGCTCAAATTGTTGCAATTCTTCTTGCATGGCTTGAATCCACTCAGGCTCAGAAATGCTTCATCAACTTTGGTGGTCTCTGTGATAGAGACAAATGCAAAGTGCCCAAAAAGTTAGCTAGATGTGAAGCCCACGAGCGAGTGAGGGGACCAGGTGCATTGATGTTGTCGAGGATCTTCTCAATTTGCACTTCATTCGCCACTCGTGGATGAGCTGGACGAGGGCCTTGTTAGGTTAGCATTTTCCTCAGAGTCATTTTCTTCGGAGCACAGTTTCTTCCGGACAAGAACTGATCACTTCTTCTTTAGCTATTTCTTCATTGGGCACTATTTCACCTGTGCCCATCATCTTGATAAATCCTCAGGAGGCATTTCATCTAGCATAGGAGGCAGGTGCTCTCTTGTGAGCCATTAGTTTCGTTGAACCGCAATCTACAGTTTCAACAACCTTGTTATGGTAGGTGTTGAAGACTCTGTAGGCGTGCGAGTCCTTTCCGTAACCAGCATAAAACCCTCATGGGATTTTGGTGCAAATTTGGAATTGTGATGAGGATCTCTAATCCAGTATTTAGCACCGAAGACTTTGAAACAACTTACATTGGCTTTTTATTAGTGAGTACCTCATATGAAGTCTTCTTGACGAATTTGTGAAGATATACCCGATTGATGATGTGACAAGCAAATTCAATTGCTTCAGGCCACCATCATGAGGTGTCTTGTATTCATCAAACTATGGCGGGCCATCTCAAGGATGGTCCTATTCTTGCGCTCAGCAATTCCATTATGCTGAGGAGTATAAGGAGCAGATAGCTCACGAGTGATACCAAGTTCGTGAAGATAGTCATCAAGGCCTGTGTTCTTGAACTCGGTGCCATTGTCGCTTCTAATATGCTTGATCTTGATGCCATAATTTGTCATGGCATGTTTAGTGAATCGTCTAAAGACACCCTGCACTTCAGTCTTGAAGGTAATGATATGCACCCAGGTGTAACGAGAATAATCATCAACAATGACGAATCCATAGAGTGATGCTGCACTGGTTAGTGTGGCATAATGAGTAGGACCAAACAGATCCATATGAAGTAATTCAAAGGGACGAGTAGTGGTCATGATTGTCTTTGCGGAGTTCTTGGATCTGGTCATCTTTCCAGCCTCACAAGCACCACAAAGGTGATCTTTGACGAATTTGATGCCCTCGATGCTAATGATGTGCTTCTTCTTGATGAGTGTGCTCAAATTCCTCATGCCAGCATGTCCAAGTCGTCGATGTCATAGCTAGCACTCTGGGCTTTTGCCAGAAGACATGTGGCCGGTTGAGGACCTAGAGAGAAATCTACAATATACAAATCACCTCTCCTAAAGCCTTTAAAGCCTTTGAAGACTTTGGACTTGTCAGATTCCATTAGCACAATGCATCTATATTTGCCAAAGATGACAATCATATCAAGATCACAAAGCATTGATACAGACATGAGGTTGTATCCTAGGGACTCGACAAGCATCACTTTTTCCATGTGTTGATCCTTTGAGATAGCAACCTTACCTAGGCCCAATACCTTGCTTTTTCCGTTGTCAGCGTAGGTGATATGCTTTAGATGAGAAGGAGCAAGAGGAGCATTGTTGAGGAGATTCCTGTCACTAGTCATGTGATTGGTGCAGCCACTGTCCAGAACCCATTCAGTAGCTTTTGGAGTACCATCCTATAGAAGCATTAGTCTCACTTACAAATTCATATACTTCACTTGAAGAATATGATGATCAATTTCGTCAGTGAATTTCATCAGTAAGCATATAACAAGCAGCATATGGATGTGTGAAATGAGGAATTCATTTCATCATGATTAGCTTGCATCCCAAACAAGATTAAGTCAGGCCTTCAGCAAATTCATCAGACATTCATTGTGTCTGAAGACCTGACCCTTAGAAGAGATTAGTTCTTCTTCTTAACCACCCACATCTGAATGGGTGGCTGGAGAAGCAATGTAACGCAAAGCATTGATACAGAATTTAGGCATGAAGAATATGCATTTCTCTTCACAGGAGGAGTATAGTACTCATAAGAGTATGCAGGAAAAATTCTTAGCAGTTTTGTACACATAGTGATTTGAAGAATATGCACATATTCATCAGATCGCTGTGTGTGTCCCTGTGATTGAAGTGTTAGTACGAGCATGAGTTGGCTGCGTCCATTTGTCGACTTTGGTACAGGTGAAGAATTTTCCTGGGGTAGTTCCTTTTCTTCAGTGGTGTCATGATGAAATCACCTGAAGATTTGAAGAACACTTTTGGGCACCCAGATTTTCTTCACTGGGGGACCATTCCTGCAGTTAGTACCAACAAATCTAGCAAATACTTCACCATTTGATTTTTGAATAGCTTATAGTTGGAGTCAAATGATCATCTGGAAGAATGGTGGAGTATCACAGTTATGCCAGATAGAGTGGATGGATCAACTAGAGGTCCTTTTGCAGCAATCCATGTGGTTTTGGGATACTGCTCAGGTTGCCAATAAGATCCATCTACGTTTAGCTTTCTCTCAAAAGCAATACCCTCTTTCCTAGGGTTCCTGTTCATAATTTGTTCTTGAGCAATCATAAAGAGTTTGGTGTCCTTTCAGGCTTTGTACATGCCTGTGAAATACAATTCCTTCAGACCTGCATTTTCGTCAGTAACACTTGGGGTTTGTCTAGATGAGGGGATTTAAACCACATAGATATTTGAAGAAATAGAGCAGTAGTTGAAGCATATAACATTCAACTAAGGAATTTGCATTATTACGTTCAAGGCATTTTAAGCATGGAGCAACAAATTCTTCTTGAGAAGCGCTGATCTGTGAGCAGTAATGAATCATTGTCTTTCTGAGAATCATGAGACGCTCTCAGCTTTTCGAGTTCTTGCTTCCTTTGAAGAAATTCATAGGACAGCTTCTCGTGTGTAGCTGAGAGGGCCACAATGACGACTTTCAAGGTCATCATATTTTGAATGGAGACGCTCAAGGTCTTCACTCAGAATTTCAGACCGTTCCATTTCGTCGTACTATTTTAGATACAACTTTGGCACTTTATAGAACTAAAATTTAATAAAACAGAAAAGGATAATAAATAAAAGGAAAACACCAAACAAAACAGAAAAATAAAAAACAAAGAAGAAAAGGAAGGCAAAGCCCCCCTCTCCCTGGGCCGTTCAGCCCAACTGGGCATCCATGCCATCAGGAGGCCCCACCCATTCCCTCTATCCCCCGAGCAACCTAACCCAACCCCCGATCCACCACATTCCCCCACTCCCCCATGTCGCTCCCTCTCCCCCTCCCGATCCGATCTAGGATGGGGCTCGACCACGCGCCGCCGCGCCCGTCCTGACCACTCGCCGGAGCCCCTGCCGTGGATCGGCCCCGTCGCTCACTGCCAAATCGCCAACGCCACCGCCGGAGCTCTGCCCCGCCTTCGCACGGAGCCGTCGTCCACGCCTCCTCCCCAAAGGCTCCAACGAGCCTCGCCGCCCCCCTTCCCACCATCGAACGTGAGGCCCCCCTTCCGTCTCTTCCCTCTCTGCCTCGGCCGCACCATCCCCTGCACGCCCACGCGCGCACGTCCCCGCCGCCCGCTGCCTTGCTCGCTAGACGGACCTCGCCGTTCTGCAACCGCGCGCTGCGCCCGAGCGCCCTCCCCCCCGCGCTCACCTGTCGTGCCCTGACCGCGCACGCGCGTGCCTCACCGCCGCGTCCGCCCTGCCTCCTCCGCCACGCCGCGCCCGGCTGCACTGCGCACAGCTCGCCACCCGCGCCCTTCGCCGCTCCCTGCCTCCTTCCCCTCACCCACGGCCGCCCGCGACCGCGCTGGCCTCGTCGTGCCGCGCTGCCTTGCCGCGGCTCCGCCGCTCCAGCCCCGCCGCTCACCTCGCCCGCCTCGCCGGGGCCTCGTCCCTGTCGCCTCAGGCGGCCGGCCTCGCAGCGCCCATGTCCGGCGCCCGTCCCTCCCCTGTCGACCTCGGCGGGTGCCCAGCAGGTCTGCGCCCAGCGCCCGTTGCCCGACCCGCTATGGCCTCTGGCCAATGACAAGTGGGCCCCTGCCCTAGAACGTTTTAAGAAAAAAAGGAATGATAAAAATGTTAAAATAATTAATTAATTAATTAATGAGTTAATTAAGTTAATTAATCATGTTTAACTAAACTAATGAAAATGAGTTAACCTAATCAAGTAATTAAGCTAATTAACCCTATTTAGTTAGTCAGAGCCTATGACGAACGGGCCCCATGCGTCAGTTGACCCAGTCAAACGCACTGTTGGCTGCAGACATCATGATGACATCACGCTGACATCATAATTACATTTTCTAATTAATTTAATTCTGTAAATTCTAAAAATGAATTAAAACTTTGATAATTAATATAAAATAAACCGTTTATCAGATGAAAAATACTTTGTACATGAAAGTTGCTCAGAACGAAGAGATGAATCCGAATACGTAGTCCGTTCATCTGCCACCCGCCCCTAGCCTATCGAACATGCAACCATTCCCCTCCGGTTCAGCTGTCCGAAAATGCCGAACACCGGGATTACTTTCCCGGATGTTTTCCCCCTTCGCCAGTAGCATCTAATACCGCGTTAGGGCACACCTAGTACCGCTATTTGCCATGTCATGCATCTGTTTGCATTGTATTCATTGTTTCTTCCCCCTCTTCTCTCTGGTAGACTTCGAGACTAACGCCGCAGCTGCCCCGATCGACTACGGTGTTGACGACCCGTCCTTCTCTGCCGAGCTTCCAGGCAAGCCAATCCCCCTTGTTCATCCCGATATCGCCTAGTCTCTCCCTCTACTGCTTGCATTAGCGTAGTGTAGCTATTACTGCTTTCGAATGAACCTATTCTGATGCATAGCCTGTCCTTATTACTTCTATTGTTACCTTTACCTGCAATCCTACATGCTTAGTATAGGTTGCTAGTTTATCATCAGTGGCCCTACATTCTTGTCCGTCTGCCATGCTATACTATCGGGCCGTGATCACTCGGGAGGTGCTCATGGGCATATACTACATACTTTTACATTACTTATGTTACTGTTCGGAGATGGGGGCTGAAGGGGCAGGTGGTTCTACCCAGGTAGTGGTGGGCCTGCGTTCCCGGCAGCCCCCTGATTGTTACTTTGTGGCGGAGCGACAGGGCAGGTTGTGACCACCTAGGAGACAGGTGGGCCTGGTCCCTAGTCGGCGTCCGCGGTTACTTCAAAATAACACGCCTAACGAGATCTTGGTATTTAATCTGAGCCTGGCTACGAGCCTATACGCACTAACCAACTAGCGGGAACAATTATGGGCACTCGACGTCGCGGTATCAGCAGAAGCCTTCTAGACATCAGCGGTTGAGCGGCGCACGCCGGATTGGACTGGAACGCCTGCTCTTGTATTAGGGAGGCTAGGTCTGCTTCCGGCCACCCTCGCAATGTTCAGGAGTGCAATGGGCGATGGGCCCAGACCCCTGCGTGCTTAGGATCTAGACCGGCGTGCTGACCTCTATGTTGTGCCTAGGTAGGGCTGCGACGTATTGATCTTTTGAGGCCGAACATGACCCAGGAAAGTGTGCCCGACCAGAGGGATCGAGCGTGTTGGGTAATGTGGTGCACCCCTGCAGGGAAGTTTATCTATTCGAATAGCCGTGTCCCTCGGTAAAAGTTCGACCCGGAGTTATACTTCGACCTTATGACAACTAGAACCGGATACTTAATAAAACACACCTCTTACAAGTTCCAGATACAACCCGATGATCGCTTTCCCATAGGGCGACGAGGGGAGGATCGCCGGGTAGGATTATGCTATGCGTTGTTACTTGATGCTGCACTTGCTACTCTCTTCTACATGCTTCAAGATGGAGGCTGCCAGAAGCGTAGTCTTTGATAGAACTAGCTATCCCCCTCTTATTCTGGCATTCTGCAGTCCAGTCCACAGATACTACCCCTTTCATTGATACCGATGCATATGTAGTGTAGATCCTTGCTTGCGAGTACTTTGGATGAGTACTCACGGTTGCTTTGCTCCCCCTTTTCCCCTTTTTTCCTTTCTCCTCGGTTGCCGCAACCAGATGCTGGAGCCCCGGAGCCAGATGCCACCTTCGATGACCCCTACTACACCGAGGGTGCCTACTACTACGTTCAGGCCGCCGCCGACTAGGAGTAGTTAGGAGGATCCCAAGCAGGAGGCCTGCGCCTCTTCGATATGTATCCCTGTTTGTGCTAACCATGTTATGGCAACTTGTTTAACTTATGTCTGTACTCAGATATTGTTGCTTCCGCTGACTATTGTGCTTTCAAGCTTATTGTATTCAATCCCTCGAGGCCCTTGGCTTGTAATATGAAGCTTGTATGATTTTAATTTGTGTCTAGAGTTGTGTTGTGATATCTTCCCATGAGTCCCTGATCTTGGTTGTACACATTTACGTGCATGATTAGTGTACGGTCAAATCAGGGGCGTCACAAGTTGGTATCAGAGCCGACTGCCTGTAGGAATCCCCCTTCCAAACTCCTTGGCCGAAGTCGAGTCTAGTCATTGCGAAGCTTTTACTAACATGGCTGTTTGGCTTACGGGCCCACGTCACCATTGGGTGGTAGTAGGATCTATTATTCCTCGTCTATACTCTGGGACTCTGATCTCTCTTGTATTCGGGTTAAAATGGTTTTACTAACTCTAACATTAGGATCTCGTGATCACATCCACCCGGAGAGCCCCTTACTACAGATGATCACCTGCTGCACCAGAAGATTCCTAAGATACTCTATGATGTTCTCTCGAGACTTTGTGCCATCGCTTTTGCAATTCCCTTTCATCGATAAACCCCCTATGGATAACTACGTACACTTGCCATTCATACAATCATTCCCCGTTGATCTTGTTATTACAAGATACCCCGAAATTCTCTCTACTGTTCCGAGAATACTTTGTGCCTACTGCCTTGCAGTTCTTTGCCACCTGAATACCCCTACGGATAATTTCTCGCACTTACCGAGTATCTGCTCATCCCAGTTGATTCAGGCATTTCACAAAAGTCTTCGAAATACCATTCGATCTTATGAAAATCCTCAATAGCCTAGTGCTCTTGAAATTCTTGCTTGCTTGCATTATGATTAATCCCATAAGTCTGGTAATCTTATTGGCATTCTTTGTCATTATCTTTTTGAGTTCGTTGATTCGATATGTTTGCGAATGGTCACAATCATCAGTCAAAACTAGAATTCATCCTTCTGGCTCAGACATCATTTTAAACATGAGTTGGATCTCGACCAATCAAATTGCCATCGATTGTACCCCTAAGCCTACTTAATTTATCCATCCTTAATCAGAGCATTTGCTTCTTATCCCTTAATTTGGAAATTATAATTCCTTTGCATTTGGGCTTTGAATTAGTCAGATGTTTCTATATTCCAATGTCTTTGCATTGTTTCTTCTTCTCGTTGTGTGCCGATGCTCACATTAGATCCATTGAGGACCACTGGATCCTTTGTTGGATTCTATCCGACAGCGCACTTCATATTAAATCACTTTGGACGTTAATGCCATTGGTAAATCCTATTCTCTGATTTGGCCAACCATGCTCTACTTTCGAGTTGGTGATAATTACTCTCGAAACTTGTGGTATATATTTCTAAGATGCCCGATGGGTTGAACCTATACCTCCCCTAAAGCCGTATGAACCCGTAAGTTTCCACAAGTCATACCCTTCTGGTGTTTTACCAGATAATTTCCTACTCTACAGCTTCTTCGAAGATGAGGAGTGAATGAATGGTCATGCATTGGAGAAGTGGGAGTCGACCTTAAACTTTGTGTTCATGCCCATAGACATGATGTAGATCTTATCATGGAAGCTTCTCTTAAATTAATTATTCCCTTGGTATAAGTTCATCTTATATCTGGGATCTGGTCTTTTGCAATCATGGTTCCGGCCATATTGAGATTCCTTGATTCTTTTCCTCGGGCAAGTTAAGGTACTTGTATTCTGCAGATCAATACACCTGTCCAACCTTTGTTCCGTCCTACTTTCAAGTTACCCCCTGGTATCTCAAGGATATCATGCTATTGCCCTACCTCTTTCGAACTTTTGGTGAAGTAGTACCCTTTTCCTGTCATAGTCACTCCACGAGTTCTGGGTTGTCGTCAGCCGAGAACACCGCATAGTGAATCGAATCAACGCTGTGATTCAGTACTCCTAGTACTTTGTTATTGGGAAGTTTAATACTCCATCATGTCATTCCTAGCCTGATTGGCTACATTATTATCGTGCTAATTTTAACTGTGTTGCCTCGCCCTTCTTCTCGGAGCACAATTTTAGACGATGAGCTAAACTTACGTCGATCTTCCTCGTCATATCGTTCCACCTCGAACAACAAGCTTGATTCCGAATTGGTGTCATATCCGTGGATCCAATAATCTTTCGTTGCATCAGTCCTTTTGCTTGATGTAGTCACTTTTCGATTGCTTCTTCATGGAGCCTCTCGACAAAATTGCCATGATCATCATCAACATCTTGACTCCTTCCAGGATATCAATCAAATTGATGATGATAAGTATCATCCTCGTCCCTTGGTAATTTGAGTTACCATCGACAACATCCTTACCTTCCTTTCATCACAAACTTGTTCATGTTATGGATGCACCTTGCTATCCAGCTTGTATTATGTTCTACCTTGAAGTATTACTGTCTTTTAAGCCAAGGATGTTGTGAGAATTGCTCCACCTCTTAAGAATTCTTGGTATAGTGATACTTCTCACAAGTACCATTCTTTCTAGGTCCCCGTATTAACTAACGAGGAATATCAACAAGTGAACAATGCTGCTTGGATTCTGTAATTCAAGCGGCCCTATTGCTTTGAAGTTAGTGGTCAACCGTTCGTTCTCAGACTATTGGTTATAGAATCACCATTCTAACTTTGATCATGCTACCTAAGCCCATATTTCGGGTGCACCTTTCAACCAATGTTTAATTGTGTATGTTTTCCTCGGTTATACATCATTATATCATTTGATCTGACAAATGTTATCTCCTTGTTCACATAATTGTGGAAACCCATCTTTTGGAAATCTCGATAAATTTTCGCTGAGTCCATCAGCCACATCCTCTTCCTCTCCTTGGTTAATGATGAACTCTTGTTTCGGAACTTGCTTCCATAGTTCATTTTACGAGAATCTTGCAATGTCATCTCGTCAATTTGTGTTGCACCCTTTTCTTCTCAGGCATCCTGAGTCTGACATATCCTGATACCAATCAGATTTGAATCTCCGTCAGATATGATGGTTGGAACATATTTCCAAGAGTTATAATATTGGTCTTTATATGACCCGGTAAGATGATGTCATGCCTAGCACACCTGGCCGGAGGACCTATTGTTAAAGTTTCCTTTTCTACAAGGTTATCCATTCTTCCATGAGGAAATTGTAAGACTTATTCTACAAGCTGTTCCTGATGGATCCTTCGTGTATTCAGAGTCTGACCTTTGCTTGAAGACCATGTCAATGCTATCTCGAAGCATGTCAGTGGTACTCCGATTTTCTATAAAAACATTGGAAGCACAATGCTAAATTCTCATTATCAATTATCCAAACACCGTTGTATGGGTAATGTCATGAAGTTTCTCTCCCCTTACCTACAGGGTTTTCTACTTTATATCCTGTCATGGATATCATGCTCTACTTGTCCGTGGGAAGGATATACCCTGGAATTATGTGTTTAAACACATTTTCCTTTCCATTGTTCTGTTTAACCTGATGATCACATTTTCCTTTCCATTGTTTTGTTTAACCTTTCTTGTGATCTATATGATCTAAGGAGTAATATTCTTCTGCTTATGTAAACACCTTGGTGTACAACCGTGTCAGTTAGACCCTGTTGCTTTTGTTGATGGCATCCTGGTAACCATCGATGGACGAGAACCTTACCTATTGGTCCGCCTCATTCAACGAGCAGGAAAATGTTTGTCTTCGTCCCTCGCCCTTGGTACCGACGTTGTTGCCAACATAACTGACAGGCCAAGCTCTGGCCTGCCTTGCTATCATGACCGTCCAAGATGTCACCGCTCTTTCTACTTCTAACCCACATGGTGGGCCCATAACCCACAGTTCCATAGGATCGAAACCTGACTCTCCTATACATCCCTGTTTCAAAGTTATCCCTTGTGTTTGGTTTCGTATGTAATTCGCAAGCCACTTTCCTAGTGATCTATTCTGGTATCAGACGCTATACTTATTCTTGTTGCTCTGGACCCCTTTCACACTTTGTTTCAGACATCGGACGATTGTCCATCCGCTTAAAACTTCTTATTGTACCTTCTTACTTGGCTCTCGATGTGTTTCATTTGATCAACTCGAGAGATACTCATATGTTCATTCATGGGTTAACCCCAGACGAATACCCTCTTAGCATTCAATCGTTGCCGAGCTGCCCTTACCTATTCGTAAGTACGATGGGATTCCCGAAGAAAGGATGACGACTTCACGATGATGACCTAAAGCAGAGAAATGAAAACATCAACGTAATGGATCGACCTCTTCGAGAAGAGCAACCAAGACCGAGAACACTCGCTAGAATTTCGTAACGAGAACCTTCCCCATTTACCCCGCCTCTTAAATCTCGGGATGAGATTTCTTGTAGTGGAGGAGAATTGTGACGCCCGGATAATTTAGCTACAGTGAACCTCTGCTAATGATGCCACGTCACCTCGGTTACTGTTGATAAACTCACGTTGATTCGAAACCGATTCAAATTCAAAATCAAGTCAAACGGTAAAGGTTTTCAAATATTAAAACTAAAATGTTCGGGTTGTGCCAAATAATGCATAGGTAATTATGGTGGAGAAACCACACTTTCATAAAATGTTTAAATAATCTAAAATGAATAAAATAGTAGGAAAAACAATTATTTAAATGCTTTTAAAATAATAAACGATTACAAACTATTTTATTTTAGGTGCCAAGTTAATTGAGGTAGTGGCATATTTATTAATACTATTTTAGATACAACTTTTGCACTTTATAGAAACTAAATTTTAATAAAATAGAAAAGAATCAAAAATAAAAGGAAAACAGAAACACTAAAAAAATAAGAAGAAAAGGAAAGGCAAAGCCCCCCCTCTCCCTGGACCGTTCGGCCCAACTGGGCATCGAGGCCACCAGGAGGCCCACCCCATCCCCCTTATCCCCCCGAGCAACCTAACCCTAACCCCCGATCCACCCCACTTCCCCCACTCCCCCCCACGTCGCTCCCTCTCCCCCTCCCAATCTGATCTGGATCGGGGGCTCGACCACGCCGATGCTGTGACGCCGCCGCCCGTCCCTGACCACTCGCCGGAGCCCCTTGCCGCTGGATCGGCCCCGCCGCTCACTGCCACGTCGCCAACCACCGCCGCCCGGAGCTCCTCCGCCCCGCCCTTCGCCGGAGCAGTCGTCCATGTCTCCTCCCCAAAGGCTCCAACGAGCCTCACCGCCCCTCTTCCCTCCATCGAACGTGAGGCCCCCCCTTCCCTCTCTGCCCCGGCCGCACCATCCCCTGCACGCCCGCGCGCGCATGTACCCGCCGCCCGCTGCCTTGCTCGCCAGATGGACCTCACCGTTTCGCACCCGCGCGCTGCGCCTAGGCGCCCCCCAGCGCACACCTGCCGCGCCCTGACCGCGCACGCGCGTGCCTCGCCGCCGTGTCTACCCTGCCTCCTCCGCCATGCCGCGCCCGCCTGCGCCACGCACAGCTCGCTGCCCGCTCCCTTCGCCGCTCCCTGCCTCCTTCCCCTCACCCACGGCCGCCCGCGGCCGCGCTGGCCTCGTCGTGCCGCGCTGCCTTGCCGCGGCTCTGCCGCTCCAGCCCTGCCGTTCGCCTCGCCCGCCTCGCTGGGGCCTCGTCCTTGTCACCTCAGGCGGCCGGCCTCGCAGCGCCCATGTCCGGCGCCCGTCCCTCCCCTGTCGACCTGGGCGGGTGCCCAGCCGGGCTCCGCCCAGCGCCCGTTGCCCGTCCCGCTATGGCCTCTGGCCAATGACAAGCGGCCCCCTGCCCTAGAACGAGATAAGAAAAAAAGGAATGAAAAAAAATGTTAAAATAAATAAATTAATAATTAATTAATTAATTAATGAGTTAATTAAGTTAATTAATCCTGTTTAACTAAACTAATTAAAATGAGTTAACCTAATCAAGTAATTAAGCTAATTAACCCTATTTAGTTAGTCAGAGCCTATGACGAACGGGCCCCATGCATCAGTTGACCCAGTCAAACACATATTGGCTGCAGACATCCTGATGACATCATGCTGACATCATAATTACAGTTTCTAATTAATTTAATTCTAAAAATGAATTAAAACTTTGATAATTAATATAAAATAAACCGTTTATCATATGAAAATACTTTGTACATGAAAGTTGCTCAGAACGACGAGACGAATCCGAATATGCAGTCCATTCATTTGCCACCTGCCCCTAGCCTATAGAACATGCAACCATTCCCCTTTGGTTCAGCTGTCCGAAAATGCCGAACACCGGGAATACTTTCCCGGATGTTTTCCCCCTTCGCCAGTAGGATCTAGTACCGCGTTAGGGCACACCTAGCACCGCTATTTGCCATGTCATGCATCTGTTTGCATTGTATCCATTGTTTCTTCCCCCTCTTCTCTCCAGTAGACTTCGAGACTGACGCCGTTGCTGCCCCAATCGACTACGGTGTTGACGAACCATCCTTCTCTGCCGAGCTTCCAAGCAAGCCAACCCCCCTTGTTCATCCCGATATCGCCTAGTCTCTCCCTCTACTGCTTGCATTAGCGTAGTGTAGCTGTTACTGCTTTCGAATGAACCTATTCTGATGCATAGCCTGTCCTTGTTACTTCTGTTGTTACCTTTACCTGCAATCCTACATGCTTAGTATAGGTTGCTAGTTTATCTTCAGTGGCCCTACATTCTTGTTCGTCTGCCATGCTATACTATCGGGCCGTGATCACTCGGGAGGTGGTCATGGGCATATACTACATACTTTTACATTACTTATGTTACTGTTCGGAGATGGGGGATGAAGGGGCAGGTGGTTCCACCCAGGTAGTGGTGGGCATGGGTTCCCGGCAGCCCCCTGATTGTTACTTTGTGGCGGAGCGACAGGGCAGGTTGCGACCACCTAGGAGACAGGTGGGCCTGGTCCCTGGTCGGTGTCCGCGGTTACTTCAAAATAACACGCTTAACGAGATATTGGTATTTGATCTGAGTCTGGTTACGAGCCTATACGCACTAACCAACTACACGGGAACAATTATGTGCACTCAACGTCATGGTATCAGCCGAAGCCTTCTAGACGTCAGCTGTTGAGCTTCCGAGGCCGGACATGACCCAGGAAAGTGTGCCCGGCCAGAGGGATCAAGCGTGTTGGCTAATGTGGTGCACCCCTGCAGGGAAGTTTATCTATTCGAATAGCCGTGTCCCTCAGTAAAAGGACGACCCAGAGTTGTACTTCGACCTTATGACAACTAGAACCGGATACTTAATAAAACACACCTCTTACAAGTTCCAGATACAACCCGGGATCGCTTTCCCACAGGGCGACGAGGGGAGGATCGCCGGGTAGGATTATGCTATGCATTGTTTCTTGATGCTGCACTTGCTACTCTCTTCTACATGCTTCAAGATGGAGGCTGCCAGAAGCGTAGTCTTCGATAGGACTAGCTATCCCCCTCTTATTCTGGCATTCTGCAGTTCAGTCCACAGATACTACCCCTTTCATTGATACCGATGCATATGTAGTGTAGATCCTTGCTTGCGAGTACTTTGGATGAGTACTCATAGTTGCTTTGCTCCCCCTTTCCCCCCTTTTTTCCTTTCTCCTTGGTTGCCGGAACCAGATGCTGGAGCCCCGGAGCCAGACGCCACCTTCGATGACCCCTACTACACCGAGGGTGCCTACTACTACATTCAGGCCGACAACGACCATGAGTAGTTAGGAGGATCCCAGGCAGGAGGCCTGCGCCTGTTCGATCCGTATCCCTGTTTGGGATAGCCATCTTATGGCAACTTGTTTAACTTATGTCTGTACTCAGATATTGTTGCTTCCGCTGACTATTGAGCTTTCGAGCTTATTGTATTCGATCCCTCGAGGCCCCTGGCTTGTAATATGAAGCTTGTATGATTTTAATTTGTGTCTAGAGTTGTGTTGTGATATCTTCCCGTGAGTCCCTGATCTTGGTCGTACACATTTGCGTGCATGATTAGTGTACGGTCAAATCAGGGGTGTCACAGTATCTATGCCTCCCGCCTTGCTAGACGCTTTGAGATACCCATTAGGCACGATGAAAAGGAAGAAATGTTGTTACCCACTAAGAATTTAGACTATGATAGTATGGTAGCAAATGATTTCATTACCAAAGACGATGACAAGCGGCTCATCTATAACTTAGTGTTCAGTCAGTGTACCTATCGGATTATTACTTTGCCTGCACCTTCTTTGTTCAATATTTATTCAGGCAGGTACATTACTATGCCCGAGGACATTTATGCATACTGGAGCGGACGCGATCCCCAGTTCCCGAGCCAGCACTATCGCCGGACCCATACCTAGAGCATGTTTATCAGTGGGAGCCACAGGAGCTCGCTAACTAGTGGAACCCCCAGGACCCTCCGTAGTATCGAGGAGAGGGTTATTTCAAGCCGTGGCCATAGACCAACTTAGGCCAAAAGCCTAAGCTTGGGGGAGTACGTATTTCTCACCGACATTACATTCATGTTCACACACTCATTTCAGTTGTCGGTGTTCATACTTTTTCAATGTATTATCCATGTTAGTTTATTTCTTTTTCTTGCTTTCTTCTTCTGTATTTGAAAAACTTTGAGAAAATTCAAAAAAAATTAGTTCTCGCTTCTTTTTAGTTTTCCTTTTTAGTTTAATTTAATAGTAGTATTAAAGAAAACCCCAAAAGATTTCTCGTTCTTCTTTTGCTTGGTGGGAGCTTTCCCGTGTAAATAGTTTTTCTCGTTCTTGTTTTACTTTCTTCAGAAAAACAAAAACTCCAAAAATATTTTAGTGTATTTCTTTGAAATTCTTTTCCTTTTTCTCTGGGTCGTAAGGAGAAGACCACGATGAAAATGTTGAGTGGCTCTCATATGCATTATTGTTGATCTAACAAAGAGCCCATATTACCTTGTCTTCTCCTTTGAATAAATGTTTGCAGATTCCAGTTTAGTCCAATGCATGTGCACTCTTATTATTATTCACACCGTTCGGTCGTGCAAGTGAAAGGCAATAATGACGATATATGATGAAATGATTGAGATGAGGAAAAGCTGGTACAAACTCAACCTACTTTGTTTTTGTAAATATGATTAGCTCATCGTTCCTGATTCAGCCTATTATGAATGAAACATGTTTGCAATGACAATTAGAGATTATAGTTACTCATGCCATGCTTAATTAGCTAGGAGTTTACAATGGTTTGTCTTGAGTGCCAACATGGAAATTAAAATGGTTGTGATGTAGTATGATAGGATGGTATCTTCCTTTGAATGATTCGAGTGGCTTGACTTGGCACATGTTCACGCATGTAGTTGAAACAAAATCAACATAGCCTCCACGATGTTTATATTCATGGTGATTTATATCCTACTCATGCTTGCACTCAATGTTGGTTAATCTCAATGCATGTTTATGACCGTTGTCGCTCTCTAGTTGGTCGCTCCTCAATCTTTTGCTAGCCTTCACTTGTACTAAGCGGGAATACTGCTTGTGCATCCACTTCCATAAACCCAAAGTTGTTCCATATGAGTCCACCATACCTACCTATATGCGGTATTTACCTGCTGTTCCAAGTAAATTTGCATGTGCTAAACTCTAAACCTTCAAATAATAATCTGTTTTGTATGCCCGAATCGCTCATGTAGCGACTGGGGGTTGTCAGTATCTTCCATGCTAGGTGGGTTATTCTCACGATGAGTGTTGATTCACTTGTCATTCATGAGAATGTGGCTGGTAACCGGGATGCCCAGTTCCATGCTCGAAATCAAATCAAAATGTAAATTCAAACAAAACACCCCCAGGACTGTTGTTGGTATGGACAATACCCATTGTTTCGGACCAGCCGTGGAGTGTGATTGTTGGTGGAGGGGGAGTAAAAACTTTACCATTCTATTTGGGAACCGCCTTGTGACGCCCCTGGCTCAATCGTACACTAATCATACACGCAAACGTGTACGATCAAGCACAGGGACTCACGGGAAGATATCACAACACAACTCTAACACAATTTAAACTGAGATCCACAATATTACAGACCAGGGATCCGAAGATCCGAATACATAAGTCAGTCATACAAATATTATCTGAGTACAGACATAGTTAGACAAGTTTTGCCTTAAGAAGGCTAGCACAAACAGCGACACTAGATCGAAAGGCGTTGGCCTCCTGCCTGGGAGCCTCCGATCCTACTCCTGGTCGGCTGGCTTGATCCAGTAGTAAGTGCCCTCTGGACCCTCCTGGTAGTAAGCTCCTGTGGTGGCATCTGGCTCCTGGACTCCATCGTCTGATGTATCATCAAGGTGGGGTATGGGGAAAAGAGAAAGTAAAGCAACCGTGAGTACTCATCCGAAGTACTCAGCAAGCAAGGATCTATACTACATATGCAACATTATCAATGGAGAAAGGCTGTATAAGTGGACTGGGCTGCAGAAATGCCAGAATAGAGAGATGGCCTAGTCCTATCGAAGACTAGCATCTTCAAACATCTTCACAAGGCCATCATCTTGCAGCAGTAGAAGAGAGTAGAATAGCATTTTATTTAGCAAACATGTTGGAGTACAGCTTAAAGATCCTTCCTCGACTCCCAAGAGAGAAAGCGATCCCAAAGCTTCAATTAAGTAACAAGTATCCAGTTCAAGTAGTAGATCGGAATACACAAACTAAGCATCCTTTACTGTAGGACCGGCTATCGATAGATGATTCATCCCTGCAGGGGTGCACTACTGTTACCCAACACGCTCGATCAACTCTGGCCGGACACACTTGCTGGGTAATGCCCGTCCTCGGAAGATCAACATGAAGCAGCGCCCTACCTAGGCTCGGTAGAGAGGTCAGCACGCCGGACTAACCTATGCACCCAGAGGTCTTGGGCCATCGCCCTGGGCACCCTGCGCGTTGCGAGACTGGCCGGGGTGCAGGCGCGACACTGAACTCGTCAGTGAAGTATCCAGCCCAATCCCGACAATCAGCCCGCACGGTGAATCATGACGTCAGACGAGCTTTCGGGAGAAATGTACATCGCAGAGGGTCCCATAACCATTATCTCGCGTGGTGGTAGTGCGTATAGGGCACGTCGACCCACTCAGATCACAAACCCAAATCCAATAGGCTCAATTAGTATCACGCGGAGACAATCAGAGTCTCTGATGCTCCGCCACAATATCACACTCGAGTGCCCTTCCGGCACACCCGACATCATAGATCCCCAGCGGGTACCCACCAGGGTGGACCCGCCTGTAACAAAGGTCAAGTAATCGTGTGGTCATAACATCAAGGGGGAAACCCAAGGAATCACCCTCGGCGGATTCCACTCGATGAAATCATCAGGGTGAACGTATGAGGCATCACCCTCGAGGTTGAAACTGAGGGGTTGCACGATAGAGTCGTATCGGAAATGGAGAAGGAGGAATCACCCTCGATGACCACGACCGAACAGCTACACTGCAGGGTATTCATCGGGAGTGCGTTACGAGGTATCACCCTCGGCACTCGATAGTTACTACAAAAAGTCGTACAACTAAGGGGGTGTGAAGTGAGGTGTCGGTCTCTGGTCGACGATCACGTTGATCGGGTCGTCGATGATCAAGCAGGGGCAACAAGGATAAGGTGGTGGGGTCACTGATGGTTCACTACCAACCTATACTAAACAGTTTATCATAGGCAGGTAAGGTAACAATGAACAGGTTACAACAGCAGGCTATGCATCAGAATAGGAGCATACATTAACAGTAGCAAAATCTAATGCAAGCAGGAGAATAGAATGGGCGATATCTGGATGCTCAAGGGGGGGCTTGCCTGGTTGCTCTGGCAAGAGAGAGGGGTCGTCAACGGGCTGCTCGTCGGTAGTGTAGTCGTACCCAGCTGCAGCGTCGTCGGTCTCAGTGTCTATCGAAGGAGAAGGGGGGGGGGAGAGAAACAATAAATTCACGGCAATAATGCAAACAATATGTATGACATGCCTAAATGATATGCCGGGGTGTTCTACTGCCTAACTAAATGATTTAGTTAATTTAGGAATTTATTCGAATTTATTTAATCAACAAAGGGCACTATTCATTTATCGAATTCGGTTTAAAAGTTCAATGTTTATATAGCTAGGGGCATCTGATAGGAATATGGAGGGCGTATTCGGGTTCGTATCGGAATTCTGAGCAAGTTTCATGTATAAAGTATTTTCATCGGAGTTACGGATTATTTAATATGATTTTCTAAAGTTTTTATTAATTTCTGGAATTTAATTATTTATTTAATTAAACATTATCTGAAACAGTGTATGCAGCATGACGTCAATAGTCAACCTGACAGGTGGGGTCCTCCTGTCATTGACTGATTAGTTAATTAGGGTTTAACTAACTAATTACTATTTAATTAGACTAACTAATTAATTAGTTAACCTAATCAGAGTTAATTGAATTAAATAATTCACTAATTAATTAATTAATTAATAATTAATCAATTATTAATTTTAATAATTCATTATTAATTTTAATAATTCATTTTTATTTTTATTTTATTATTTCTTTTTTTTAAACCGTTTCTGGGCCGTGGGGCCCCTACGTCAGTGGCACAGGGGCTCGGCCCCACTGGGCAGCGGCGTTGGGCACGCTCAGCACACGCCGGCGCCGGCGGCCAAGGCCAAGGGAGCGGCGGGACCGGCGAGCTGCAGCGGCAGCAGGCCAGCAGGGGGCGACGGAGGGGGCCACGGGGCAGTAGCCCGCGGCGAGGCGAAGTAGAAGCAGCAGCAGCTAGCAGGGGAGGAGGCGCGGCGCGGGGCGGTAGACGCGAGGCTCAGGGGTGCGGGCGTGCACGGAGCGTGGCGAGCAGAGCAGGGGCCGTGGTGAGCGCGACCGGGCAGGGCGGATGCGGCTAGCAGAGGCGGCGGGAGCAGCGGACGCGGCCGGTGAGCAGCAAGCAGAGCAATGCGGCAGAGGTGGACGGCGGCGACGCGAGCGGCCGCGGGCGAGGCTGGCGCGAGACGTGCACAGGGACGCAGCGGACGGCGCGTGCGGGGCACGTGGTGTGCACGGCGAGGTGCGGGAGCAGAGAGGGCAGGGGAGGCCCGGGGCCTCACCGGCGTTGTAGATGACCGGGCGGCGAGGCGTGATGGAGCGGCGTGGGGAGGAGGTGAGGACGACAGCGGCGACGGTTGAAGGCTCCGGCGAGGTGGTGTTGGCGACGGGCGACGGGGCGGCGAGCGGCGGGCTCGATCCCGATCCAGGAGGGGATCGGGGAAGTGGGGAAAGAGTGCGAGGGGAGTGGGTGGCTGTCGGCTAGGGTTTCGGGGTCCCTGGGGGGGGGGCATATAGGCCGGGGGGGAATGATGGGCCGGCCTGGTGGCCGCTGGCTGGGCCGTGGCCCAGCTGGGGCCAGGGGGGTTTCCTTTTTATTTATTTTTTTGTTTTCTATTTGTCTTTTTCTTTTTATTTACTCCTATCCTATGTTTTGTAATTAGTTAAGCCACCAAATGATTTTTGCAAAACATGGCATTTGCTCCAATAATTACTAGGCATTACCTACCACTACCAAAAATTGGTTTGGAGTCAACTTGATTTCACACAATTTTTATTATAAATAAAATGCATTAATCCTTGCTGTTTTGGTAATGTTAGAGCCACCTAATTAATTTATTAATTGTTGGTTACAATTTTAGAATAGTCTCTGGAATATTTGTTATTTATTGAACATTTTAGTTTCTATGTTGGACAACTTTTATTTTCCACTTTCTTTTAAATTTGTATTCTGACTTAGGAGTTTAAATGCAATATGATGCTAATGATGATTATGCACTATTAACACATGCTGACATGTCATTATCAAAAGTGATTACTGTGGCTAATGACATGGGGTGTTACAATTCTCCTCATCTATCAAGAATTCTCGTCCCAAGAATTAAGAGGAAGACTGAAAGAAAGAGGGGTATTCTTCGCGAAGACGATCCTCGCGTTCCTAAGTGGCTTCATCTTCAGAATGATTCGACCACTGAAGTTTGAGGAATTTGATTGACTTTTGACGAGTTTGACGCTCAGCTTGATCAAGAATACGGATGGGATATTCTGGATAAGACAGATCTTCCCGTAATTCAAGCACTTCGTGATCCACAACTCGAATAGGATCCTTGAAGCAGCGACGGAGTTGGGATACATGAAAGACATCATGTACTTGTGAAAGATTTGGCGGCAATTGCAACTGATATGCCACTTCTCCTCGACGGGCAAGAATACGGAATGGGCCAATGTAACGAGGAGCTAATTTGCCTTTGATTCCAAACCGATGAGTGCCTTTCAATGGAGTGACGCGGAGGTAAGCTTGCTCGCCAGGTTGATAGACCATTTCCTGGTGCTTTCGGTCATAGTTGCTCTTCTGACGAGACTGAGCAGTTTTCAAATGTTCACGGACAATGCGGACTTGTTCTTCTGCTTGCTGAACAATGTTCGGTCCGACGAGTGAGCGTTCCCCAGTTTCTGACCAATTCAGAGGGGTTCGACACTTACGTCCGTAAAGAACTTCAAACGGTGCCATCTTCAGACTAGCCTGATAGCTATTGTTGTAAGAGAATTCGGCATACGGGAGAGATTCCTCCCATTTCTTACCGAAGGAGATGACGCAAGCTCGAAGCATATCTTCGAGCACTTGATTAACTCGTTCAACTTGACCCTGTGACTGAGGGTGAAAAGCGGTGCTGAAAGACAGATGAGTTCCCATAGCTTCTTGGAAATTATTCCAGAATCTGGAGGTGAAGAGGCTGCCATGATCAGAACTGATCTCCAACGGAACACCGTGGAGTGACACAATTCGGGAAACATACAAGTCTGCTAACTGACTAGCAGTGATTGTCTCCTTAACTGGCAGAAAGTGAGCAACCTTTGAGAATCGGTCAATGACGACAAAAATAGCATCATGACCCTTGTGAGATCTGGGAAAACCAGTAATGAAATCCATTTGGACCTTGTCCCATTTCCATTTAGGAATTGCAAGGGGTTGCAGAGTTCCAGCGGGCCTTTGATGTTCTGCTTTAATGCGGCGGCAAACGTCACACTCAGAAACATAACGAGCAATATCTCGTTTCATATTAGGCCACCAGTATCTCTGACAAATGTCACTGTACATCTTTGTACTACCAGGATGAATTGACAAAGGAGTGTCATGAGCTTCTTTCATAACGTGTTCTCTCTCATCCTTGAACTTGGGTAGGAAGAGACGGTGTTGGAAAAATAGGATCCCATCATCATTAAGATGGAATTCCGATGGCTTTCCTTTTTTGAGGTATCGCTTGATCCTTTCAACTTCAGAGTCATACCATTGCATAGTCTTGATGCTGTGTTCTAAATCTGGTTCGACAACCAGGGTATTGAGATAACCCTTTGGAACAATATGGAGGTTCAATTTGCGAAGCTCTTCATGGAGAAGAGGTTGTGTTTCTTGAACCGTAAGATTGTTGCAATAAGCCTTACGGCTCAAAGCATCGGCCATTACATTAGCCTTGCCAGGGGTGTATGAGATATTCATATCATAATTGGCTATTGTCTCGAGCCATCTTTGTTGATGAAGGTTCAGATCTGGTTGAGTATATAAATACTTCAAACTTTGATGATCTGTATATATCTCGCAACGGTTACCGAGAAGGTAATGTCGCCATAGCTTCAGGGCATAAATAACCGCAGAAAGTTCGAGATCGTGCACTGGGTAATTTTCTTCATGAGGACGCAATTGTCGAGAGGCATAAGCAATCACTTTGCGTTCTTGCATTAGGACACAGCCTAATCCTTGACGGGAGGCATCACAGTATATCACGAAATCCTTTTGGGAATCCGGGGGTGCTAATACTGGGGCAGATGTCAATTTATCTTTTAGTGTCTGAAAGCTTTCTTGACATTTTTCTATCCACTCAAATTTAACACCTTTGTGAAGCAGATTTCTCAATGGTTTTGCAATCTTGGAAAAGTTCTCAACGAATCGACGGCAATAACTAGCAAGTTCGAGAAAACTTCTGACTTGCTTGACATTCTTCGGGGGAGTCCAGTCAGGAATAGCCTAAACTCATTCGGGGTTAACAGCAATTCCATCCTTGGAAATCACATGACCAAGGTAAGTTACTTCAGAAAGCCAAAATTCACATTTGGAATACTTGGCATACAACTGGTGTTCTCAGAGCCTTTCCAGTACAAGACGGAGGTGCTCGGCATGTTCTTCTTTATTCTTAGAATAGATAAGGATATCATCCAAATAGACCACGACGAATTTGTCAAGGTAATCCATGAATATATAATTCATCAGACGGGAGAAAGTTGCTGGAGCATTCGTTAGGCCAAATGACATAACAGTGTATTCATAGGAGCCATAACGAGTGACGAATGCAGTCTTGGGAATATCCTCTTCACGGACATGGATCTGGTGATAACCCAACCTCAAGTCGAGTTTAGAGAACACCGGTGATCCAGCAAGTTGATCATAAAGATCATTGATCCGGGGCAGTGGGTATTTATTCTGGATTGTGGCTTGGTTAATGGGCCGATAATCCTGAACCAATCGGTTAGTTCCATCCTTCTTCTTAACGAAGAGTGAAGGTGCTCCCCAAGCAGAGGAACTGGGGCGGATGAAACCACTCTTAAGCGACTTGTCGATTTCTTCCTTAAGCTCAAGTAGGTGATGCGGAGGCATCTTATAAGGTCGCTTGGCAATAGGGACAGTGCCAGGCTTCAAGTCAATGACAAACTCGACAGCTCTAGCCGGGGGTATTCCTGAAAGTTCTTTTGGAAAGACTTCTGGAAAATCTTGAACGACAGGAACGTTCTCGATTCCTTCCAGAGGTGAGGCGTTCAAAGCATTTAGAACATATATCTGAGCTTCAGCGTCCCGTGTAATGCGGGCGGTATAGTTCACTATCTCATCGAAGGGGTGAAGAAGTTGGACTACCTTAGTGGCACAATTGATCGAAGCAATGTGAGCTTTCAACCAATCCATTCCAAGAATGAGGTCTATGGTGGAAGACTTCAAGACGATGGGCGAGGCAAGGAAGTCCAACCCTTTAATTTCGACGGTAATGTTAGGTGCTATCATGTCAGCATGACAGTGACCTCCAGGAGTTTTAATGACTAACGGAGTATGCATTTTCTCATATTGAATGCCATGCATGAATGCAAATTTTCCAGAGATGAATGAATGTGATGCTCCTGAATCAAATAAAACAGAAACATGTACTGAGTTAACGAGAAGGGTACCCATCACAGTAGCAGGTTGATCCTAGACTTCTTCAATGTCAATGTTGTAAGCGTGTCCACGACCATGTGCATCAGACCTAGTACTATAGTTGCGGGTCTGATTGTTGCCACGACCATTGCCACGGCCAGCATGAGGAAAAGCTAACTGGTTCTGAGTCTGGCGGCAGTCTTTAGCCTGGTGACCTGGTTTGCGGCACTTGAAGCACAGACCATCTTCAGGACGAAGAGGAGCATTGTTTTGAATAGCTTGAGCCTTTGGCTGCCTCGATGGTGGAGGAGGCAGACGTGGTGCAGCATAGTTGTTCTTTGGCGCAGAGGTATTGGGACGGATCGCATTGTTGGGAATCCAAACTCGACGCTTCTGTGCTGAGCCCGAAGATGAGCCAGCATCATGATAACGCTTCTGCGAGTCTTTGTATTCCATCTGAGCGGTCTCAACAACAATAGCCTTGTTTATTAGAGTTGAAAAGTCGTTGAAGTCTTGAGCAACAAGTGCAAGCTTGAGGTCGCGGTGTAGTCCATTACGGAACTTCTCCTGTCTATGGGCATCTGTGGCGATGTCTTCTTCAGCATAGCGGGAGAGGTCTAGAAATTCCCACTGATAAGCTTCGACAGTCTTGTTGCCCTGAGTGAGGTTACGGAACTGGGTCTTCATGCGTTCCATAATTGCCTGAGGGATGTAACGTGTATGGAAAGCAGCCTGGAACTCATACCAGGTGATGACTGTTCCAACAGACAGAGTACGCTTGTGTGTGTCCCACCATTGAGCTGCGGGTCCCTTTAAGAAAAAGGCCGCGAAGTTGACGAAGTTGGCAGGGGCGACATTAGCAGACTCCATCTCGTGAGTGATGTCGCGGAGCCAGTCATCAGCATCCAGTGGCTTGTCAGAGTTGCGAAACTGAGTTGGGTTAAGTCGCATAAACTCTGTCAAAGTTATTGAAGCTGGGTTCTGGTTCTGGTTGTTCTGATGCGGAAACTGAGCCATGATTCCAGTCATGAACTGGCGGTTAAGTTCAAACTATTGCATCATAGCTGCCATATAGTCTGGCGGTGGTGGGTGTTCACGGGTACCACGACCACGACCACCTGGTCTAACCATCCTGCTAAGTATCAACAGGGGGTAGTTTAGTAAAAGCAATTGCGAGCATTTAGTGACAAACATGATGTAACTCGACAACAATTTAAGTAGTGTAACATATACATAACAGTAGTCAATTAAGACATACATATCCATACACAGAGTTGGGTACATACGGACAGCATAACGGCGCAAATTCAAAAGTTAGACATACTAGGCGGCGCGCAGGCACGCGGTAAGGAAGTACACAACGAGACATAGCAAAGGCTACATCAACGTCGGAGAAAACCACCGAAACGGGGTAACTGCAAGTGCGGACGACGAATGTTCATCGCGGAAGGATCCTGCGCTCCATGTGCACTCTGATGCAGAATCCGGTCTCGAGCTGTAAGAAGAGGTCCACGTGCGGGTGTATGACCTCCAACAGCAGGCCAATCAATACCAGCATACATCTGAGTCCTGCGCGGATAAAGGATGTGCTCAGGATGTATCCCTGTGCGAACATCGGGTAGCAACTGCGTCATAGCATCGTAGAGACGTGCTCGAGTGGCAACCAACTCGACGGCAAGAGCCCGAACAGTGCGATCCAGAGCCTGAATGCACTGAATCAGAACGCGCGGGTCATAGCGACGAGGCTCGTATGGGGCACAGATAGCTGTGTAGTATCCAGTAGCATCTCCAGCAGGGGCATACGAAATGTATTGGAACTCAGAGTCATCCAAGATATCGCTGAACTGTCCTCGGAGACGTGCGACAGCAGAGTAGGCGGCATCATGGACTGCCATCTCAATTGTCACGCCGATACCGTGGTAAAGGTGTAGCTCGGTGTCTGAGTCATTTTGCTGATCATAGATACGAACATCAGCATGGTACTGCTCCTGGTTGAACTCGTGGTAATCCTCGTAAACCAAGTACTCAGGATACCAACGGTAGCCAAGTCTGGTCATGAGAGCGATCAAGACAGCTAGAAACCCAGGGGCATCACGAGCCCAAGTGTGAAGCACAAGCTGTGTCATAGGACGTGGTGGAAACAAATGGTCCATCTGAAACAGAGGAAATTCAGATTTGTCAAATGACAATGAGAAGTTTAACACAACTCGGAGAGAAAGGTTAAACAAAACAATGGAAAGGAAAATGATTATCAGACTAATCAGATCAATGACAGGGAAATCGCACAGATATCCAGCTCTCCGGGTAGACGGGATTTACGAGATCCTAAGTGTCGGCGTTAGTAAAATTTATTTAACCCGAGTAGAAGAGAGATAAGAGTCCCAGAGTATGGACGAGGAATAAAAGATCCTAATACCACCCAGTTGGCGACGTGGGCCCGTAAGCCACACAGCCAAGTTAGTAAATTAGTTTTTCGATGTCTAGACTCAACTTCGGCCAAGGAATTGGAAGGGGGCTTCCTACAGGCAGTCGGCTCTGATACCAACTTGTGACGCCCCGGCTCAATCGTACACTAATCATACACACAAACGTGTATGATCAAGCACAGGGACTCACGGGAAGATATCACAACACAACTCTAACACAATTTAAACGGAGATCCACAATATTACAGACCAGGGATCCGAAGATCCAAATACATAAGTCAGTCATACAAATATTATCTGAGTACAGACATAGTTAGACAAGTTTTGCCTTAAGAAGGCTAGCACAAACAGCGACACTAGATCGAAAGGCGTTGGCCTCCTGCCTGGGAGCCTCCGATCCTACTCCTGGTCAGCTGGCTCGATCCAGTAGTAAGTGCCCTCTGGACCCTCCTGGTAGTAAGCTCCTGTGGTGGCATCTGGCTCCTGGACTCCATCGTCTGATGTATCATCAAGGTGGGGTATGGGGAAAAGAGAAAGTAAAGCAACCGTGAGTACTCATCCGAAGTACTCAGCAAGCAAGGATCTATACTACATATGCAACATTATCAATGGAGAAAGGCTGTATAAGTGGACTGGGCTGCAGAAATGCCACAATAGAGAGATGGCCTAGTCCTATCGAAGACTAGCATCTTCAAACATCTTCACAAGGCCATCATCTTGCAGCAGTAGAAGAGAGTAGAATAGCATTTTATTTAGCAAACATGTTGGAGTACAGCTTAAAGATCCTTCCTCGACTCCCAAGAGAGAAAGCGATCCCGAAGCTTCAATTAAGTAACAAGTATCCAGTTCAAGTAGTAGATCGGAATACACAAACTAAGCATCCTTTACCGTAGGACCGGCTATCGATAGATGATTCATCCCTGCAGGGGTGCACTACTGTTACCCAACACGCTCGATCAACTCTGGCCGGACACACTTGCTCGGTAATGCCCGTCCTCAGAAGATCAACACGAAGCAGCGCCCTACCTAGGCTCGGCAGAGAGGTCAGCACGCCGGACTAACCTATGCACCCAGAGGTCTTGGGACATCGCCCTTGGCACCCTGCGCATTGCGAGACTGGCCGGGGTGCAGGCGCGACACTGAACTCGTCAGTGAAGTATCCAGCCCAATCCCGACAATCAGCCCGCACGGTGAATCGTGACGTCAGACGAGCTTTCGGGAGAAACGTACATCGCAGAGGGTCCCATAACCATTATCCCGCGTGGTGTAGTGCGTATAGGGCACGTCGACCCACTCAGATCACAAACCCAAATCCAATAGGCTCAATTAGTATCACGCGGAGACAATCAGAGTCTCTGATGCTCCGCCACAATATCACACTCGAGTGCCCTTCCGGCACACCCGACATCATAGATCCCCAGTGGGTACCCACCAGGGTGGACCCGCCTGTAACAAAGGTCAAGTAATCGTGTGGTCATAACATCAAGGGGGAAACCCGAGGAATCACCCTCGGCGGATTCCACTCGATGAAATCATCAGGGTGAACGTATGAGGCATCACCCTCAAGGTTGACACTGAGGGGTTGCACGACAGAGTCGTATCGAAAATGGAGAAGGAGGAATCACCCTCGATGACCACGACCGAACAGCTACACTGCAGAGTATTCATCGGGAGTGCGTTACGAGGTATCACCCTCGGCACTCGATAGTTACTACGCAGAGTCGTACAACTAAGGGGGTGTGAAGTGAGGTGTCGGTCTCTGGTCGACGATCACGTTGATCGGGTCGTCGATGATCAAGCAGGGGCAACAAGGATAAGGTGGTGGGGTCACTGATGGTTCACTACCAACCTATACTAAACAGTTTATCATAGGCAGGTAAGGTAACAATGAACAGGTTACAACAGCATGCTATGCATCAGAATAGGAGCATACATTAACAGTAGCAAAATCTAATGCAAGCAGGAGAATAGAATGGGCGATATCTGGATGCTCAAGGGGGGGCTTGCCTGGTTGCTCTGGCAAGAGAGAGGGGTCGTCAACGGGCTGCTCGTCGGTAGTGTAGTCGTACCCAGCTGCAGCGTCGTCGGTCTCAGCATCTATCGAAGGAGAAGGGGGGGGAGAGAAACAATAAATTCACGGCAATAATTCAAACAATATGTATGACATGCCTAAATGATATGCCGGGGTGTTCTACTGCCTAACTAAATGATTTAGTTAATTTAGGAATTTATTTAATCAACAATGGGCACTATTCATTTATCGAATTCGGTCTAAAACTTCAATGTTTATATAGCTAGGGGCATCTGATAGGAATACGGAGGGCGTATTCGGGTTCGTATCGGAATTCTGAGCAAGTTTCATGTATAAAGTATTTTCATCGGAGTTACGGATTATTTAATATGATTTTCTAAAGTTTTTATTAATTTCTGGAATTTAATTAAACATTATCCGAAACAGTGTATGCTGACATCATCATGACGTCAGCATGACGTCAGCAGTCAACCTGACAGGTGGGGTCCACCTGTCATTGACTGATTAGTTAATTAGGGTTTAACTAACTAATTACTGTTTAATTAGACTAACTAATTAATTAGTTAACCTAATCAGAGTTAATTGAATTAATTATTAATTTTAATAATTTATTTTCATTTTCATTTTATTATTTCTTTTTTTAAACCGTTTCTGGGCCGTGGAGCCCCTACGTCAGTGGCACAGGGGCTCGGCCCCACTGGGCAGCGGCCCAGGAGGCTAGCGGGCGCGGGCGCGGCCCAAGCGGGCGCGTGCCCGGGGGCGTTGGGCACGCCTGGCGCACGCCGGCGCCGGCGGCCAAGGCCAAGGGAGCGGCGGGACCGGCGAGCTGCAGCGGCAGCAGGCCAGCAGGGGGCGACGGAGGGGGCCACAGGGCAGTAGCCCGCGGCGAGGCGAAGTAGAAGCAGCAGCAGCTAGCAGGAGAGGAGGCGCGGCGCGGGGCGGTAGCCGCGGGGCTCAGGGGTGCGGGCGCGCACGGAGCGTGGCGAGCAGAGCAGGGGCCGCGACGAGTGCGACCGGGAAGGGCGGATGCGGCTAGCAGAGGTGGCGGGAGCAGCGGGCGCGGCCGGTGAGCAGCAAGCAGAGCAACGCGGCAGAGGTGGACGGCGGCGACGCGAGCGGCCGCAAGCGAGGCTGGCGCGTGACATGCACGGGGACGCAGCGGACGGCGCGTGCGGGGCGCGTGGTGTGCGCGGCGAGGTGCGGGAGCAGAGAGGGGGGGGGAGGCCCGGGGCCTCACCGGCGTTGTAGATAACCGGGCGGCGAGGCGTGATGGAGCGGCGTGGGGAGGAGGTGAGGACGACGGTAGCGACGGTTGACGTCTCCAGCGAGGTGGTGCTGGCGACGGGCGACGGGGCGGCGAGCGGCGGGCTCGATCCCGATCCAGGAGGGGATCGGGGAAGTGGGGAAAGAGTGCGAGGGGAGTGGGTGGCTGTCGGCTAGGGTTTCGGTGTCCCTGGGGGGGCATATAGGCCGGGGGGAATGATGGGCCGGCCTGGTGGCCGCTGGCTGGGCCGTGGCCTAGCTAGGGCCAGGGGGGTTTCCTTTTTATTTTATTTTTTGTTTTCTATTTGTCTTTTTCTTTTTATTTACTCCTATCCTCTGTTTTGTAATTAGTTAAGCCACCAAATGATTTTCGCAAAACATGGCATTTGCTCCAATAATTACTAGGCATTACCTACCACTACCAAAAATTGGTTTGGAGTCAACTTGAGTTCACACAATTTTTATAATAAATAAAATGCATTAATCCTTGCTGTTTTGGTAATGTTAGAGCCACCTAATTAATTTATTAATTGTTGGTTACAATTTTAGAATAGTCTCTGGAATATTTGTTATTTATTGAACATTTTAGTTTCTATGTTGGACAACTTTTATTTTCCACTTTCTTTTAAATTTGAATTCTGACTTAGGAGTTGAAATGCAATATGATGCTAATGATGATTATGCACTATTAAACATGCTGACATGTCATTATCAAAAGTGATTACTGTGGCTAATGACATGGGGTGTTACACGCCTATAATGTGTCTAGCATGGAAGATAGTGAGATCTCTTGGTTGTTATGTTAACAATGAAAGCATACCGCTCAAAATTATATTCATCTCTGTTTCAAAAGCTCGAGCTCTGGCACCTCTGCAAATCCTTGTGTCCCTCTGCGAAGGGCCTATCTATTTACTTTTATGTTGAGTCATCATCCTCTTACAAAAAGCACCAGTTAGAGAGCACTACTATCATTTGTATGCATTGTTATTAATTGATATTGAGTATGACTGTGACTGGATCTATTTTGCCATGAATTACAATGTCTAGTCAGTCCTTAATCTTCAGGGGTGCTCTGCATTTATATTTTGCAGCCTCAGAAAGGGTTAGCGAGATACCATTTTGTCCTATCATATCATGATTGTTTTGAAAAAGTGTTGTCATCTGAGATTTATTATTATTGCTCGCTAGTTGATTATGCCATTGATATGAGTAAATGTGAGACCTAAATGTTATTGTGAATATAGTTAGTTCATAATCTTTGCTGAAAACTTGAATGTTGGTTATACATATTTGCAACAACAAGATCAAATAGACTTTGTAAATGTTTTATTTGTCACTTTCAGTTTGTTAACTGAATTGCTTGAGGACAAGCAATGGGTTAAGCTTGGGGGAGTTGATACGTCTCCATCGTATCTAATTTTCCAAACTCTTTTGCCCTTGTTTGGACTCTAATTTGCATGATTTGAATGGAACTAACCCGGACTGACGCTGTTTTTAGCAGAATTGCCATGGTGTTATTTTTGTGCAGAAATAAAAGTTCTCGGATTGACCTGAAAATTTATGGAGAATATTTTTGGAATATATAAAAAATACTGGCGAAAGAATCAACCAGAGGGGGTCCACCCATTAGCCACAAGCCTGGGGGGCGCCCTGGTGTTGTCTGGGCCCCCTGGACCTCCTCTGACCCTAACTCCAACTCTATATATTCACATCCGGAGAGAAAAAAAATCAGAGAGAAGGGTTCATCGTGTCTTACGATACGGAGCCGCCGCCACCTCCTGTTCTTCATTGGGGGGCTAATTTGGAGTCTGTTCGGAGCTCCGGAGAGGGGGATTCGTCGCCATTATCATCACCAACCTTTCTCCATTACCAATTTCATGATGCTCACCGCCATGCGTGAGTAATTCCATCGTAGGCTTGCTGGACGGTGATGTGTTGGATGAGATTTATCATGTAATCGAGTTAGTTTTGTTAGGGTTTGATCCCTAGTATCCACTATGTTCTGATATAATGCTTGTCACTAGGGCCCGAGTGCCATGATTTCAGATCTGAACTGATAACCCACAAGTATAGGGGATCGCAACAGTTTTCTAGGGTAGAGTATTCAACCCAAATTTATTGATTCGACACAAGGGGAGCCAAAGAATATTCTCAAGTATTAGCAGCTGAGTTGTCAATTCAACCACACCTGAAAGACTTAATATCTGCAGCAAAGTATTTAGTAGCAAAGTAGTATGGAAGTAATGGTAACGGTGGCAAAAGTAACAGTAGCAGTTTTGTAGCAATTGTAACAGTGGCCACGACAAAGTAACGTAGCAAAGTTCAATATGTGAAATGCTCGTAGGCAATGGATCAATGTTGGATAATTATGTCGGATGGCATTCATCATGCAACAGTCATAACCTAGGGTGACACAGAACTAGCTCCAATTCATCAATATAATGTAGGCATGTATTCCAAATATAGCCATACGTGCTTATGGAAAAGAACTTGCATGACATCTTTTGTCCTACCCTCTCGTGGCTGCGGGGTCCTAATGGAAACTAAGGGATATTAAGGCCTCCTTTTAATAGAGAACTGGACCAAAGCATTAGCACTTAGTGAATACATGAACTCCTCAAACTACAGTAATCACCGGAAAGAATCCCAATTATTATCACCTTGGGGTATGCGGATCATAGCACGTAATAGGTGTCTACAACTTGCAAGATAGGATCAAGAACACAAATATATTCATGAAAACATAATAGGTTCAGATCTGAAATCATGGCACTCGGGCCCTAGTGACAAGCATTAAGCATAGCAAAGTCATAGCAACATCAATATCAGAACATAGTGGATACTAGGGATCAAACCCTAACAAAACTAACTCGATTACATGATAAATCTCATCCAACCCATCACCGTCCAGCAAGCCTATGATGGAATTACTCACGCACGGTGGTGAGCATCATGAAATTGGTGATGGAGGAAGGTTGATGATGACGATGGCGACGATTTCCCCTCTCCGGATCCCAAACGAACTCCAGATCTGGCCTCCCGATAAAGAACAGGAGGTGACGGCGGCTCCGTATTGTAAAACATGATGAATCCTTCTCTCTGATTTTTTTCTCCCCGAACATGAATATATGGAGTTGGAGTTGAGGTCAGTGGAGGTCCAGGGGACACACAAGGCAGGGGGCGCGCCTTAGGGGGGCGCCCTCCACCCTTGTGGACAGCTGGTGGGTCCCCTCTGGTTGATTCTTTCGCCAATAT
This sequence comes from Thinopyrum elongatum, assembly GCA_011799875.1. Lineage (NCBI taxonomy): Eukaryota > Viridiplantae > Streptophyta > Magnoliopsida > Poales > Poaceae > Thinopyrum > Thinopyrum elongatum. The sequence continues at coordinate 243,158,991 of CM022299.1, read as the reverse complement.
TTTTTATTTATTCCAAAAATATTCTTCGTAAATTTTTAGGTCATTCCTAGAACTTTTATTTCTGCACAAAATAACACCAAGGCAATTCTGCTGAAAACAATGTCAGTCCAGGTTAGTTCCATTCAAATCATGCAAATTAGAGTCCAAAACAAGGGCAAAAGAGTTTGGAAAAGTAGATACGACGGAGACGTGTCAACTCCTCTAAGCTTAACCCATTGCTTGTCCTCAAGCAATTCAGTTGATAAACTGAAAGTGATAAAGAAAAACTTTTACAAACTCTGTTTGATCTTGTTGTTGCAAATATGTAAATCCAGCATTCAGGTTTTCAAGAAAGATTATGAACTAACCATATTCACAATAACATTTAGGTCTCACATTTACTCATATCAATGGCATAATCAACTAGTGAGCAATAATAATAAATCTCGGATGACAACACTTTTTCAAAACAATCATGATATGATATAACAAGATGGTATCTCGCTATCCCTTTCTGAGACCACAAAACATAAATGCAGAGCACCCCTGAAGATCAAGGACTGACTAGACATTGTAATTCATGGCAAAATAGATCCAGTCACAGTCATACTCAATATCGATTAATAGCAAAGCATACAAATGACAGTGGTGCTCTCTAACTGGTGCTTTTTATAAGAGGATGATGACTCAACGATAAAAGTAAATAGATAGGCCCTTCGCAGAGGGAAGCAGGGATTTGCAGAGGTGCCAGAGCTCGAGCTTTTTGAAACAGAGATGAATAATATTTTGAGCGGTATGCTTTCATTGTCAACATAACAACCAAGAGATCTCGGTATCTTCCATACTAGATACATTATAGGCGGTTCCCAAACAGAATGGTAAAGTTTATACTCCCCCACCACCAACAAGCACATTCCACGGCTGGTCCGAAACAACGGGTACCGTCCAACTAACAACAATCCTGGGGGAGTTTTGTTTGCAATTATATTTTGATTTGATTTGGGCATGGAACTGGGCATCCTGGTTACCAGCCATTTTCTCATGAATGATGAGCGGAGTCCACTCATCGTGAGAATAACCCACCTAGCATGGAAGATACTGACAGCCCCCAGTCGCTACATGAGCGATTCGGGCATACAAAACATATTATTATTTGAAGGTTTAGAGTTGGCACATGCAAATTTACTTGGAACGGCAGGTAAATACCGCATATAGGTAGGTATGGTGGACTCATATGGAACAACTTTGGGTTTATGGAAGTGGATGCACAAGCCGTATTCCCGCTTAGTACAAGTGAAGGCTAGCAAGAGATTGAGGAGCGACCAACTAGAGAGCGACAACAGTCATAAACATGCATTGAGATTAACCAACATTGAGTGCAAGCATGAGTAGAATATAAATCACCATGAACATAAATATCTTGGAGGCTATGTTGATTTTGTTTCAACTACATGTGTGAACATGTGCCAAGTCAAGCCACTCGAATCATTCAAAGAAGGATACCATCCTATCATACCACATCACAACCATTTTAAAAGCATGTTGGCACACAAGGTAAACCATTATAAACTCCCAGCAAATTAAGCATGGGATGAGTAACTATAATCTCTAATTGTCATTGCAAACATGTTTAATTCATAATAGGCTGAATCAAGAACGATGAACTAATCATATTTACAAAAACAAGATAGGTTGAGTTCATACCAGCTTTTCCTCATCTCAAAATTTCATCATATATCGTCATTATTGCCTTTCACTTGCACGACCGAACGGTGTGGATAATAATAATAGTGCATGTGCATTGGAATAAGCTGGAATCTGCAAACATTTATTCAAAGGAGAAGACAAGGTAATATGGGCTCTTTGTTAGATCAACAATAATGCATATGAGAGCCACTCAACATTTTCATCGTGGTCTTCTCCCATCGACCCCCAAAGAAAGGAAAAAGAATTTCAAAGAAACTCACTGAAATGTTTTTGGAGTTTTTGTTTTTCTGAAGAAAGTAAAACAATAACGAGTAAAACTATTTACACGGGAATGCTCCCGCAAGCAAAAGAAGAACGAGAAATCTTTTTGGGTTTTCTTTAATACTACTACTAAATAAACATGGAAAGGAAATAAGCTACAACTAATTTTTTGGTTTTTCTTAAGGTTTTTCAAACACATAAGAAGAAAGCGGGAAAAAGAAAATAAACTAGCATTGATAATACAATGAAAAAGTATGAACACCGACAACTGGAATGAGTGTGTGAACATGAATGTAATGTCGGTGAGAAATACGTACTCCCCCAAGCTTAGGCTTTTGGCCTAAGTTGGTCTACGCCCATGGATCAAAGTAGCCCTCTCCGGTGTACTGAGGAGGATACTGGGGGTTCCACTGGTTAGCGAGCTCCTGTGGCTCCCACTAATAAATAGACTCCTGATATGGGTCAGGTCATGGCTCTGGCTCAGGAACTGGGGACCGCGTTCCCTCCCAGTATGCATAAATGTCCGCAGGCATGATGAGATACCTGCCTGAATGATTATCGAACAAAGAAGGTGCAGGCAAGGTAATAATCAGACAAGTCTTCTCGCTAAATACCAGGTTATAGATGAGTCTCTTGTCATCGTCTCTCTTAATAAAATCATGTGCTACCATACTGTCATAATCTAAGTATATAGTGGGTAGCAGCTTCTCCTCTTTTTCATCGTGACTAATGGGTATCTCAAAGCGTCTAGCAAGATGGGAATCATAGATACCTCAAAAAATAGGCCCCTTCGAACGGTTTAAACTCAACCGTCGAGCAACCATAGCGCCCAAACTAAAAGTTTTATCACGAAGTAAAGCATGGCACAAAATAGCAAGGTCAGGAGCACTAAGGCCTCCACTCTCCCCGCGACCAATTAAACATCTCCCAGCAAATAATGAGTAGTAGCGCAGAACAGGAAAATGTAAACTAGCCACTCTCGCTTCCGACACCTTTCTCCTTTCCCCAACGGTAATTTCATCAATAAAATCTTCCACATCTGTAGGACGTGGCTCATCGACGCTACCGTCATAAGGTAATTTGCAAACCTCACAAAAGTCATAAAGTGTCATCTCCTTATGCTCATCATATAAGTGAAATTCTACCGTGGGTGGTGATCTCCTAGCATGAAAGTGAAAATTTTGCACGAAAGTATTAGTGAGTAGGAGGTACTGATCACACTTATCATGGAGAAAGTCGGTGATGCCTGCATTCCCAGCCAAATAATAGAAATCCTCAAAAAATCCGGCCGCCTCCAAGAATGCATCACATGGCCATTCACACAGCCGAACCTCCGCGGTGCGAGGAAGGTTGTACTTTAGCTTCTTCTTCTCTTCATTTTCCTTTTCTTTAGAACCCTGACATGAAGAGCCTCTTAACAATCTCCTCATCATTTTCTTCCTCTGAAAAATTTCTAAATTTTTTAGTGACTCAAAATAAAAGTGAACCAAACTCAACAAGATTGATAGCAACTACTCCTACAAGTGCCTGAGGCTATATCATGTATCAAAACTACTTTGGACCATATAAATTTGACATGCAAGCTCAAGAACAAGGTCACCACAGCAGCAAAAATTTGTAATAAATAAAGCACTAGAACAAAAACTAATTGGACCATTGGAGGAGTCACATACCGAAGAACAATCCCCCAAAACAGTTTTGCAAATGGAGCTCTGCACAAGGAGATAAAAAATGGCAGCAAGATGAGCTAGAACACGGGTTTGAGCAATGGAATGATTTTTTATGAAGGAAGACAAAGTGGATGGGTGCTGGAATAAGTGAGGGGGCCTACGTGGGACCCACAAGGCAGGGGGGCGCGCCCTCCACCCTTGTGGCCCACTGGTGCATCCCCCTGGTGCATGTTCAGTGCCAAAAATTCTAAAATATTCTATAAAAAATCATACTAAATTTTCAGGACATTTGGAGAACTTTTATTTTCGGGACATTTTTTATTGCACGGATAATTCAGAAAACTGACAAATAATACAATTTTTGCTTTATTTATTCTAAATAACAAAAAGTAAAAAGTAGGTACAGAAAGTTGTGCTTTCTATATTCATCCATCTCATGCTCATCAAAAGGAATCCATTAACAAGGTTGATCAAGTCTTATTAACAAACTTCTTCCGAATAACATGGGACCAGAGAATTTTCGAATAACACTAGGTTACCTCGAAGGGGATATGCATGTCCCCAACAATAAGAATATCATATTTCGTTTTGACAGTAGGGAGAGGAAATTCAAAACCTCCAATAGTAACAGTTGAAAATTTTCCAATAGAATTGATATTATGAACTTGAGGTTGTTTCTTCGAAAAGTGTACCGTATGCTCATTACCATTAACATGAAAAGTGGCATTGCCTTTGTTGCAATCAATAACAGCCCCTGCAGTATTCAAAAAGGGTCTACCAAGGATGATCGACATAATGTCGTTCTCGGGAATATCAAGAATAACAAAGTCCGTTAAGATAGTAACGTTTGCAACCACAACAGGCACATCCTCACAAATACCGATGGGTATAGCAGTTGATTTCTCAGTCATTTGCAAAGAGATTTTAGTAGGTGTCAACTTATTTAATTCAAGTCTATGATATAAAGAGAAAGGCATAACACTAACACCGGCTCCCAAATCACATAAAGTAGTTTTTACATAGTTTCTTTTAATGGAGCATGGTATAGTTGGTATTCCTGGATCTCCAAGTTTCTTTGGTATTCCACCCTTAAAAGTATAATTAGCAAGCATGCTGGAAATTCCAGCTTACGGTATCTTTCTTTTATTTGTAACAATATCCTTCATATACTTAGCATAAGGAGACATTTTCAGAATATCAGTCAAACGCATACGCAAAAAGATAGGTCTAATCATTTCAGCAAAGCGCTCAAAATCCTCATCATCCTTTTTCTTGGATCGTTTAGGAGGAAAGGGCATGGGTTTCTGAACCCATGGTTCTCTTTCTTTACCATGTTTCCTAGCAACAAAGTCTCTCTTATCATAACGTTGATTCTTTGCTTGTGGGTTATCAAGATCAAGAGCAGGTTCTACCTCCACATCGTTATCATTACTAGGTTGAGCATCAACATGAACATCATCATTAACATTATCACTAGGTTCATGTTCATCACCAGATTGTGTCTCAGCATCAGAAATAGAAATATCATTTGGATTCTCAGGTGTATCTATAACAGGTTCACTAGAAGAATGCAAAGTCCTATCAGTTTTCTTTTTCTTTTTATCACTAGGACTAGGTGCATCAGTATTAATTCTCTGAGAATCTTGCTCAACTCTCTTAGGATGGCCCTCAGTATACAAAGGTTCCTGGGTCATTTTACCACCTCTAGTCATAACTCTAACAACATTATCATTGTTCTTACTATTCATCTCATTAAGCAAATCATCTTGTGCCTTAAGTACTTGTTCTACTTGAGTTTTAACCATGGAAGCATGCTTACTAATAAGCTTAAGATCATTAACAGTTCTACTCATATAATCACCCAAGCAGTCAAGCATATAAGCATTACGTTTCAATTGTCTACTAACATAAGCATTGAAATTTTCTTTTTTAACAATAAAATTATCAAACTCATCCAAGCATTGACAAGCAGACTTATTATGAGGAATATCACCTTCATCAAATCTATAGAGAGAATTTACCTCTACTACCTGTGTCGGGTTATCAAGACCATGTATTTCTTCAATAGGCGGTAAATTCTTAACATCTTCAGCTTTAATACCTTTTTCTTTCATAGATTTCTTTGCCTCTTGCATATCTTCAGGACTTAGAAATAGAATACCACTTTTCTTCGGAGTTGGCTTAGGAGTTGGTTTAGAAAGTGTCCAATCATTATCATTACTCAATATATTATTCAATAGCAATTCAGCTTGCTCAACATTTCGTTCCCTCCCCTCATAGTAGAGGGAAAAATATTGGTTCTAGTATCTTTCAAATTCTTCATAGTGATCAATAGATATAAATCCCAAGTGACTCAGAGAATAGAGCTATGCTCCCCGGCAACGGCGCCAGAAAAAGGTCTTGATAACCCACAAGTATAGGTGATCGCAATAGTTTTTGAGGGTAGAGTATTCAACCCAAATTTATTGATTCGACACTAGGGGAGCCAAATAATATTCTCAAGTATTAGCAGCTGAGTTGTCAATTCAACCACACCTGAAAGACTTAATATCTGCAGCAAAGTATTTAGTAGCAAAGTAGTATGGAAGTAACGATAACGGTGGCAAAAGTAACAGTAGCAGTTTTGTAGCAATTGTAACAGTGGCAACGGCAAAGTAACATAGCAAAGATCAATATGTGAAAAGCTCATAGGCAATGGATCAATGATGGATAATTATGTTGGATGGCATTCATCATGCAACAGTCATAACCTAGGGTGACATAGAACTAGCTCCAATTCATCAATATATTGTAGGCATGTATTCCGAATATAGCCATACGTGCTTATGGAAAGAATCCCAATTATTGTCACCTTGGGGTATGCGGATCATAGCACGTAATAGGTATCTACAACTTGCAAGATAGGATCAAGAACACAAATATATTCATGAAAACATAATAGGTTCAGATCTGAAATCATGGCACTCGGGCCCTAGTGACAAGCATTAAGCATAGCAAAGCCATAGCAACATCAATCTCAGAACATAGTGGATACTAGGGATCAAACCCTAACAAAACTAACTCGATTACATGATAAATCTCATCCAACCCATCACCGTCCAGCAAGCCTACGATGGAATTACTCACGCACGGCGGTGAGCATCATGAAATTGGTCATGGAGGAAGGTTGATGATGACGATTGCGATGATTTCCACTCTCCGGAGCCCCGAACGGACTCCAGATCTGGCCTCCCGATGAAGAACAGGAGGTGATGGTGGCTCCGTATCGTAAAACGCGATGAATCCTTCTCTCTAATTTTTTTCTCCCCGAACGTGAATATATGGAGTTGGAGTTGAGGTCGGTGGAGGTCTAGGGGACTCACAAGGCAGGGGGGCGTGCCCTAGGGAGGGGAGCGCGCCCTCCACCCTTGTGGACAGCTGGTGGGTCCCCTCTGGTTGATTCTTTCGCCAATATTTTTTATTTATTCCAAAAATATTCTCCGTAAAGTTTCAGGTCATTCCGAGAACTTTTATTTCTGCACAAAGATAATACCAAGGCAATTCTGCTGAAAACATCGTCAGTCCGGGTTAGTTCCATTCAAATTAGAGTCCAAAACAAGGGCAAAAGAGTTTGGCAAAGTAGATACGACGGAGACGTATCATGAACATATTATGTTTTCATGAATATATTTGTGTTCTTGATCCTATCTTGCAATTTGTAGACACCTATTACGTGTTACGATCCGCATACCCCAAGGTGACAATAATTGGGATTCTTTTCGGTGATTACCGTAGTTTGAGGAGTTCATGTATTCACTAAGTGCTAATGCTTTGGTCTGGTTCTCTATTAAAAGGAGGCATTAATAACCCTTAGTTTCCATTAGGACCCCGCTGCCACGGGAGGGTAGGACAAAAGATGTCATGCAAGTTCTTTTCCATAAGCACGTATGACTATATACGGAATACATGCCTACATTATATTGATGAATTGGAGCTAGTTCTGTGTCACCCTAGGTTATAACTGTTGCATGATGAATGCCATCCGACACAATTATCATTGCCGATCCATTGCCTACGAGCTTTTCACATATTGATATTCGCTAAGTTACTTTCACTTTGCCACTGTTACAATCACTACAAAACTGCTACTGTTACCTTTGCCACCGTTACCGTTACTCCATATTACTTTGCTGCAGATATTAAGTCTTTCAGGTGTGGTTGAATTGACAACTGAGGTGCTAATACTTGAGAATATTCTTTTGCTCCCCTTGTGTCGAATCAATAAATTTGGGTTGAATACTCTACCCTTGAAAACTGCTGCGATCCCCTACACTTGTGGGTTATCAACCACTAAAGGAAGCAACACCATACATATCATCAAAATATCGAACGAATACCAACAACACATGATTACTTATAACGGGACTTCTCCCATGTCCTCAAGAACAAAAGAAACTACTCACAAATCATATTCATGTTCAAGATCAGAGGTGTATTGAATATGCTTGAGGATCTGAACATTATTTAATCTTCCACCAAATAAACCAACTAGCATCAACTACAAGATGTAGTCAACACTACTAGCAACCCCCGGGTACAAATATGAGATTTTGGGGACAAAGACTGAATGCGAGAGATGAACTAGGGTTTGAGATGAGATGGTGCTAGTGAAGATGTTGATGAAGATTAGTCCTCCCACGATGAAAGGATCGTTGGTGATATCGATGGCTTTGATTTCCCCCTCCCAGAGGGAAGTATCCCTGGCGGAATCGCTCTGCTGGAGAGCAAAAGTGCTCCTGCCCAGCTGAGGGACCCGATGGTGGCGCTTCGTCCCGAAAGTCTTACTCTTATTTTTTTAGGTAAAAACCCCTCATGTAGCAGAAGATGGGCACCGAAGGCCAGCTGAGGGACCCACAAGGCATCAGGGCGCGCCTGGGGGGTGGCCGCACCCTGTTGCCTTGTGAGCAGCTGGTGGCCCCCTCTAGTATTTCTGTGTTCCAGTATTTTTTATATATTCAATTAAAAACTCCATGGAATTTCTGGTCATTTGGAGTTCTATAGAATAGGTATCTCTATTGTAGCTTTTTTCAGGTCCAGAATTCAACTGCCGATAATCTCCCTCTCCATCCAAATCTTGCAAATTAAGAGAAAAAAGGCATTAGAATTTCATTATAAGGTGGAATAATGTAACACCCCAAGTGTAATCCTTCCCATTTCGTAATATATCCAACCTTGGTCATGATCTAATTCCATGTGGGTTCCATTAGTTATGGCTTCATCTTGTTGCTTTGTTGATTTACTTGTTGCATGCCATGCCCATCATTGTTATGTTGCATTGTGCCATCCATGTTGTTGCCAAGATCATCTCATATGCCTTGTGGTATTCATCTTGTTGTGTTTGCACTATGTTTGATATTGTTTCTTGCCAATGCATTTGCCCCATGCATCATCACCTCCCCATTGCTTGTCATTTCTTTCCTTTTGCAAGTGCCATTTTTTCCTCCTCCATAGATGTCCAATTTTTTCCTATGAATATTAGACCCTGTCTTAAACCTCTCTCCAAATTTCAACTTATTTGGACTTGTTTTGGTTGGGTTCAAAAATAAATCAAGTTTGAATTAAATTCAAACTTGATTTATTTTTCTATCTCTAAAAATGTCCAAATGATTTTATTAAAATAGTGCACATTTCCAGGAGCTCATAATAATTCTCAACTTGACTTCTATCCTATCCTTGATCCTTGTGCATTTCTTTCCTCTATTTTTCTGTTTGAAGAAAAGAAAGACAAGAAGGAAAATGCAGCAGCAGTAGCAGCCCAGCCAGTAGCAGCAGTCCAGCAGCAGCGCAGCAGTAGCAGCCCATCAGGTGCGTGGCCCAGCTCCACCCCGCAGCCTCCTCCTCCTTCCTTTTCTCACCCACGCACCCGCATACCCCCGCTAACCCTCTACCGTGAATCGCCTCCGGCCCCGCCTGCAAGCAACGGGCTACAGTCGACCCGCGCATCCCCTTTTCATCTAGCTCGCGCCCACACCATGGGGACCACGAGCATGAGCTCGTCGCCGCTCTGTCCCAATGCCTCCAGCCCCCTTTTAAGCCCCCCACCTGTCTAGGGTCTCCCTAGGGTTCCCCTCTTCTCTCTCGTCGCCGCCACCAGGTGAGAGAGCCACCAGATCCGTTGTCCCAACTCCGTCCCAAGAGTACCCGAGAGTCCACGCTCGTCGCCGCCACGCTCTCCGTCGAACCCAGACACGAGGATCGTGTTTATCGTCTTCCCCGATGTCGACTACGTCCCCACCAGCCACTACCTCGACCTAGAGCGCCAAGTTTGATGTTGCCCCTTCGTCTTCTTCCACCTTGGCCGTCATTCCTCTCCGGCCAAATCCGCCGCCTCTCGTCTTCCCCAAGCCCGTACGACTCCACTGATGTACCCTACGTGAGCAGCTGCGCCTGCTGGACCTTTCCTTTCTGTTGTGTTGGTGTTCTGGGAACCAAGGTACCCAGACTTGCCTGCCTGCAGCCCATGGCGTGGCTCCATCGACGGCCTGGTACGGCCCAGCTTCAGCAACAACAACAACTTAAGACCCTCGCGAGGCGGACGACACCAAGACCTCCACGTGGAGCGGCCTCCTAAGGCTGGCTCCCGAGGAGCGGAGATTTCTATGCAAGCCTCACCTCGTGAGGTCTAGATGACGTGAGCCATGATGACCAAGGCCAGGCGGGCGCCAGCGGGCGCAGAGTACCAGTTTCCTCTTCGGTGCTAAAGAGGTAAGCGCAGGCGCGGAGTCCCGAGGAATCAACTAAAGGTTTTCATTCCCGTGCAACAAGACCAAGACCGCCAGGATGGCAGGACGGAGGTCATCACCGAGCCCACCACGGCGTCACAACCAGAGGCTTTCGCAGGTGAAGACTACTTTTGTCAGGATAGCATGTACTAGTTGTCCCCCTTTGAATTTGGCCGTTGTGGGATCCTTTCCTGCCTTCCATTTGGGAAGAGGACCAAGGCCACTATAAATAGGACTTAGCCACCACCATAGAGGGGGATGATATCGGACCCCCAGACGGATCATTCAGATCACCCTCACTCCACCAGCTCACTCGAGTTCAAGAACACCTCTCCTCCTGAGGCTGTTCGCCACTGTACTAGTTCATCCTCGGCCCCTCGAGGCCAATCCACCACAAAGCAGGAGTAGGGTTTTACACCGCAAGGTGGCCCGAACCTGGGTAAACTGCTGTGTCTCTTTTCCTTACAGTTCATCGAGCTAGGCTGTGAGATTAGTGAGTAGGTAGACTGGGGAGGATGAGTTCGTTGCACGCACCCCAGAGTTCGAACCTCTCAAGGGTTTGCGGAACCCGAAATCCAACATTTGGCGCACCAGGTAGGGGTGCATTGGAGACTCTCTTCTGCCAGCATATTCGCCACCACCCAGCAGTTCTCATGGCCGATGCCCCGAGGGCGCATGTTGAGCACTGGGTTGTTCGGCCTGCCCGAGCAGTGCCGTCAGCCCAAGAGGATCTCCACTCCGCACTCCTCGCAGCCCGCTCGCCGCCCGGTGCTATCGGTCGAGGGCGGCGGGGGCCGTCATCGCCTGCCCTCGCACCACGCCGCAACCGCGCCACCACGCGATCTTCGAGCTACGCCGCGGCAATGGCGCCACACTCTCGCCGGGAGCAAGCAAACATGCGAGCCGCGCTCATCGTGGCACGGGAGCTGCTACGGTGCCGGTTGGCGGAAGGCGGCCGCGATGCCCTGCTGGAGCGGGTCGTCGAGCTGCTTGACGCCGCCTGTAGGGGCGCGACACCTTTCCGCACCCTGCCTACGTCGCAGGCTGTGACAGAACGCGCGGGGGCCCCCGCCACGCCCGCGCGCCCCTCCCTGGAGCACCTGAGGGACCTAGCGGCGCCAACCAGGCCCGCGGTGCTGATCGTCCTTTCTCGACCACGCTACCCCCGGGTGGGGCGAGCTCGGGCGGTCCCTCCTGGGGCCGCGCCGGGGCGCCACCCTGCGGCCATCAGAGCCTGGCACCGAGCCTGGTGGCCAGCAACGCGGGGCACCCAGACGACGACCCTGGCGCGGCAGTCCCATACGCCTATGTACCCCCATGATGGATCTATAGTACGCATCAAGAGAATGCCCCGGTGGGTTCTCCTCATCAGGCTGGGCATCGGGGGCACATGAAGCCGAGGCTCTCCGCGAGCCGCCCCGGAACTTCACCGACACCTTCAACGACAACAGCCGCTGGGTACAGCCGATATCTCAGGAGCACGATTACGCTAACCATGGACCGCAGGTGAACCAAGCCACAACAGCGGCAAGGGACCCCAGGGCGATGGCCCCGCTGCCAGCGGGCGAAGTACACTGGGGGCTGCGCGGGGGGAGCCCGGGGCCAGGGCCTCCCCCGCACAGCATGGAGCAAGGCGCTGCACGGAGGTAGGTCCTCTGCCGGGGAAGGGGCCGGCGAGCCCTTCCCCCGGCGGAGGGACTGCGGTCGCCGAGGGCACCGCTAGCGTCCCCCTTGCCCCTTGGTCTCGTCCTGGTTTCCGGACGCCCCAACGGTGGTCGGGGGAGGTGCAGGGCGGGGCCCTCGTCAGGCGACGTGAAGCAAGGCCCCGCGCCTGTGAAGGTCTCTGCTCGTGACACTCTCACGTAATAATGAGTGGGGTTGTACACGCCCCGGAGTCTCCCGAGTGCCGCCCTCGGGCCTCACGGGGGCTCCCACCCACGCCTAGTGGAAGCACTTAGCTCCGCGCTGTTGAGATGACAAGAAGAATAGCTAGGTGCCGGACGCAGCCATTTGATTCCGCCTTTCTTTCTGTAACCCATCGTGCCGCCTTTTGGAATGAGATTTGGAATTTCGTGTGTTTATCAAAAGAAAAACGGGGGGAATTTTTCTTGTGTCATGGCGATTTCTTGCTTTCTGGCTTTGTGTTTCGAGAGTAAGGCTCACGCCCGCTACCCCCCCATGAGCGCCCCGCGAGCGGGGGCTGGGCGTGGTATGCGTGCGTCGAAGCACGCCCGGGCTGGCTCCAGAGATGCCAAGGCCCCCCCAGGGGGCTGGAGTGCAATCACCGCAGGATCGCCGCGCGCACACCTTACCGTGATCCAACAATCGGCTCCTCGCGAGGCCCTCTTGGGCAGGCCAGCAGGCTCCCCGGGAGACTTAAAACCTCGCAAGCCCCGGTGGGCTCGCCTCAGGAGGAAGGCGCGTCCACGACCTTAGGACTCGCTCAAGACCTACGGAGCCAAGATAAGTTGCAACAACTACCCCGCTCGGGAGCCCGCGGGCTCGCAACGGCATATTCCAAATCCTATTTTTAAAGGGTATATCATCATTTCATACATCATAAGGGCCCCCCCTTCAAAAATGCTTTTACGCCCCGCAGGGCTGTGCCCGAAGGTTTTTTGCATGCAGATTAAGGCAAAGGGAAAGGTAGGCCTAGCCAGAGCAGCTGCCTTTAGCGCCGTCCTCGCCACCTTCATCTGCGCCACCTGCGCTGTCACTGGCATTGTCTTCATCATCGTCATCCGCATCGCCTTCTTCGGCCGCGATCACGGCCGCGTCGTCCTCAGGAGCAAACTCCGCGACCAGGTGGTCGACATGGTCGTCCACCCATTCCGCTAGATTGCCCTGGATGACCTGGGGCACGGGGGCTATTGCGGCGTTGAAATCAAAATGGGGATCAAGGTTCTGGAGGTGACTAAAGACGCGTGAGAATGCGCGCCCCAGGAGGCCTCAGCTTCTCTCTTCAACGAGCTCGCGGGCCCTCGCCGCCCGGTCCTCCAGGCGGGTCACGATCAGGGTGAAGAAGCGGAGGTGGCTGGCTTCGTCGTCCTCGTGCGGGTGTGCGACGCTCTCCTCGAAGATCATGCCCAAAGCCTGGTTGGCCCTCAACCTGAGGTCTTGGAGCATCGAGGAGCGCTCACGCTGCATCGTCTGGCGGCGGTTTTCTTCGTTCACGGTCTTCTCTGCGAGGGACGTGACGGCCTCAACTTCCTGCTGGAGTGAGGACAGCTCGGCGCGAGTGGAGGCCAAGTCAACTTGAGCAGAGGCCTGGGTATCCTTGGCTGCCCTCTCGCGCTACTCCGCCTCGTCCAACTTTGTCCTGAGGGCAGCGGTCCTGCCCTCGACCTCGGCCTCCAGGAGCTCCAACTTCAGGCGGTACTCGTCAACGAGAGCTGCGTGGGCCTTTTCCACCCTCTGGTCAACCTCCTCCTGGATCTGGGCCTCCCATGCGGTGACGGCGTCCTCAGCCGTGGCTACCTGGCGCTCCCTCACCTCCAACCGCTCAAGCTCCAGGCTGCGCTCCAAGACCTCCAGCGCCAGCGTCTCCTCACGTTCCTGGACCTCTTTCTCATCGAAAGGGGCCTCGCTTGGTGATGCTGCCAGGCCGCACCTGCCCACCAGTCGCTACCTCAGGACCGCTCGCCCAAGCTGTGGGGGTGGCTGCCTCAGGAGCGTCGGGTCGCACCAGCTCTCTGGTGACCTCTTCAGGAGCGCTCGCCAGAACCTCGGGAGCCAACACCTCGGGAGCACCTGGCGACACCTGCTCCCCAGCAGTCGCCCCAGCGGTACCCAGTGGCGCTCGCCCCCTTGCATCCACATCCGGGGTGCGCGCCGCAGGGTCGATGAGCAAGGGAGCCACCAAGATGGGATTCTCGCGGGGCCCTTCAAGGCCCCTCGGGCGCAGCCCCCACTCGTCAAAGGGGGGCATCTGCCTCACGAAGTCCTCCTTGTTCGAGCATTGGTAAAAGAGGCAGCCCTCCTCCGGAAGAGCGACCGGCGCTGGGTCGCCCATCAGGAGCTCAAGCATCATGTGCAGCGTCTTGGAAGGAAGCAAAGGCACCTGGAGCCTCATGCGGTCCTTGCTGCCGGTGAAGGCCCACATTGGGCGAGAATGGCGCTGGACTAGTACAATGCGCCACCGAATGAACTCCCTCACCACCATCGGCGCCGCCACCCCGACCTTCTTCAACCTGGTCAGCCTGGACCAAACATGGGCGAGCCGACCGTCGATGAGCCTCACGTGCCGCCAGCCGGAGCTGGGCACTGCCAGCGCTCGCGGGAGCAGAAGCAAGGAGTTGTGCATGCCGACATCCATGAACACCCATTGCTTCCGAAATCCCCTCGCGTCTGGGCAGAGTGTGAAGTCGATGCCTGACCCAGCTATCGCCGCCATGACCTGGAAGGCCACGCACCCCGAGCACTGGCGGTCATCGACCATCTGGAGCGAGAAGAAATGGCGGAACAAGGCGACAGACGGGGCAATGCCCACCATGGCTTCGCACAGGAAGGCAAAGACAGCAGGGAGGATGACGGACCGGGAGTCCAGATGTAGCGCTTGGATCTGGTAATGCGAGAGTATGGCATTGAAGAAATTGGAGAAGGGGGGGACCAGGCCGGCTGAGAGAGCGTGAAGATGGATGGGGATCTCGGTGGCCTCCATGTCAATTAAAGCTCGAGAAGCAGGCCAGACAGTCATCGCCTTCCACTCATTGAAATCGGTGGCAAGGGCCGGCCGGACCTTATCCAACCCCTCCTGATTGACCATCGTCGACCGATCGAGAGCAGGCTCCAGGCCCGGCCGGGATTCAGCAGGAGCGCAGGCCTTGCTCTTCTTATTCGACCTCGGGGCCATGGCGTCAAGGGAGGATTGGCGCAGCGCTGGATCCAGGAGAAGAGCCACAAGTTCAGAGAAAGGAGGGGGAGTTAAGGGTGAGCACGGCGGGCAGCAATGGCGAAACTGCGCATGCAACAGGCATCCGTCAAGTCTGACAGTTATCGAGGCCACGCGGGGAAGTGGAGGCGCCCACGTCCCATCAAGCACCACGCGTCAACCCGGCCCATAGGCGGTGGGGGCCCGCGGCGCTCCGCACTTGCCCTTGGCTTCGCCTCGAAGCCAAGTGTGAGCGCGCCTTGGGCCCGGGGGCTACTGTCGGCATTCTGGGAACCAGGGTACCCAGACTTACCTGCTGCGGCCCACGGCGTGGCTCCATCGATGACCTGGTACGGCCCAGCTTCAGCAACAACAACTCAAGACCCTCGCGAGGGGCCAAGCCTCGCGAGGCGGACGACACCAAGACCTCCACGAGGAGCGGCCTCCTCAGGCTAGCTCCCGAGGAGCGGAGATCTCTATGCAAGCCTCACCTCGTGAGGTCCGGATGACGTGAGCCATGACGACCAAGGCCAGGCGGGTGCCAGCGGGCGCAGAGTACCAGTTTCCTCTTCGGTGCTAAAGAGGCAAGCGCAGGTGCGGAGTCCCGAGGAATCAGCCAAAGGTTTCCATTCCCGTGCAACAAGACCAAGACCGCCAGGACGGCAGGACGGAGGTCATCACCGAGCCCACCACGGCATCACAACAGAGGCTTTCGCAGGCGAAGACTACTTTTGTCAGGATAGCATGTACTAGTTGTCCCCCTTTGAATTTGGCCATTGTGGGATCCCTTCCCGCCTTCCATTTGGGAAGAGGACCAAGGCCACTATAAATAGGACTTAGCCACCACCATAGAAGGGGATGACATCGGACCCCAGACGGATCATTCAGATCACCCTCACTCCACCAGCTCACTCGAGTTCAAGAACACCTCTCCTCCTGAGGCTGTTCGCCACTGTACTAGTTCATCCTCGGCCCCTCGAGGCCAATCCACCACAAAGCAGGAGTAGGATTTTACACCGCAAGGTAGCCCGAACCTGGGTAAACTACTGTGTCTCTTTTCCTTACAGTTCGTCGAGCTAGGCTGTGAGATTAGCGAGTAGGCAGACTGGGAAGGACGAGTTCTTCACACGCACCCCAGAGTTTGAACCTCTCAAGGGTTTGCGGAACCCGAAATCCGAAATGTTGTTTGTGCACTGTTTTGCCATTATCGTCGTGAGCCCGAGCTCGCCGCCATCGAACCTCGCCTTGGCGTGTGCTCTGGCCCCCTTAGTTCTCGAGCGCGGGTCCTTTGTGCTCATCGGGTCAAGTAGAGTTGTTCCCCCCTATTCCTTGGTGTGTTAGCCATCATGTCATCGTAGTCACATACGTTGCCGCCGCCACTGCCTCCCGTCGTCGGCGTCGCCTCCGTTGACGTCCGGTGCTGCAGGCGCGCATGCGGGATCCACGCGCAGGCCCAATCGTCCCCTCCGCCACTCCATTTGGCCACCGAAGACAGCTCCGGGAAGCCTCCGGGCGCCGTGCTCGCTATCGGTCGAGCCCTCTTTTTCCTCGGTTTCCCTTGCTTTGGCTCCATCAAGAGTCACCGCCATGTGGGACCCATGGGACCCACTGGTCAGCGACCCAGGAGACCAGGACCCATTTGTCATCCCCTCTGTTCCTTTTTCTTTATTTTTATTTGCAAAAACCCAAGACTTACCATTTCTGGAAAGTCCCCTCTTTCCATTTCGGGCCATGTCTGAATCTGGACATTCAAGTTCTAGAATATTTCTATTTCTGTCAATATCCCTTTTAGGCAGTGTTTTATTTACGGCATTTGTGAGCATTTTCATACATGACCATATGCATATTATATATGAAATTTGGGTAGAAAATCCAACTAATCCATCTGTGGCACTCCCTTCTTAACTTTTGTAAGACCTTTTAGACATTTAAGACATCACCTAAAATAGTTCAATTTCAGCTGTCTTAAACAGCTTACAAAAGTGAACAGAGGGAGTATTATTTGTCATTTGAGCAAGTTTTTCTAAATGTCATTTTTGCATAATTTGCCATTTTGTTATTTTTGTGTGGATTAATGCAAACATCATATGAGTAATCTTTGCACATGAAGTAGAGCATTTTCATGCCATCACACTGTTAGAATTTATTTCATGCCATGATATGCCCTGATGTGACTTCCACAAGCTTGCAAACATGCTATGATATTGTTGCTATTTTCGCATGTTAAAAACTGTTGGCTAAATCTATCAGAATTATAACTTGTCATGTTGTCATGATGGTTCCCACTAATCTACAACTATTCTGACCATGCTAAGTAAACATGATTTGTTCTATGTTTTTAGAACTTCTATGCCATGCCATTTTATGCCTTGTAATGCTCCTG
Organism: Thinopyrum elongatum; assembly: GCA_011799875.1. NCBI lineage: Eukaryota > Viridiplantae > Streptophyta > Magnoliopsida > Poales > Poaceae > Thinopyrum > Thinopyrum elongatum. Next base: position 243,141,360 of record CM022299.1, on the reverse strand, counting down.
TAGCATGTCTTAAACTTGCTCTGAAGTTGCCATGATAGTATAACAGATTGCTGTTAACAGAAAGTTGCATCTTGTGAGCTCGGTTGTGATTGATCCATGTATCATATGAATTTACACCAATGGAACATTTTGGACTATGCCATGTCTACTGTTGATGCATATCAATATCTTGCATATTGGAGTTGGTTTGCTTGCTATAACGTCCATGAGAATACTGCTTGCCAATGTTTCTGCCAGCACTTGCACTGCATATTTTCACCAAGTCATAATCGGTAACAACATCTTTGCATCTCGTAGCCTCCATACCAATTAATCCATGATGCTAATGAACTTGAAACTGTCGAATGAATTGTTGTGCATCTAGCCCACTACAACCACATATCTTCATTGAGCACTTTATGTTACTGTAGCATGCAGTTATGTTTCTTGCGAAGTGTCATGTTGCTGTTGTTGGCAGATTTGCATTGCATAGTGTATTGCTCACCGTTTGAGATCCGTGCATCCATTTTCGATGATCTTTATACCCATTTCATCCTCAAATCTTCCACTCTTTCCAATGGCATACTTGGATTGCTAAGAATTTGTGTGTCAGTGCAACAAACCTGCGCGCATGTTGCCCAGACTTTACACAGGCGCAACAGCAAAGATACAACAGCACCAAGTTTTCAAGACAAGACCAACTCAGAGAGATAGCTCTTTGAGGGATCAAAGGGCGGATCAAGAAGACCAAGACGAGCCAAGAGAACAAGATGCCACTAAGGAAAGACCTCCCTTGCCAGGCCGGCGAGCCCGGTCAGGTCGAGGCCGCACCAAGGGCAAGTCCCAAGATCCCCCCCGACAGGCTTGCCAGGGCCGCCAAGGGCGGGTCTCCCCGCCAAGACTCCACCGCTCCACCGCACAGCAACACAACTCACTTATCAGTGCGGTGTCGAGCCCCCAAGTGATTAAGTGGCTGTCATTTGGCACGTGGCAGCCATTTGGAAGGGAGATTTCCTCCATATGACACCCATCCAGAGGCATGTCATGCAGACAGGTGGAATATGGTTAAGCGGCGCGGCAGGCTTGCCAGGCTACATCCACAGCGTGACACCTAGCAGTGCATTTAATGCACTTTGTCCTATCTGCCAGAGTTAGGTATGATAGCACTGTTGGCTATCTCATCAGTAGATAATGACTGTTTTGCCACTGTGGTAACCCCTTAGCCTATAAAAGGAGGGCCATGACAGCATAAGAAAGGATTCGGACCTTTGTACACTCATACACGCGTAACTGCTCTACCAGAGGCAACCTTGCCGGGCTAGAGCGCCGCGCGACCACCTCGGTCCTCTCTTTAATACACCAAAGCAGGAGTAGGGTTTTATGCTTCACAGCGGCCCGAACCTGGGTAAAAACCACCAGTGTCACCTCTGCCATGTTGTCCCATGGCCTCCGCTCTTTGTGCAACGTGATCACCCCCCTACCGAACCACAAGCGGCCGATGGTCCCATAGGTGATCGTGTTCCGCCGCGACATCTTTGGCGCGCTAGGTAGGGGGGAGCGCTTGCGCGAACCCAAGGTTGTGAACAGTGCATCAATCTTCATCATAATCTTCTTCATCATTAGCCTCATCATCCATGGCACCCAAGAAAAAGTCCGGCGCGACAGCTCACCCTTCCACCTCGAAGGCACCCTTGCATGCAGCCACCGATGCTTTGGGTACTACAGCGGCCCTGGGAGACGCGAACGCCGTGGGGGACGTGACCGGTGCATGCGGTGCTGTCACCGTTCCCCCTGCGGCCGAAGCAGGAGCGCAAGACGTCGAGGGAGGGTGACATCAGCAGCGTCCCGACGGCCATGTTCCCCAAGGCGCGGGTGAGGAGAAAGCTCAGTCTCCACCTCCCCACCGCACTGGAGGGCGCAGCCGCAGCGACAACGCCCGCCTAGGTATGAGTCGTGACCCCTTGGCTGTCCCAATCAATGGCACAGCCGCGGGGCATGCGCCTCCCCCGGGGCAGGATAACCATGACGGAGTGCCGAACGGGGTCGTCAACCCCCAGGCACACCCTTCTCACCATCATACTGCCGTGGCGGCTGGCTCGCGGCGACGAGAGCACGACGCCGCCGCCACCGGTACCATCAGGAGTTGAGCGACGTCATGGTCTGGGTCGTCATCCATGCCAAGCACTGCTTCGGAAGCCATGGCGCGAGCTCAACTCCTGTTGAGATTCCCACCAGCGGCCAATCAAATGGATGAATGGAGAGCCACCATCTAGAGTTTGATCGGTTTTGCTGAAGCGGGAGGATCACAGCGGGCAGGCCCGCCGCGGCGCCCACAAGCAATAACCACGGCCCAAGCCATTGGCCAAGTCGAGGGGGCCACTCCAATGGTGCAGTCCCCTCCACGACAGCCAGCGCAGAGGCCGCAACTCAAACCTCGTGACCAGGAGCCCGACGAGGCGTCAATGGCGTCATCTGATCCTCGAGCTCATCGAGACCAGTGGCAGGTCCTGGGAGATCGGCGGAGGGAAGACGTGCGCGTCACCGTAGAACAACGTCGCGAAACCCGCCGCCAATCTAACAGGCGCAATGGCCCAGATGTCGAAAAACCCGCGCCCAGTGGAGGTGGGTACTTGCCTTTCGAGGTTGGTTGCCCTGCCTTCACTCGTGAGCAGCAGAAAGTCCGTTGGCCATCTTCCCGTGTTTTCAAACCAGAGATACCAAAAAAGTATGATGGAAGACTGAACCCGGCAGAGTTCTTGAGCACCTACACCATCACTGTTTAAGCCGCCAGAGGAAGAGATGAGAAGGTGTTCGCCAATTACTTCTCTTTGGCACTCAAGCCGAATATGAGGTCATGGCTAATGCACCTGCCAGAGAATTCCATCTCAACTTGGGCTGACCTGTGCAATGAGTTTGTTGGTGCCTTCACGGGCGGCCATCAAGAACTAGGACAGCCCAACAATTTGCAGCTCCTTCCACAAAAGGAAGGGGGGAGTTTGTGGAAGTACATGCAGAGGTTTAGCCAGGTGCACAGGAACATTCCAGATATGCACCCGGCAGCAGTGATTATCGTGTTCCAGTCCAACGTGCGCAATAGGAGGATACGTTCCAAGATGAACGTCTGGTTGCCCAAGACTGTGAATGAGCTATACACCTTGGTGGATAAGTGTGCCCGTACGGAGGAAGGGAGGCGACTCCCTGGAGAAGAGGATGGCATCGAAGTTGCCTCAAAAGACGACAATGATGCCACTAACCCAAAGAGGAAGAATAAAAAGCGCAAGGAAAAGGCAGTGCTAGTTGTTGAGGGTTCTAGCGCTCCCAGTACTGGCAAGAAGGCCAAGACCGAAGCCCCCGGCAAGGAAGTTGCCGCATGCACTGATTGCTGGGAGGCTGTGGCAGCCGAAAAGGCTGGGAAGGCTGACGGGCCGTACTGCAAGATCCACCGGACCAAGGGCCATGATCTCCAAGAGTGTCACCAAGTTGAGCAACTTGTCAAGAAGCAGAAAGCAGAATACGAGAAGCGTGACAAGAAAAGAGACCAAGAAGGTGCTGGCGGGAAGGGCTGAGGTGGCAGAGGAAGCCACCGCGGCAAGTTTCCCCAGCACCAATAGAAACCTGCTAGAGGCCGTGAGAAGAAGGAAGGTGATGACGAAAGTGATGAGGGGGATGAAGAGGAAACCAGTGAGCAAGAATTCCAGAAGGCCACCGAGGCCCCGTGCATTGACGGAGGTGCATCATTGCACTCCTCTCACCGCCAGCTTAAACAGTGGGCACGTGGGGTCAATGCCGTAAAGCCAGGCGGACTCCCGAAAACCACTCAAATGGTCCTGCACGCCCATCATCTTTGACGAAGAGGATCACCCCGACCGCACCATCGTGGTAGGGTGCTTGCCATTGTTGGTTTCACCAACAATCCACAACCTCAGAGTCACGAAGATGTTGGTTGACGGCGGGGCTGGGTCGAATCTGATTTCCCCCAAAGTACTCAGCAAGCTGCAAATATCAGATGAAGAGCTCAAGGTTACTGGCACGTTTCAAGGGATCAACCCCGGCAGGAGTCGTTCAAAGGGGAAGATCACATTGCCGGTGACATTTGGAGGAGAGTTGAACTACCGGACCGAGAAGATTGTGTTCGACGTGGTCGGGCTTCCTTTGCCATACAATGGGATTCTTGGCCGTCCAGCTCTGGCAAAATTCATGGCGGCATCCCACTAGGCCTACAATACCCTGAAGATGCCAGGGCCGATGGGCGTCGTCTCCATTCCATCGGACAAGAAGGACGCAATCATATGCGTGGGTAAGATGTACCGGGAGGCGATTGATGTCGAGGCCACAGAGACCGCAGTTTCGCCAAGGAAAGCAAGAAAGGAAAGAAGGTTAGCAAGGATGCTAGCCAAGAGTCCGGAAAGCGCGCCTCCTCGGAGTGCGCCGCGCCTGTTGACGATTTGCCAGAGAGTTCCACTAGCAAGAGATCCAAGGTTGTTTCGCCTACTGTGAAGAAGGTCCCGGTAGGGCTGGTTCGTGCTGATGGTACATTTACCATCAGCTCCACCCTTGAGACAAATAGGAAAGCGTGCTTGTTGCCTTCCTGCGGGCGAATGTCGATGTGTTTGCTTGGCAACCATATGACATCCCCAGTGTTCCCAGGGAGGTAATCGAGCACCACCTTGCTGTCTGCCCTCATGCTCAGCCCGTCAAGAAGATGGTCAGAAAACAAGCCTTGGAGCGGCAGCAATTCATTGCTGAGGAGATCTAGAAACTTGAAGCAGCTGGCTTGGTCAGGGGAGTGTTGGACCCAACATGGTTGGCCAACCCGGTGGTGGTGCGCAAGGCGAATGGGAAATGGAGGCTTTGCATAGACTTCACAGATATAAACAAGGCATGCCCGAAGGACCCTTTCCCCTTGCCGTGCATCGACCAGATTGTGGATTCCACTTCCGGGTGCGATCTGCTTTCCTTCTTGGATGCATACTCCGGATACCATCAGATATTCATGTCCAAGGAAGACAAGGAGAAGACCGCGTTCATTACCGCATGTGGCACGTACTGCTTTGTGCGGATGCCCTTCGGGTTAAAGAGCACCGGTTCTACCTTTGCAAGAGCAGTGCAAATTGGATTTGAACCTCAGTTGCACAGAAATATTGAAGCTTATATGGATGACATAGTGGTCAAAACCAAGGACAGATCAATGCTCATTCAGGACTTGGAAGAGACCTTTGCGAACCTACGCAAGATCAACCTGAAGTTGAACCCCGAGAAGTGTGTGTTTGGCGTTCCCTCCGGCAAGCTACTTGGCTTCTTTGTATCTCACCGGACGATAGAGGCCAACCCCTACAAGATCAAGGTGATCGAGCAGATTCAAGCACCCAAGACAGTCAAGGACATGAGGCGTTTAACTGGATGTGTTGCCGCGCTGAGTAGGTTCGTTTCCAATTCTGCTGAGCGCGCCTTGCCATTCTTCGAAATCTTGAAGAAGGCAGGGCCCATGAATTGGACCCCAGAGGTAGAAGCAGCGCTGCAGCTACTGTCCTCCCCGGAGAAGAAAGTAAACCTATCGCGGCAAGCTTGAGTACAGACCTAGAGAAAGAAGAGAAGGGTGTTGAAGGCAATCCCAGAACCTCGGCAAGGAAAACGGTGGTGCAGCGACCAATTTACTTTGTTAGCTCCCTGTTGCAGGGGGCTAGGTCAAGGTACTCTGGGGTACAAAAATTGATCTTCGGCCTCATCATGGACTCGAGGAAGCTGCGCCACTACTTCCAAGCCCACGAGATCACAGTTGTCACCCGTTTCCCTTTGCAATGCATACTGAGGAACCCTGAGGCCACCGACAGGATAGTTGAATGGGCATTAGAATTGTCAAGTTTTGGTCTGAAGTATGAAAGTACCTCAACCATCCAGAGCAGAGCGCTAGCAGAGTTCATTGCAGAATGGACACCCACTCCAGACGAAGAGACGCCGGAAACAGTTATCCCCAGCAAGGAGGCTCCCCAGGAATGGGTCATGTACTTTGATGGTGCCTTCTCATTACAAGGTGCAGGGGCTGGCGTGCTTCTCGTCGCGCCCACCGGAGAACACCTCAAGTACGTGGTCCAAATGCATTTTCCCCGGGAGGAGGCTACCAACAACACTTCAGAATATGAAGGGCTCCTTGCCAGGCTCAGGATTGCAACATAATTGGGAATTAAGAAGTTGATCATTTCTGGAGATTCACAACTTGTGGTGAGACAAGTGAACAAGGATTACCAGAGTCCATTGATGGAGGCATACGTTGAAGAAGTGAGGAAGTTGGAGGAGCGTTTTGACGGATTGCAAACAGAGCACGTGCCATGTGTGGAAAACAGCATCGCTGATCATCTGTCAAAATGCGTTGTGCAAAAGCTTCCTATGTAACCAGGGACTTTTGTTCTCCACCTGAGTCAACCTTCTGTATCCCCGACAACGATGGCCAGAAAGAGGAGGAAGCTAGACTCCCGCAAGCCTTTTCTGGCAGGACCTCTAGAGGTCCCCGGTAGAGAAACTGCCGGGAACAACTCCACTTCACTTGGTGAGCTGCACTCTTCCACGAGACCATAGGTCCTTGCGGTTGAGGTAGGCACTCCCACGAGTGAGGAGGTGCCATTTGTCCTTGTTGTCGAGCCTCAAGCTCCAACTTGGGCACGGCACATAGTCCACTACCTCCAAACTGGAGAACTCCCCGAAGGGCAAGAAGAAGCTAAAAAAGTAGCCCGAAGGGCCAGTATGTATCAGTTTGTCGATGACACATTATACAAAAGGAGGCCCAACGGTGTGAAATTGAAGTGCATTTGCCGGGAAGAGGGGAAGGAACTGCTGGCGGAGATACACAAAGGTACGTGTGACTCCCATATTGGATCAAGAGCCTTGGTTGGAAAAGCTTTCCGACAAGGTTTCTACTGGCCCATGGCCCTCCAAGATGCAATTGAGCTAGTCACCAGATGTGAAGCCTACCAGTTCCACTCCAAGAATGTCCATCAACCTGCTCAAGCTCTCCGGACGATCCCTTTGTCATGGCCATTTTTGTTCTGGGGGCTCGACAACTTAGGCCCCTTCCCCAGTGCTACCGGGAGATTTGAATTCTTGTACGTTGCAATCGAAAAGTTTAGAAAGTGGCTGGAAGTGGAGCCTGTGAGGAAGGTGACCGCACAATCAGCTATCAAGTTCTTGAAAGGATTGGTGTGCTGTTTTGGAGTACCTGCCAGAGTCATCACTAACAATGGCACCCAATTCACAAGCCGCGCCTTCATGCAATACAATCAAACCCTCGGAAGCAAGGTTTCATTCGCCTCTGTTTCTCATCCCAGGAGTAATGGATAAGCTGAGAGGATGAATGCTGAAGTGCTGTGTGGGCTCAAGACAAGAACTTTTGATAAGCTATAGAAATGCGGCAGGCGCTGGATCGATGAGCTACCGGTGGTTCTTTGGTCCCTCCGTAGGACACCAAATTGAGCTACCGGCCAGACTCCCTTCTCCCTAGTCTATGGGGCAGAAGTAGTATTTGCCTACGATGCCGTGCTCCTTGAGGAGAACCGTCTCCAGGTTGCTGTGCATGCTGCACGCTACCAACAAGCCCTGCGCCGTTATCACAGCCGCAGGGTCTGTGCCCGGAGCCTTGAGGAAGGCGACCTTGTCCTTAGGCGTGTTCAGTCCACCAAGGGTTCCAACAAGTTGACGCCAAAGTGGCAAGGCCCTTACCGGGTAGTACGAGTCACCAGACCTGGGGCAGTCCGTCTAGAGATCGAAGACGGCATCAAAATGCAAAACTCATGAATATTGAGCATCTTCGCAAGTTCTACCCATAAGGCGCGGCTATCGGGCCCTGCCCCGGCAGCCACTCTTTTGTACAAGCCTTGCTGATGCGCATGTAACCCTTTGTACAAAGCCAGGCACAGACCATGAGCACAGATAATAAAACAAAGTGTTGGCGCCCTAAAATCATGCATGCATGATTAGCTTAGCATTAACTTGCCATGATCATTTAGATGAGGTCATATGCTGCTATGTTTTCCCCTTGCGACTAATTACAGGGCTCTTACCGCGGACTTGATCCTGGGAAGAAGAGATAGAAAACAAGCTCGCATATCGACCCCCGTCAAGCCAAACAGATATGTTTTTCTTTTATCCATAGTGTCTCTGTAAAAAGAAAACTTGTGCATAGAGAAACCTTGTCACCTTCTAAGCCTTTGTGCTCCCATCCTTTGACCCGAACGTTGCTTCGGTCAAGATGGTTGTAGTAGCATTTGATAGAGAAGGATCAACAAGGAGCCAGTTCCCTTTCGTGGTTTCGAGCCCCGATAGGAGGCAACAACGGAGGGCACCGGCAAGATAGCTTGCCGGCAAAAACTTGTTTACCTAAAAGTATAGAGGCGTACCCCCTCTGCATGGATAAAACACATGCACAAGTACCCGGCAAAGCTTGTCTATTTCATTAATATGCGGATGAACAAGTACAGCTCTTACATGACACAAACATGGATAAAAAGATTACATATTTAAGACTAAAATTTGGCAAATGCTTACATATTTTAGACTAAAAAAAAGATAAGTGCCACGTAATCCCTTTCTTGTCCCTCTCCTCCTAGGAACTGCGGTGGGAGGTGAAGAGGGCAAAAGAAGTGCCTGGGCAGAAGCCCAGCCTGACCCCGTCAAGACCCGCAGGACGCAGCCTGACAAGATTGAGAGGGCGCGGATGAAGGTGATGGGTGGGGAGAGCGGCTAGGTGATGCCCTGGTCACCGCCACCAGGGGCAGCAGGGCGTGGCAGCATGGACACCGGCAGGAAAGACGAAGCCGGAGTCCATGAGGAAGCCTGCTAGGGTCCAACTGGAAGACAGCTAAAGGAGGCGAAGACGCCATCCACACCCAACACCCCGGCAAATCACCTTGCCGGGGAGAAGATGCAGGTGCAGATGGTGGTGCCGTCGGCCTCCCGCTGACGGTGACAGTGCGACTGGTGTTCAGTCGGAGTCAGAGCCGTCGTCCTCCCCATCGGTACCGCTGTCATCGCCGTCACTGTCCTCCTCATCGCTGCCGCTCGAGGAGGATCTTTCATTGTCGATCGAGCTCTCCACGCAGCACCCTAAGCGAGCACCCGAACGCCCGAAGACTTTGATGGAGAGCAAGGTGGCGTCCATTAACTTGAAGTGGAGGATGTGCCCTGCCACCAAGCTGTGGGCACGAGTGAAGGTTTTCCAGCCGCGCCGGAGGAGCATGACATGAGGTGCGGGGAACTCTACGTTTGCTCGCATACTGCCGTTACAGCAGCACCTCATGTGCAGCCTCAACCCCGGCAGCTGTTCAACCTCCATCACCCTTGCAAATGGAGTTGGAAGCCGAAGACCGCTGCACGGAGGCCCACGCAGTTTTACGATGAATTCCAGTGGCTGGTCGCCAACGTGGCCTTCATCCAGGCCCGAAGCAACTGGAGGAGGGGCGATTAGGGCACCGCCCCGTCCTCCTCGCCCCGGGTGCCACGACGGCCGCGTCCATACCCTCTGCCACCCCCTCTCATGATGGGCTCCGCCCCGGCATCTCCAATGGGAGGAGGGAGGCATTGTCGGGCGGAATCCCTCGTAGCCGCTGCTAGAGTACCACCATGTCCTCTCCCCCTTACCATGGCAGAGAGGAAATGTCAGAAGGAAGGAGGAGGAGTTGGGTGTGGGCAGGCACCTCGCCCGTGTCCCCTTTTATAGGCAAGCGAGGCCGGGGGCTGGCCCCTCACCCAGGAGGCAATCACCCCGCTCCACCAATCCGACTCTTCTACGTCACCAACGGCGCACGGAATCAAGACCGACCTCCTGCGCCTATCCACGACGCCTGGCTTTCTGCCATGGCGCTCATTCCCGCACCCTCCGCGTCTGCCACCAACCTTGTGCAATGCATGAGGCATACATGGCAGAAATGGCAAGGGCAGGGGAACTAATGGAATGGCAGTTACCGCCCCGTGAATGTGGGACGTGGGCGGCCCACGGATCGTAGAATAAATCTCCCCCACGATGTCTTGCATGACGCACGGGAAAACCAGAAACTGACTCAAGCGCAGGTTAATGAAGAAGCAAGGAAGATTTCAAGAAGAGAGCCACCGCAAGTGCCCCGCCTGTGTACCTGATAGGGCCTACCCCAACGGTGCTCGGCAGCACATTCGGGCCAGGCCCAGGGGCTCCTGTTGGTGCAACAAACCTTCGCGTATGTTGCCCAGACTGTACATAGGCGCAACAGCATGAAGTTTCCAAGACAAGACCAACTCAGAGAGATATCTCTTCGAGGAATCAAAGGGCGGATCAAGAAGACCAAGACAAGCCAAGAGAACAAGATGCCACTAACAAAAGACCTCCCTTGCCGGGCAGGCGAGCCCGGTCAGGTCGAGGCCGCACCAAGGGCAAGTCCCAAGATCCCCCCACCCTGGCAGGCTTGCCGGGGCCGCCAAGGGTGGGTCTCCCCACCAAGACTCCACCGCTCCACCACACAGTGACGCAACTCACTTATCAGTGCAGTGTCGAGCCCCCAAGTGATTAAGTGGCTGTCATTTGGCATGTGGCAGCCATTTGGAAGGGAGATTCCCTCCATATGACACCCGTCCAGAGGCGTGTCATGCAGACAGGTGGAAGATGGTTAAGCGGCATAGCAGGCTTGCCGGGCTGCATCCACAGCGTGACACCTAGCAGTACATTTAATGCACTTTGTCCTAACTACCAGAGTTAGGTATGATAGCACTGTTTGCTATCTAATCAGTAGATAATGACTTTTTTGCCACTGTGGTAACCCCTTAGCCTATAAAAGGAGGGCCATGACAACATAAGAAAGGATTCGCACCTTTGTACACTCATACGCACGTAGCTGCTCTGCCCGAGGCAACCTTGTCGGGCTACAGGGCCGCGCAACCACCTCGGTCCTCTCTTCAATCCACCAAAGCAGGAATAGCGTTTTACGCTTCACAGCGGCCCGAACCTGGGTAAAAACCACCAGCGTCAACTCTGCCGTGCTGTCCCATGGCCTCCGCTCTTTGTGCAACGTGATCACCCCCCTGCTGAACCACAAGGGGCCGATGGTCCCATAGGTGATCTTGTTCCACCGCGACATTGCCCATATCCATCTTTTCTTCACTGTTTCCTTCCGACCCCGTAACCTTCGTTTCGGTAGAACCGTAGCTCCGATCGTAAGATTCTTCATATGCATTCATGATAGAATTGTATGGAGAATTTCTTCATTGCCATGCCATGGTTGTTTATTGGATGCTTTTTCTTCTTTGGTTAGTACCGGGAGACGAGTTCGAGTCCGACGATCCTGTTGAGAACGTTTACGAGGAGCAAGGTTTCGATCCCATGAGGAAATTTCAGGCAAGATGATCATTCCTTGCTATCACTACTATCTTTGCTTTGCTAGTTGTCTCATTGCTATTGCTATGTCGCGCTACCTACTACTTGTCTGTTAGCCTCCCAAGTTGCCATGATAAGCCTCTAACACCACCTTCCTAGCAAACCGTTAATTGGCTATGTTAATGCTTTAGTCAACCCCTCTTATAGCGTTGCTAGTTGTAGGTGCAGTGCAGGTTGTTCCATGTTGGGACATGGATATCATGGGATACCACAATATCTCTTATTTAATTAATGCATCTATATACTTGGTTGTGGTTGGAAGGCTCGGCCTTTTGCCCAGTGTTTTGTTCCACTCATGCCACCTTAGTTTCCGTCATCCCGGTGTTATGTTCCTTGATTTGCGTTCCTCACATGGTTGGGGTTTATGGGCACGCCCCGTCTTGTTGCATTTATCTTGAGGCTCTCCTAGCAGCCTCTTCACGACCTTGTTTATGTCATCAGCTGGCAATTCGGCTTGGCTGAAGCGTTGCATGGCAGCTAAGCTGCCGGTATAATTGCACATTAAGTCGCCCCTTCGACTTAATGGCTGGACTCTCCAGCTGATCCAACACTGGGTCAGATCGATCCAAGTAAGGTCATTTGCTGACAAGGCCCTCAATTTGGAGTATACATGGGCGAATTGTTGTCATTATTCATTGGAAGGACAACCAGGAAAGGCGATGGTTGCATTGAGCTGCTCCAATCTATAACCCTGCAATGGGTTTTCGCCGGCAGGAGCAGTATTCTTGCAATAGAACCAAGTTCTGTTCCATCCTTTCGGATGACTCGCCAGTTTGGCTTCTGGAAAGGGGCGGTTCTTCCACCTCTGAACGGAAACCCCACCAAGCTCTATGATGGGACCGTCTGCAAACTCGGTCTGGTGGTTGATATAGAAAAATTCCCTGAAGACAGGAACGGTTGGCTCCGTCTAAAGATAAACCTCGCAAAAGAGATGGAATTGGCAAAGATTCGTCATAGAATTGGGGCCAATATCCTAAGGATTCAGGTTGAAGAAGTTGAGGAAATCCCGGAAGAATCTTGACCCGGGTGGTGAGAAGCCCCTATGAAGGTGATCTATGAATACGATGACTTCTCCTTCATCGGGCTGGGGGGTGCTCTCTTCATCAGGCGCCCGCCAACCGACTATTTCCTGAGCCGGTAGAAGGCCCTACCCCACGAGGTCATCAAGCACAAGGGTGGAGACTTGAGATCAGACCCATTTGCAGGCCATATTGGTCTTAGCCTTGTCAGTCTTGGCCATGACGAGTTGCTCAAAGGTTTAAAACTGCGAGCAAAATATGAATGGTGGGTCATTTTTTATGAGCGATAAGTCGCCAGTTTGTTTATGTGATGAGCCGGCAAAATGATGAGATTACTATGAATCTGGGGCGTGTCAACATGTTTGTTCCATTACTAAAACGAGTCGCCGAGTTACTCAAAATATTGAGCCGGCCGGACAAGGGAAAACTATGACTATCAAGTTAGACAAGTTACAATATGCAATGATGAGCCGACAAAGCATAAGGTGACTCATCCTATTTGGAGATTTTGTGATTTTTTGCTAAGTGTTGGAAGAAACAAGTTTTTTGGTGAAACTGCCACAACTACGGATCAACGAAATGGTTCAAAAAGAAAATATTTGCTAAACCTAAGGTGTATAATGGAAGCATCGGCTGGTCTATTGACAGGATCTAACAAAGATATGGGTTCCCTAGATGCGAAAATGGCGCTGCTGTCACTAATGGAGTATTTCTATGGAGAGTTCATTTGAATCTAGATCCAAATAGCAGGAAATGGTGGTATGAACTGATGAACACCGATGAACATCAATGAACACCGACGAACTAAACAAGAAGGTGGACTACTGCAGATCTAAAGGGAAAGGTCTAAACATACCTGGATGCGGCGGTGGCTGCACGTAGCATTCTTGAGGACTACGGTGGCTACGGCGTTGAGGTCACAAGTCGAGGCGGCCGAAGGACAGCGCGGCGTTGCTCCGGTTGCAAGAGAGCTCTTGAGAGAGGAAGAAGAAGAGCAGGGGGACGAAGTGGTAAAAGTGAAAACTGAACCCCTAGGGGTTTACTTATAAAGTAAAGAGAAGGGGAAAAGGTAGGTGCAAATATAGAGGAGGCACAATAACTTTTTGGAGGAGGGACGCCTCAATTTTCAGGCCTGACAGATATATACAAAAGATCCGTTGTGATGTCACACTTGGGTTCCGGAAATTCAGGAAGATGACGTCACATTTTTAAAGAGGTAGAAATTGTTAAGTGTGGAAGTATCATAAATCGGAACATATGACCCGGCCACGATACAGATTCAAAAAAGAAAGATGACCCGGAATTATTATCAGTGTGAAGATTAACATGGATGAATACAAGTCAATCTGGGGGCTAATGTTGGGGATATAACTGCACGGTATGACCCACCAGTTTAGGGCTGTGTTATCCTGTGGCGGCCCAAAGAGTAAGATTTGAAAAGCTATGGTGATCAAGACCTTAAGGCCCATGGGACGAGTCATAGAGTGGGCCAACTCATGGCCGAGCACCTAAGGTGGCGGCTTACCGAAGGACGCCGTAATGCCCTTACTTGGGAAGTAAGGCAAGTAGAAAACTGATTAGGACACGGGTCGTAGTACGACCCGGACTCTGTTGTAAGCCCAGGGCCTCGACCTGTATATAAAGGAGAGCCCCTCAGGTTGAAAGACTTAAGTTACAATTGCTCGAGTACTAGGTTAGCCAAGTTGCACCCTTGTAATCGAGATCATCATCATCATCAATATCAATCAAGTAGGAAGTAGGCTATTAGCTCCATCAAGAGGGGCCGAACCTGAGTAAACCCTTGTCTATCGATTCCAATCAACCCCGTTCAAGCTACTACCTGACACGAATGGCCTCATGACTAAGTCCTTTCATGATGAAATCTGCTGTCACAAAACCACGACAAGAAGAGACTACTGATCATACGAAAACGAAACATACATACGACCACGATCCTTGTCATACTCCCACTGGAGCTCTGTACCATCACCTGTGTCTGTATCGGTACTTGCAATTGTTGTTGTAGTAAACTGAACCCAAGTGTGACATCACAACAGATCTTTTGTATATATCTGTCAGGCCCAAAAATTGAGGTGTCCCTCCTCCAAAAAGTTATTGTGCCTCCTCTATATTTGCACCTACCTTTTCTCCCTTCTCTTTACTTTATAAATAAACCCCTAGGGGTTCAGTTTTCACTTTTACCGCTTCCTCCCCCTGCTCTTCTTCTTCCTCTCGCTAGAGCTCTCTTGCAACCGGAGCAACACCGCGCTGTCCTTCGGACGCCTCGACTTGCGACCTCAACACCGTCTCGGTCGCCGCCGTAGTCCTCAAGAATGCTACGACCAGCCACCGCCGCATCCAGGTATGTTTAGACCTTTCCCTTTAGATCTGCAGTAGTCCACCTTCTCATTTAGTTCATCGGCGTTCGTTGATGTTCATTGGTGTTCATCAGTTCATACCACCATTTCCTGCTATTTAGATCTAGATTCAAACGAACTCTCCGTAGAAATACTCCATTAGTGACAGCAGCTCCATTTTCGCATCTGGGGAACCCATATCTTTGTTAGATCCTATCAATAGACCAGCCGATGCTTCCATTGTACACCATAGGTTTAGCAAATATTTTCTTTTGGAACCATTTTGTAGATACGTAGTTGTAGCAGCTTCACCAAAAAACTTGTTTCTTCCAACACTTAGCAGAAAATCACAAAATCTCCAAATAGGATGAGTCGCCTTATGCTTTGCCGGCTCATCATTGCATGTTGTAACTTGTCTAACTTGATAGTCATAGTTGTCCCTTGTCCGGCCGGCTCAATATTTTGAGTAACTCGGCGACTCGTTTTAATAATGGAACAAACATGTTGACACGCCCCAAGTTCAAAGTAATCTCATTATTTTGCCGGCTCATCACATAAACAAATTGGCGACTTATCGCTCATTAAAATGACCCACCATTCATATTTTGCTCGCAGTTTTAAACCTTTGAGCAACTCGTCATGGCCAAGACTGACAAGGCTAAGACCTATAAGGCCTGCAAGTAGGTCCGATGTCAAGTCTCCACCCTTGTGCTTGATGACCTCGTGGGGCAGGGCCTTCTGCCGGCTCAGGAAATAGTCGGTTGGCGGGCACTTGATGAAGAGAGCACCCCCCCAGCCCGACGAAGGAGAGGTCATTGTATTCACGGATCACCTTCATAGGGGCTTCTCACCACCCGGGTCAAGATTCTTCTAGGATTTCCTCAACTTATTCAACCTCAATCCTCAGGATATTGGCCCCAATTCTATGATGAATCTTTGCCAATTCCATCTCTTTTGCGTGGTTTATCTTCAGATGGAGCCAACCGTTCCTGTCTTCAGGGAATTTTTCTATATCAACCACCAGACCGAGTTTGTAGACGGTCCCATCGTAGAGCTTGCTGGGGTTTCCGTTTAGAGGTGGAAGAACTACCCCTTTCCAGAAGACAAATTGGCGAGTTATTCGAAAGGATGGAACAAAACTTGGTTCTATTGGAAGAATACTGCTCCTGCCGGCGAAAACCCATTGCATGGTTACAGATTGGAGCAGCTCAATGCAACCATCGCTTTTCCTAGTTGTCCTTCCAATGAATAATGACAACAAGTCGCCCATGTATACCCCAAATTGAGGGCCTTGTCAGCAAATGGCCTTACTGGGATTGATCTGACCCAGTGTTGGATCAGCTGGAGAGTCTAGCTATTAAGTCGAAGGGGCAAATTAATGTGCAATTATACCGGCAGCTTAGCTGACGTGCAACGCTTCAGCCAAACCGAATTGCCAGCCGATGACATAAACAAGGTCATGAAGAGGCTGCTAGTAGAGCCTCAAGATAAATGCAGCAAGACGGGGCTTGCACCCTTCTGTATAACAAACCCAGTGCCTCCAATTAGTATCCTTGCACTTCATCTTACTCATTATGTATTTTGACTTTGTTCATCTTAATCTTGACTTTCGACTCATTATATACGCAGGCAAACGAGAAGTTCTGGAAGAGGAAACCTCAAAAATATGCCCCCACCCCAGTTCCTCAAGAAACTGAGCTGGTCACAGCAGATAAGCCGGCCGCTGAGAATGAGTCGAAGGTAGAACTTGACTCGCTTGGTCTTCTTTTTCTTCAATTAGCTGACACTCATTCTTCCTGGGATAACACCAAAACAAGTCGAGCCGGCAACGTCGAGGTAATTTCAATCTCATCCAACTCGGAAAACTTATCTCCAAAGAAAATAAGATGATCCGTCAGGAAAGTAAAATTTTCACATCCAGACGCTCATTTGGATCCAAAATTTCTTTTGAAGAAATTGCAGCATGTCAGTACGTCAAAACGCAAGACCCGGAGCAGCTCTGGAGAGCTGACTGTCAGCTTATCTAATGAGCCAGTCGCCCGTAAGCGACAAAACGAGGTGCCTCACAGCCCAACTCCATCTCTTCCATGAGCCGGACTCTTTAGACAACCCCTTTAACCCCTCTGATTCAAATTATTAGGAGTCGCCACCATCTTCTAGAGACTCAACTACTTCAAAGCTCTCGCCCTTGATCATTAAGCAAGGGTAAGTGTTTTAGTAATTCATACTCCATCATAGTCATTGATCTGTTCATTTGAACACGCTAATATGACTTCAGGGCCAAAGTGAAGAAAACAAAAATTGGCGAGTCGTCTTCAGCTCCAGAAATCCATGAGTTGGAAGACCCACTCTTGGTAACCCCTGAGGTCCACACTGAAATGATGGAAGGAAACCCTAATCAAAGGGTTGAGCCACCTCAGCAGGATGAGCTGGCTGGTGTCGAGGAAACCGCAATAGTGGAGCCAGTCAACGTGGTCACACAAGGCGGCCCAGATAACACAACCCATAATATTGACCTGCCAAGTCCAGCCCGGGTCTCCAATCCTGTGAAGGAGGCTGAAGATGTTGTTCCATTGCCCACAATAGCCGATGATCAAGTCAACATTTCTAGAGAAGCCTTTAAAGCTCCAGAGGCGTCAAATATATTAGCCAAAATCATGAGCAAGGAGGCAAGGACGAGCCAGTCGCGTCTGAGAACGGGAAAACAAAACTGGAATTGCCCAACATTAAAGATCTCAGCGCGGATGAACTTCATCAAGGATACTTAACCCAGCTTTCTTATGAAAAACTTCCTCTTTCCAATACTGTATATGCTTACGTAGCCCCCAAGTCTTAGACATAGGAAAGCATGAGTACGTGTGAGACTTGCACATGAAGTTTGACAAGCACACTATATCCTCCAAGGGTCAGTTTGTTATGACAATAACAAGCCGGTTCTTCAAAAAAAATTCTCATCCTTGTAACTGAGAAAAGTAGCCTGGAGCCCGGAAGGGCCGGCTCATTTTCAGAAAAGAGCCGAGTCTTCTAAATGTTGATCTTATCCAATGAACAAAAAGAAAATAACCGTGTAGCCCCCAAGGGCCGGCTCATCTTCATAAGATAGCCGGGTCTTTCCTCTATAGATAAATAAAAAATCACTTGCATTAGCCCCAAAGTGCCATAATAGTTGCTTGCAACTATTTGGGACTTGAACGTTAGAATTTTCGCCTCTTGTAGCCCCCAAGGGCCAAGTCGTGCGGCTTTGGCAGCTTGGGACTCCGTAGTATTTGTATTTGATTTTGATGGTTATGACAGGATATGCTCAAAGAAGCGGAATCAAAGGCTGCCGGCTTACAAGAGCGGCTGAAAACAGAAAAAAGTTTGCGTGAGAAGGCAGAGTTGTCGGCCGCTTCATTGCAACAACCGGTGTTGATTGCCTCTGAAAACTTAAGCTCCTTGAAGGTCTCACATGAGGAGGAAGAAGCAACATTGTTGAAACGTGCTGAGGAGGCGGAGGGCCGGCTTGAGCCAGTCACTGAGGAGCTGAACACGTTAAAACGTCATATTACCCACATGACAACATCTATCTTTGGTAAGCAGCTCTTTAAATATTTGCTGATAACTCACCTGACGACTCCCGTGTTAAAGTTGAATTGCTAGGTCAATGTTTGTAACCTTTAAATGTCTAAATTTTGCAGGCAAAAGAAGTGGGAATGCCATCCAGGTGCCTTTGGTGAAGTTAAAAGCCGTATACACCTTCCTGGAGCAATTGTATGCAGGGAGCCTGTTTACAATTATGGCTGTGAAGGGTGGGAAAGAGCCGCCACAATTTATAAAGGATGTGCTGAAACAATTCTCTACCATCCCCAAGCAAATTGAAGAGTGGAAAAGACCAGCCGCCTGAGCTGGCGCAATGATGTCGCTTAGTCGTGCCAAGGCTTACTTGCCCGAGATGGAGTCGGCTGAAATGTCTGGCAGGTTTCCTGAATTTAACATTGATGGTAGTCAATTTTTTGCAGCAGACTATGCCCGTTGCGTAAAGGAAACTCGCGTCCTGGAGAGTCAACTAGTTGGAGATATTGACCTGAGCAAGTATCAGCCTGCTTATGACGAGGAGAATGCATGGGTTAACCCGCCGGCCTTTGAGCCTTTTGACTTAACTCATGTATGGCGTAAGCATATCTTTGCTCATGATGTTGACTCGTCAATTATCATACAAGACGACGCCATCTTCCAAGCATTAACAACTATCTACTGGGATCTGAACAACCTTCAGATCGGAGGAGAAGAAGAGCCGACACGGGATAACCCAGAAGCATCGAATGCTGGAGATCACCAAGAAGGTGTCAACCTGGAAAGCGACAACCCGGAGGGCATAGGGTCCGACTTACAGGAGTAGATGACTCCTAAAAACATGATGATATTCTGAGCCCAGCTATGGCTCTGTAATAGGGTAGTGAAAACATCTATCTCATTTGTGGTGCCATCGCGCATCTTAATACTCGAAGCATATTTTGCATTAGTATGTTGAACTGGTGTGGTGTTTTATTGACCCGCCCAGTTAGCCTTATAGTGATCTACTGCTTGAAGTAACCATCTGGCGAGTTATATTTTGGTGAGCCGCTAATAACTATTCATTGTCGGTTGTCTTAACCACTAATAATCAACTGTGTGTATATCACAACAATACATCAATATTTCCTGACAAGAATAACCCGGTGTAACAATGACCCAGTGACTCATGGTCGATATCCATCTCTCTTTGATAAGAAAATAACTCGGTGTAGTAATGACCCGACGACTCATGGTCGATATCTTGCTTGATCAAGGAATAAAATAATCCTATAAACCATAATAAAATTCAAAAGTATATAGAAATTAATTTTAAGCCGGCTTTCGAGGCATGACAAAAAGACCGGCTTTCGAGGCACGAGTCTTGCTTCAATGAAGCTGGCGTGATAGCCCATGGTTTATCCTAGCTTTCTGTAAGCCGGCTCTCACATGACATAAGCCGGCGTTTTAACCTTGACAAGTTTAGGGTCATAATAGATTGACTGTTAAGAGTACTCTGGGTCATCTTGGTGGAGTAGCATCAAGCAAATAGGCAGGTTTAACAAAGATATATGATGGCATATGCCGGGTCAAGAGGGATGTTAATAGCAAAACTCGATGAGTTGGAAGCCCCCAAGTGACCTATGACCAGAAAAGTAAAGACGCATTCACAGTATATGAGATGAAACGACAAAGGCCCCGAATTTCAGGGATGCCGGCTTTATTTATAATGATCATAAAGATATATACAAAGGTATGTAAAAAAAGTTGGAGCTAGTGGCTCTACGTATAATAGGGTCGGATGAGCAATGTTCCAAGGCCTGTTGGTCTCCTCCTCCAATGTACGTGACTTATCGCGTTCACGTATATTAACTAGGTAATATGAACCATTGTTAAGATTCTTGCTGATAACAAACGACCCTTCCCTAGGAGGTGAGAGCTTATGCATACCGGCTTGTTCTTCAATCAACCGGAGCACTAAGTCGCCCTCCTGGAAAGTACAGCTCCAAACTCTACGGCTATGATAGCGACGTAGGTCTTGTTGATATATAGCAGATCATGCTGTAGCAAAGTCATGTTTCTCCTCTAGGGCATCAAGAGAGTCTTGTCGAGCTTGCTCATTATCTGATTCAACATAAGCTGCCACTCTTGGGGACTCATGACGAATATCACTTGGCAATACGGCTTCTGCACCATAAACCATGAAGAAACGTGTATAGCCTATTGATCTGTTGGGAGTGGTCCCTATGCTCCAAAGGACTGAGGGGAGCTCCTCAACCCATCAACCCAGTGTGCGCTCAAGGGGAACCATGAGTCTTGGCTTGATGCCTCATAAAATTTCCTGGTTAGCGCGTTCTGCTTGACCATTGGACTGAGGATGAGCCACTGATGCTACATCAAGCCGAATATGTTCTCGTTGACAAAATTGCTTCATAGCTCCTTTGGACAAGTTAGTTCCATTATCAGTGATGATGCTA
Organism: Thinopyrum elongatum; assembly: GCA_011799875.1. NCBI lineage: Eukaryota > Viridiplantae > Streptophyta > Magnoliopsida > Poales > Poaceae > Thinopyrum > Thinopyrum elongatum. The sequence goes on along the minus strand of CM022299.1, from coordinate 243,120,608 downwards.
TATGGATAACCAAAGCGAAAGATCAACTTTTTTAGGAACTGGACTACTGTGGCTGCATCACAATTGCTTATAGGTTCTACTTCAACCCACTTGGTAAATTTATCAACAACCAAAAGGTGGGTCTTCTTGTCCTTGGATCTCTTGAACAGTCCAACCATATCTAGCCCCCAGACAGCAAATGGCCAGGTGATTGGAATCATCTGAATTTCTTGAGACAGAACATGAGCTTAACTTGCAAACTTTTGGCATCCATCACATTTGCGCACAATATCCTCAGCGCCTGCATGAGCCGTGAGCCAGTAAAAACCATGTTGAAACGACTTCGCCACCAGGGATCTTGAGCCAGCATGATGTCCACAATCGCCAGAGTGAACCTCATTGAGGATGTCTCATCCTTCATCAGGGGAAACACATCATGGGAAAACACCAGTAATGCTTCATCTATGCAACTCACCATTGACAAATAGTCATGGACTTGGAGCGCCGAACAATCTGACGAGCAATGAGTTCATCCTTAGTTAGCTTGCCTCAAGTCAGATAAGCCAGATAAGGGACCGTCCAATCTGGAATAGCGCAAAGAGCCGCCACCAACTGTGCCTCCGGGTCAGGTATAGCAAGATCTTCCCCAGAAGGCAATTTAACAGAAGGATTATGGAGAACATCAAGAAACACATTGGGAGGGACCGGCTTATGCTGAGAGCCGAGTCATGAAAGGGCATCAGCCGCCTCGTTGAGCCGCCGATCTATATGGGCCACTTGATATCCTTTATCCTACGATATTAGTCTCCGCTTGCCGATAAGCCGCCATGAGGGCGTCCTTGGAATCCCACTTTCCATAAACTTGCTGAGCAACCAAATTAGAGTCACTAAGGCACTTGACTCGGCTAAGATTCATCTCCTTAGCCATACGAAGACCATGAAGGAGGGCCTCATATTCACCTGCATTGTTAGTATAAGAAAACATAATCCTTAGAACATAACAAAAGTTGTCACCTCAAGGGGAAGATAAGATTACTCTAGCCCCCGAGCCCTCCAATTGCTTGGAACCATCAAAATAAATTGTCTAATAAGTGTTGTCTGGATTTTCCTCAGGAACTTGAAGTTCAGTCCAATCGTTGATGAAATCCACCAATGCTTGAGACTTGATAGCTGTCCGGGGCACATATTTCAGATGATGCGGCCCAAGCTCAATTGCCCACTTAGCAACTCGACATGTGGCTTCCCTGTTCTGGATGATATCTCCCAAAGGTGCAGAGCTGACCACAGTGATGGGGCGTTCCTAGAAATAATGTTTTAACTTGCGACTAGCCATGAAGACTCAAAATACTAGTTTTTGCCAATGCAGATACCTCTGCTTGGACTCCGTCAAGACTTCACTGATATAATAAACTGGCCTCTGGACTAGATATTCTTTGCCAGCCTCTTTGCGCTCCACGACAAGTACAACACTGACTGCTTTATTATTAGCAGCAATGTACAGGAGCATAGGCTCTTTGTCAATATGAGCAACAAGAACGGGCAGCTCAGCTAACTGCTTCTTAAGAGCTTCAAAAGCTTTATCTACAGTGTCTCTCTAGACGAAGTGGTCAGTCTTTTCAGCATCTGATATAAAGGAATCGCCTTCTCACTGAGGCAGCTGATGAACCGGGTCAAAGCGGTAATGCGACCCGCCATACGCTGGACATCATTGATGTTGGCCGGCATAGCAAGAGAGGTTACCCCCTTGATTTTCTCCGGATTAGCTTCAATACCTCGCTTAGACACCAGAAAACCTAGCAATTTGCCTGCAGGAACGCCGAAAACACACTTGGTCGGGTTGAGCATCATCTTATAAAACGGAAGATTATCAAAGGTTTCCTTGAGGTCATCCAGCAGTGTTTCCTTCTTCTCGGACTTGACCACGATATCATCAACATAAGCATGAACATTGCACCCTATTTGATTATGAAAACAATTCTGTACGGAGCGCTAATAAGTCACTCCTACGCTCATAAGCCCAAAAGGTATAGAGACATAGCAGAAAGCTCCAAAGGGTGTGATAAATGTTGTCCTCTCCTGATCCTCAACAACCATCTTTATCTGATGATAGCCGGAGTAAGCATCCAGGAAACATAAGCTCTCACACCCAACAGTGGAATCGATGATCTAATCAATGTGAGGGAGGGAAATGGGTCTTTGGGACAAGCCTTGTTAAGATATGTGTAATCTACACACATAGGCCAAGTGCCGTTTTTCTTCAAAACAAGTACTGGACTGGCCAGCCACTAAGGATGAAATACTTCCACGATGAACCCGGCAACTAGGAGCCGGGCCACTTCTTCCCCAATAGACTTACGTCTCTCCTCGTTAAAACCTTGGAGGTATTGTTGGACTAGTTTCATCTTAGGATCAACATTGAGGTGGTGCTTAGCGAATTCTCTCGGTACACCAGGCATGTCAGAAGGTTTCCATGCAAAGATGTCCTGATTCTCACGGATGAACTTGATGAGCGCGCTTTCCTATTTGGGATCCATCCCAGCCCCAACAGTGAACTGTTGGGATGAGTCTCCAGGGGTGAAGTCAACCTGTTTCGTGTCCTCAGCCGACTTAAACATGAGCAGGTGATCATATATACATCTCCAATGTATCTATAATTTTTTATTGTTCCATGCTATTATATTATCTGTTTTGAATGTTTTATATGCATTATTATGCTATTTTATATTATTTTTGGGACAAACTTATTAACCTAGAGCCCGGTGCTAGTTTCTGTTTTTTCCTTGTTTTTGAGTTTTACAGAAAAGGAATATCAAACGGAGTCCAAACGGAATAAAACTTTCATGATGATTTTTCTTGGACCAAAAGACATCCACGGAACTTGAAGGCCAAGTCAGAAGAGTCCCGAGGGCTCCGCAAGCCCTCAGGGCGCACCCTAGGGGGGCACCCCCTGGCTTGTGCCCCCCCGGGAGTCCACCGACCTCTCTCTCAGCTCTATAAATCCTCAAATATTCCCAAACGACCAGAAGCGTCCACCAAAATACTTTTCCGCCACCGTAACCTTCTGTACCCGTGAGATTCCATCTTGGGGCCTTTTTCGGCATCCTGCCGGAGGGGGATTCAATCACGGAGGGCTTCCACATCAACTCTATTAGCCTTCCGATGAAGCGTGAGTAGTTTACCACAGACCTACGGGTCCATAGCTAGTAGCTAGATGGCTTCTTCTCTCTTTGATTCTCAATACCATGTTCTCCTCGTTGTTCTTGGAGATCTATCCGATGTAATATTCTTTTGTGGTGTGTTCGTGGAGATGCAATGAATTGTGGATTTATGATCAGTTTATCTATGAATATTATTTGAATCTTCTCTGAATTCTTATATGCATGATTTTGTATCTTTGTATTTCTCTTCGAATTATCGGTTTGGTTTGGCCAACTAGATTGGTTCTTCTTGCAATGGGAGAGGTGCTTAGTTTTGGGTTCAATCTTGCGGTGTCCTCACCCAGTGACAAAGTAGGGGTAGCGAGGCACGTATTGTATTGTTGCCATCAAGGGTAAAAAGATGGGGTTTTCATCATATTGCTTGAGTTTATCCCTCTACATCCTGTCATCTTACTTAAGGCGTTACTCCATTCTTATGAACTTAATACTCTAGATGCATGCTGGATAGCGGTCGATGTGTGGAGTAATAGTAGTAGATGCAGAATTGTTTTGGTCTACTTGACACGGACATGATGCCTATATGCATAATCATTGCCTTGGATATCATCATAACTTTGCGCTTTTCTATCAATTGCTCGACAATAATTTGTTCACCCACCGTATTATTTGCCTTCAAGAGAGAAGCCTCTAGTGAAACCTATGGCCCCCGGGTCTATTTTCCATCATATATTTTCAAATCTATAAACCAAAAAACCCAAAAATACCTCACTACAATTTATTTACTTTTACTTTGTTTTACGTTTTAGTAATCTTTTATATCTATCTCTATCAGATCTCACCTTTGCAAGTGACCGTGAAGGGATTGACAACCCTTTTATCGCGTTGGGTGCAAGTGTTTGATTATTTGTGCAGGTGCATAGATTGGAGACTTGCTTGTATCTCTTGCTGGATTGATACCTTGGTTCTTAACTGAAGGAAATACTTATCTCTACTTTTCTGCATCACCCTTTCCTCTTCAAGGGAAAAACCAACGCAAGCTCAAGAAGTAGCAGGAAGAATTTCTGGCGCCGTTGCCGGGGAGATCTACATCAAGCCTACCAAGTACCCACCAGAAACTCTCATCTCTTGCATTACATTATTTGCCATTTGCCTCTCGTTTTCCTCTCTCCCACTTCTAAAATGATTTCAGAAAAATACAAAAAGATTTTCCTTTTTATTCGCCCTTCTTCCGTTCGTCTTTTCGTTTGCTTTTTGGTTGCTCGTGCGTTAGATTGCTTGCTTTGTCACGATGTCTCAAGAAAATACTAAGTTGTGTGACTTTTCCAATACTAATAATAATTATTTTATTAGTACTCCGATTGCTCCCGCCACTAGTGCGGAATCTTATGAAATTAATGCCGCTTTGCTGAATCTTGTTATGAAAGATCAATTTTCTGGCCTTCCTAGTGAAGATGCCGCATCCCATCTAAATACTTTTGTTGAATTGTGTGATATTCAAAAGAAGAAAGATGTGGATAATGATATTGTTAAATTGAAGCTATTTCCGTTCTCACTACGAGATCGTGCTAAAACTTGGTTTTCATCTTTGCCTACAAATAGTATTGATTCATGGAATAAGTGTAAAGATGCTTTTATTTCTAAGTATTTTCCTCCCGCTAAGATCATCTCCCTTAGGAACGATATAATGAATTTTAAGCAACTTGATCATGAACATGTTGCACAATCTTGGGAGAGGATCAAATTGATGATAAGAAATTGCCCTACTCATGGTTTAAGTTTCTGGATGATCATACAAATTTTTTATGCCGGATTAAATTTTGCATCTAGAAATCTTTTAGATTCGGCCGCGGGAGGTACTTTTATGGAAATCACATTAGGAGAAGCTACTAAACTCCTAGACAATATTATGGTAAATTACTCTCAATGGCATACTGAAAGATCTTCTACTAGTAAAAAAGTGCATGCGATTGAAGAAATTAATACTTTGAGTGGAAAGATGGATGAACTTATGAAATTGTATGCTAGTAAGAGCGCTCCTGTTGATCCTAATGATATGCTTTTGTCTACTTTGATTGAGAACAATAATGAATCTATGGATGTGAATTATGTTGGCAGGAACAATTTTGGTAATAACGCGTATAGAGGTAATTTCAACCCTAGGCCGTTTCCTAGTAATTCCTCTAATAATTATGGTAATTACTACAACAATTCTTATGGAAATTATAATAAGATGCCCTCTGTTCTTGAGGACAATATTAAAGAATTTATTAATTCCCAAAAAGTTTTCAATGCCATGGTTGAAGAAAAATTGCTCAAGATTGATGATTTGGCTAGGAACGTTGATAGAATTTCTCTTGAGATTGATTCTTTGAAAATTAGATCTATGCCACCCAAGCATGATATTAATGAATCTCTTAAAGCTATTAAAATTTCTATTGATGAGTGCAAAGAAAGAACCGCTAGGATGCGTGCTAAGCGAGATTGGTTTGTTAAAGCGTGTTCTTCGATTTCTTGTGATAATAATGATGAAGATCTTAAAGTGATTGGTATGACTCCTATTGAATCTTTGTTTTCTAATATAAATCTTGATAAAGATGGGACTGGAGATGAGTCAACTTTAGCTATAAGGCGTCCCAATGATTCGGAGTTTTTAGATCTTAATGCAAAAATTGATAAAAGTGGGATTGGAGAGGTCAAAACTTTAAGTAGCGACGAACCCACTCTTTTGGATTTAAAGGATTTTAATTATGATAATTGTTCTTTGATAGATTGTATTTCCTTATTGCAATCCATGTGGAATTCTCCTGATGCTTATAATCAAAATAAAGCTTTTACTAAACATATCGTTGATGCTATGATGAAATCTTTTGAAGAAAAACTTGAGTTGGAAGTTTCTATCCCTAGAAAGCTTTATGATGAGTGGGAACCCACTATTAAGATTACAATTAAAGATTATGAGTGCCATGCTTTGTGTGATTTGGGTGCTAGCGTTTCCACGATTTCAAAAACTTTATGTGATGTGCTAGGTTTTCGTGAATTTGATGATTGTTCTTTAAATTTGCATCTCGCAGATTCCACTATTAAGAAACCCATGGGAAGATTTAATGATGTTCTTATTGTTGCAAATAGGAATTATGTGCCCGTAGATTTCATTGTGCTTGATATAGATTGCAATCCTACATGTCCTATAATTCTTGGTAGACCTTTCCTTAGAATTTTGGTGCAATTATTGATATGAAAGAAGGAAACATTAGATTTCAATTTCCGTTAAGGAAGGGCATGGAACACTTTAAAAGTTGGAATATAGTAGATATTACACCAATATAAATAAATAATGAGTTCAAAACAGTACCAAAAAGTGGTGATTTATTTTCTTATACTAACGGATCTCATGAGTTTTCTGTTGAGTTTTGTGTTGTGAAGTTTTCATGTTTTGGGTAAATATTTGATGGACTATGGAATAAGGAGTGGAAAGATCCTAAGCTTGGGGATGCCCAAGGAACCCCAAGGTAATATTCAAGGACAACCAAGAGCCTAAGCTTGGGGATGCCCCGGAAGGCATCCCCTCTTTCGTCTTCAATCCATCGGTAAATTTACTTGAGGCTATATTTTTATTCACCACATGATATGTGTTTTTCTTGGAGCGTCTTGTATGATATGAGTCTTCGCTTTTTAGTTTTCCACAATCATCCTTGCTGTACACACATTTTGAGAGGGACACGCATGAATCGTGAATTTATTAGAATACTCTATGTGCTTCACTTATATCTTTTGAGCTAGGAAATTTTGCTCTAGTGCTTCACTTATATCTTTTTAGAGCACGGCGGTGGCTTTATTTTATAGAAATTGTTGAACTCTCTTGATTCACTTATATTATTTTGAGAGTCTCTCTAAACAGCATGGTAATTTGCATAGGTTATGAATTTAGTCATAATATGATGGGCATCCAAAGGGGATATAATAAAAACTTTCATATAAAGAGCATTGAATACTATGAGAAGTTTGATTCCTTATGATTGTTTTGAGATATAAAGATGGTGATATTAGAGTCTTGCTAGTGAGTAATTGTGGATTGGTAGAAATACTTGTATTAAAGTTTGTGATTCCTGTAGCATGCACGTATGGTGAACCGTTAGGTGATGAAGTCGGAGCATGATTTATTTATTGATTGTCTTCCTTATGAGTGGCGGTCGGGGACGAGCGATGGTCTTTTCCTACCAATATATCCCCCTACGAGCATGTGTGTAGTACTTTGTTTGGATAGCTAATAGACTTTTGCAATAAGTATGTGAGTTCTTTATGACTAATGTTGAGTCCATGGATTATACGCACTGTCACCCTTCCACCATTGCTAGCCTCTCTAGTACCGCGCAACTTTCGCCGGTGGACTACACCCACCATATACCCTTCCTCAAAACAGCCACCATACCTACCTATTATGGCATTTCCATAGCCATTCCGAGATATATTGCCATGCAACTTCCCCCATTCCGTTTATTATGACATGCACCATCATTGTCATATTGCTTTGCATGATCGTAAGATAGCTAGCATGATGTTTTCATGGCTTGTCTGTTTTTTGATGTCATTGCTATGCTAGATCGTTGCACATCCCGGTACACCACCAGAGGCATTCATATAGAGTAATATTTTTTTCTAAGTCTTGAGTTGTAAGTAAATAAAAATGTGATGATCATCATTATTAGAGCATTGTCCCATGTGAGGAAAGGATGATGGAAGCTATGATTCCCTCACAAGTTGGGATGAGTCTCCGGACTTTACAAAAATAAAAGAGGCCAAAATAAGCCCAAATAAAAAAAAGAGAGAAAAGAAAAAAATGAGAGAAAAGAGAGAAGGGGCAATGCTACTATCCTTTTACCACACTTGTGCTACAAAGTAGCACCATGATCTTCATGATAGAGAGTCTCCTATGTTGTCACTTTCATATACTAGTGGGAATTTTTCATTATAGAACTTGGCTTGTATATTCCAATGATGGGCTTCCTCAAATTGCCCTAGGTCTTCGTGAGCAAGAGAGTTGGATGCACACCCACTTAGTTTCTTTTTGAGCTTTCATAAACTTATAGCTCTAGTGCATCTGTTGCATGGCAATCCCTACTCACTCACATTGATATCTATTGATGGGCATCTACATAGCCCGTTGATACGCCTAGTTGATGTGAGCCTATCTCCTTCTTTTTGTCTTCTCCACAACCACCATATTCTATTCCACCTATAGTGCTATATCCATGGCTCACGCTCATGTATTGCATGAAAATTGAAAAAGTTTGAGAACATCAAAAGTATGAAATAATTGCTTGGCTTGTCACCGGGGTTGTGCATGATTTAATACTTTGTGTGATGAAGATGGAGCATAGCCAGACTATATGATTTTGTAGGGATAACTTTCTTTGGCCATATTATTTTGAGAAGACATGATTGCTTTATTAGTATGCTTGAAGTATTATAGTTTTTATGTCAATATTAAACTTTTGTTTTGAATCTTATGGATGTGAATATTCATGCCACAATAAAGAAAATTACATGGATAAATATGCTAGGTAGCATTCCACATCAAAAATTCTATTTTTATCATTTACCTACTCGAGGACGAGGAGGAATTAAGCTTGGGGATGCTTGATACGTCTCCAACGTATCTATAATTTTTGATTGTTCCATGCTATTGTATTATCTATTTTGGATGTTTTATATGCATTATTATGCTATTTTATATTATTTTTGGGACTAACTTATTAGCCTAGCGCCCAGTGCCAGTTTCTGTTTTTTCCTTGTTTTGAGTTTTACAGAAAAGGAATATCAAAACGGAGTCCAAACGGAATAAAACTTTTGCGATGATTTTTCTTGGACAAGAAGACATCCACGGAACTTGAAGGCCAAGTCAGAAGAGTCCCGATGGCTCCACAAGCCCTCAGGGCGCGCCCTAGGGGGGCGCCCCTGGCTTGTGGGCCCCCCGGGAGTCCACCGACCTCCCTCTCAGCTCTATAAATCCTCAAATATTCCCAAACGACCAGAAGCATCCACCAAAATACTTTTCCGCCGCCATAACCTTCTGTACCCGTGAGATCTCATCTTGGGGCCTTTTCTGGCTTCCTGCCGGAGGGGGATTCAATCATGGAGTGCTTCTACATCAACTCTATTGCTCTTCCGATGAAGCGTGAGTAGTTTACCACAGACCTACGGGTCCATAGCTAGTAGCTAGATGGCTTCTTCTCTCTTTGATTCTCAATACCATGTTCTCCTCGTTGTTCTGGGAGATCTATCCGATGTAATATTCTTTTGCGGTGTGTTTGTCGAGATCCGATGAATTGTGGATTTATGATCAGTTTATCTATGAATATTATTTGAATCTTCTCTGAATTCTTATATGCATGATTTGATATCTTTGTATTTCTCTTCGAATTATCAGTTTGGTTTGGCCAACTAGATTGGTTCTTCCTGCAATGGGAGAGGTGCTAAGTTTTGGGTTCAATCTTGCGGTGACCTCACCCAGTGACAAAGTAGGGGTAGCGAGGCACGTATTGTATTGTTGCCATCAAAGGTAAAAAGATGTGGTTTTCATCATATTGCTTGAGTTTATCCCTCTACATCATGTCATCTTACGTAAGGCGTTACTCCATTCTTATGAACTTAATACTCTAGATGCATGCTGGATAGCGGTCGATGTGTGGAGTAATAGTAGTAGATGCAGAATCGTTTTGGTCTACTTGACACGGACGTGATGCCTATGTGCATAATCATTGCCTTGGATATCGTCATAACTTTGCGCTTTTCTATCAATTGCTCGACAGTAATTTGTTCACCCATCGTATTATTTTCCTTCAAGAGAGAAGCCTCTAGTGAAACCTATGGCCCCCGGGTCTATTTTCCATCATATATTTTCAGATATATAAACCAAAAAACCCAAAAATACCTTGCTGCAATTTATTTACTTTTACTTTGTTTTACGTTTTAGTAATCTTTAATATCTATCTCTATCAGATCTCACCTTTGCAAGTGACCATGAAGGGATTGATAACCCCTTTACCGTGTTGGGTGCAAGTGTTTGATTGTTTGTGCAGGTGCATAGATTGGAGACTTGCTTCTATCTCCTACTGGATTGATACCTTGGTTCTTAACTGAGGGAAAATACTTATCTCTACTTTGCTGCATCACCCTTTCCTCTTCAAGGAAAAAACCAATGCAAGCTCAAGGAGTAGCAATCATACTCTCTAGTGGGTTTCCTCGGGGGGGGGGGGGGTCATGTCAGCGGGGTCTGCTTCACATTTGGAATTACACAAAAAAGATTTTTCATCGGAAAGAGGTCTATGAAGACTTTTGGGAAAACATCGACGTTTGCTGGCTTATTTGGCAAAGAAAAATAGAGTACGTTATAAGAAATTAATCGGTCAGTTGAATATTCGGGAACGTTGGATGTGTAAAACTTCAACTCCTCCACTGCACAGGCTGACTCAGCATAATCTGTGTCCCCTTCTTCACACTCACGGGCAATTTTCCTGTTACCATCGACCGTGATAGTGCCCTTCGTCCCAGGCATTTGGAGCTTGAGGTACACATAACAGGGCCGAGCCATGAAGCGGGCATAAGTCGGCCATGTGAAGAGGGCATGATATGGGCTCTTAATCTTGACTACCTCGAATGTCAAAACCTCTGGTCTGTAATTATACTCATCCCCAAATGCAACTTCCAGCTTAATCCGCCCAATAGGATAAGCGAACTTTCCAGGAACGATCTCTGACAAATTCATGCGCCTGAAAGTATCATAATATAAAATGTTGATGCTACTTCCTCCATCCATGAGCACTTTAGTAAGCTTATAACCATCAAATTGAGGTGCCACCACCAGAGCAAGACAACCCAGATTCTCGAACCGGGGTGGGTGATCTTCTCTGCTCCAGACGACCGGTTCCTCTGACCAATTTAAGTACTGAGGGACCGCCGGCTCAACCATATTGACGACACATTCCAGCAGCTTGCGATCATGTTTACAGGTGCTAGTGGTGAACACATGATATTGACCACTGTTCAACTCCTTTGGGTTACTCTAGAAACCTGTCTGATTGCCCTGTTGGTGGTTAAATTGACCGAAATGCTGGTGTCCAGGCCCACCATTGCCAGATCCTTGATATCCAGACCCTGAGCCGCCCAGACCCTGAAAATCGAGGTTCTGGTAATTACAAAACAAGCCGGATCCTAGGAAACCTGAGCCGCCAGCCCCCGGTTGTCCAGGGTTTCCACCACCGCCACCTTGATGGTTCTGGTAGACTTGATTGCGGTACGCTTGCATGATATGACAGTTCTCCCAGGAGTGATTTGTCGGCTTTTCCTAAGTACTATGCTTGGGACACGGACCTTTGAGGGCTTCCTCAAAATTACGAGCTTTATTCGCATTGAATGGCCTCCCAGAGTTATTCCGTCTCTGGCCCTTGAAACTGGTGTTCGTATTGGCAACAAAATCTGAGCCACCCTCCGGGTGCTTGCGCTTGCCACCATTGCCCTGATTGCCATGGTTGCCGGTGTACCCGAAGTTGTTCTGCTGCTATCCCTTGCCACCACCATTTTTCTTGCCTTTGCCGGATTTTTCGTCATCTAACATTGGATCCTTGGTAGTATCTGACTCAGCATATCTGGTAAGGACATCCATGAGACCCCCCATGTCCTGAACCGTCCGCTTGAGGTGCCCAAGTTTCTGAACCAAAGGATCGAAATGGCAGTTTTTCTCAAAAATTAAGATGGCTTAGGCAGCTGATATACCATCAGAGGAGTGGATAATATCTGCGACCCAGCGGGACCAATGATGAGCCAACTTGCCCTCACGTTGGAGACAATACTATAAACCTACAATTGTCATCGGGCGCTTGCTGGTTCCTTGGAAGTACTTGATGAAGCGCTCCTTCAACTCTGACCAAGTGTTGATGGAATTTGGGGGCAAGTTCTTCAGCCAAGTACAAGCCGGTCCTTCCAGCATCATGGTTAAATACTTAGCACAAACCGCATCGCTAACATCCAGCATGTCCATGGCGATTTCGTTACTCTCAATCCAAGACACTGGTTCAAGGTCAGATGTGTAATTGGAAACCTTACGAGGGCCTTTGAAATCCTTAGGCATACGCTCATTGCGCAGAGTCGGCACCAGGCACAGAATCCCAATGGTTTTGCTACTCGATCCTACCCCTTCTGAGGCCAAAGGAGTTGAAATGGGCGATGGTTGAGCTACCTTGTTGGCTGCTTCTACTTCTCGCCGCGTGTGGGCCGTGTCGATGATCTCCTGAGCATCTAAACCTCCATGCCGAGGCGGGTCACACGGCTGCTAGCATCTCCATTGGGCACTGCTGGAGACTACTGGTGACTCAGCGTGGCAGCTCCTGCTGCGGCTTGGATGCGGGGTGGAGTGGAGTCGCTGCTGGCTATAGGAGTAGTTTGCTTGCTAGGCGACTACAGTCTTCAACATCTCTATGGCGTGCAAGGCTTCCCTCTCACCTGGGGTATTCCCTATGATCGGAAGTGCGGCGAGGTTGGTGGCTGCTGCCAACAAGTTATCAACGAGATTGGATAAGTGACCCGCCGGCAACATGAAATGGTCTGGAGTCGTATGGACATGCGACGGGTGTTGGGCCGGCTCGAGCTGACGCTGTTGAGTCGGCTGACGTGGCTGAGCCGGAGGTGGTCGCCTGTCTCCATCTTAAGGCATGATCCGATTCAATTGGGGTATAACCGCAGCCCCTGGGGTACTCGTCCCAGCCCCCGGTGCAGGTGTGTTGAATAGATCCCTAGGCTCGTAATCAATGGGCAATCGGCTCTTATGCCTCCTCTTGTGAACCATATCTGAAGCATTCTATCGGAGACCCTTGCACCAAGCTTCTGTCCTCAAGCCCTCTGTTTCTTATTGAATTTGGGCTCTCAACTATACCAGGTGAGCGTTCTCGGTGTTAAAATCTCCTGAGCCTTAGCAATCTGCTCGCGGATTTTAGATACCTCTGCATTGCGTTCCACCTGGTCTCCACCGTTAACGAAAACTCAAGGAGCATCGTCAATGAGGTGACTAGCCCTGAGAGAACTTGAGCCGGCATTTTGACTGGGCCAGACGTGCTCTGATCAGTTGTTGAAGCGCCGGTTCCTCCCATGGCTCCTGCTATAGTAGAGTTGAGGGCCGGCGCAGTGCCTGCCATGTAGATGGTGGTCCAACGGGGCGGCTCATGTTCGACCGGGGCCGGCTCATCATCAGAGCAGCCCTCAAGTCTACCGTTATACAGCAGGCAGATCGACTCAGTGTCCCCGACCGATGACGCGCCGTCGGATTATACAAGGGTGTCCCTACTAGACGCGGAGTTATCCGCGAGATTGACCCCCTAAGTGAAACCAACGAAAACATGGTTCCTGCCGGCTTGAGACCGGGCGGGTTGCGTGCGCCGAGCCGGCTCGACGATGTCGGTGCAGGTGTCCAACTCGGATCCTGATTCACCGATTTTTTTCGATGAAGACATGGATCTTGCCAAAGGGGACCTGGTACCCGTACTCGATTTAGTCGGCCTCGGGGCCCCAACATGAATCATCGATGTAGAGCTTGCCATAGTGACTCTTGGTCATGCGACTGATTGCATATCCCTCGATCCCTGGGAGAGCTGCCTTCAAGAACTCAACACCACCGAGCGATAGCCCCACGGTGGGCGCCAACTGTTGTGGTTTTGTCACGGCAGATGTCCTCGTGAAAGGACTTAGTCGTGAGGCCTTCGCCGCGAGGTAGTTGCTTGAACGGGGTTGATTGGAATCAAGAGACAAGGGTTTACCCAGGTTGGGACCCTCTTGATGGAGGTAATAGCTTACTTCCTGCTTGATTGATATTGATGATAATGATCTCGATTACAAGGGTGCGACTTGGCTAACCTAGTACTTGATAGATTGTAACTTAAGTTATTTTGCCTCAGGGGCTCTCCATTATATACTGGTCGAGGCCCTGGGCTTACAATAGAGTTTGGGTTGTACTATGACCCGTGTCCTAATCCGTTTCCTACTTGCCTTACTTCCCAAGTAAGGGAATTACAGTGTCCTTCGGTAAGCCACCGCCTTAGGTGCTGGGCCATGAGCCGGCCCACTCTATGACTCACGCCATGGGCCTTAAGGTCTTTATCACCACATCTTGTCAAATCTTACTCTTTGGGCCGCCACAGGATAACCCGGCCCTGAACGGGCGGGTCATACCATGGGGTTATATCACCAACACTTCTAGTCGGGTCGATCAGGATTGTAGCATGGGTGGTTACGTCTTTTGTCATTTGATTTTGTCTGTAGCCGGACCATGTCTTCTTTTGGATGAAGGTATGAATGATTGAAGATTATGTTGTAGACATGTGGTGAGTGTAAGCCTTTACCTAGTGTTCTCTCCTGTTCATTACATGGTTTGTGTGAAGATATAACCTCCTTGCAATGGGCCTAATATGCTCTTATGCCCCTAAGTCGTGCCTCGACACGTGTGGGATATAATCGCATATTGGGTTTTAAAACTTGGTAATCAGAGCCATTACGACTTTAGGAGCCTTTGCTTGATCGAATCGTAACCGTTGTCGAGTCTAGAAAGAAAAACTATTTTGAGTCCTATATATATATATATATATACATCCGAGCTATTCTGCTTCGCGTAACAGAATATTATTCTGTTACTCTACTTGAACTTATGGTTTCAGGCGGTTGTAATGATAGACTTTTCTACGTGAACTGATATTCCTGTGTCTTCGGCGGATGGAAACAGGGGGTTCGGCTGGGAGCTTCCGACGGTTCTCCGGCGTGCTGCTGGAGGCTATGCGTTGCTAGAGGAGTCGTATTCGAGATTCTGCACGCGTGCGCGCTCATCTGATCGTGTTTTCCAAGCTCAAGTCACCGGAGGTGACATCGTGAGCATTGGTGGTGGAGGTGTTGCTGGCGCTGGTGTTTGGCATGCTATTCGTAGCTGGTGATTTACGTTTGCTTGCTCTTTTATGTGTCATAGCCATGTCCAATTGATCGATGGGTTAGATTTTTTGGAGAATATTTGATTGTAATTTCTGATCAGAAGTTTTGCAGTTCTTGGGCGTCGTCCATGGCCGTCGTGCAAGTGTGTTCTTGTTTTTCAGATGTTTTTTTTTTCAAATTGGCGTTGCCGAGAGAGCGATGAGGTTCGTATGAACAGTTATGCGTTATCAATTTTGCTACTTGAGTTGTTTGTATCCATTTTCCATATGATTTTCTCATCGGCGGAGGTGGTCTTTGTGGGTAATAGTTTCAGGTGATGATTTTCTTGATTCGGTGGCGGTCTATCGTGGCTGTCTGGAGCGTACGATTTCTTAAATCCTGGTCAAACATTGTAATTATGTTTCCTACGTGTTTTTCTATGTCGTTGAATTTTGTGGGCAGACATCCATGCTTCTTGAATGGCTGTCGTATGTGTATTTGGACTGCTCCCGGTCAAAGTTGTTTGACTTTACATAGACATCAGAGTAAGTAGTTTCTACCGACTGCCTACTCAACCATCTGCACTATCAATATAAACCCCACCCCCTCACCTCTCTCACTTTCATTCCACCAGCCGCCTCCAGAGAAAAGCCAGATGGATCCTGACCAAGGAAAGGTCACAGAGGAGGAGGGGGATGTCGTCGAGGTGAGGCCTACAGCAGCAGAGCATAGGATGAGGAGGAGGCGCAGGTGTCGGCGTCCTGGGACCGGGGGTGCCCGGACTTGCCTGCCTGCGGCCCGTGGCGTGGCTCCATCGATGGCCTGGTACGGCCCAGCTTCAGCAACGACAACTCAAGACCCTCGCGAGGGGCCCAGCCTCGCGAGGCGGAGGACACCAAGACCTCCACGAGGGGCGGCCTCCCCAGGCTGGCTCCCGAGGAGCGGAGATGTCAATGTAAGCTGCGCCTCGCGAGGTTCACCTGACGTGAGCCATGACGACCAGGACCAGGTGGGCGCCAGCAGGCGCAGTGTACCAGTTTCCTCTTTGGTGCAAAGGAGGCAAGCACAGGCACGGAGTCCCGAGGAATCAAGCAAAGGTTTCCATATCGGTGCAACAAGACCAGGACCGCCAGGATAGCAGGACGGAGGTCATCGAGGAGCCCACTGCAGCGTCACCACCAGAGGCTTTTGCAGGCGAAGACTACTTTTGTCAGGATAACTTGTACTAGTTGTCTCCCTTCGAATTTGGCTGTTGTGGGATCCCTTCCCGCCTACATTTGGGAAGAGGACCAAGGCCACTATAAATAGGACTTAGCCACCACCATGGGGAGGGAGAACCGGAGCTGGATCAGATCCATTCCACCCTCACCACCTCGCCAGCTCATCAAGCTCAAGAACACCTCACCTCCTGAGGTCGTTCCACCTCTGTACTAGTTCATCCTCAGCCCCCCGAGGCAATCCACCACAAAGCTGGAGTAGGGTATTACACCGCAAGGTGGCCCGAACCAGGATAAACTGCTGTGTCTCTTGTTCCTTGGGTTCGTCGAGCTAGGCCGTGGAATCATTGAGCACGCAGACTGGGGAGAGAGAGTTCTTCGCACGCACCCCAGAGTTCGAACCTTTCAAGGGTCTGCGGAGCCCTGAATCTGACATTTGGTGCGCCAGGTAGGGGTGCGTCGGAGTTTCGCCTCTTCGTTTGCTTCGCTCCTCCGTTCAGCTTTCATGGCGGGCACCGCTCCACCAGCCGGATCGATGGGCGCGCATGGAGGCGTCGTGGGCCTCCGGGCCTTCACCCCCGCCTTACGACGTGTGCGGTGGCCACCCAAGTTCAAGCCAGAGATGCCGCCTCGCTACGACGGTGCGGCAGGCCCAGCGGCGTTTCTCCAGGCGTATGAGGAGGCCGTTTGGGTGGCCGGTGGCGACGACAAGGTCATGGCCAACTGGTTTCCCATGGCCCTCGCTGGCGTGCCACGCGCCTGGCTGCTCAACCTACTGGAATCTTCTATGGCCTCCTGGGAGGAGCTACGCGGCCTCTTCATCGTGCGCTTCACGGCACCGGCGCCCCACGCTGTCGCGACCCTCCTCGGCAGTTCACAGGCGCCGCCCTCGGACTGTCACGTCAAGCAGTTCTTCCGCCAAGTAGGTGCCACGCACGTGCGGCAGGGAGCTCCTCCGGGATGGGCGGCGCCCTAGGCCGACCTCACCTTCGACTCGAGAGATCACCCAACGACCACCGTGGGCACAGGCGCGCTCCCGATGCTCTGCACCCCCACCATCTGCAACATGGCGGTTACCAAGACCCTCATCGACGGCGGGGCTGGCCTCAACGTGCTCTCTGTGGAGGCTTTCGGCTTGCTCCATGTGCCACATGGCCAGCTCCGCCCCACCAAGCCCTTCTCCGGGGTCGTCGACGGTTCCACCAGCCCCCTGGGGCAGATCCGCCTCCCCGTTACCTTTGTTACCCGCGACAACTACCGCACCGAGCTTATCGACTTCGATATCGCCCGCATCAGCCTCCCGTACAACGCTATCCTCGGGTACCCAGCCTTGGCCAAGTTCATGGCAGCAACTCATCCTGCCTACAGCCTCATGAAGATGCCGGGGAGCAGTGGCGTCCTCACCATGGCCGGGGACACCAAGGAGGCCCTGACGGCCCTCAAGCTCACCTTCAGGGCCGCGGCAACAGCACGCCCAGCAGGTGGGGGAGCCCCTGAGGCCCCGGTGGCTGCGGCGAAGAAGAAGAAGCAGCTGTTCTCCCAAGATCGGGCCAAGACGAAGCAGGTGCCGGTTGACGAGGATGGAGCGTCAGGAGCCACCTTCACCATAGGAGCCAACCTCGCTCCAGACCAAGAAAAGGCGCTGGTCGGCTTCTTGCGCGCAAACAAGGAGGTGTTTGCATGGGAGCCCAAAGATTTGGTCGGAGTCCTGAGGGAGATAATCGAGCATCACCTAAAGGTGTGCCCCAATGTGCGCCCGGTGAAGCAGAGGGCGCGGCGGCAGTCCACGGAGAAGCAGGTGTTCATCGTCCAAGAGACCCGCAAACTGCAAGACGCTGGTGTCATTCGGGAGGTGTGGTATCCAGAATGGCTGGCTAACCCAGTCATTGTCCCCAAGAAAGGCGGAAAGGAACGCATGTGCGTCGACTTCACCAACCTCAACAAGGCTTGCCCTCAAGATCCCTTCCCGCTCCCGCGCATCAACCAGATTGTCGACTCTACCGCCGAGTGCGACCTGCTGTGCTTCTTGGATGCATTCTCAGGATATCACCAAATCAAGATGGTGGTGCAAGATGTTGAGAAGACGGCCTTCTTGACCCCGTGCGGGGTGTATTGCTACACCTACATGCCCTTCGGGCTGCGTAACGCTGGAGCAACCTTCCAATGGTTGATGCACATCGCTCTGGGCCAGCAGCTTGGGAGGAACGCCGGGGCATACGTCGACGACATAGTGGTGAAGTCTCGGGAGGCAAGGACCCTCATTGAGGACCTGGAAGAAACGTTCACCAGTCTGCGCAAGGTGGATCTGCGGCTCAACCCGGAGAAGTGTGTGTTTGGCATCCCCTCCGGCAAGCTGTTGGGCTTTTTGGTGTCGCACAGGGGAATCGAGGCGAACCCCGAGAAGATCAAGGCGATAGAAAGGATGAGCCCGCCGCAGACTCTCAAGGAAATGCAAAAGCTGGCGGGCTGCGTGACCTCGCTAGGGCGCTTCATCTCCAAGCTTGGGGAGCGCGCCCACCCATTCTTCAAGCTAATGAAGAAGAAGGGGCCGTTTGAATGGACTTCGGAGGCCGACGCAGCATTTCAAGACATCAAGAGATACCTCACCAGCCCACCAGTGATGGTGGCGCCGCGACCTCTCGAGCCCTTGGTGCTTTACCTGGCCGCCACGCCACACTCTGCCAGCGCGGCACTAGTGGTGGTCTGGGAAGAGTGCCAGGCCGGGAACTCACCGGGCAGAGGCACACGCCAGGACGAGACGACGTAGCTTCGGGACCATGACCCTGAAGCCCCGGCGGCACCAGCAGATGACCAGGCCCCCCAGGACGGCGCTCCTGGGAGCCTGGCTGCCCTTGCAAACAGCCGAGCCCCCGAGGACCCCCAGCCTCGCGAGGAACAAGACATCACCAGCACTCCGGCCCTCATCGAGCACCCAGTGTACTTCGTTAGCACGGCATTGTGTGATGCATGGGCGCGCTATCCCATGCTACAGAAGCTCCTGCTCGCGCTCCTTGTCGCCTCCCGTAAGCTGCGCCACTACTTCCAAGGTCACCCCATCAAGGTCGTCTCAGCTTACCCACTAGAGATGGTGCTCCGGTGCCCCAATGCTGCAGGGAGAGTCGCAGAATGGAACTTCGAGTTGCAGGCATTCCAGTTGGAGTTCAGCACCACCAGAGTCATCAAGGGTGTCGTGCTCGCCGACTTCATGGCGGAATGGGCTGATGTTCCCAGCCCTGAAGCAGGCGAGGACCGCCCACTCTCACCAGGAAGCGAGGCGCCAGACGGATGGGTCATGTACTTTAATGGCGCCTTCGCGCATCAGGGCGCGGGGGCTGGAACCGTGCTCATCTCGCCCACCCAGGACAAGCTCTACTACACCGTGCAGCTTTGCTTCCAGCGGGGCGAAAAGGTCTCCAATAACATCGCGGAGTACGAAGGCTTAATCGCCGGTCTCAAGGCTGCGGAAGCCTTGGGAGTGAAGCGCCTCACCATCAGGGGCGACTCCCAGCTCCTCGTCAACTTCTCCAACAAAGTATATGAGCCGAAGGACGAGCACATGGAGGCATATTTCGCAGAGGTAAGCAAAATTGAGAAACAATTCTTGGGCTTGGAACTGCAGCACGTGCCGCGCGGCACAAACAAGGAAGCCTACGACATCGCCAAGAGGGCGTCCTGGCGCCTGCCTCAGGAGCCCGGCGTCTTCGAGGAGCGGCTCTTCAAGCCCTCGGCAGCCCCACCCGCTGCAGAGGCAACGCTGCCTCAGGAGGAGCTCCCCCCCAGCACCAACCTCGGGAGCCCCAGCCTGCGGCCCGACCTCAGGGGTGCGTCTGCTCCTCGCGCTCAAGCCTCAGGAGGGATGCTGGACTGAAGAGTTCAGGGCGTATCTACTCCAGGGAACCCTGCCGGAGAAGGAGGAAGACGCAGAGCGGGTGGCACGCCAAGCTACAGCATACTGCATTCGGGGTGGTGAGCTTTATCGGAGGCGTCCAAATG
Source organism: Thinopyrum elongatum (assembly GCA_011799875.1). Taxonomy (NCBI): domain Eukaryota; kingdom Viridiplantae; phylum Streptophyta; class Magnoliopsida; order Poales; family Poaceae; genus Thinopyrum; species Thinopyrum elongatum. The sequence goes on along the minus strand of CM022299.1, from coordinate 243,100,318 downwards.
ACATCTCTCTACGATGCATTTCCAGGGAGCAGGGGCGCGACCTGCTGACGGATATACATGGCGGGGACTGCGGGCACCATTCTTCATCACGCACCCTCGTGGGGAAGGCATTCCGCAGCGGGTTCTACTGGCCAACGGCGCTCAACGACGCTGCAGAGTTGGTCAAGTCCTGCGAAGCCTGCCAGTTCCACGCCAAGCAGACCCACCAGCCCGCTCAAGGCCTCCAAACCATTCCGCTCACATGGCCGTTTGAGGTCTGGGGGCTGGACATCTTGGGACCATTCCCACGAGCGCCCGGGGGCTACCACTACCTCTACGTTGCCATCGACAAGTTCACCAAGTGGGCGGAAGTGGAAGCTATCCACACCATCCCAGCCGGTTCGGCGGTCAAGTTCATCAAGGGCCTCGTGAGCCGCTTCGGGGTCCCTAATCGTATCATCACCGACAATGGCTCGCAGTTCACTAGCAATCTCTTCAAAACATATTGTGCTAACCTTGGAACGCAGATATGCTACGCTTCAGTGGCGCACCCCAGGAGCAATGGCCGAGCTGAGCGCGCCAACGCGGAGGTCCTGAGAGGCCTCAAAACAAGAATCTTCAAGAAAAAGCTCGAGGCCTGCGGCAGGGGCTGGATCGATGAGCTCCAGTCCGTGCTGTGGTCCATCCGCACCACCGCCACCAAGCCGACGGGCGAGACTCCGTTCTTCCTCGTCTATGGAGCCGAAGCGGTTCTCCCACACGAAGTCAAGCATCGCTCCACGCAGGTCCTGGCATTCGATGAGGCACGCCAGGACGCCTCGCGGAGGATGGACCTCGTGCTGGGGGAGGAACGCCGCCGTCAAGCCTCGCTCCGGGCGGCAAGGTACCAGCAGGTGCTGCGGTGGTACCACTGTCGCAGCGTCCGCTCCAGGATGCTCGAGGTGGGTGATCTCGTCCTGAGGCGGGTGCTCTCCAGGGAAGGGCTGCATAAGCTCTCCCCCATGTGGGAGGGCCCGTTTAGGATTGCCCACGTCTCCAGGCCTGGCGCCGTGCGCCTGGAGACACAGGATGGGATCCCCATCCAGAACACCTGGAACATCCAGCACCTCCGGCAGTTCTACCCATGAAGCAAGGCCTAGTGCCTATGAAGGTCTCCGCTCGTGACACTCTCACGTAATAATGAGTGGGGTTGTAGACGCCCCGGAGTCTCCAGTGTGCCGCCCTTTGGCCTTGGGGGCTCCCTCCCACGTCCTAGTGGCAGCACTTAGCTCCGCGCTGGTGAGAAGACTAGACTAGGTGCCGGACGCGGCTGTTCATTTGCTTGCTTTCTACAGCTGGTTTGCAACATTTTAATGGAATTTGGAGCTCTAGTGTTTCTCGATTGCCTAGTTGGTTTTCTCTTCTTGCCTCGCTTGCTTTCTTTTTCTGGGTCAAGGAGAACGGCAGTTGCCCGTCGCTCTCCCTCGAGCGCCTCCCACGGGGGCTGGGCAGGTGTGTGATTGCGTTGGGTTAGCCCACCCCGCGGACACACCTCACCAAAGCCCTGTTGCCCCAGGGCTTCGGCTTCCTTGATCTTTGCGAGGCGCCCTCGATTGAGCTCGTGATTTGCGCACCCTCTTAAGTCCGTGCCCCCCGGGTACCGCGACGCGGTGAACTTAGCCACGGCTAGTCATGACTGAGGGCTCACGCAAGGAAGAACAAGGCCCTGTAGTTTTATGGTGCCTCCCGAGGCCGGCGGCTCCTAGGTCGGCAGCAAGGGGGGCCCTCCAGATGCTGAAGGACGAGCCCTCATGAGGAGGGAAGCTACCGCAGGTGTACCAAGCTAAGTTATCCTACCACACCTGCTCGGGACATGAACACCATAGCATAACACAAGAACAATAAACATAGCATAGTTGCATAAGTGCCATGGTTCATTACATGCCCTAGCAAGGCTCTCTACTTTTCTCAAAATGCAGAAGAAAGGAAAGGTTAAACAAAGGCGGCCCGTGTGACTGCAGCAGTTCCTGAGGCTCGGCTCCGCAGGTTCCCCGAGCTCAGCCTGAGCCCTCCTCCTGCTTCACCGGGGCGCGGCGGCAAGAAGATCCACCACCTCCCTTGAAGCGAGCCCGGCGGCGGGGCAGCTGGTCGTAACCGCCGCTGCTTGTGCTCTCGCCGGAGGAAGAGCCACCGCTGCTGAACGAGCCGCAGCCGTCGCCAAGGCCAAGCTTGTCGTCGCCATCGTCGTCTTCAGGGCAGCACCCTGCGCAGCGGCCATCTTCCCCAAACACCCTCACGTAGAGGGTCGCAACGCCGTCGTACCTAAAGTGGAGGGTGCACCTCCCGCTCAGGCCACGCGCGCGGGCGAACATCTGCCAGCCGCGGGTCAGGGCCATGTTCCCGACGGCGGAAGCCTTGACGCCAACCCATGAAGCCTTGCTACAGCAGCCGTTAGCTTGCAGCCAGAGGCCGTCAAGACCAGCAACCGGCAACTCACCCGCGAAGAAGCGGGGGAGTGGGAGCCAGGTGCCGGCCGGCCCCTCCGACCACACGACAAACTCTGGGAGCACTTCCGCCGAGTGGAAGCGCGGCTGAGGAGGCCAGGCGACCACAGCGTTCCTCCCTCCATCACGGGGGCTGCCTCGCTCTTGGCGGCCCTCACCATGAGAAAAGGCGCCGCCATGATCACTCAAGGCGCGCCCGCGTCCACAAAGAGCCACCACAGGGGCCGCCGCATGCTTGCGGGGGCGACCTCGTCCTCTCTTGGGCGGCGATGAGCCGGGCCCCTCCTTAGGGGCCTTCCCCTTCTCGGCGGCAGAAAACTTCCTCGTCAACGCCATGAACACCGTGGCAAGACGGCGAGGCAAGAAGGAAGAAGAAGGAGCGGGTGGCGAGAAGACGAAGACGAGCAAAGGGGGCTTCGCCCCTCTCCTCATTTATAGCCAAGGGAAGGCCGATTGCCGGCCTCCACAATCGCGCGTAATGAAGATTTTTCTCTGCATGCAGCAGGGTCTTGTCAAGTCAAAGCAGTTGCCGAGGCAGCATGGGGAAGTGGAGGCGCCCATGTCCCATCAATCGCCACGCGGCATTTAAGGCCGCAGGCGGTTAGGGCCCGCGGCGCTCCGCACTTGCCCTTTGGCTTCGCCTCGAAGCCAAGTTCGAGCGCTCCTTGGGCCCGGGGGCTACTGTCGGTGACCTGGGACCGGGGGTGCCCGGACTTGCCTGCCTGCGGCCCGTGGCGTGGCTCCATCGACGGCCTGGTATGGCCCAGCTTCAGCAACGACAACTCAAGACTCTCGCGAGGGGCCAGGCCTCGCGAGGCGGACGACACCAAGACCTCCACGAGGGGCAGCCTCCCCAGGCTGGCTCCCGAGGAGCGGAGATGTCAATGTAAGCTGCACCTCGCGAGGTTCACCTGACGTGAGCCATGACGACCAGGACCGGGCGGGCGCCAGCGGGCGCAGTGTACCAGTTTCCTCTTTGGTGCAAAGGAGGCAAGCACAGGCGCGGAGTCCCGAGGAATCAAGCAAAGGTTTCCATATCGGTGCAACAAGACCAGGACCGCCAGGACGGCAGGACGGAGGTCATCGAGGAGCCCACTGCAGTGTCACCACCAGAGGCTTTTGCAGGCGAAGACTACTTTTGTCAGGATAACTTGTACTAGTTGTCTCCCTTCGAATTTGGCCGTTGTGGGATCCCTTCCCGCCTACATTTGGGAAGAGGACCAAGGCCACTATAAATAGGATTTAGCCACCACCATGGGGAGGGAGAACCGGAGCTGGATCAGATCCATTCCACCCTCACCACCTCGCCAGCTCATCAAGCTCAAGAACACCTCACCTCCTGAGGTCGTTCCACCTCTGTACTAGTTCATCCTCAGCCCCCTGAGGCAAATCCACCACAAAGCTGGAGTAGGGTAGTACACCGCAAGGTGGCCCAAACCAGGATAAACTGCTGTGTCTCTTGTTCCTTGGGTTCGTCGAGCTAGGCCGTGGAATCATTGCGCAGGCAGACTGGGGAGAGAGAGTTCTTCGCACGCACCCCAGAGTTTGAACCTCTCAAGGGTCTACGGAACCCTGAATCCGACAGCAAGCAGAGCGCACAACATGTGGCTGAGGAGGAAGTGGAGGCAGAGTTTAACAGACGCCTTGCCGACAAAGTGATGGAGACTTGCAACTCCACTGAACTGGAGCTAATTTTCCCAGATGGCAGGAGAAGGAACTCTCTACTAATCATCAGGTGGGCTAGGGGAAGAGCAGTCATGGCTCCACATCCATCCACCAGGGCCAAGTGGTGTCGGTTCTTCGATCGTTATGATTGAAGTACTAAATTTAGATGTTTTTAAGATTATGTTGAGAGAGAGAGAGAGAGCAGAGTGTTGAATGACTGATGAATGTATCTCTCTATCTCTTAATGAATGATTCTATCTACATAATGGTATCTATACTTTGAATTGCTGCCGTATGTGCTCTCCCATGCTCCTTGAACTGCTGGTGTATTTGTACTTGGAATGTTTTGCAGTCAACATTGTATGACTTGTATGACAACATTATAACAACTATTTTCTACTGGCTGGCTACCAACCTACCTATTTATTATTTTTATAATCTACCAGTCATCCTGGCTATAAATTCTATCCATCTATGTTGGTGCGTGGCTCAGTCTCCTCCTTTTTCTTCCTTCCTCCAAAGATCAAATCTAGGATCCTCTCTCTTTTCTTTGTTCTTTTCTTCTTTTTGCCTGTGGTGCCCATGGACGATTGTTCATGCAGGTGCCTTGCAAGGATGGTGCCCATAGCTAATGCTTGTGTGTATGAATCTGGTTTGGAGCTAACCCAGAGTCAACACCGTGGGCAACTTTCATCGTTGCTGTACAGCAACCATGGGTTTCATGCTCCCTATGTTTGTCGCCTAATGGCTCGGGACTTGGAGGAATCATGGGTATGTGTTTCTTATTTTTTCTGCTTTGTAGGTCTCATTTTGAAGCCCATGGACTGAATCTATATATTTGTCGGCTATTTTAGATTTATTAATAGGTATGTCTATAATTCTTATTTGGTTTTGTCAGCAGTTAACAGTAGGGATTCCTATGTATATTTGTTCAGTAGTTAACAATATTTATTCCTTTGTATATTTCTTGTTCGGTTTTGTCAGAAGTTAACTGTAGGGATTCCTATCTATATTTCTTCAGTTTGGTCAGGAAACAGCAGTAGTTAGTTTTTTGTTTTGTTTTGGGTTCAGATCTTTTCACTTGTTATCTAACAGTTGCTAGATTTGTGCAAATATTCAGTTATGTCAGGTGTTCACTTTTTTCTACCCATGCCCATTTGCAGAAAATGACATCCAGAATCAGGATTGTTGCTCCTAGTTCATGGATACTAAAGATGGATACGACACACAAGAACGCCTATCAGTTGATGGAAGATGCCTACCACATTGCCTTTGATGGTTCCATCAACCTAACTGCTAGGTGGAAGGAGTTTGTGGCAGAGTCTGGAATTGAGGAGGGAGATGTGGTTATGGTGATGTTCTTCAGGGAAAATGACTCTCTGATGTTCAGGATTTGTGTGATGTAGGTTTTAATGTGGAAAATGAGGCCGGTTGTGAGATTTGTCTGCGTTTGATTATGTTATAGGATTTTTAAAATAATGTGTATGAGATGGTTGAACTCTATGTTTTACCATATGGTTTGGAACAATTTGTTCGGATGTTAATGTATGGGCTATATATTTAATATAATGGTTCCTATTGCTCAAGAGCAATGGTTATATTTTGGTATATATTTTTTATTTGTGACCAGCAACTATAGTTGAACTGATGTACATCCTTTGTTTTTACTGGCATATTTTCATGTAGATAGCTCGAACACGAAATTATATGTTGATGATGGCTGTAGCACCCCTTGTGTGGAGTTCGTTGAACTTGCATGCTGTTAATGATAGTACTGAAGTACTTTGGTTGTCAAGGCCCAATCGCATTCGTTTGTTGCAGAACATTTTTTCTTAGTACCGACGGGAATTTAGAGCACAATTTCTTTTTTAGTTAACTACTGATAGTTCTAGTAATTTTTTTAATAAAAGAATTTAATCTTGCTACACAGTACAAATTTTATTTGAACTTTTTGAATTTTAGTAGTTGAACTTTAAAAAAAATGTTTCTGAAATTTTTATTACAATTTGCTACGTTGAAATATCCTTTTATCTAGTTATCTTTATCTATTTTTTAGTGTTGCATATGTGACATTTTTTGTTTATCTTTTTTTTTAAAAAGTATATTTTTTGTATAATATTTTAATTTTTACAACGAACATGTGTTTGAACTTTTCTATATTTTGTATTTGAACTTATTTCTGTATGTAGGTTGTGTGGGATCCGTAAGAATTTTTAATGGGTCGCTCTGTTGTATTGGACCGTCCCCCGGAGCCATTGTTTTCGGCCCAAATGGCCCGTCCGCGCGGTTGTGCAGTGCTGCGTGCGCGTGCGTTGTGCGTTTAGTCCCACGAGGGGGCTCTCTACCTGTTTATAAGCGCTACCGAGGCTTATGGGTCGAACTCCTTTGAATACTTACCTGAGCGCTTATACACGACCCTCTCTATGGGTCATGACCTGTGGGCCCTGGTCGGCTCACCCGCGCAGTCTGGTTTGCAATGAATTCGCCAATGGTTCGCCGTTGCCTTGAGTCCTAGTATCCTCCTGCGTAGGGTCGGCCTAGTATTCGCCAATGAAAGTTGTGTTGCCTAGTGCGGCCAGTCGGGTTTCCAGAGAGGCAACAATGTTTGAGAACCTTGTCATGAAGGACATGGCTGGTATGGATTATTGCTAGTTGATGGTTGATGAGTTGTGTAGGGCTGTTGTGAGGTACCAAGAGGGTGTTACTTTGGGGAAGGCAATCACAGGCTGTGCTATAGGGCCTGTACTAATGTATCTTGACTGCCTCATCCGTGGCAAGATTCCGGATGTTGACAGGCGAGTCCCCGCTTATGTTTCATGAACCAGGACAAGCTTTCTGATCCGGCTGATGCAGATTTGATAAGAAAAGGCAATGCAGACCCAAGGACTTGGGTGTTTGGGAAGCTTCCGATGAGTTTTATTTCTATCCTGTCTTGTAGTCCTTTTATTAGGAATAGTTGTTTTGCTGGAGTGAACATGTGTACTGCAGAGTTACCTATTAAGATTTATCAGTTCTTAAGCTTGTGATATTTAGGTATGATCTTTAGTACTGTTGTGTCATATGTGGTTGAATTGAATCTCTTGTTCACATGACTTGTTTGTAAACACTAACAAGTTGGCACTGACAGTGAAAGCATGTTAGTACTGAGGATTTAAATCTGTTAATTAAATGTTATTTTTTCCTGTGTGTTGCATTGATTAATTAGCTCTTTTTTCCCTTGTTCATAGTGAAAAACTCAAGAGGAACTTGTATTTTTTCGGGTCTATAAACGGCCAGTTTCGGAGATGTCGTCTCAGGTTCCCAAGGTTTCATCTCCGCATGATGAGTTGAGAGATGGTTGTAGTGTTGAGGGTGTTGGTTATATTCCCCCTGGCCCTAGTAAGGCTAGTACTTCGCACAGGCCGGGTTTTGGTATCGATGTAGCAGTTTTTGCATTGGAGTGCGTTGAGCATATTTTTACTAATGTGTGTTCTGAGCTGGAAAAGGTCCCAACTATAATTGAGCGTCTGAGCTGTATTGATGGTATCCTTCCTGACGGTCATCAATTTAATGCTGATGAAGCAGTGGACTATATTGAGATGGAGAGAATTTTAATTAGTGATATGTGTGATGGTGCTGCTCAACTAATTCAGAGCTCGGCACGCCTGTTGAACAACGTGAAGTGTTTCAAAACTATGCAAGACTCTCGCTGCAAGCCATATGAAGAAGGTGCTGATGTTGTTATCAAGCAGATGGAACAGGATGAGACTGCTGCCAGGAGGGCTGGTGATGATACTGAGGCTAATGTTTCTGACCACCATACGAATGATGTCGGTTCGGAGTCCCCTGTTCTTGACGTGAGTCAGTCCTTTATCTTTGCATTTTTACTAGGTTGTTCTGCTATCAGTAATGTAGTTGAACTTGCTCATAGTCATTTGTTTATTTTTTATGCAGGGGGCCAGTCATGGTGTTGAGGCTGCTGTTGACTGTGGAGTTAACCATCCATCTACTGATAAGAGCAAGGTTATTTTTATTTTTTGTTGTGTTTACAAAGATTCTTGAATTTTCATGCGCACCATTGTGCCTTACATGTTTATTTTTCTATCCCACATCGTTAACAATTGTAGGTGATACCTACCTTTGTTAGTGTAGTTTAGCTTTTTTGTATTGTTGCTAATAAGAGCATTGTTTTTGCTTTATTATTACGAATCAGGATCCTGTTGTTGGTGATGAGGCTTATTCGCACATCGGTGATGTTCCTTTAAATGTTAGCAGCAGCAACATTGGTGATGTTGCTGTGGATGCTGCTAAGGTTTGTTTTGTGTGCTTGCATTAATTTTATGCAGCTTTCGCTATTGTTTCTTGTAGTTGTAAAAGTTAGCCTGTGAACCTCTTGTGGGTTTTTTTGGTTGTTAGTTTTGCTCATTTTCTTCACTGTCTGAATTTTTTTCAGATGGCTAATGTTGAGCGTGAGGCGACCGTTACTGTTGGAGCAGACGCTTGTGCTGTTCCATGTAGCAGTGGTTGCGATGTTGGTGGCAAAGTTGCTGATGAGGATGTTGGTGCTGCCAGCATATTTGATGCCAAATCTTTTGGGGGTTGGTATTGCTGAGAATGATAATGGTTCTGATTCTGAAGATTTGCCGACAGAAAATTTCCCGCCTGGAGGGCTTGAATACGGTGATGCATTGGAAGACGCCGACGTGTCTAGCATGGAGGATGTGCCATCTGAAGATGATGATTTAATTATGTCAATTTCTTCTGGCCCATTGACGCAGGAGGCGCTCCTGTCATCCCAGGATTTTCTATCTTCAGACCCTGAAAGTGCAGGCATATTGCTGTCATCACAGGATCTTCCGTCGTCAAACCCTAAAAGTGCAGGCATATTGTTGTCGTCACAGGATCTTCTGTCGTCAAACCCTAAAAGTGCATGTAAGGACTTGTAAATGAGGCGTACTTCTCATTTATGGCATGGTGGCCATGTTCCCTTTGTAGTGCTTGAACTTATTTTTTTTCTTTTTTCTGTAAGCAGAAGGTGCTAATGTTGCTAAGGTTGATTCGTTTTTCTTCGCTGTTACGAGGTTGCACAAGAACTGTGGGAAACGGTTAGTGTGGGATTTTGCCTGTATCATTTTCGTCTCTTTTCCTTTCTCTCATATGATTATAGTTGTCACTGCAGTAGTTTTAATTTGTCTCATCTTTGTGTTTTCCCTAGTGAAAAGCTGATGTTTCAAAACAAGGAATATAATGCCAGTGTTGGTTCCGTTGCTTCTGCATTTGTCCCCTCGAGCATGCTCAACTCAAGCATTGCTTACGTTGTTTTATATTCTCTACATGAGAAGTACTGAGACACTGACAAGTTGATTGTTCCTAGATGGGTGACGGTCAGTATTGCTTGTACATAGGATGATAAGTTATTTGGCAATTTTCTAACTGTTGTTGTTCTTTTTGTACAACAAACCAAGATCCATGATGGAAATATTGATGCCAATTTGCGGCAGTGGTTCACAAGACCAGGGGCTGATGGTTATGACCATGTACGTGACTCATTCTAATGTTTGATGTTTTTTGTGTACTGATGAAAGATGCATGCTCTTATCTAAACTTATTGTACTCATGAACTAGAACTGTCATGTTTCTTGCAAGTTTGGAAGGTGGGAATGAACTTAAGTAGCCTATTTTTTTCCTGTACTTACGAATGATGCATGCTCTTTTTTGAAGCTGAACTTATTGTAGCAAGGAAGTCGAACTGATATGTTTCTTGCAAGTTTGGGCAGTGGAGATAAACTTGAGTAGCCTTTATTTTTTGTACTGTGTTGCTTACTCAATTAGAACTTATGATTCTTTGATCTGTTTGGACTTCTGAATTTCAATTTCCCTCTTTTATTATTGTTTTGGAGGATGAATATTAGTTTCATTATAATTATTAAATTCATATTTCTTCTGTGATTTTTTTTAATGTCAGCTTCTTTTCCCTACTTTTGATCCGTCGTCATTTGTGGCTGCCATGAAGCCTGGTGAAGATGTTGGCCATTGGTGCTTGGTTGTTCTAAATTTGAAGTTCCGTCGTTTCGAGTGACTTGATTCACTCCGTGATGAAACCTGGAGTGATGCAGTTAGATTCTTCAGGACTATAACAGATAATATAAAGAGGCTTTGGAGGGAGTCCAGTGTAGATAGGGCTAAACTGTTCTCGCTGGTGCATGTTGATGGTTTCTCTTGCGAGTTTGTTCATGTGACGCAGCAGGAAAACACGTGAGAATCCATTTTAGTGAAATTTATTAGTTGCTTTTTGTTGCTGGAATGCATAGTTTTCCAAAAAAATTCCTATTCCTGTATTTTAATTTGTAATGTACCCTTTGTTTTTTCTGGTTAACAGGCATGATTGTGGCTTTTTGATGCTACAAAACTGCAAGACTTATCATTGCCGGGATGATGGTGTGATTGAAATGTTGGATTACACCCACGAAGACATTCTTGGCATTAGAAAGACTCTGTTGTATACTTGTGCCTCTAGCGATTTGTTTCATGTTGACTTCCGGGGTTTGTTTGGCATTGAACCTTGTACGTATGCATGACTTTTTTGTCTTTGTTTCCAGCTTTACCTCTTGACTAGTACTGTCATGAATTCTGTATTTGAACTTACCCTTTTTGTGCTCCTCCTTTTTTGTTGCAGTTGAGTGGCTGGATCTTGGGGAGCATGACTATATGATCTTTGGCAGCCAGTTCTCAGAGCTCGAGCGTGTGGCTCTTGATTTGAGCCAGGGGCGTTCTCCTGAAAAGACAAGATCTGGTGTTATGAACGGGCGATTGGGAGCTCTCAAAGGTTCTACGACTGCTGATCCAGAGAGCCCCTCTACACCCAAGAATCCCATTGTGGAATTGATAGACAGTGACGATGACGCGTTTGACAAGATCGCTAGCATGGGAAGAGTCACCAGGAGTGCTGCTGCCAAGGGTGTATCTCCCCTTGCTGGAATAGTGGGTCGTAGAGCCGGTGTTGGTCAATGTTACAAGCACGAAGCGTGCACCCAGAGCTCCGATTAAGTTTTCCTCCCCCGTGCAGCAGCTTCACCCTCGTAAATTCCTTCACCTAGATAAGGCTCGCAAGTTGTATTAACTATTGCTTAGCGATGAAGGACGTGAGAAGTACGCCCAGTGGGTATCTCTCATTATGTTTTCCTCTTTTTTCTTTTGTTGTCTATAACTGCTAAATAAATATTACTTTAACTGCTCAATTTATACAACTTGAACTACTATGAATGCCTTATCTTCCTTTCCCTGCTTTTGTTTTCTGTGTGTTGCAGTAATACATTCTCAATGATACCTCAGCCCGATGGTAGTGTAACTACCTTCACTGGCAATCGTGTTTGGGAAGTTTTTGCACCTGGACAGCTGATGGAGGGGGATGTAATGGACTTCCTCATTGATGAATGGAAGCGAGATCCCGAAAGAAATGTTGATTTCACATCTGGAAAAAGGATCTTGCTGAGTCCATATTTCATCACGATAACGAATTAGATCGTTTCTTCTGTGAAATAAGACTGCCTATTGTTTTACGAGTTTCTTCAATACTTTCCTTGTTGACCCTTTTTCCCTGTCTATTTCTTTTTGCCTTTTCGCAGGTTGTGCTTGATTGTTTGTTTTTCGGCGAAGAAGAGAATGCGTTTAATGTGGAGAGTGCAGCAAGAGATTTCAAGGGCTATGTTCGAGATGGGGAAGACTTGCTCACTGCCAATCTTGTGAGATCTACTAGCTGATTTTTGTTTTATTTGTTTGTTGTGATGTAGGTTTTTATTTTGAATATTTAATATCTCTTTTGGTCATTGTTTGAGGTCATGATGCCTCTGTTCAAACCTATGGTTTAATCAAAGGAGATGAAAGTGTCGCACTATTCCTTATATGTCATGAATCGGTACCGAAATATCGTTTAAATCCTCGACCCATTACCGTATGGGAGAACCATCGTCCTTCAAAGAACACCTACCACAAAGACTGCGAGAAAATTGTGAGTATTATTCATTTTTGCTAGCTAAAGCGTTATCTCTACTAAATTATTTTTTCTGACTTTTGTTTCTGCTTTTCTGAGATCTGAAATGTGTGGTTTCTTTCTTTTTTGGTAGTCTTTAATTTACAGATCACTAGATTGGTCAAAGTAATGAAGGCTGTGTATGGTGAGGCTCAGTATAATGCAAGCAAGCCGCCCAATTGGAGTGTTTTAGCAAAGAGACCAAGATTTGTTAAAGTTCACTTTCTAGGGCCGAATGAGTGTAGCCATTATGCTCTGAAGTTTGCAGGAATCTATGATGGCGAAATGATCGTCAAGAACATTGAAAATAATGATGTGGGTTCTAGTTCAGCTTTCACTTTCTGCGTTTGGCTAATTGTCTTTTCCTTTTTCTGTATCATCATTTTTTCATTATTTGTTTTTTTGTTTGCAGCCCCGTATTGTTGATTGGAATGTTGAGGATCTGTATACAGTCATGTTCAACCCGAATAACCAGGTTTTGGTGATGGAGCTCCCCGAGGAGATTCAGGCTTTGGCTCCTGGTGCATAGAAGAATTGATTATCATTTGCGTAGTGAATGGGATACTTGTGTGATTTATGTCTTGAAAACATTGTATGCTTTGTATGTAGGGTTTGGATGTCTTGTCAACTATGTAATAGCCAGGATACTTTGTGATGTTTTTAGTGTGGCACAGCGTTTTATAAACTTTTTGTGTGATGAGGATGTGGTTGAACAACTGTTTTACTTGTGTCTAGTTCTCGGGGATTTGTTTTGGTTAAGTTTTGTTCGCACTGAAGTCTTATACACTAGTTGAACTAAGCACTTTTTTCACTGCATTGGGAGTTGTTGCTCAAAAGTAAGACTTATTTTATTTTCATCTGTCCCAACCTAAGTTGGACCTTTATAGTTTCTATACCCTCTTTCGTTTACTTATGGTATAGTGCTGTGAGTACTGAATTGTAATTTATACAGCGTAAGGCTTCGAAAATTGATGTCACAATAGTATGTGGATGTAGCGTGAGTGGACTAACCCTTCCTCGTTTTGTAGTACTGTTGTCATATATATGTTTGAACTGAAGTCATTTGGGATTGAGATTATTTACAACAAAATCGTTAGTTGAGCTCTAGCCAGATTTTATTTAAATAAGAAATTTAGCAGAATTGAGAAGCAATATTGTTTGAACTTTCTTGCATTTTAGTAGTTGAACTTCAAAGTAAAAAATTAATTCCCTGGTTTAAATTAGCTACATTTAACACATAACCTATTAAGTTCTCTACTTTTTAAAGTATCATTGTTTTTGTAGCGTATTTTTATTTTCCTTTTATCCGTGCTGCAGAGTTAAATTTATTTTATTTTATTTTAAATTAAAATTATTGCCTGCGAACATGTATTTGAACTTTTTTATATTCAGTTTTCAAACTTTTTTTGTTGTAGTTTATAATTTATTTCCCCGCGCTCTGGTTTCTTCAACGGGCCTTATGGGGTGGGGTGACGACAGTTTGGAGATGAGGGAGGCTTCCAATGCGCAAGCGCATTGGATCCTTTTCTGGCCCAAATGGCTCGTGCGTGCGAGTGTGTACTTCTGGCTGCGCTTGCGCTGTGAGTTTAGTCCCACCTCGCTAGCCAAGGGGACACTCTACCGGTTTATAAGCGATGCCGAGGCTCTTCGGTCGAACTCCTCTGTATAATTACTTGAGCGCTTATACACGGCGCACGCTCTCTGTTCCATGACCTGTGGGCCCTGGTCGGCTGGATCGTGCAGTCTGGTTTGCAATGGATTCGCCAATGGTTTGCCATTGGCTTGAGTCCTAGTATCCTCCTGCGTAGGGCCGGCCTGTCCTCTTGGGCGGTCAATTTTTTTTGTTTGAAACTAGTACCTCACTGCTCCAGTAATGTGGACTGATGCTTTTGTTGTAGTTCTTATGAATTTTCTTGGATTATGTAAGCATTATTTTATTAGTACTGAATGTTCTCCTTGGCTCGAACTGGTATCTTTTTTATTGAGTTTTGGCCTTCTTTTTCTTGGTTGTGATTATTCTCAAGGGTCTTCTGGAATTATTTGGTATCATAGTACTTGCGTATAAACTAAGTTGTACTGAGAGTTCAATTGTACTAGTACTGTTATTGTTAGACTGTCAGTGATTAAGGAATGCGAACTGATGCTTCTTGGTCCTTTTTATTGTAGTAAAGTTGTATTGTGTGTTCAAGTGTACTAGTACTGTCATTCTTAGTATGTTAGTGACTAAGAAATACATACTGATGGTTCTTAGCTTTTCTGTTGTAGTACTTACTAATTTTCTAACGACTAGAGGCATGATCTTGTTAGTACTGAATGTTGTTCTCGGTTCTAACTTAGTCTTTTAGTGTGATGGCACCTTTTTGTTGTGATTATTTTTAGTGATCTTCTGAAACTATTTAGTGTGATAGTACTGCGGTACAAGACTAAGTTGTACTGAGCATCCAAGGCTACTATTGTTATTGTTCTTAGTCTGCCAGTGTTTCGTGAAATATATGCTGCCAGTACAAGTCTATGTTAGTGTTAAAAGTGGTGTTAGGGCATGTTTTGTTCATATAAACTTAGATCATAGGGATGACAACAGTACATGAAGTACTAAGGTTTTTGTTTCAACTTTGAAGCGGGATATCCTGAGTGTCGTGGGAAACCATGGCCACCTATGGGGCCATGAGCCCCTTTTGGTTCGGCGGGGGGGGGGGGGGGGGGGGGGGGTGGGCACATTGCACAAAGAGCGGAGAAGCGTCGCGCAGCACGGAAGAGATCACACGGGCAGTCTTTACCCAGGTTTGGGCCGCCGTGAGGCGTAAAACCCTACTCCTGCTTTGGTGGATTGATGGTGGATAATGGTGGTGGACGCAGCACACTCGCTCGACAAGGTCGCTCTGGGGGCGAGAGTGGCTACGCGCATATGGATATGTGAGGGTCCAACCTCTTCTACGGTCGCCATGGGCCTCCTTTTATAGATTAAGGGGTCACCACAGTGGCAAATCAGTCTTTGCGTACTGATTAGATAGCTAACAGTGCTATCATATCTAACTCTGCAGGCTGACAGAGCGCATTAAATGCGCCGCTCGGTGTCACATCACAGCTCGCCCGGCAGGCCCTGCCGGGCTGTTTTGCCAGCTTCGCGCCTGCTCGCTTGACACGTCTCTGGACGGGTGTCATATGGAGGTGTTTGCTGTAGGAAGTAGCTGCCATGTGGCAGAAAGCAGCCACTTAGTCACCTTGAAGCTCGACACCGCTTTGATTAATGACTTGCATCGCTTGTGAGGTGGAGCGATGGAGTGGCTTGCCGGCAGGCCTGCCGGGACGATCTGGGAGCTTGCTTCCGGGGCAAAACCCAACCTTGCCGGGCTCGCCTGCCCGGCAAG
Organism: Thinopyrum elongatum; assembly: GCA_011799875.1. Classification (NCBI taxonomy): domain Eukaryota; kingdom Viridiplantae; phylum Streptophyta; class Magnoliopsida; order Poales; family Poaceae; genus Thinopyrum; species Thinopyrum elongatum. The sequence continues at coordinate 243,084,815 of CM022299.1, read as the reverse complement.
GTAGGTCGTTCCTTTAGCGATGCCTTGTTCCTCTGGCTCACCTTGGCCTTCTCAACTTGCACTTGGACCCTTCAAAGGAATTGATCCTCCTTGTTTGGTCTGATCTTGGTCTTGTAGTCTTGTCTTCGAGCCTGTTGGCTTGCTGTCCATGCATAGTCAGGGGAAAACATATACCCCTGTCTGTGTTCCCCGATATAAGCCCCCGGGCCTAAGCCACATGTGTCGCTGGGCACGTCGGGTTAGGCCCCAAACAGTGCACGGACAAGTGGCAAAAAAGGGCTGCTCGCATCATGGTTTGTCATGATGACCAGTCAATCCAACGTCCACTTCGCGCAATTACTGCGAGTCGTGGGGTCGTGGGACTGTTGCAATTAATGTAAAATGGTAACTTCTAGAGCATCGCGTCCCCACTCCACGCCTTTTCCCCTTAAGATAGGAAAACGCGGAACTGCACGGTTCACTTGTCGCCTGCCGTGCCCTCCCATCATCTTCTGCAAGCCAAACAACCACCCCGCCTTTCTCTCCCTCGCCCGTCGCCGTTCCCCCGCCTGATTACTTCCCACGTTTGCACCGGCGTCCATGGGAATGGGGAAGAAAACTGTAGCAAAAGGGAAGCAGACGGCTGCGGCGAAGGAGGTGGTCGCCGAGGGAAGCAAGAGGGCGGCGGAGCTGGACAAGAAGTGGAGGGGAGACATCGTCTTCTTTCCATCGAACCTGGACGGCCCGGTTCTGCAGGCAAGGTACGGGTACCTGTGGGGGAGGGAAGTCCCGAAAGGGCATGGCGCGCCCAATGTTTTGGCGGAGGGGCAAGAAGATCCGCCAAATTCATACCGATTCTTGTGCGCATATTTCATCTGCGGCCTTTGCCCCCCTTTTTCTGATTTCTTTGAGGCGATGATGACGATTTATGGATTCCACCTCCTGGACTTTACGCCAAATGCAATGGCGACCATGGCCATCTTTGCCCATTTGTGTGAGAACTTTGTTGGAGTCGCCCCCAATGTTGATCTGTTCAGGCATTATTTTGTCCCGCGGGTGGAGAACAAATTTCACCGCTCCGGGAACATCAGCTAGATGCCACAGGTGGCAAAGAAGTCCTGGGATTATATCCCTGGTCTGCAGCGCGAGAGGTGGGATGAGTGGAGAGGAGACTGGTGCTGGATTCAGGATGAGGAAGCCCCAGAGTTCTGCGAAGCACGAACAGTGTGTGTCGAGCACAGCAAGGAATGGAGCGCATTCAGCCTCACCAATGATAGGCTTCGCCCGGCAATAAACAGGATCACCTGCCTGAAGGCTACCGGGCTAACCATTGAGCACGTGGGGGCAGATTTTCTCCTTCGTCGCATCTCGCCACTGCAGAAAAGGGACAGACCCGCCTGGTTGTATGGTGATGCTGGAGACAGGATGAGATTGCTCCCAGGTTTGGCCAATAACTTGTCTGTTTATGGCCATGCTTGGTTGTGTGACCAACTGTTTGGCCACTTCGAGCTGTTCAAGCTCCCGACAACCATTATCCCTCTGAATGTCAATTCGGCCCGGGACCAGATCTTGAAGTGGATGCTGGATTGCAACGCTAATGGGGTGGCAGGTGATTGGCGGTTGCCCACTCTTGACGAAGAACTTGAATGGTCCAACGCCCTGGCTGAGAGAGCTGTCAGGGTGGAGACCAACATGTACAAACACACTTCCACCATGGAGGCAGCGTTTATCAAGAGGAGGATTGAGGAGGACAAAGCTGCCCGAATCGCTGCAATGGCAAGGGCTGCAAAGGTCGGAAGGGAAAAGCTGAGGATGAGAGTTCCTCTCACGGTGGTAGCGAGGCGCATGCCATGGAAGAGGTTGCCGTGGAAGATCTTGCCGGGAACGAGATTTCTGGGCTTGAGGCTCTAGCTACCGCGGTAGCAGAGCTCCAAAAGGAGGAGGAGGCTGCTGAGGCAGTGGAGCCCGAAGCGGAGTGGCTTGCGGCTGGTCCTCAAGCCCCCAAGCCAATTTTGGACCAGTGTCCCCGCAGGCGTGCTGCTAACCGGGGAACGGCGGCCCCAAATCTAGCGCCTGCCACCAAGAAGGTGAAGAAGACCACCACCAGAAATACCAGGACAGACGTGGTGTGCCGCCAGTCTCCTCGCGTTGCCGAGATCAAAGCTTCTCCCGCCAAGCAATAGGTGGATGTGGACGGCGATTCCAGCTCTCATTCTGGCTCGAGCTCTTCGCAGAGCTCGTCTTCATCGGAGCCCCCATCGCTTCAGCAGGGTTTGGGGCTGCCGGAAAGCTCCGCCCCTCCATCCCATAAGAGAGGTAGAGCATCCCCGCCGCCCATGGAATTTGATTTGAGCTCCATGCTCATTGATGAGGAGTAAGGAAGATTTCCCTTTCTGTGACAACTTTAGTATACTTGATTATCTTTGCTGGCTGACCTTTTGTTTTGTTGTCGTTGGCAGGGAGGAGGAGGAGGAAACAGAGACCCTCATCCATCGGCTGAAGAGGCTCCGGCATGCTGGGTCGCCGAAGACTGTGGAGAGCTTGGGTTTGGTGGGGAGGAATACGGAGGATCCCGTACCGAGCCCCCAGCCCAGCCCCCGGCCTGAAAGTGGAGGGCTGGTTCCTTCTGCTGGGGGCAATGGAGATGAACTTCCCACCCCTCCAGCTGGAGGAGGCGTCAAGACGACACAGGATGAGCCCTCCCTGGGAGGGTACGTTCCTCTCGCTGACCCAGCCAAAGGACCCCTGGCGAGACCCTCCGTGGATGAGCCCGCACAGAGCATCGCCGTGGCTGCCGCGGCAGGGGGTGGAGTTCATGGCCCGGCAACTGATGCTGCCGGTGAAACTGTGGCCCCTGCCCGGCAGACTTCTCCGGGTACTTATCTTCCACTCTTCTTCTTCTTTCTCTTATGTATCCCCTCTCCCTATATCCCGGTAATCTAAACTTCTGCCCTTTTTTTGCCATTCACTTGTCCTTTCATCCGTAATCCTCCAGGCCGAAGAGCTAGAACTGCTGGAAGAGGTGGCCAGCATAGGGAGAGCTACCGTGGTCGAGGCCGCCGAGATAGCCACCGCGGAGGGACAGGGCCCCGCTGCCGGGAGTGTTCAAGATCCTTTGGTGGCAGCGGAACATACTTCTGAAAGTGCCCCAGATGTGAGAGTGGTGGTCGAGGGGAAGATTCCCCTCCGAACCATGGATCCCCTTCCCTCCTTTGGGCCCATGAACGGACCTCACCATCCCCCTCAAGCCAGTTGGCGCTGGTGTTGGCACAGCCCGGGATTGGAGCCCCCGGCTCGTCGGCATCGACGAACGTGGAGCTTGATGAAGAGCTCCAGCGAATCCTGGCGTTGCTGCACCAAGGGGTTGAAGAATCGAGCGATTCTGTTGCCGTTGCAATGGATTTGTCCTTCCTGGAGTCCGTGGCGGCGGGCATCAAAGAAATGCAGGCCCGACACGACCAGAAGTGGCAGGCGCTCAAAGAGCAGCACGAGTCCGCCAACAAAGTGGACCAGAAGCTGAAGGACAAGTGCCTAGAGCTGCGCGAGTGGCATGGCAAGTAGTTCCAGGCACTTATGAGGCAGCAGGAGGCGATCCTGATGACGAGGGAAGACGTCATAGCCCGTGAAGCGCGCCTGGTGGACCGCAAGGCACGTTTGGATGCCAGAGAGCAAGAGATTTCTCTCCGGGAGGAGAAGCTTGGAGCCATCCTTCGTGCCAAAGATGATGACCTGGAAGCCCTCGTGTAGCAACGCACCAAGGAGTTGGAGGACAAGCACAAAGCTGCCCTGGACGTCCTCACAACTAATTCTGCTGTTCGACTGAAGAAACTCACTGATGATCTTGCTACCGCATCCGCTGCCCGGACTGACCTTGATCGACAGGTGACTAAGCTGACCGAGGAGCTTGCCGGGAGCACCAAGGAGATGGAGGCTCTCAAGGAGGAAGCGCGAAAGGCGGAGGTCCTTCTGAGCGATGTGCAGTCGCAGCTTTCCTCCAGGACCGAAGGCCTTGAAAACGCCAATGGCACTATCACGGATCTGAAGGCCAAGATCGGCACCTTGGAGAGCGTGGCAGAGTCCAACGGAGCCCGCCAGCAACAGTTGTCCAAAGATCTAGACACCGCCTAGTGCCTCCAAAAGGATGCACAGGACAAGCTGATGAACCAATCCGAGCAGGTGAACCTCTAGATCAGGAGCATGATTGGCATCGCTATGCGCCTTGCTGCCCAGACCGTAGCGATGGGCATGGATGGCCCAGCTTTCTCGATCAATAGGCAGGAGGTCCCTAGTGCCAAGCTGGGAGTTTTCTTCAACGAGCTGATCGAAAAGCTGAAAGTGCATGAAGAGGGGAGGGCCAAGCGCTTCATGACCGAGTCCCGGAAGTTTGCTCACGACGCCCTCCTCATGGTCTTGAGCAACATCGCCTGCCGTCATCCAGACCTCGACCTTGCCGACGGATTTAAGAAGCCGCTGGTGGGGGCTGATGTTCCAGCTATCAAAGAGAAAGCTGCCCCTCTGGCCGCCAGGGCCCTTCACGTCCCAACGGCTTCACGCAGCCGCCGGGCCTGACTCCGAGCTATTCTTGTCATCCAAAACATGATGTATGCTTTGTGTTTAGGTGTCGTACTATTTATGTTCATGTGGAACTGATGTTCCCTGCTTAATCTTAAACGCACGTTTATCCCTCTGAGCTTATATGCTTGTGTTCGTACGATTAGTCCCTATGCATGTTCTGGTTGCTTGCCGGTATCATATTGCCGCGATTGTCGTAAGGGTCCGGCCCTTAACATCCATCTTGCCGTGGATGCGTCCTGGCAAGTTTTTCCTTGGTAGCTCTCGACGCAGCCGCTCGTTCTGTGAGCAAGGCTCGGGACAGAACGAGGGTGCAGACAAAGAACTAGCCAAGGTTCCATCACACGAAGGATTTCATAGTACGAACACTTACTAAAACTGAGGGATAAACGGATGCAAAAATCTAGGATTCATCAAAAGGAAATGATTGCTTGGACTTAGCTTTTTTTTCTTGCTCCTTCCCATCCTTTCCAGGTGCGTGCGTTTGGGGTGCCCGCGATACCCGGAAAGACGGAGGCTAAGCGAATAACTATCTGATTCCTAGCAGGGACCCACATACGCCAATCGTGTCTGCCGGGCAGCAGGATATGGTGCCGGGCTTTCCCGGCCCCCCTTTCTCTCCTCCACTCTTTCCGGACAATCCGACAGCGGCTGGCGCAAGAGTCCCGCCAGTGCGGACGGCCTTGCCGGAGCATACTTGCCGGGGCATCGATCAATGGATTCGTGCCGGCATTTTACTTAGGATTTCCCTAAGCAGGGTAAATGCTAAACCGTGTGTCACACGGTACTCATCGACATTGATGATGCCAGGGTCAGAGCAGCTCGATTGCCGAAGAGGGAGAGAGATGGAAAGAGGAGCCTCGTTCCCGCGCACCTTGCCCCTTCCACCCGGACGGCGCCCGAGCGGTGGTTGCGCCGCCTAGGCCGCCTGGGGGGAGCATACCACCGTCAGCGCCGATCTTCACCGCGGCCGCGACCGCGGTGGGATGAGATGACGAACAAGGCAGGTGCGGGGACAGCCCCGCTCTCCCGCTTTGTCTTCATATCTTCATGAGCACCACCGACGCCAAAAGCTTCGGCTGGGCTGCAATGGAGACGACGTGCTGCCAACGCCCTCCAGTTTGCGCAAGTGATCCCCCTACCTGGCGCGCCAAAGATGTCGTGGGAAACCACGACCACCTATGGGGCCATGAGCCCCTTTTGGTTTGGCGGGGGGATGGGCACGTTGCACAAAGAGCGGAGAAGCGTCGCGTAGCACGGCAGAGATCACACGGGCAGTCTTTACCCAGGTTCGGGCCGCCGTGAGGCGTAAAACCCTACTCCTGCTTTGGTGGATTGATGGTGGATAATGGTGGTGGACGCAACACACTCGCCCGGCAAAGTCGCTCTGGGGGCGAGAGTGGCTACGCGCGTATGGATATGCGAGGGTCGAGCCTCTTCTCCGGTCGCCATGGGCCTCCTTTTATAGATTAAGGGTTCACCACAGTGGCAAATCAGTCTTTGCGTACTGATTAGATAGCTAACAGTGCTATCATATCTAACTCTACATGCTAACAGAGCACATTAAATGCGCCGCTCAGTGTCACATCACAGCTCGCCCGGCAGGCCCTACCGGGCTGTTTTGCTAGCTTCTCGCCTGCTCGCTTGACACGTCTTTGGACGGGTGTCATATGGAGGTGTTTGCTATAGGAAGTGGCTACCATCTGGCAGAAAGCAGCCACTTAGTCACCTTGGAGCTCGACACCGCTTTGATTAATGACTTGCGTCACTTGTGAGGTGGAGCGGTGGAGTGGCTTGCCTCCGACAGCCCCGGCAGGCCTGCCGGGACGATCTGGGAGCTTGCTTCCGGGGCAAAACCCAACCCTGCCGGGCTCACCTGCCCGGCAAGGTAGGTCGTTCCTTTAGCGATGCCTTGTTCTTCTGGCTCACCTTGGCCTTCTCGACTTGCACTTGGATCCTTCAAAGGAATTGATCCTCCTTGTTTGGTCTGATCTTGGTCTTGTAGTCTTGTCTTCGAGCCTGTTGGCTTGCTGTCCATGCACAGTAAGGGGAAAACATATACCCCTGTCCGTGTTCCCCGACACTGAGGGATTTGTTTTTACAAGCGTGTTAAGCAGCCCAAATTGTACTAAAAGTTTTCAATGTTTAGGTTTCCGTACAATGCTGAATCCGAACTACACATGAAACATCCTTGTGTGATTAGTTGCTGCATAACTAGTGCTGAAGATCAGCCACAAAGTTTCATTCACAAGCTACTTCAACCTCAAATGATGGATAAACAAAATAGGAAGCTAGCAAACTAGTTCAACGACATAAGCAAACTATGTACTTGACATAAGCAAACTTGTTCAACCCTGACACACATGACATAAGCAAACTACGAATTTGAAACAAGATACAAGACAAGCACAAGAGCAAGCAACATGAAGGCATACTTTGATGTCTCTTCATCCCTAAAAGTCACAGTCGAAGTAGGGGTCCTTTGCCTCCTCTTTTGACCTTTCCAGACCTGTTTTGATGTTGTCGATTTTCTTCCATAACTGGTAGGTGGAGTACGCATCTATCGCTGCATACTTGATAAGCTTTTCTGGCAGTGGGCTGATCCCCCATAGTTTATGGTCTTCCTCCTTGTCGACCTTCTTCTTCATGTTGTCGTAGAATGGGTGGATCACACTGGATGCAACATCAGCCAAGGAGTCGTACTTCTTTTCGGTGTATGGAACTCTCCAATTGCGCTGGATGTCAATGATGTTCTTGGGGTTGATCTCCAAACCAGACCTCTTCAGCATCTCTTTGTCATCTTTAATGCTGAAACCTACAAAGGTGTACAACTTATCCTCCTTCAGGAGCTCGTGGAGGCGCTTGGGCCTGCAAGGGGAGAGACATATTGAAGATTAGTGTTTTTCATGATTTAATTCTTCAGTTTTTGGTTTACAAGTGATGAATCCATGAAGTAGATGCTTATATAGTATAATTCATGGATGAATGTAGTTCATAAACTAGTTCACAAAGTTCAGAAATTAAATTCAAGTACACCATGTTATTTTTCTTTTGGTATCTACAGTGCTTCACCAAGTAAAGAAACCTATACCAGAGTCAATGATCTATGTGCTACTTAGTACTAGTTTAGTTTTCTTTGGTTGAATAAAAAAACATATACCAGTGTTTCAGCAAGTTCTTACTTTTCTTTCTGCTGAAAATAACATCAGACCAAGTTCAGAAACTACTTTACTACATCAAGTTTAGAAACTACTTTTAATACATCAAGTCCAGAAACTACACTAGTGCATCAAGATCAGAAACTACACTAGTACATCAAGTTCAGAAATTAATCTGGTGCAACAATTTCAGATACTAATCCAGCGCATTAGGTTCAAAATATATTCTAGTGCATCTACTTGAGAAACATGTACTAGTGCATCCACTTGACAAACTACAGTAGTACATCTAGTTGAGAAACTAGTTTAATGAAATTTTGAGGATGCAGTAATAATTAAACAGATGAATGAAGAGGGTAAATGAGTAGGATGGTTCACCATTTTGTAGCCGTGGTGATGTGGTATGCCAGGGAGAGTTCCTCCACGCAAAATTGTAGAACTGCTGCCCTCTGTGGAGGTTCATCTTTTCTGGTAAACTCCACATCAACACCGATGAAGCTAGGATACTAGCCACCGCCCCTCTTCCTGAGTCTCCCGATCATCTTGTCGGCTTCATCTGGATTGCTGGTGCAGATGACCTCCAGTGTCTCCTTGCCATGGAGCTTGACCTCTTTCAAGCTTTCGGTGTAGTCGAGCTTCTCATCGGGGACCTAAACGTCGTCGACCTTGCTGCTCTGGTCGGACATCTCATCACACTGACGCTTGGCAGACGGTTCCTCTACCATTGCCCTCCTCCAGCGATGGTGGGCTTTAGAGAGGGATGTTGTGGGGAGTTGGTAGTGGAGATGGAGCGGCAATGGTGGTTTCGGGAATGAGGCAGAGATGGAGGCGAATGCGGTATTTTAAGGTGTGGTTTGGGACGTGGGGGAGGCGTTTTGTTGTTGGCTCATCGTGATAGTGGGGGTAGTGGTCGTGGGGTCGCCATTGTAGTCCGTCATGGCAACCGCCCAGTGGGTGGCGCGGGTGGTGTCCTGCAAAAACCAACCATCCAAATCTCATTTTTGCAGGGGTATTTACTGGTCGCACTGACATGTCTTGTCAAGGTGTACTTATTAGTTGCTTGTTCCACTTGCATGTCTCGGAGTCGGTAATGATGGCATCTTTACCGCTTGACTGTCGATTACTTGGACTGGTGATTGATGTGTGGTTGAACTTACCAATACAAGTGTATTATATTTTGTATCACGCCAGACCTGTGCCGTTTGTTTGAGCAGATTTACTCTCTTTTTTTGTGTGATACTAAATTTTTTTAACCTTGTTTTTTGAAATGATTGTTTAAATCAACACAATTTTTGAAAGTATTTGTTTACAGAAAATTTAGTTTTTCATTAGCACAAGTGTATTATATTGTACTTCTATCTTTTCTGTTAGCTTGAGCTCATTCTCTTCTGTGTTGATGGGTGTTCTGCACTAGGGCTCGCAGACCAGTCATAGTTTTTGAAAAATGTTTTTTGAGGTGTTCACGGGTGTGTTTGGTTTGCTCTGCCTTGAACTGATGTGACAGACTTAGTAGAACTGATGTACTATTAGAGTTTCAAATTTTTTAAAATAAATTTTGTGAGTTAATGGTCGACGGTAGTGTTGACGGTATAGAAATCCAGATTAATTCTAATATATTTGTGAGTGCATTCGAAAGGTTTATGAAATGGTTTACATAATAATGTCACTGGTCCAGCGGGCACAAAACACAAATGGTATCTTAACTATAGTACTGATCCAGAAATCGATAATAAAGCTAAATAAGTTTGGTAACTACAGTGTTTCTGATACGATTCTTCATTGTGTACCGAGGGGACCGAGAGTACAAGCTTATTTTTGAATTGATGCAGCAGCACAACCACAATGGATTATTCAGTCTTGAGCTCCTTCTAACTAGCTGTGAATGTTGTGCCTTCTCGGCGTCCTTTCCTGCTTGAGCCTTGGCAGCTTCATCGCCAGTTTCAGGTTCCTCATCCCCAATACTGTCATCTTGATTGTCTTCATCTGATTGGTCGTCATTCTCGTCAAACTTTTCTTCTTCATCCTCTTCTTTTGACTTTTTGGAACTCTGGACCTTGCCCTATTTATGTTCAGCACCATTGCCCATGTCCATTGCATGTGCGGGCATTATGTCCATTAGTCCCCCCACACTTGCCGCAAATGTAGCTTTTACGTGTGTCGTCTCCAGTGGTAGAAACCTGGGCGGCTCCTATCTGCTTCTGCTACTTTTGCTTGTCGACGATGGCATATGTGCGGTCTAGGCATGTGCGTGCATTATGATTGGTCATCACGTTGTAGACACCGCATGCCCTTATCCCGAGAGGTTTGCCGTTCGGGCCAAATTCCATGCATTTGAACGGGCGCGGCAGCTTGTTGGCTACCGCTTTCGGTGCTTGCGTCTTATTCTTCCTCCCCTTTATGCATGAGAATATGGGCAGTTTAATTACCCTTTGTTACTGCTTCTTGTAGGACCTCCTGTTGTCATGTTGTTGGCCTACAGCACCGTCAAGCTCATGATCTTCCACATGAGCATGCTGCTGCTCGTGAGTCTGCACATGGGCAGGCTCTTGTTGCTGTTGCTGCTCCTCCTCATTGTCGTAGCTACTAATAGCTCCAAGATGGTTCATTTCAGATAAGATTGTAGCGAAAACATGGTCAAATTTTTTCTGCTTCGTTGTCCGCGTCATCTCTGTTTGCAGCAGATTGCATGGCGTCGATTTCTTGTTCAAGACTTTCCATAACGACCCGTTCCCTCACCATTTCCTCTTGGCTTCTCAAGCTTTTTCTGTGTACCCTTATGTTAAGCTACAACAGTGCGCTTTCAATGCAGAAGTGGGAGGCCTTGTTCGATGCTACTATCCTCAAGTCATCTTTGTTGAAGGTTGGGTGCATGTTCGGGCATTTAGTGTATCTCTTGAGGATGTATTTCTCTGGAACGCTGACAACCTTATTTGTTTGCATCATGCAAAGGACATGCAGGCAGAAAATACATGATTTTTTGGAAGAGGTGCATGGTTTTCGTCATTTCTATCGAACAAAAACTGACAAGAAAATTTACTATAGTTTGTAACATCTTTTTTATTCCTCACCTGTGTGGTCCCACAGCTTGCATTCGCAGTCGTATATTTCTCCCACGGGGTCTGCAACCACCTGGAACACGTGTTGTGACCACGCAAACTGTTTTTGCGGGTTGTTGTAGCGCGCAAGGTACTTTGTAGGCTCATTCGTCTCCGTCACCGTGACGAGGGTGCTCAGTTTTAGCCTCTTTCGGATCTCGCTGTACACACCTCATGAGTAAAGCTTTGCCATCTGAGTGTCAAACCCATAGAGGGTCAGCGTGTTTTGTTCTTTCCACGCAAACAAGAGTGATGAACAAATTATTAGTTTTCTCGCAGCAAAAACTTGTCTAAGTAAGAAAGAATTACTTTAGTAAGCACGTTTTTGTCTTACGATAGGTGATAGAGCTATACCCGGTCACCCATTGTCTCCTCATTCTCTTTTTGCCTCTTGGTTTTGCAGGTGTTTACCTGGCTGAAAAACGGGTGCAGGTTTTGTCTCTCATTTACGTAGTTCTTCTTGAGCACACAGTTCATGCTCTCACTGTGTTGTGTGGATGTCATTTTGGCACCAAAAATTTCTTTGAAGTAAGCTGATATCCATTTCTCCCGCTCATTCCACATTGACACCATCGTGGCATCGTCATGGAGGTTGTACTTATCCATGAGTGCTTTCCAGGCAGCCTCAAACTCAGTTGGCATGAGGGTCCAGTTGAGGATTGCTGTGAATTCATCCTTAAAGGTTGCGTGGAGGTTGTACAGGTACGCGAGGTGTTCCCTGTACTTCTTCATAATGTGCCAGCGGCATAACTTGTGTACTATGTTTCCAAAAACATCTGGGATCGCCAAAGCCATTACCGGGCACTGGTCTTGTAATGAGGAAGAGACATGGAGTGGTCAGCGGATCCTAGTGCATATATACAAATAGAACTGACACAACAATTTTACTGTGTTTTTCCTTTTTTTTGGTTGGCGGTGGTACTTGTGAGGATGCATGTAGGAGCCTTCCCTCTCATGCACTTTAAAAATGTTTTGAATAGCCACCTAAATGAATCTGCATCCTCATCTCTTATCAGGGCAAAGCAAAGAATGTAGTCTGCAAATGGTTGTTAGTACCCACAAACACCCCAAGTGGCATATGATACTTGTTGGTCTTATATGTGGTGGCAAACGTCACGCAATCACCAAAGTCTTGGTATGCCCCTCGGCAGCTTGCGTTCGCCCAGAATATGTTCTTCACCCTGTCGGACTCATCAAGCTGTATGTCGCAGAAGAATTCCTTGTTTATCGCTTTCATCTCCCTAAAGAAGTTGATAGTCTTGAGGACATCGTCCACATCATCCATCCTTGAATTCTTTGCTTTCCTGCATATTAAAAGCAAAAGGTCAGTGAAAAATGCATGTTGAACATCATCAGGTCATGAGTTGCGTAATTGGTTTGAACTGACAGAGGAAAAAGAGGGAGGGGGTCTGGGAGGAGAACAAGTTTGTACTTACGCATTAATCAGGTCTCGGGCATTCATTTCAAGAAAGTAGCCATCGGGGTCATCGCCGCCCAGTACACTCATGATTTTCACGTGTTCAATGCCTTTGAACTGCAGGAACTTGACGTACTCCATGATTGTGGTGTCAAAGTTTTTGTGGCAGTGCAAGAAGACAAGCATTTGGGGGCTGACCATTAGCCTGTGGTTGTGTTCCCATTATATCTCCTTTATGATAAGCGTTCCATCATTTTCCTTCTTCAGCCTCATTTTAGCCTTGCAGTTAGTCCTGGCAGTGGTCTTGTTCCTCTGTCTATTTGCATCTGAAACCTTCGATTCATAGACTCCACAGCACATGCACAAATGGTAGACTCTGCTTTTAACCTTAGAACCTTCCCTGGGGCCGCCCAGGGGTGGGAAAAGGAGCAGCCTTTCCACTCGTCTCTTTGGTTGGGGTAGCGACGCGGCTCGGGTGTGGTTTTGTCAAGGTCTTGGATGCCGGGGCGGCGGCCCTGGTGGTGGTAGCGCGGTGCTCATGGGCAGAGCCCGTGGCTTGGTGCTGCCCGGTGACCATGGCCGTGTGGGTGGCATGGTGGCAGGGGTGTGGCGGTCAGTGGCGGTGAGTGTTTGCTGGGGTGAAAACCTGTTCTATCTTCGGACGGACCGGCGGCGGCGCAGTGCGTTACCTTCTTGAAGGCGTCGTCGCGGCTCTCACCGGTAGTCGTGTCGCTCCAGGGGAAACTCTGACCCCCGGGTCGGGCGGTGGCGGCGCGTTGGCGTCGTAACCTTCTTGGAGGCGCCGCCTTGGAGCTCATGGTTCGTCATATGCGGCTTCGTCTCTTCGCGGTGCCGTGTTCATGGTGGAGGTCCCCGATTGCTCTTGTAGTGTTAGGGGTGGTGTTGCTGCGCTTAGCGCCTATGTATCCCGCCTTGGGTGTGTGCGTGTGTTGTCGTGGGGTGCGTTTGTACTTGGGCCGTGGTTGATCTGTGCTTTATTTATAAAGCGGGGCGAAACCCTTTTTCGGTATAAAACCCGCGTGCCTTGCATAGACGTTGTAGAAGTCCTTTGCTTCTTTGAAAGTTTCAAATCACATCTCTAGCCTTGGCAGAACGTAAGCTTCAATGTTAGGGTGACACATGCAACAGTGAACAAACAAAACACGGTGATGAAAATGTTAGATGGGTGGTTACAGTACTATGGTATGGATTGTGCTTGTATGTTTTTTCTAAAGGGATACTTACATGTTTATAGCTCTGTGCTGCTTCTGGTGTTTGCTGTTCACCCTGGTGTATGGGCGCGGGTGGTGTCACCCTCGGCACATGCAGTAATGCATCTCTTGGAGGGAGCAATGTTGATGAAGCTCTCTGTCTCTAATTGTACGGCAGTCTTTTCTCAGGTTTGTTGTGAGGTGGCTCCTGTCTATACGGCTCATATCTGCTACTTTGCACCCTGCTAGATTGGTGAACATTCTTGTCTCTTTGGCGTGGTCTTCCTGTCACAACTGCTTTTGCAGCACAGATGATTGATGTTGATGGAGCGACTGGTGGAAGCCTGCGTGTCCTTGCCTTTTTGCATGTGCCAGGGAAGGAAAAAATTTGTTGTTGGGGACATTGTGGAACTTGTTGCACCCCGGCAGTGGCAAAGCTTGTATTCCCAGTAAGCGGTGTTTGCTACAGAGAAGAACCAGACCGTGCTTCTGATGATTCTGGTGTAGCTTGAAATCTACCTGTATAGTTGAAGTATCCGAGGGCTATTTCTGGTGTTACCCAACCAGGTGGCACCTCATATCCGCTTGGTTCATCAAACCCTCCTAGCGTGTCCCGCCTTGCATGTTTCTGCAATGACATTCAACACTTTTAGGATTAATCTTTCTGGCTTTTCTCCTAGAACTGATGGTAACATGTCATGTACTGAAGGTAACGTATAAATTGAACTTGCATCGCTGGGCATTATTAAACTTTGTGTCTATTCTCCCTGATGTACTTTTAGTCAAACTGATGGATGGAGATGTTTAGCACTGATGTACTAATGTACTGCTAGAACTGATGCATCGTTGTGGGTTAATGAACCTATGCATGTTTTTTATGTTTTCCCTAAAACTGATGCATGCATATTTGGTGCACTACTAGTAACCTGAACATTGAACTTGGTAGTAGTTGGCAGGTATGTAACTGATGCATGTCTTTTGCTTTCCACTGGTACTGATGCATCAACATTAGAAGTACTCCCGGTTTATGTATCATTGCACTTACTTTGTAATAGGTGTATTTAATCTTTTCAACAACAGTCTTTCCTCATTCGAACTGATGCATCTACATGACATGTACTATTAGTAATCTTAACATATAACTTGCAGTGGTAGTTGAACCTTTATGTGAACTGATTAAGCTACCTGAACTGATGCATAACTTTATGTTTTTTACTCAAATTGATGCAAGCACAATAGAGGAACTGACAGTAACCTTGACATCAAAATTGTGTATCAAGTGGCAGGGACGCAATGAACCGATGTAAGCATATGCGATGTACTATCTGCTTCTGCATCATAGAACTTATAGTACAACACGGGGTATATGATTTTTTAAAGTAGGACTAATGAACTTATAGTATGACATCACACGCATCTAGTGTTTGAATTGAGCGACCTAGCGTGCTTTTTCTCACAAATCACACGCATGAGCATTGGGCTGAGCCTTTGTTTCTGAATCAGATTCAACACCGTCAGTTTCTTGAATCAGAAATTCATCAAGTTTTGCAGGGAAAGAGGGAATCTGTCGGGGCTCTGGGACTGGGGTACCCAGGCCCGTCTTCCTGCGGCCCACCGTGTGGCATCGTCAAAGGGCCCAGTGTGGCCTAGCGTCAAGATTCCGCAAGCAAAGTCCTCACGAGGCCCATGCCTCGTGAGGCGGGCATCAGTAAGCTTCGTCAGGCACCCAAGGGCTCCGCGGGGAGCGGCCTCCCGAGGCCTCCCGGGGGGCGGACACTTCTATGCACGCCACCCCGCCTCGTGATGCACGTGGGTGATGCGAGCTACGACAGGCATCGCCAGGACTGGTGCCAGCGGGCGCGGACAGTGAGGCTTTCCTCTTTGGTGCTAAAGGAGCAAGGCCAGCACGCGGGTTCCCAAGGCAGCCCCAAAGGTTGCCTCTTTGGTGCAACCAGGCCAGGACGCTGGCTCGGCAGGATGGAGGTCATCGTCGAGCCCACCTACGCGTCATGGACAGAAGCTTTGCAGGCGAAGGCCACCTTTAGTCAGGATAGGGTGTACTCTTGTTCCCCTTCAAATTTGGCCGTTGTGGCATCCCTTCCCGCCGAGGTCTTTGGGGGAAGAGGACCAGGCCAGTATAAGAATAGGTTAGTCTCCACTGTAGAGAGGGGGATAGACTGGATCGAGTTCATCCACCTCTCAAGCCCGGAGCCGCTCCAGAAGAATCTGAGGGCCACTTGTACTTGCTGATACTCATCCTCGTCGCGAGGCAATCCACCACAGAGCAGGAGTAGGGTCTTACACTGCAAGGTGGCTTGAACCTGGGTAAACCATCGAGTTCTTCCCTCTTCCCGTTCGCTTGAGCACGTCGGAGCATCGCCGTGAGGCAGTGAGCAACGGCTCGTAGCCTAGCAAAGTTCTTCGCGCACACCCTAGAGTTCAAACCTTTCTTTGGGTCTGCGGAGCCCCGATTCCGACATTTGGCACGCCAGGTAGGGGTGTGCCGAAGTTCTTCCACTTTGTTTCGACCCCGCTTCACCGTCCACATGGCCGACGCTTGTCGTGTTTGTGCCGAGCGTCGTGCGGCTAGTGTTGACCAGACGGAGCCGATGGGCCGCGGTGGCCGCCGCCTCTCCCCATCAGCCGCTCCCAACACCGCCACTGACCCGGATGCTCACGAGCAGCATGACTCCTCCCTGCCACCCTCCATGCAGTGCGACGGCCGCACAACCATGCCTTCCCTCACTCCGGCCACGGCTATGTCCTCCCATGCTCGCCGCGGGCCGGGGAACGCGCAGGCTGCGCTGCTCATGGCACGCGAGCTCCTGCGATACTGCCCCGCCGACGAGGGCTACGACGCCTAGCTGGGTCGCATCACCGAACTCGTCAACACCACGGGCGAGGCCCCGGCACCCTCTCCCTCGCTCCATCCTCCGCCATCCCGCGCAGGCGACATGGCGCATGGTGCGCCTCCGCCCCCTCCCCTGCGCGGCGACAACTCCGAGCCCCGACACAACGTGTAGCCTCACGCTCCGCCGTGTGGAGCACCGGCGCCGGCTCGAGACAAGGCCAGCTGCCAGATTGTGCATTGATACGTCCATTTTGCATCATACTTTTATATTGATATTTATTGCATTATGGGTTGTTATTACACATTTGGTACAATACTTATGCCTTTTCTCTCTTATTTTACAAGGTTTACACAAAGAGGGAGAATGCCGGTAGCTGGAATTCTGGACCAGAAAGGAGAAAATCTGAGAGACCTATTCTGCACAACTCCAAAAGCTGAAAATTTACAGAGAATTATTTTGGAATATATAAAAAATATTGGGCGAAGAAATACCAGAGGGGGGCCCACCAGGTGGCCACAAGCCTGGGGGAGCACCCTACCCCCCTAGGCGTGCCCCTGGGGCTTGTGGGCCCCTTGGCAAGTCCCCGGTGTCCATCTTCTGCTATATGAATGGTTTTTACCTAGAAAAAATCATAAGGAAGCTTTCGGGACGAAGCGCCGCTGTGTCAAGGCGGAACCTGGGCAGAAGCAATCTAGGGCTCCGGTGGAGCTGTTCTGCCGGAGAAACTTCTCCCCGGGAGGGGGAAATCGAAGCCATCATCATCACCAACGATCCTCTCATCAAGAGGCATCAATCTCCATCAACATCTTCACCAGCACCATCTCCTCTCAAACCCTAGTTCATCTCTTGTATTCAATCTTTGTCTCACAACCTCAGATTGGTACCTGTGGGTTGCTAGTAGTGTTGATTACTCCTTGCAGTTGATACTAGTTGGTTTATTCGGTGGAAGATCATATGTTCAGATCCTTAATGATAATTATTACCCCTGTGATTATGACCATGAATATGTTTTGTGAGTAGTTATGTTTGTTCCTGAGGACATGGGAGAAGTCTTGTTATAAGTAATCATGTGAATTTGGTATTCGTTCGATATTTTTGATGAGATGTATGTTGTCTTTCCTCTAGTCGTGTTATGTGAACATCGACTACATGACACTTCACCATGATTTGGGCCTAGGGGAAGACATTGGGAAGTAATAAGTAGATGATGGGTTGCTAGAGTGACAGAAGCTTAAACCCTAGTTTATGTGTTGCTTCCTAAGGGGCTGATTTGGATCCACATGTTTCATGTTATGGTTAGATTTATCTTAATTCTTCTTTCATAGTTGCGGATGCTTGCGAGAGGGGTTAATCATAAGTTGGAGGCTTGTCCAAGTAAGGACAGCACCAAAGCACTGGTCCACCCACATATCAAATTATCAAAGTAACGAACACAAATCATATGAGCATGCCGAAAACTAACTTGATAAAAATTCTCATGTGTCCTCGAGAGCGCTTTGCTTTATATAAGAGTTTGTCCAGGCTTGTCCTTTACTACAAAAAGGATTGGGCCACTTGCTGCACCTTTGTTACACTTGTTACTTGTTACCCGTTACGAATTATCTTATCACAAAACTATCTGTCACCGATAATTTCAGTGCTTGCAGAAAATACCTTGCTGAAAACCGCTTGTCATTTCCTTGTGCTCCTCGTTGGGTTCGACACTCTTACTTGTCGAAAGGACTATGATAGATACCCTATACTTGTGGTTCATCAAGACTCTTTTCTGGCGCCGTTGCTGGGGATTGAAGCGCCTTTGGTAAGTTGAATTTGGTAAGGAAACATTTATATCACGTGCTGAAATTTACTGTCACTTGTTACTCTGGAACATCATCCTTTGAGGGGTTTGTTCAGGGTATCTTCACCCCGACCGGAAGAGCAAAGAGTTGCCCCTCAACCTACTGCACCTACTGAAACTATTTATTATGAAATTCCTTCGGGTATGATAGAGAAACTGCTAGCTAATCCTTATGCAGGAGATGGAACACTACATCCTGATTTGCATCTAATCTATGTGGATGAAGTTTGCAGATTATTTAAGCTTGCAGGTTTGCCCGAGGATGAAGTCAAGAAGAAGGTCTTCCCTTTATCTTTGAAGGAGAATGCATTGACATGGTATAGGCTATGCGATGATATTGGGACTTGGAATTACAACCGATTGAAATTGGAATTTCATCAGAAGTTTTATCCTATGCATCTCGTTCATCATGATCGGAATTATATATATAATTTTTGCCCTCATGAAGGAGAAAGTATCGCTCAAGCTTGGGGGAGGCTTAAGTCAATGTTATATTCATGCCCCACCCATGAGCTCTCAAGAGAAATTATTATTCAGAATTTTTATTCTCGGCTTTCTTGTAATGATCAATCCATGCTCGATACTTCTCGTACTGGTTCTTTTATGAAGAAGACTATTGAATTCAAATGGGATCTCTTGGAAAGAATTAAACACAACTCTGAAGATTGGGAGCTCAAAGAAGGTAAGGAGTCAGGTATAAACCTTAAGTTTGATTGTGTTAAATCTTTTATGGATACCGATGCTTTTCGTGAATTTGGCACTAAATATGGACTTGACGCTAAGATAGTAGCTTCTTTAGGTGAATCATTTGCTACTCATGTTGATCTCCCTAAGGAGAAGTGGTTTAAATATCATCCTCCCATAGAAGTAAAAATAGTAGAACCTATTAAAGCTGAAGAGGAAACTATTACTTATAATGTTGATCATGTTATTCCTACTGCTTGAGAAACCACCTTTCCCTGTTAGGATAAAGGAACATGCTAAAGCTTCAGCTGTGGTTCGTAAGAGTTATACTAGAACACCTGCACCCCCTGGAAAAATTAAAGTTGAACCTAGTATTGCTATGGTTGAAGATATCTTGGTCGATAATATTGATGGGCATGTTATTTATTTCTCTGATGAAGCTGCAAGAATTGCTAGACCTGATAATAAAGATAAACATAGACCGGTTGTTGGCATTCCTGTTGTTTCTGTTAAAATAGGATATCATTGTTATCATGGCTTATGTGATTTGGGTGCTAGTGTGAGTGCAATTCCCTTTACTTTATATCGAGAAATTATGAATGAGATTGCACCTGCTGAAATAGAAGATATTGATGTCACTATTAAGCTTGCCAATTGAGATAATATATTACCAATTGGGATTGTTAGAGATGTTGAAGTCTTGTGTGGGAAAATAAAATACCCTACTGATTTTCTAGTTCTTGGTTCCCCACAAGATGATTTTTGTCCCATTATATTTGGTAGACCTTTCTTGAACACTGTTAATGCTAAAACAGATTGTGAGAAAGAAACTGTTAGTGTGAGTTTTGGGGATGTGTCTCATGAGTTTAATTTCTCCAAATTTCGTAGACAACCCCATGATAAAGAATTGCCTAGTAAAGATGAAATTATTGGTCCTGCTTCTATTGCTGTGCCTCCTACTGATCGTTTAGAACAATATTTGCTAGACCATGAAAATGATATGTTCATGAATTAAAGAAATGAATTAGATGAGATTTTCTTTAAACAAATGCATGTTTTGAAACAAGTTGCCTGTTGAGACTCTTGGAGATCCTCTACCACCCAAGAGTGATCCTGTATTTGATCTTAAACAATTACCTGACACTTTGAAATATGCTTATCTCGATGAGAAAAACATATATCCTATTATTATTAGGGCTAACCTTTCAGAGCACGAGGAAAAGAAATTATTGAAAACTCTGAAGAAGCACCGTGCATCTATTGGATATACTCTGGATGATCTTAATGGCATTAGTCCCACTCTATGTCAGCACAAAATTAATATGGAACCTGATGCTAAACCTGTTGTTGATCATCAGCGATGGTTGAATCCTAAGATGAAAGAAGTGGTAAGAAATGAAATACTAAAACTTCTGGAGGCAGTTATAATTTATCCTATTGCTGATAGTAGATGGGTAAGTCCTGTTGACTATGTCCGTAATAAGGGAGGTATTACCGTTGTTCCTAATGATAAAAATGAATTGATTCCACAAAGAATTGTCATAGGTTATAGAATGGTTATTGATTTTAGAAAGTTAAACAAAGCTACCAGGAAAGATCATTATCCTCTACCTTTTATTGATCAAATGCTAGAAAGACTATCAAAACATACACACTTATGCTTTTTAGATGGTTATTCTGGTTTTTCCCAAATACCTGTGTCACAAGAGGATCAAGAAAAAACTACTTTTACTTGCCCTTTCGGTTCCTTTGCTTATAAACGTATGCCTTTTGGTTTATGTAATACACCAGCTACCTTTCAAAGATGTATGACTGCTATATTCTCTGACTTTTGTGAGAAGATTGTTGAGGTTTTCATAGATGATTTCTCCATTTACGGAACTTCTTTTGATGATTGCTTAAGCAAACTTGATCGAGTTTTGTAGAGATGTGAAGACACTAATCTTGTCTTGAATTGGGAGAAGTGCCACTTTATGGTTAATGAAGCTATTGTCTTGGGGCATAAAATTTCTGAAAGAGGTATTGAAGTTGATAAAGCTAAAGTTGATGCTATTAAAAAAAATGCCTTGCCCTAAAGATATCAAAGGTATAAGAAGTTTCCTTGGTCATGCTAGTTTATATAGGAGGTTTATTAAAGACTTCTCTAAAATTTCTAGGCCTCTTACTGATCTCTTGCAAAAGGATGTTCCATTTGTTTTTGATGATGATTGTGTAGAAGCGTTTGAAATACTCAAGACAGCCTTGATTTCTGGTCCTATTTTTCAACCACCTGATTGGAACCTACCCTTTGAAATTATGTGTGATGCTAGTGATTATGTTGTTGGTGATGTTCTAGGACAAAGAGTTGATAAGAAATTAAATGTTATCCATTATGATAGTAAAACTCTAGACAGTGCTCAAAGAAATTATGCTACTACTGAGAAAGAATTTTTGGCAGTTGTGTTTGCTTGTGATAAGTTCAGATCCTATATTGTTGATTCTAAACTAACTATTCACACCGATCATGCTGCTATTAAATATCTTATGGAAAAGAAAGATGCTAAACCTAGACTTATTAGATGGGTTCTCCTGTTGCAAGAATTTGATTTGCATCTTATTGATAGAATGGGAACTGAGAACCCCATAGCAGACAACTTGTCTAGGTTAGAAAATATTCTTGATGACCCACTACCTATTTATGATAGCTTCCCTGATGAACATTACTTCTGGGATGACCCACGCCTTTATAAAGAAGGAGTAGATGGTGTTATTAGACATTGTGTACCTGAGCATGAACAGGAACAGATCCTATGCAAGTGTCACTCTGAGGCCTACGAAGGACACCATGCTGGTGACAGAACTGCACACAAGGTATTACAATCTGGTTTTTATTGGCCTACTCTTTTTAAGGATGCTCGTAAGTTTGTCTTGTCTTGTGATGAATGTCAAAGAATTGGTAATATTAGTAGACGTCAGGAAATGCCTATGAATTATTCACTTGTTATTGAACCAATTTGATGTTTGGGGATTTGATTATATGGGAGCTTTTCCTTCCTCTAATGGGTACACACCTATTTTGGTTGTTGTTGATTATGTTACTAAGTGGGTAGAAGCTATTCCAACTAGTAGTGATGATCATAACACCTCCATTAAAATGCTTAAAGAAGTTATTTTCCCGAGGTTTGGAGTCCCTAGATATTCAATGACTGATGGTGGTTCACACTTTATTCGTGGTGCTTTCCGTAAATTGCTTGCTAAGTATGATGTTAACCATAGAATTGCATCTCCATATCACCCTCAGTCTAGTGGTCAAGTAGAATTAAGTAACCGAGAAATAAAGTTGATCTTGCAAAAGACTGTTAATAGATCCAGAAAGAATTGGTCTAAGAAACTTGATGATGCATTATGGGCTTATAGAACTGCTTATAAAAACCCTATGGGTATGTCTCCATATAAAATGGTTTATGGAAAAGCATGTCACTTACCTCTTGAATTAGAACATAAAGCTTATTGGGCAATTAAAGAGCTCAACTATGATTGCAAACTTGCCGGTGAGAAGAGGTTATTTGACATTAGCTCACTTGATGAATGGAGAACCCAAGCCTATGAAAATGCCAAATTGTTTAAAGAGAAAGTTAAAAGATGGCATGATAAAAGGATACAAAAGCGTGAATTTAATGTAGGTGACCATGTCTTGCTATACAATTCTCGTTTAAGATTTTTTGCAGGAAAGCTTCTCTCTAAATGGGAAGGGCCTTACATTATCAAGGAAGTTTATCGTTCCAGTGCCATCAAAATCAACAACGCCGAAGGAAATAACCCAAAGGTGGTAAACAGGCAAAGAATCAAGCATTATATCTCTGGTACTCCCATAAATGTTGAAACCAATATTATTAATACCATAATACAGGAGGAGTACATAAGGGTTATCTACCAGAACGTTCCAGACTCCAAAAAGGAATAGGTATGTGGTACGGTAAGTAAACCGACTCCAAAACATTTCCAACAACAATTTTACTCTGTTTTGGAATATTTTAAAAATTAGGAAAATAAAAAGTAGTCCAAAAAGTGCACGAGGAGGCGACAAGCCCTGGGGGCGCCTCCCAGGCTTGTGGCCACCTCGTGTGTCCTCCGGACTCCGTTTTCTTGTGGTACACTCCTTTTGGTCGGTAAAAAATCATTATATAATCTCCTGAAGGTTTTGACCACTGTACCACAGCAATATCCTCTGTTCTTGTTTCGAGCTGTTTTTCCTGACAGATCTAGATCGCCATGATGTCTCCAAGCGCCCCCAAGGACAAGTTTTTCGAGAAGGTCATCAACCCTTACCTTGCGGAGGTGCTGCAACAACCTCAAGCCATCGAGATGCATGAGGGTGTGCTTCACATCCGCGATGTTCCAGGACCAAGGAGGACCGGAAGCATGGAGTCCAGGATCGAAGCGGTGGAGCAAGAGGTGTTCAAGTGCAAAGGGATGGTGGAGCGCCGACTGAACGCCAATCACTCCATGATCATGGATTTTACCCGTGACCACAAGCTGGATGCTAGTGAGATTGGGAAGGCCATCTTCAAGCTTCATGAGAAAAACGAGCATCTCCAAGCCCAGATCTATGACCTGTAGAACCAAAACTGTGAGTATGAATATAGATTTAAGAGGATGAGTTTGGCTGCAGATTTGAGGATCCCGGAGACTCGTTCATCTTTCTATGATGGTGAACCTATGCCCTGGATCATGGAGGACAAGCCCACAACATCATCAACTCTATCATCACCACCTCCGAAGAAAGAGACCTAAGTGCATGGGTATGGGCACTCCCCTTGTGTCGGGGTACACAAACAGGGGCGTATGTTTCCCCCTGACTTGTGCACGAACACCAAGCCACCAACCCGGCAAGATTGCAACATCCAAGATCTGACCAAGCACAAGAGATCAGCTCTTTGAAGAATCAGAGTGCAGATCAAGAAGGCCAACTCAAGCCAAAGGAGCAAGACACCACTAAGGGAAAACCTCCCTTGCCGGGCAGGCAAACCTGGCAAGGTCAAGGTTGCCCCAGAAGCAAGCCTCAAGACCGTCCCGGCAGGCCTGTCGGGTCCTATGAAGGCAAAAACACCCCGCCAAGACTCCTCCGCACCACCTCACAGCGACGCAAGTCATCAATCAGTGTGGTGTCAAGCCCCAAAATGACTAAGTGGCTGTTCTTTACCACATGGCAGCCACTTCCTACAGAAATCACCTCCAAATGACACCCGTCCAGCGACGTGTCATGCAGACAGGAAAGAAGGTGGCCGAACAGCCCGGCAAGGCATGCCGGGCAGGCCATGATGTGACACTAAGCGGCGCATTTAATGTGCTCTGCCCTGTCTGCAGAGTTAGGTATGATAGCACTATTTGCTATCTAATCAGTACACAATGACTGATTTGCCACTTTGGTAACCCCTTGATCTATAAAAGGAGGCCCTTTGCAACCATAGAAAGGATTCGGACCCTTGTACATTCGTACGCATGTAGCCGCTCTCGCCCTAAGGCAACCCTGCCAGGCAAGAAAGCTGCGCTTCCACCAAAATCCACCATCAATCCACCAAAGCAGGAGTAGGGTTTTATGCCTCACAGCGGCCCGAACCTGGGTAAAATTGCCAGCATGATCTCCGTCGAGCTGCGCGATGTTCTCACGACACCTTGGTTTCCCACGACACCTTGGCAACTGCCAAGCTTGGGGGAGGTGCCCCGGTATCGTATCACCATCACATCTTTACCTTTATCATTTTTCTTAGTTCGATCCTTTTGGTCATATCTCTGTTTAGTAGAATAAAGTTTTAGTATGATCTAGCTTTGAATTTTGCTTTGTGTTCCCTCTATGTAATCGAGTCCGAGAGTTATATAATAAAGATCAGTTTTGAGTTGAGGGCTTTTCTTTCTGGCTGTGATCTTGAGTAAAAGAAATAAAGAATAAAAGAAATAAATAAAAGGATTATATAATGATCTTATGGGAAGTGATGACTTCACATATAAGGAGTATGTCGCATGAAATTCGTTGGGAGTTGACAAATATAGTTTTGGTCATTGTTGCAATTAATAGGAAGTAATAAAGAAAGAGAGGTCTCACATATTAATACACTATCTTGGACATATTTTGTGATTGTGAGCACTCTTTAAAATATTATATGCTAAAAGGTTGATGTTGGACAAGGAAGACAACATAATGGGTTATGTTTCTTTATATCCGAATAGAAGTTATATTGTCATGGGTCCTCCAACATGTTGAGCTTGCCTCTCACCCTATGCTAGCCAAATCTTTTGCACCAGGTAGAGATACTACTTGTGCCTCCAAAATCCCTAAACCTAGTTTTGCCATGAGAGTCCACCATACCTACCTATGGATTGAACAAGATCCTTCAAGTAAGTTGTCATCTGTGCAAGCAATAAAAAATGCTCTCTAAATATGTATGATATTTTAGTGTGAGGAAAATAAGCTTTATACGAACTTGTGATATGGAAGAAATAAAAGCGACGGACTGCATAATAAAGTTCTTTATCACAAGCGGCAATATAAAGTGACGTTCTTTCGCATTAAGATTTTGTGCATCCAACCATAAAAGCGCATGACAACCTCTGCTTCCCTCTGCGAAGGGCCTATCTTTTATTTACCTCCTACCCTTATACAAGAGTCATCGTGATCATCACCTCTTCTTTTTATACCTTTTCTTTTTGGCAAGCACTATATGTTGGGGGAGTTCCAGATATATATATCCACTCGGATGTAGGTATTCATAAACTATTATTCTTGATGTTACCCTTGAGGTAAAAGGTTGGGAGGCGAAATTATAAGCCCCTATCTTTCTCTATGTCCGGTTGAAACTTTGACCTCATAAGTATCGCGTGAGTGTTAGCAATTGTGAAAGACTAAATGATAGTTGAGTATGTGTAACTTGCTAAACAAAAGCTCTCACATTGACTCTTTCCAATATTATGATAAATTGCAATTGTGTCAATGAGCAAGATCATAGTTTGTTGGCTTTCAATAAAGTTCCTGTTTCATACTTTAGCTTGTGAGTGAATTGTTACTTTAGCATAAGAAATTATATCACAATATATGTTGTTGTTCTAAAGATGATCATGATGCCTTCATGTCCGTATTTTATGTTATCGACACCTTGCTACTTCTTGAGCTTGCGTTGGTTTTTTCCTTCAAGAGGAAAGGGTGATGCAGCAAAGTAGAGATAAGCATTTCCCTCAGTTAGAGAACCAAGGTATCAATCCAGTAGGAGGTACAAGCAAGTCTCCAATCTATGCACCTGCACAAACAATCAAACACTTGCACCCAACGCAATAAAGGGGTTGTCAATCCCTTCACGGTCAATTGCAATGGTGAGATCTGATAGAAATAGGTATAAAAGATTACTAAAACGGAAAACTAAATAAAAGTAAATAAATTGCAGCAAGGTATTTTTGGTATTTTTGGTATATAGATCTAAAAATATATGATGGAAAATAGACCCGGGGGCCATAGGTTTCACTAGAGGCTTCTCTCTTGAAGGCAAATAATACGATGGGTGAACAAATTACAGTCGAGCAATTGACAGAAAAGCGCAGAGTTATGACGATATCCAAGGCAATGATTATGCATATAGGCATCACGTCCATGTCAAGTAGACCGAAACGATTCAGCATCTACTACTATTACTCCACACATCGACCGCTATCCAGCATGCATCTAGAGTATTAAGTTCATAAAGAACAGAGTAATGCCTTAAGTAAGATGACATGATGTAGAGGGATAAACTCAAGCAATATGATGAAAACCCCATCTTTTTATCCTTGATGGCAACAATACAATACGTGCCTCGCTACCCCTACTATGTCACTGGGTGAGGACACCGCAAGATTGAACATAAAACTAAGCACCTCTCCCATTGCAAGAAATACCAAACTAGTTGGCCAAACTAAACCGCTAATTTGAAGAGAAATACAAAGATATCAAATCATGCATATAAGAATTCAGAGGAGATTCAAATAATATTCATAGATAATCTGATCATAAATCCACAATTCACCGGATCTCGACAAACACACTGCAAAAGAATATTACATCGGATAGAACTCCAAGAACATCGAGGAGAACATGGTATTGAAGATCATAGAGAGAGAAGAAGCCATCTAGCTACTAGCTATGGACCCGTAGGTCTGAGGTAAACTACTCACGCTTCATTGGAAGGGCAATAGGGTTGATGTAGATGCCCTCCGTGATCGAATCCCCCTCCGGCAGATTGCCGAAAAAGGCCCCAAGATGGGATCTCGCGAGAACAGAAGGTTGTGGCGGCGGAAAAGTATTTTCGTGGATGCCCCTGTTGATAATGGAATATTTGAGGATTTATAGAGCTAAGAGGGAGGTCGGTGGACTCCCGGAGAGCCCATAAGCCAGGGGGCGCCCCCCCTACGGCGCGCCTTGGAGGCTTGTGAAGTCCTCGGGACTCTTCTGACTTGGCCTCCAAGCTCCGTGGATGTCTTCTGGTCCAAGAAAAATCATCGTAAAGTTTTATTCCTTTTAGGCTCCGTTTGATATTCCGTTTCTGTGAAACTCAAAAAAAGGAAAAAACAGAAACTAGCACTGGGCTCTGGGTTAATAAGTTAGTCCCAAAAATAATATAAAATAGCATATTAATGCATATAAAACATCCAAAACAGATAATATAATAGCATGGAACAATCAAAATTATAGATACATTGGAGATGTATCAAGCATCCCCAAGCTTAATTCCTACTCGTCCTCGAGTAGGTAAATGATAAAAACAGAATTTTTGATGTGGAATGCTACCTAACATGTTTATCCATGTACTTTTCTTTATTGTGGCATGAATATTCAGATCCATAAGATTCAAAACAAAAGTTTAATATTGACATAAAAACAATAATACTTCAAGCATACTAATAAAGCAATCATGTCTTCTCAAAATAACATGGCCAAAGAAAGTTATCCCTACAAAATCATATAGTCTGGCTATGCTCCATCTTCATCACACAAAGTATTAAATCATGCACAACCCCGATGACAAGCCAAGCAATTGTTTCATACTTTTGATGTTCTCAAACTTTTTCAACTTTCATGCAATACATGAGCGTGAGCCATGGATATAGCACTATAAGTGGAATAGAATATGGTGGTTGTGGAGAAGACAAAAAGAAGGAGATAGTCTCACATCAACTAGGCGTATCAACGGGCTATGGAGATGCCCATCAATAGATATCAATGTGAGTGAGTAGGGATTGCCATGCAACGGATGCACTAGAGCTATAAGTGTATGAAAGCTTAAAAAGAAACTAAATGGGTGTGCATCTAGCTCGCTTGCTCACGAAGACCTAAGGCAATTTGAGGAAGCCAATCATTGGAATATACAAGCCAAGTTCTATAATGAAAATTTCCCACTAGTATATGAAAGTGACAAAATAGGAGACTCTCTATCATGAAGATCATGGTGCTACTTTGAAGCACAAGTGTGGAAAAAGGATAGTAGCATTGCCCCTTCTCTCTTTTCTCTCATTTTTTTATTTTGGTTTCTTTTGCCACTCTTTTTCCTTTTTTTAATTTTTATTTTCGTCCGGAGTCTCATCCCGACTTGTGGGGGATTCATAGTCTCCATCATCCTTTCCTCACATGGGACAATGCTCTAATAATGATGATCATCACACTTTTATTTACTTTACAACTCAAGAATTACAACTCGATACTAGAACAAATATATGACTCTATATGAATGCCTCCGATGGTGTACCGCGATGTGCAATGACTCAAGAGTGACATGTATAATGGTGGCTTTGCCACAAATACAATGTCAACCACATGATCATGCAAAGCAATATGACAATGACGAAGCGTGTCATAATAAATGGAACGGTGGAAGTTGCATCGCAATATATCTCGGAATGGCTATGGAAATGCCATAATAGGTAGGTATGGTGGCTGTTTTGAGGAAGGTATATGGTGGGTGTAATGCACCGGTGAAAGTTGTGTGGTACTAGAGAGGCTAGCAATGGTGGAAGCGTGAGAGTGCGTATAATCCATGGACACAACATTAGTCATAAAGAACTCACATACTTATTGCAAAAGTTTATTAGCTATCGAAACAAAGTACTACACGCATGCTCCTAGGGGGATAGATTGGTAGGAAAAGACCATCGCTCGTCCCCGACCACCACTCATAAGGAAGACAATCAATAAATAAATCATGCTCCGACTTCATCACATAACGGTTCACCATACGTGCATGCTACGGGAATCACAAACTTTAACACAAGTATTTCTATCAATCCACAATTACTCACTAGCATGACTCTAATATCACCATCTTTATATCTCAAAACAATCATAAGAAATCAAACTTCACATAGTATTCAATGCACTTAATATGAAAGTTTTTATTATATCCCTCTTGGATGCCCATCATATTAGGACTAAATTCATAACCTAAGCAAATTACCATGCTGTTCAGAGAGACCCTCAAAATAATATAAGTGAAGCAAGAGAATTCAACAATTTCTATAAAATAAAACCACCACCGTGCTCTAAAAAGATATTAGTGAAGCACTAGAGCATATTGCCTAGCTCAAAAGATATAAGTGAAGCACATAGAGTATTCTAATAAATCATGATTCATGTGTGTCCCTCTCAAAAGGTGTGTACAGCAAGGATGATTGTGGAAAACTAAAAAGCAAAGACTCATATCATAGAAGACGCTCCAAGCAAAACACATATCATGTGGTGAATAAAAATATAGCCTCAAGTGAATTTACCGATGGATTGAAGACGAAAGAGGGGATGCCTTCCGGGGCATCCCCAAGCTTAGGCTCTTGGTTGTCCTTGAATATTACCTTGCGGTGCCTTGGGCATCCCTAAGCTTAGGCTCTTGCCTCTCCTTATTCCATAGTCCATCAAATCTTTGCCCAAAACTTGAAAACTTCACAACACAAAACTCAACAGAAAACTCATGAGATCCGTTAGTATAAGAATATAAATCACCATGTTTGGTACTGTTGTGAACTCATTATTTATTTATATTGGTGTAATATCTACTGTATTTCAACTTCTCCATGGTTCATACCCCCCGATACTACCCATAGATTCATCAAAATAAGCAAACAACACATAGAAAACATAATCTGTCAAAAACAGAACAGTCTGCGAAGATCTGAATTGTTCTAATACTTATGTAACTCCAAACATTTTGAAAATTTTGAAAAACAGAGGCAATTTGTATATATTTCTTGTGTAAAATATTCAGGGGTTTTCCACGCTCCAGTGAATTTAAACAATTCTGTTACTGGACGCAAAAATTTCTGTTTTTCAGCAAGATCAAATCAACCATCACCGTAAGCCATCCCAAAGGTCTTACTTGGCTCAAACACTAATGAAAACACCATGTCGGCGTTCTGGGAACCAGGGTACCCAGACTTGCCTGCCTGCGGCCCACAGCGTGGTTCCATCTGTGGCTTGGTACGGCCCATCTTCAGTATCAACAACACAAGACCCTCGCGAGGGGCCAAGCCTCGCGAGGCGGATGACGTCAAGACCTCCAGAGGAAGCGGCCTCCTTAGGCCGGCTCCTGAGGAGCGGAGATTTCTATGCAAGCCCCACCTCGTGAGGTTCAGATGACGCAAGCTCTGACGACCAAGGCTAGGAGGGCGCCAGCGGGCGCAGTACAGCAGGTTTCCTCTTTGTTGCTAAGGAAGCAGGCGCAGACGCAGAGTCCCAAGGAATCAGCCAATGGTTTCCATTCCCGTGCTACAAGACCAGGACGGCAGGACGGAGGTCACCGCCGAGCCCACCATGACATCACAACCAGAAGCTTTGCAGGCGAAGACCACCTTTCGTCAGGATAAGATGTACTACTTGTCTCCCTTCAAACTTGGCCGTTGTGGGATCCCTTCCCGCCTTCGTTTTGGGGGAAGAGGACCAAGGCCACTATAAATATAGCTAGGCCACCACCGTAGAAGGGGACGGATCAATCAGATCACCCTCACCAGCTCACACCAACACAAGAACACACCTCCTAAGGTTGTTCCCCCTCTGTACTACTTCATCCTCAGCCCACGTCGAGGCCAATCCACCACAAAGCAGGAGTAGGGTTTTACACCGCAAGGTGGCCCGAACCTGGGTAAACTGTTGTGTCCCTTTCCTTTCCAGTTCATCGAGCTAGGCCGTGAGACCGACGAGTTGGCAGACTGGGGAGATTGCGTTCTTCGCACGCACCCCAGAGTTCAAACCTTTCTTGGGTCTGTGGAGCCCTGAATCCGACATTTGGCGCGCCAGGTAGGGGTGCGTCGGAGCCTCTCTTCCGCCGGTCTATTCGCCGCTGTTCCACCGTTCCCATGGCTGACGCTCGTCAAGTTCGCGCTGAGCGTCGGGCTGCTCTCGCCGCCCGTGTCGCCCAGACAGCACCTGCGGCAAACGCTGCCACCGGCCCCGCGGCCCACGAGCAGCAGGCTTCGTTGCTGCATCCCTCTATGCGGCGCGATGGACGCACTGCCACTCCATCGCTGACTCCGGCGGTTGCTTCGTCTTCCCATGCTCGTCGCGGGCCGGCGAACACGCAGGCTGCGTTGCTCATAGCACGCGAGCTTCTGTGCTATCGCCCGACCGACGACCTCTACGAGGACTGGCTGGACAGCATCACCGAGCTCGTCAGCGCTGCTGGAGAGACCGCTGCACCGTCCCGCTCGCTACCTCCCCTGCCACCTCTCGCGGGCGACGTGGCCTATGGTGTGCCTCCTCCGCCTCCCAGGCAAGAAGTCGCCCTTGAGCCAAGGCGTGAGGCTCCTCGGCGCGACCCACCGAGCAAGGCGCCGGCGCGCGATGAAGAAATCTGTCAAGTCGTGCAGCAGCCCCAAGGAGAGGCGCGCGCGCTTCTAGTGCTGCCACGTCAAGACCGCGTGCTGCCTGAGGCGGCGGTGCGCGAGCGCCAAGTCCAGGCTCCCCCTCTACGGCGGGCTCCCGTGAGCGCGCCGGGCTGCCGTGCGTTCACCCCGGAGCTGCGTAGCGTCGTCTGGCCAGGGAAGTTCAAGCCAGACCTGCCTCCACGCTACGATGGCACCCCCGACCCTGCCGAGTTCCTCTAGCTCTACGAGCTGAGCATCGAGGCGGCCAACGGCAACGAGAAGGTTATGGCGAACTGGTTCCCCATGGCCCTCAAGGATGGCGCGCGCTCATGGCTCCTGAACCTCCCCGCTGGATCGATCTCCTCCTGGGACAAAATGTGAGAGCGCTTCATCGCCAACTTCCAGGGCACTCACGACTGCGCCCCGGCTGCGGGAGACCTGCAGCGCATCAAGCAGTAGCCGGGGGAGACCTTGCACAAATACATCCAGCGCTTCACCAACATTCGCCTCAAGATCCCCAAGGTGTCGGACGAGGCCATCATTTCTGCGTTCACTGATGGCGTCCTGGATATCAAGATGAAGGAAGAGCTCGCCATACACGAGGACCTGTGCTCGGCTCTGGAGATGTTCAACATGGCAACCAGGTGCGCGAGGGCTAAGGAAGGTCGCCTCTCCCTCCTTGAGCTCCCGGAGGCTGATCCAGAAGACAAGAAGGCCAAGGCTAAGGACGTGAAGCGCAAGGGACCAGCTGTGCTCGCGGCCGAACCTGAGATGAAGCGCGTCTGCGACTACCCGGAGTCCTCCAAGGGCAGCCGCCCGTTCTGCGTCTTCCACAATGTGCATAGCCACAACACCAACGACTGCCAAGAGCTCAGGGCCATCCGGGACGGGTGCCTTGGCCGCCGCCCTGAGCGCAACGACCGCGGCTACGGCCGTGGAGGAGGCCGAGGTGGGGGGCGCTGGGACAACCACAACCCCCGCCAGGACTGGCGCGACCAGCCTCATGAGGATCGCTGGCAGGGCCAGCCTCGCGAGGGCCCCTGGAGGGATCAGCCTCGTGAGGACCGCCCTCAGGGAAACGCTGGCCTCCCTCCGCTGCCGCCGCCGCCAAGGAGGAATGACGACCACCACCAAGATGATGGGGCCGGGGGCTTCCAAGAGCCTCGTGCGTTGCTTGCATCTTGGGCGGCGCTCAGGCCCCTGCCTCCCATCGCATCTTCAAGCAGTTTGCTCGTGAGGTGAACCCGACCCTCCCCAAGCTCGAGGCGACACGTCCGCTCAGGTGGTCCAAGTACGCCATCACCTTCGAATCCACTGACCAGCTCAAGTGCGCGGCCACTGCCGGCGCACTCCCGATGCTCTGCTCGCCTACCATCAACAATGTCCTCGTCACCAAGACACTCATCGATGGTGGTGCGGAACTCAATGTCCTCTCCATCGAGACGTTCGACAGGCTCCAGGTGCCGTACGACCAGCTTCAACCTACCAAGCCCTTCTCAGGAGTGACCGACAGCTCCACCACCCCGATAGGGCAGATCCGCCTCCCTGTCACCTTCGGCAAGTGCGACAACTACCGCACTGAGCTCATCGACTTCGACATCGCCCATATTCACCTCCCATACAACGCCATCCTTGGGTATCCAGCCCTGGCCAAGTTCATGGCCGCGACTCACCACAGATACAATGTCCTCAAGATGCCAGGGAGCTGAGGCATCATCACGGTTGCCTGTGACGAGAAGGACGCGGTGTGCTCCCTCGAGCGCGCCTACCAGGCTGTGGCGGTCGAGAGCCCAGATGACGAGGGCGCCGTCTACCCTCCTGAGGTCATCCCCAAGAAGAAGAAGTAGCTGCTCCACCGAGGATCTCAGGAAGACGGGGCGTCCGATGATCATGCTTCAGGCCCTGCGCCCACTGATGGGGTGCCCTCCCCTCTTGCATAGGAAGGCGCGTTCGGCGCCCCCCTCAGGTTGGGCTCAGGGGCTCTCCTCTGGAGGGCCTCAGACCTAGCCAGCGTCACAAGGGAGGCGTTCGGGCGCCATGTGGAGGCGTGCTTCAACGCGCGTTTCCGCGAGAAGAGCGTAGGGTGCGAGGCGCCAGGCGCTCAGGAGTTCATCACCAAGGCGATCGAGGATCTTCAGGAGGCGAGGGCTATGCGAGGCGAGCGTCGCCCCGCACCACCCGGCGCAGCTCCCTTCCCTGAAGAGGACAGCAGGCTGCGCGTCTGCGTCAACATCCCAGGGCTCAACAGAGCCGCGTCTCAGGAGCTCTACTGGCCATCCACGTGGGCCAGTGCGAAGGCCCCCCTCACAGCTATGTTCGCATGCCTTTCGGTCTACTGAACAGGGCTGCCACGCACCAGCGCAACATGCGGAGTATCCTGGCGGCTCACGAGGCCAGGCACCAGGCAATCCTATCGGAGGAGGCGCTGGATCCTCGCGAGCCCCCCGGGCCCCCGGGGCCTCATGAGGCTCAGGACCTGGAAGGCTCATGAGGAACGACTTCTGCAGCGCATGTCTTCAGCTACTCCAACACTTCTTCAGCAACGGTGCCAGGTGACACTCTTTTTGGTTTGTTCAATTGGGGGCGCCCCTCGGGCTGCATTATCCTCAAGCTGCCAGGGCCAGGCCCGCGGTCGCACAATTTTATTTCATGTACCCCTGACCAGTATGCTCACCTGTGCTATTATGGTTATCGACATTACCTCTGCTATCTCGTTATCTATGAAGTCGCCCCTCGCGGCCTCCGCGTGTTGCTAACCTGCCTTTAGCTCACCCCGCAATGGGGGCTGCTGGCATGGCGCCTGTGCTCAGGTCCGTCCCTGCAGCGCTGATAAACTTGAGAGATCGAGCTCTGGCTCGTGGCCCGCCCCGCGCACATCACCTCACCGGATCCTCAGTAACTTCGTCTTCTTGCGAAAAGATCAACTACAGGACAGCACGCGCGTCTATGTGCTATGTTCTCTTTTTTTGACTAACTCGCAGGAATCTCTGGAGCCAGACTACGAGCGGCCCCGCCAGCCACTCCCTTTTCACGCAATTCACTTGCACGTTAAAGGGGGGGGTCCCTGAGTATCGCGCCTCAGGGACTCCTACTGGCTCTCGAGCCCCCACCCCTGGCCTTGACCACGGCATCGCTACCTGGCATACCAGCGGTGGCTGAGTCTTGCTCGAGGGCCGGGACCCGAGGGCGTAGAGCATTTAGATGAGCAAGAAAAAGGGATCGGCGTGAGCCCTGCCTAGAACCGCCACCACCAGGACGCAGTCAGGCGTCGCGCGAAGGAATCGCCGCAGGCTTGCCAAGATAAGTCACCCCATACATGTTGGCGTAAATCTCGCGACCCAGTATTTTGATCCTCGCGATCTCGCTCGGGCAAGGCTGTTTTCCCTATTGGCCTTCAGGGGGCTGCTTGCGTGCTAAAGGGGACCTCCTGTACATCGCGCCTCAGGGGCTCTTACCGGACCTCTGGCCGCCCACCTCCTGGCCTTGACCACGGCATCGCGACCTGGCATACTAGCGACGACTGGAGCCCACCTGGGGACTGGGTCCTGTCAGCGTAGAGTGCTAAGCTACCGCGAGAACGAAAGGGAGCACCATGCCAAAGCGGGACACACAATTGCAACACCGAACTAGGAACAATAGCATCAAGGCAAAAGCATTACAGTTCTTACATACCCCCATGGGGCCCGTCACGGTTTTGTGCAGGAAAAACAAAAGAAAGGGACCTTGGAGAACCCCGGCCTCAGGACGTCACTGAAGGGGCCGAGTCGACGCCGATGCCGTGCTTCGGGCGCGGCGAGAGCTCGGCGGCTCGTAGCTGTCGTCGTCGCTGGACTCAGGAGAGTCGCTGGATTCCAGAGAGTCGCTGCTAGCACCGGAGGAGCTGCTGGCAAGGCCAAGGGCAAGTTTAGCGCCCGTGGCCGCGCCGCAAGGATCGCCTCTTTCGGAGCATCATTCCAGGCGCCGACCATCCTCGCCAAACACCTGGAAGTGGAGCGTCAAAGCTCCATCGTATTCAAAGTGGATGGCGAGAGCTCCCCCCAGGCAGCAGGCGCGGGCGATCTCGCCCCATCCCCGGGTCATGAATGTAACACCCCAAAATTTTGGTCTTGATTTTTATCAAATTCGTTATTTGATTGGAAGGAGGTTATTTCAATTTTTCTAAAAGACTCTCCTTCTCAAATCTTTTATGACAAATATTTTATGAGTTCTTCCCAATCTTGATTTTGGTCTTGAGGGTTTTCAACATGTGTTGGTTCAACACAAATACTCTGGGTTTGTTTTACTAATTCTTTTATCAAAAAAGAATTCCTATAATTTTTGGATTTCTACTTCCCTATTCAAAAAAATACTCTCTTGCCATGACCTATGTAGAAAACTTTCTTCCAAAACCCTTCTCCCTACTTTGTGTCAAGCCAAGCATCCAATTCCAGCAAGTTTCAACCTCTTTTAGATTTTATTTCTATTGATTTTATCCTCAAACCTTTTTCTGTAATTTATTTTGGACCCCTCAAGTTTACAAAGGAAGTGTCAGATTTCTTTGAGCTTTGGTTCCAAATAAATTACCCCAGCTACTCCTTAGTGCCCTCAACCTAGATCCATCAAGAGCTGCTGGTCCATAGTTCAAATTTTTCAAAATTTGCTTGCTGCAAGTTTGGACCAGATTTGCCATTTTTGGTGAAATTCATTCTTTTCCTTTTCCAATAATTCTGAGAAAATTTAGGTAGTCTCTGGATGCATCAAGAGAACACCCCTCCAAGTTTCAGCTCAAGAAAAAATTTCCACGTGCGTCAAACATTTCGTCGAACAGCTGACGTGCACTGTTCCTGTCAAAATTCAGAAAGTTCAGAAGGTTCAGTGTCGTTTTTCGTCAGAGCACGTCGTCGATCTCGCCAGTGCACGCGTTGGCGCCTTGCTCCCTGTTTCCCCTTCTTATCCAGTGCGCCGCACAGTTGCTTGGCCGGTTTCGAGCGTCAGTGGTGACTTGTCGCGTCAACGCCGGCACCTTCCGCAGTGGCAGGACCTCCTGTGGCGGATGGCAGAAGCCAGCGTTGCAGAACGCCGTCCTCCGCACCGCCCAAGCCACTGGTGGCCTACGCGTGTTCACCTCCTGCTCTGAGCACACTGCAGAACCGTCGCCGTGGCCTGAGAAGCGCAGAGCGCGCTCTCTGCCACCGACGAGCCCGTGAGCTCCGTCCCGCCGAGACCACAGGAGCAGGCCAAATGCAACCAGGTTTAACCTTTGAATGGTGCCAGTGGACCAATCCGAAGACACCAAGTCGCCTAATCCTTCCATCCAACCCCTGCCTCGCCGTAATCGCTCGCTGGAGTAATCCCGCTTTCGGCAACCGCCTCGGGCCGGCTATAAATAGAGGCCCCGAGCCACCCATCGACCCAGCACCTCTCCACCTCTCCTCAGAACCACGCCCCACTCATCAGAGGGCTTCGGGAGGGTCTTCTTCCCCAGCTCCGGCCGCCCCGATCCGCTTCGGGCTCCGGCAAAATCCTCTCTGGTGAGTGCGCCCCCGCTTCCCAAACTTTGCCAGCAACCTCCTAGTCCACCACCTCTTCTAACCCGAGCTTCAATTCGGTGTTGGCAGCTCTCCTCCGACGAATCCGAGCTCGCCCGAACCACCGTCCGCTGGAGTGGAAGCCGCCGTCGACGTGGTGCTCCCTGACGCCTACTTCCACCACCCACCAACGCGGAACTGACCCGTGAGTGCAACCATACCCTTGACCTCCTGTAGTTCGCCGTCGATCATCACCGGCGTTCCCGTTTGCTTCTGGCGCCGGCGAGCTCTTTTTAAACCTGACGGGTGGGACCCCCTCGTCAGCCTCTCCTCTTCTTCTTCAAAATCGTTTTCTGTTGGCGCCTTTGGGTCGGGTGCATTTTCTTCTCTGGAAGGCGTATTCCAACCGAAGCGTTTTCTATTTTTTTTAAATAGCCCCTGGATAATTTTCTGTTTATAACAGATTAGTCCCTGGACTAAAACCTCAATAACTTTTAAACAAAAGATGATTTTGAGTTGATTCTTTTTCGGTCATCTTTATTTTTCTCTCTAGTTTTTTATCATGTTTATTTGATAAAATTTTGGAACAATTTTTATGCACGCACGGTATTTACGTTAGTACTCGATTTTTCTTTATAACGTAGATACCGAAGGAGGTGACGGTGCCGCCAACTTTGCCGAGCTAGACTCCGACTACTCCGAACCAGGCAAGCATGTTTGAACCTTTGATATGATGAGTGTTTTTCATGTTTGCTTGAGTGGTTTTCTCATGGCATGTTTATATAAACATTTGTTGAATGTTATATTCCATGCAAAGCAAGATGCAAGTGAGCTTCGAAACTTGATGTGTTCATAAGATGGTGAGACAACCTGATCATGTGGTGGCATGATAGGTTCCAAGCTGGTATTGTTGAAGCATGCCAGTTCTATATCAACTGTTTAACTCCAGTATTGACGTGGATCGAGTCTTGTTCCCGTTCATCCCCTTTTTCGTGCTGCCACATGTTTCTGCAAAGAATGCGGTTTAGTAAGTTGCAAACCTCTTTCCAGGTACACACCAAATAGAGGGGCTGGAATGAGGGTTCCATGGCCCTGGATTAAAGCCCGTCATCCGGTCAGGGGGCATGGGTGTTTCCGGTTGGGACCGAGAGGGGGGCACCCCTTAGAGCGCGCGATATAAATTTGATCCCATGCTACTCGAGGTGTTGGCCTCCCCGCCTTAGAGTTTTTCTTGAACGTTGCCTAGGGTGATTCTTGGCAGCGGGATGTGGAATGGGTGTGTACTGGTTAGATGTGTTTTCTTCTAAAATACCGTAAACGGAACTAGTCCTTTGTGACTACTGAAATCCGTTGGCTGTGGGTTAAAAGTACAAACTCTGCAGAGTCAAAACCATTTGAGTAACCAAGTCCTCGGTCAAGGACGTTGGTTGACCTATCAGTGTCAGTCTCAGTGTCAGTCCCAGTATCAGTCTCTGAAGAACAAACTTGTTAACTAACAGTGGTAAACCCGGCTGAATGTTATTCCTGTGGATGGACTAACCTGTTTATGATTATGTACCGAGTATTCCGTGGGATGGTGCTACCTCCACAGA
Source organism: Thinopyrum elongatum (assembly GCA_011799875.1). NCBI lineage: Eukaryota > Viridiplantae > Streptophyta > Magnoliopsida > Poales > Poaceae > Thinopyrum > Thinopyrum elongatum. Next base: position 243,046,065 of record CM022299.1, on the reverse strand, counting down.
CTAGTCGAATTTGAATGATGAATTATAAGCCCTTTATGAGATGTCGCTCAGACGTCCGACTATGGCATTCTTATTATTTACTTTTGATATAAGCCCTTTATGAGATGTCGCTCAGACGTCCGACTGTGGCATTCTTATTATTTACTTTTGATATAAACCCTTTATGAGATGTCGCTCAGATGTCCGACTGTGGCATTCTTATTATTTACTTTTGATATAAGCCCTTTATGGGATGTCGCTCAGACATCCGACTGTGGCATTCTTATTATTTACTTTTGATATAAGCCCTTTATGAGATGTCGCTCAGATGTCCGACTGTGGCATTATTATTATTTACTTTTGATATAAGCCCTTTATGAGATGTCGCTCAGACATCCGACTGTGGCATTCTTGATATTTACTTTTGGATATAAGCCCTTTATGTGATGTCGCTCAGACGTCCGACTGTGGCATCCTTGTTATTTACTCTCATTATAAGCCCTTTTCGAGATGTCGCTTAGACGTCCGACTGTGGTACGTACTGTCATTTACTTTCCAGTATAAGCCCTTTATGTGGTGTCGCCCTGACGCCCGACTGCGGCATGTTAATTTTATTTTTACCTTTCGAGGCGTCGCTTCGGACACCCGATCGGTCTTCAGCTATTTTATTGGGATTTCGGGAGGACTACCGCCTGACTTCCTTTTTATTTATCTTGCAGTGCAAATTTATTACCTATGTGTGCATTGCTAATCTGCTCATGTGCATCATGTTTGCATTTGTTATATCTTATGTCCAAACTGTCTTGCGAGTACATTCAGAGTACTCACCTGGCTTGTTGATTTGGCCAGATGTTGACGAAGGCGATCTTATGGATGAAGAGTACGATAGCGAGTCCGACACCTAGAGGAGTCCCAGTCAGTCCCTTGCGATCCTGGAGTTGGTCACCTGCATTATATACGCTTCCGCTACCTTAATAAAATCATCGAGCCTCACTCCGACGCTTGATGAATTGCAAGATTTTGGAGTCATGTCACCCACTTCTCTGTGACATATCCACCACCACTTTTTTTGCGAGTCAGTAGTTATGCCACCATACCCTTTGTGTCATATCCGCCTTTATGGGTAATATTGGCGTGCTTGTAATAAAAATTGTTGAGCAGCCACAGCTCAACCATGTATAATATTTAGTACTACTGGATTTCTGTATCAAGGATTTGTCTACCAGTAAGATTTTTCTATACTGGTCTGACGAAAGGGGCAATTTTTCAATAAATGTTTTATTGGAAAACCGGTCCTGACCACCTTGGTATCAGAGCCAGGCTGACTGTAGGAAGCCACTAGGTGCGATCGCTAATCGGTTATTAGCGTAATAGGTGCTATTTTAGCAATTTGCAAATTGTAGCAATTTTCTGTTAGTCATCATAAATTTATGATTTGACTATCTGGAATTTTTGTCTACTTTTGTAGATGGCTGGCAGCGACTGTGAGTCACAGGTGTTAGCCAATGTACCTGAGGGATTTATCAAGCTTCTCATTTCCATCGCCAAGGTCGCGATCGGGCCATCGGCTCGTCCGGAGTTCACACTCTACCAGCACAAGCTCAGCGACAGCGTGTCTATGCACCAGGCCGCGGTGCAATTCAAGGGAGGACGTTCTGAGTCACGCCGCTTCCGATTTGTTGGGAGGGCCATGCCTACGGAGAGGCATGCCATGCAGATGGCTGCCCGTGAGGCAATAGCTCGTCTCCGGGATGCTCTTCCTTCAATGAAGGCTCGTCGCTACCGCTACCTCCCATGCCACGTGCCATACACTTGTCACTATGCATTCGCTTGCACTAGGGGAGAGAGAGATGAAGCTATTGAGATGCTTGTTGAGTATCTCAAGGCTCTTGAGGCAGCTTTTGATAACCTCGTGGATGACTTTGTGGCTGCTCGTATGGAGTTAGTTCAGGGTTGTACCGCCAACAGGAGGGAACTCCTCCGTACAGCACCACCATTGTCATACATCTCGTCCTCAGCATCCTATGCACCTGCCATTTTAGCCACCGCTCGCCGCCTGCCTACCACTAAGGAGTTTGACCAATTCATTGCTCCTACCCCAGTTAGTGTTGCACCACCTACCACACCCGCACCAGCTGCTCAGCCCAGTGCTTCGTGCCTAGAGCCTATTATTGAGGAGGAGGTGGAGTCTCCAGCATCACTGGGACTTACCCTTGGCAGGCTGAAGGAAGTTTTTGCCATCTCCGACTGAGTACGCCGAGCAGCCGTGGGTTGTACCAGCTTGTATGATATGTTTTTATGTTTATAGGCTTGGTGAGAAGTAGTTTGTGTGCGCATCATGTAGGAACTCGGAGAAGTGCACTAGCCTAAATAACATGTCAGGAATGTGTACGCACATCCTGAGTGATGTATTGTATAATTACGGCTTGCATGTAAGATATGTACTGAGCGGTCCCTCTCCATGCGCAATCAAGTATTTTCTTGAAAAAAATCTCAGAGTTTTTAAATTTCTGCCTTTGCAAAATTATTTATTTTTGCTACTCAGATTTTTTTTTCTCATGAGTTCTGCAAAAATACCCCAGAGTGGAAATGCCTTGTCCCTGGACTCGTTCCATGCCAAGTCCGCCAGAAGAAAATTACGGTACCCAGACAAGTAACAATTTCACACAGGGGCAGTCAAGTCAGCAAGGCAGTGAAGAAGCGTTTTCTCAAGTATGCCGCCTTTATGAGCAAAGCCAGCAGCAGCATCAAGAAATAATGAACCATATTATCAATATGGGAAATCACCGCGAACCATACCAGCAGCATTCCAAATTGTCTGAACTACAAAAGACACGTCCCCCAACTTTTTCTCACACTGATAAACCGCTGGAGGCCGATGATTGGCTTCGAGACATTGAGAGGAAATTAATTGTTGCACAATGTTCGGACCGTGAGAAGGTACTTTATGCACATCACTACCTCACTGGAGCAGCTGCATCATGGTGGGAAAATTTCCTACACATGCACCCCAATGAAAACAACATCACCTGGGAGGAATTTAAGGAAAATTTTCGTGGGGCGCACATTCCCAGAAGTGTTATGAAAATCAAGAAAAGGGAGTTTGATGACCTCAAGCAGAGAAGCATGACAGTGACTGAGTACAATAGTCAGTTTACTCAATTATCTCGTTATGCCAACGAAGAACATATGACTGAAAATAAAAAGATGGAAAATTTTCTGGACGGTCTGGCACCAGCACTTAAATGCCAGCTGGTCATACACACCTTCCCAGATTTCAAAACGCTTGTGGACAAAGCTATTACATTGGAAAATGAGCGCCGCAGCTTGGAGGATTTTCGCAAGCGCAAAAGGGACAAGACTACTCATTCTCGCAACAACCGAAACAAGAATGATTTTCAGAAAAATAGGACAAACAAATCCGCAACCAATGTTCTCCGCCCAAACAAAAAATTTCATGCAACGTACAAGGATTTTACGTATCACCCAGGCGTTACTTGCTTCGCTTGTGGAGAGGAAGGACACTATGCCAAGCAGTGCCCAAAGGCAAGAAACTCGGCCCTCAAGCCGAACAACAGTGGAAATAATTCAGCCCCCAAGCATAACAACTTCAACCCCAATAACAATCACAAGAAGGGTCACGTGAACCATGTGACCAAGGAGGAAGCAAAGAATGCTCCGGACATCGTACTCGGTACGTTCCCTGTCAACACAATACCTGCCACGGTTTTGTTTGATTCTGGAGCTTTTCACTCGTTCGTTTCCAAGAAATTTGCTTTGCAACATAATTTTTTGATTCTTCCCTTGGAAAATTCTATGACCATCAAGTCCCCTGGGATTAAGCAAATCACTCAGAGTTACTGCCATGGTGTGGTTATTGAGATTGAGGGATTAAAGTTTCGGGCAAACCTCATTGTATTGGAAAATAAGGGACTGGATGTTATCCTAGGAATGGACTGGTTAACCACCAACAAGGGATTTATCGACTGTTTCAATCGGACTGTGATCCTCACCCATCATCACGGGAAGACAATAAAAATTGCAGCTCAAGAAAGACCAATATCACTGCGACCAAGATTGAACAAGGTGGATATTTCGGAATTAAGTAAAGTTCCAGTGGTGTGTGAGTTTCCTGATGTATTTCCCGAAGAGCTACCAGGCATGCCACCTGACCGAGAAATAGAGTTCATCATTGAACTAGCGCCTGGAACCACTCCCATTTACAAGAAACCCTATAGAATGGCACCCTCCGAGTTGGTAGAATTGAAGAAGCAAATAAAAGAATTACTGGACAAAGGATTTATCCGGGCCAGCTCCTCACCTTGGGGTTCACCAGTATTATTTGCCAAGAAAAAGGATGGGACACTGAGATTATGTATAGACTATCGAGCACTCAACATGGTCACCATCAAAAACAAATATCCTATGCCACGGATAAATGATTTATTCGACCAGCTCGCACAAGCCAAGGTTTTCTCAAAAATTGATTTAAGGTCGGGATATCATCAATTAAAAGTACGAATAGAAGATATTCCTAAGATAGCATTCACCTCCAGATACGGGTTATATAAATTTACAGTAATGCCGTTTGGACTGACAAACACCCCCGCATATTTTGTCCACCTCATGAACAAAGTATTTATGAAATTTATGGACAAATTTGTTGTGGTGTTCATTGATGATATTTTAGTATATTCTAAGACACCAGAAGAACATGCGGAACATCTAAGAATTGTACTGGGAGAGTTAAGGAAACATAAATTGTACGCCAAATTCAGCAAATGTGAATTTTGGTTAAAACATGTTGGTTTTCTAGGCCACGTATTAACCCAAGAAGGTGTCGCTGTGGACCCAGAAAAAGTCAAGGCCGTACTTGACTGGAAACCACCAGCCAACATTACAGATGTACGAAGTTTTCTGGGAATGGCTGGATATTATAGAAGATTTATTGAGGGATTCTCCACCATAGCAAAACCTATGACACAGTTACTCAAGAAGGATAAGAAATTTGCGTGGACTGAAGCTTGCGAGAAAAGTTTCCAAGAACTCAAAAAGAGATTAAAAAACAGCACCAGTATTGGTCATACCAGACATACACAAAATTTTTGAAGTATATTGTGACGCGTCCCGGAAGGGCCTCGGATGCGTATTAATGAAAGAAGGCAAGGTAGTCGCATATGCTTCCAGGCAACTACGAAGGCATGAAGAAAATTATCCTACTCATGACTTGGAATTAGCAGCAGTTATTCATGCACTCAAAGAATGGAGGCACTTTTTGCTTGGGAATCGTTGTGAAATATATACGGACCATAAAAGCCTCAAATATATATTTTCACACAACCAGAACTCAATTTACGACAACGACGCTGGTTGGAATTAGTGAAAGATTATGATGTTGGCATTCACTACCATCCAGGAAAGGCGAATGTAGTGGCAGATGCTCTCAGCCGAAACCCAAGCTCGGGCAACGACGGTCTACAAAACTTGAGACCTGAGTTTCAGAGGGAGTTTGCCAAACTCAACATGGTGTTGGTCACTGAAGGCACTATGTCAAATTTGGAAATACAGCCTACCCTAATGGAACAGATTAAGAAAGCTCAACATGGACACCCCAGCATCGAAGGCATAAAAAGAAAAGTGAGTCTGGGCAAGGCCTCAGAATTCGTCATAGACGATGAGGGAATATTATGGTACGGAGACAGGCTTTGCGTACCAAATGTAGAGGACCTCAAACAGCAAATTTTGGCTGAAGGCCACACCGCTCCATATTCAATCCACCCTGGAGGAATCAAAATGTACAAGGACATTCAGGAAAAAGTTTGGTGGCACGGTATGAAGAGGGATATAGCCACATTCATTGCATGTTGTGATTCATGTCAGCGCATTAAGGCCGAGCACCAAAAACCAGCAAGACTATTACAGCCAAACAAGATACCCGAATGGAAATGGGACGAAATTGGAATGGATTTTATTGTCGGAGTACCTCGGTCACGACACGGAAATGATGCCATATGGGTCATCACAGATAGATTAACCAAGGTGGCACATTTTATTCCAGTAAAGACAACCCACACCACCCAGAAACTTGCCAGGCTTTATCTCTCCCGTATTGTTTGTCTGCATGGAGTTCCAAAGATTATAATATCCGACAGAGGCACTCAATTCGTCTCCAGATTTTGGGATCATTTACAACAAGCTCTGGGAACTCAACTAGTATTCAGCACAGCATACCACCCCCAGACTGGAGGACAGACTGAACATGTGAACCAAATTCTAGAAGACATGCTCAGAGCATGTGTTCTCACCTATGGAACCAGTTGGGAAGAAAGCTTGCCGTATGCCGAGTTCGCGTACAACAACAGTTACCAAGCCAGTCTACAAATGGCACCTTTTGAAGCCTTATATGGGCGAAGATGCCGTACCCCATTAAATTGGTCAGAGACAGGAGACAGTCGTATCTTCGGCCCAGACATGCTCAAGGAAGCTGAGGAGAAAGTTAAACTAATCAAGTATCGACTCAAGACAGCTCAGAGCCGACAAAAGAGTTATTACGATCAAAAACATCGTGAAGTCAGTTTTGAACCCGGTGAATATGTGTATCTAAGAGTATCCCCTATGAGGGGCCTGCAACGATTCAAAGTTAAAGGAAAGCTAGCACCATGATTTATTGGGCCCTTCTGTGTGATTGCACGAAGAGGCACAGTGGCCTACCAGCTAGACCTACCTGAAGAACTGTCAGACGTCCATGACGTGTTCCACATCTCACAGCTGAGGAAGTGTGTAAGCAACCCAGAGAAGCATGTATCTCATGAGAACATTGACATGCAACCAGACCTCACCTACAGGGAACGTCCAATAAAAATATTGGACGAGTCTGAAAGAAGGACCCGTCAGAAGACAATTAAGTTTTTCAAGGTTCAGTGGAGCAATCATACCGAGGATGAAGCAACATGGGAAAGAGAGGATTTACTTCGGGCAGAGCACCCACTCCTATTTGAGGATCAGCTGAAATCTCGGGGACGAGATTTTTCCTAAGGGGGTAGGTGTTGTAACACCCCAAAATTTTGGTCTTGATTTTTATCAAATTCTTTATTTGATTGGAAGGAGGTTATTTCAATTTGTCTAAAAGACTCTCCTTCTCAAATCTTTTATGACAAATATTTTATGAGTTCTTCCCAATCTTGATTTTGGTCTTGAGGGTTTTCAACATGTGTTGGTTCAACACAAATACTCTGGGTTTGTTTTACTAATTCTTTTATCAAAAAAGAATTCCTATAATTTTTGGATTTCTACTTCCCTATTCAAAAAAATACTCTCTTGCCATGACTATGTAGAAAACTTTCTTCCAAAACCCTTCTCCCTACTTTGTGTCAAGCCAAGCATCCAATTCCAGCAAGTTTCAACCTCTTTTAGATTTTATTTCTATTGATTTTATCCTCAAACCTTTTTCTGTAATTTATTTTGGACCCCTCAAGTTTACAAAGGAAGTGTCAGATTTCTTTGAGCTTTGGTTCCAAATAAATTACCCCAGCTACTCCTTAGTGCCCTCAACCTAGATCCATCAAGACCTGCTGGTCCATAGTTCAAAATTTTCAAAATTTGCTTGCTGCAAGTTTGGACCAGATTTGCCATTTTTGGTGAAATTCATTCTTTTCCTTTTCCAATAATTCTGAGAAAATTTAGGTAGTCTCTGGATGCATCAAGAGACCACCCCTCCAAGTTTCAGCTCAAGAAAAAATTTCCACATGCGTCAAACATTTCGTCGAATAGCTGACATGCACTGTTCCTGTCAAAATTCAGAAAGTTCAGAGGGTTCAGTGTCGTTTTTCGTCAGAGCACGTCGTCGATCTCGCCAGTGCACGCGTTGGCACCTTGCTCCCTGTTTCCCCTTCTTATCCAGTGCGCCGCACAGTTGCTTGGCCGGTTGCGAGCGTCGGTGGCGACTTGTCGCATCAACGCCGGCACCTTCCGCAGTGGCAAGACCTCCTGTGGCGGATGGCAAAAGCCAGTGTTGCAGAACGCCATCCTCCGCACCGCCCGAGCCACTGGTGGCCTACGCGTCTTCACCTCCTGCTCTGAGCACGCTGCAGAACCGTCGCCGTGGCCTGAGAAGCGCAGAGCGCGCTCTCTGCCGCCGACGAGCCCGTGAGCTCCGTCTCGCCGAGACCACAGAAGCAGGCCAAATCCAACCAGGTTTAACCTTTGAATGGTGCCAGTGGACCAATCCGAAGACACCCAGTCGCCTAATCCTTCCGTCCAACCCCTGCCTCGCCGTAATCGCTCGCCGGAGTAATCCCGCTTTCAGCAACCGCCTCGGGACGGCTATAAATAGAGGCCCCGAGCCACCCATCGACCCAACACCTCTCCACCTCTGCTCAGAACCACGCCCCACTCATCAGAGGGCTTCGGGAGGGTCTTCTTCCCCAGCTCCGGCCGCCCCGATCCGCTTCGGGCTCCGGCAAAATCCTCTCTGGTGAGTGCGCCCCCGCTTCCCAAACTTTGCCAGCAACCTCCTAGTCCACCACCTCTTCTAACCCGAGCTTCAATTCGGTGTTGGCAGCTCTCCTCCGACGAATCCGAGCTCGCCCGAACCACCGTCCGCCGGAGTGGAAGCCGCCGTCGACGTGGTGCTCCCCGACGCCTACTTCCACCACCCACCGACGCGGAACTGACCCGTGAGTGCAACCATACCCTTGACCTCCTCTAGTTCGCCGTCGATCATCGCCGGCGTTCCCGTTTGCTTCTGGCGCCGGCGAGCTCTTTTTAAACCTGACGGGTGGGACCCCCTCGTCAGCCTCTCCTCTTCTTCTTAGAAATCGTTTTCTGTTGGCGCCTTCGGGTCGGGTGCGTTTTCTTCTCTGGAAGGCGTATTCCAACCGAAGCGTTTTCTGTTTTTTTTAAATAGCCCCTGGATAATTTTCTGTTTATAACAGATTAGTCCCTGGACTAAAACCTTAATAACTTTTAAACAAAAGATGATTTTGAGTTGATTCTTTTTCTGTCATCTTTATTTTTCTGTCTAGTTTTTGATCATATTTATTTAAAAAAAATTTGGAACAATTTTTATGCACGCACGGTATTTACGTTAGTACCCGATTTTTCTTTATAACGTAGATACCGAAGGAGGTGACGGTGCCGCCAACTTTGCCGAGCTAGACTCCGACTAATCCGAACCAGGCAAGCATGTTTGAACCTTTGATATGATGAGTGTTTTTCATGTTTGCTTGAGTGGTTTTCTCATGGCATGTTTATATAAACATTTGTTGAATGTTATATTCCATGCAAAGCAAGATGCAAGTGAGCTTCGAAACTTTATGTGTTCATAAGATGGTGAGACAACCTGATCATGTGGTGGCATGATAGGTTGCAAGCTGGTATTGTTGAAGCATGCCAGTTCTATATCAACTGTTTAACTCCAGTATTGACGTGGATCGAGTCTTGTTCCCGTTCATCCCCTTTTTCGTGCTGCCACATGTTTCTGCAAAGAATGCGGTTTAGTAAGTTGCAAACCTCTTTCCAGGTACACACCAAATAGAGGGGCCGGAATGAGGGTTCCATGGCCCTTGATTAAAGCCCGTCATCCGGTCAGGGGGCATGGGTGTTTCTGGTTGGGACCGAGAGGGGGGCAACCCTTAGAGCGCGCGATATAAATTTGATCCCATGCTACTCGAGGTGTTGGCCTCCCCGCCTTAGAGTTTTTCTTGAATGTTGCCTAGGGTGATTCCTGGCAGCGGGATGTGGAATGGGTGTGTACTGGTTAGATGTGTTTTCTTCTAAAATACCGTAAACGGAACTAGTCCTTTGTGACTACTAAAATCCGTTGGCTGTGGGTTAAAAGTACAAACTCTGCAGAGTCAAAACCATTCGAGTAACCAAGTCCTCGGTCAAGGACGTTGGTTGACCTATCAGTGTCAGTCTCAGTGTCAGTCTCTGAAGAACAAACTTGTTAACTGACAGTGGTAAACCCGGCTGAATGTTATTCCTGTGGATGGACTAACCTGTTTATGATTATGTACCGAGTATTCCGTGGGATGGTGCTACCTCCACGGACTACTCGAATTCGAATGATGAATTATAAGCCCTTTATGAGTTGTCGCTCAGACGTCCGACTGTGGCATTCTTATTATTTACTTTTGATATAAGCCCTTTATGAGATGTCGCTCAGACGTCCGACTGTGGCATTCTTATTATTTACTTTTGATATAAGCCCTTTATGAGATGTCGCTCAGATGTCCGACTGTGGCATTCTTATTATTTACTTTTGATATAAGCCCTTTATGAGATGTCGCTCAGACGTCCGACTGTGGCATTCTTGATATTTACTTTTGGATATAAGCCCTTTATGTGATGTCGCTCAGACGTCCGACTGTGGCATCCTTGTTATTTACTCTCATTATAAGCCCTTTTCGAGATGTCGCTTAGACGTCCGACTGTGGTACGTACTGTCAGTTACTTTTTAGTATAAGCCCTTTATGTGGTGTCGCCCTGACGCCCGACTGCGGCATGTTAATTTTATTTTTACCTTTCGAGGCGTCGCTTCGGACACCCGATCGGTCTTCAGCTATTTTATTGGGATTTCGGGAGGACTACCGCCTGACTTCCTTTTTATTTATCTTGCAGTGCAAATTTATTACCTGTGTGTGCATTGCTAATCTGCTCATGTGCATCATGTTTGCATTTGTTATATCTTATGTCCAAACTGTCTTGCGAGTACATTCAGAGTACTCACCTGGCTTGTTGATTTGGCCAGATGTTGACGAAGGCGATCTTATGGATGAAGAGTACGATAGCGAGTCCGACGCCTAGAGGAGTCCCAGTCAGTCCCTTGTGATCCTGGAGTTGGTCACCTGCATTATATACGCTTCCACTACCTTAATAAAATCATCGAGCCTCACTCCGACGCTTGATGAATTGCAAGATTTTGGAGTCATGTCACCCACTTCTCTGTGACATATCCACCACCACTTTTATTGCGAGTCAGTAGTTATGCCACCATACCCTTTGTGTCATATCCGCCTTTATGGGTAATATTGGCGTGCTTGTAATAAAAATTGTTGAGCAGCCTCAGCTCAACCATGTATAATATTTAGTACTACTGGATTTCTGTATCAAGGATTTGTCTACCAGTAAGATTTTTCTATACTGGTCTGACGAAAGGGGCGATTTTTCAATAAATGTTTTATTGGAAAACCGGTCCTGACAACCTTGTTATCAGAGCCAGGCTGACTGTAGGAAGCCACTAGGTGCGTTCGCTAATCGGTTATTAGCGTAATAGGTTCTATTTTAGCAACTTGCAAATTGTAGCAATTTTCTGTTAGTCATCATAAATTTATGATTTGACTATCTGGAATTTTTGTCTACTTTTGTAGATGGCTGGCAGCGACTGTGAGTCACAGGTGTTCGCCAATGTACCTGAGGGATTTATCAAGCTTCTCGTTTCCGCCGCCAAGGTCGCGATCGGGCCATCGGCTCGTCCGGAGTTCACACTCTACCATCACAAGCTCAGCGACAGCGTGTCTATGCACCAGGCCGCGGTGCAATTCAAGGGAGGACGTTCTGAGTCACGCCGCTTCCGATTTGTTGGGAGGGCCATGCCTACGGAGAGGCATGCCATGCAGATGGCTGCCCGTGAGGCAATAGCTCATCTCCGGGATGCTCTTCCTTCAATGAAGGCTCGTCGCTACCGCTACCTCCCATGCCACGTGCCATACACTTGTCACTATGCATTCGCTTGCACTAGGGGAGAGAGAGATGAGGCTATTGAGATGCTTGTTGAGTATCTCAAGGCTCTTGAGGCAGCTTTTGATAACCTCGTGGATGACTTTGTGGCTGCTCGTATGGACTTAGTTCAGGGCTGTACCGCCAACAGGAGGGAACTCCTCCATACAACACCACCACTGTCATACATCTCGTCCTCAGCATCCTATGCACCTGCCATTTTAGCCAACGCTCGCCGCCTGCCTACCACTAAAGAGTTTGACCAAGTCATTGCTCCTACCCCAGTTAGTGTTGCACCACCTACCACACCCGCACCAGCTGCTCAGCCCAGTGCTTCGCGCCTAGAGCCTATTATTGAGGAGGAGGTGGAGTCTCCAGCATCACTGGGACTTACCCTTGGCAGGCTGAAGGAAGTTTTTGCCATCTCCGACTGAGTACGCCGAGCAGCCGTGGGTTGTACCAGCTTGTATGATATGTTTTCATGTTTATAGGCTTGGTGAGAAGTAGTTTGTGTGCGCATCATGTAGGAACTCGGAGAAGTGCACTAGCCTAAATAACATGTCAGGAATGTGTACGCACATCCTGAGTGATGTATTGTATAATTACGGCTTGCATGTAAGATATGTACTGAGCGGTCCTTCTCCATGCGCAATCAAGTATTTTCTTGAAAAAAAATCTCGGAGTTTTTAAATTTCTGCCTTTGCAAAATTATTTATTTTTGCTACTCAGATTTTTTTTTCTCATGAGTTCTGCAAAAATACCCCAGAGTGGAAATGCCTCGTCCCTGGACTCGTTCCATGCCAAGTCCGCCAGAAGAAAATTACGGTACCCAGACAAGTAACAATTTCACACAGGGGCAGTCAAGTCAGCAAGGCAGTGAAGAAGCGTTTTCTCAAGTATGCCGCCTTTATGAGCAAGCCAGCAGCAGCATCAAGAAATGATGAACCATATTATCAATATGGGAAATCACCGCGAACCATACCAGCAGCATTCCAAATTGTCTGAACTACAAAAGACACGTCCCCCAACTTTTTCTCACACTGATAAACAGCTTGAGGCCGATGATTGGCTTCGAGACATTGAGAGGAAATTAATTGTTGCACAATGTTCGGACCGTGAGAAGGTACTTTATGCACCTCACTACCTCACTGGAGCAGCTGCATCATGGTGGGAAAATTTCCTACACATGCACCCCAATGAAAACAACATCACCTGGGAGGAATTTAAGGAAAATTTTCGTGGGGCGCACATTCCCAGAAGTGTTATGAAAATCAAGAAAAGGGAGTTTGATGACCTCAAGCAGAGAAGCATGACAGTGACTGAGTACAATAGTCAGTTTACTCAATTATCTCGTTATGCCAACGAAGAACATATGACTGAAAATAAAAAGATGGAAAAAAAATTGGACGGTCTGGCACCAGCACTTAAATGCCAGCTGGTCGTACACACCTTCCCAGATTTCAAAACGCTTGTGGACAAAGCTATTACATTGGAAAATGAGCGCCGCAGCTTGGAGGATTTTCGCAAGCGCAAAAGGGACAAGACTACTCATTCTCGCAACAACCAAAACAAGAATGATTTTTAGAAAAATAGGACAAACAAATCCGCAACCAATGTTCTCCGCCCAAACAAAAAAATTCATGCAAGGTACAAGGATTTTACGTATCACCCAGGCGTTACTTGCTTCGCTTGTGGAGAGGAAGGACACTATGCCAAGCAGTGCCCAAAGCCAAGAAACTCGGCCCTCAAGCTGAACAACAGTGGAAATAATTCAGCCCCCAAGCATAACAACTTCAACCCCAATAACAATCACAAGAAGGGTCACGTGAACCATGTGTCCAAGGAGGAAGCAAAGAATGCTCCAGACATCGTACTCGGTACGTTCCCTGTCAACACAATACCTGCCACGGTTTTGTTTGATTCTGGAGCTTCTCACTCGTTCGTTTCCAAGAAATTTGCTTTGCAACATAATTTTCTGATTCTTCCCTTGGAAAATTCTATGACCATCAAGTCCCCTGGGATTAAGCAAATCACTCAGAGTTACTGCCATGGTGTGGTTATTAAGATTGAGGGATTAAAGTTTCGAGCAAACCTCATTGTATTGGAAAATAAGGGACTGGATGTTATCCTAGGAATGGACTGGTTAACCACCAACAAGGGATTTATCGACTGTTTCAATCGGACTGTGATCCTCACCCATCATCACGGGAAGACAATAAAAATTGCAGCTCAAGAAAGACCAATATCACTGCGACCAAGATTGAACAAGGTGGATATTTCGGAATTAAGTAAAGTTCCAGTGGTGTGTGAGTTTCCTGATGTATTTCCCGAAGAGCTACCAGGCATGCCACCTGACCGAGAAATAGAGTTCATCATTGAACTAGCGCCTGGAACCACTCCCATTTACAAGAAACCCTATAGAATGGCACCCTCCGAGTTGGTAGAATTGAAGAAGCAAATAAAAGAATTACTGGACAAGGGATTTATCCGGGCCAGCTCCTCACCTTGGGGTTCACCAGTATTATTTGCCAAGAAAAAGGATGGGACACTGAGATTATGTATAGACTATCGAGCACTCAACATGGTCACCATCAAAAACAAATATCCGATGCCACGGATAAATGATTTATTCGACCAGCTCGCACAAGCCAAGGTTTTCTCAAAAATTGATTTAAGGTCGGGATATCATCAATTAAAAGTATGAATAGAAGATATTCCTAAGACAGCATTCACCTCCAGATACGGGTTATATGAATTTACAGTAATGCCGTTTGGACTGACAAATGCCCCCGCATATTTTGTCCACCTCATGAACAAAGTATTTATGAAATTTATGGACAAATTTGTTGTGGTGTTCATTGATGATATTTTAGTATATTCTAAGACACCAGAAGAACATGTGGAACATCTCAGAATTGTACTGGGAGAGTTAAGGAAACATAAATTGTACGCCAAATTCAGCAAATGTGAATTTTGGTTAAAACAGGTTGGTTTTCTAGGCCACGTATTAACCCAAGAAGGTGTCGCCATGTACCCAGAAAAAGTCAAGGCCGTACTTGACTGGAAACCACCAGCCAACATTACAGATGTACGAAGTTTTCTGGGAATGGCTGGATATTATAGAAGATTTATTGAGGGATTCTCCACCATAGCAAAACCTATGACACAGTTACTCAAGAAGGATAAGAAATTTGCGTGGACTGAAGCTTGCGAGAAAAGTTTCCAAGAACTCAAAAAGAGATTAACAACAGCACCAGTATTGGTTGTACCAGACATACACAAAAATTTTGAAGTATATTGCGACGCGTCCCGGAAGGGCCTTGGATGCGTATTAATGCAAGAAGGCAAGGTAGTCGCATATGCTTCCAGGCAACTACGAAGGCATGAAGAAAATTATCCTACTCATGACTTGGAATTAGCAGCAGTTATTCATGCACTCAAAGAATGGAGGCACTTTTTGCTTGGGAATCGTTGTGAAATATATACGGACCATAAAAGCCTCAAATATATATTTTCACACAACCAGAGCTCAATTTACGACAATGACGCTGGTTGGAATTAGTGAAAGATTATGATGTTGGCATTCACTACCATCCAGGAAAGGCGAATGTAGTGGCAGATGCTCTCAGCCGAAACCCAAGCTCGGGCAACGACGGTCTACAAAACTTGAGACCTGAGTTTCAGAGGGAGTTTGCCAAACTCAACACGGTGATGGTCACTGAAGGCACTATGTCAAATTTGGAAATACAGCCTACCCTAATGGAACAGATTAAGAAATCTCAGCATGGACACCCCAGCATCAAAGGCATAAAAAGAAAAGTGAGTCTGGGCAAGGCCTCAGAATTCGTCATAGACGATGAGGGAATATTATGGTACGGAGACAGGCTTTGCGTACCAAATGTAGAGGACCTCAAACAGCAAATTTTGGCTGAAGGCCACACCGCTCCATATTCAATCCACCCTGGAGGAACCAAAATGTACAAGGACATTCAGGAAAATTTTTGGTGGCACGGTATGAAGAGGGATATAGCCACATTCATTGCATGTTGTGATTCATGTCAGCGCATTAAGGCCGAGCACCAAAAACCAGCAGGACTATTACAGCCAAACAGGATACCCGAGTGGAAATGGGACGAAATTGGAATGGAATTTATTGTCGGACTACCTCGGTCACGACACGGAAATGATGCCATATGGGTCATCACAGATAGATTAACCAAGATGGCACATTTTATTCCAGTAAAGACAACCCACACCACCCAGAAACTTGCCAGGCTTTATCTCTCCCGTATTGTTTGTCTGCATGGAGTTCCAAAGATTATAATATCCGACAGAGGCACTCAATTCGTCTCCAGATTTTGGGATCATTTACAACAAGCTCTGGGAACTCAACAAGTATTCAGCACAGCATACCACCCCCAGACTGGAGGACAGACTGAACGTGTGAACCAAATTCTAGAAGACATGCTCAGAGCATGTGTTCTCACCTATGGAACCAGTTGGGAAGAAAGCTTGCCGTATGCCGAGTTCGCGTACAACAACAGTTACCAAGCCAGTCTACGAATGGCACCTTTTGAAGCCTTATATGGGCGAAGATGCCGTACCCCATTAAATTGGTCAGAGACAGGAGACAGTCGTATCTTCGGCCCAGACATGCTCAAGGAAGCTGAGGAGAAAGTTAAACTAATCAAGGATCGACTCAAGACAGCTCAGAGCCGACAAAAGAGTTATTACGATCAAAAACATCGTGAAGTCAGTTTTGAACCCGGTGAATATGTGTATCTAAGAGTATCCCCTATGAGGGGCCTGCAACGATTCAAAGTTAAAGGAAAGCTAGCACCACGATTTATTGGGCCCTTCTGTGTGATTGCACTAAGAGGCACAGTGGCCTACCAGCTAGACCTACCTGAAGAACTGTCAGACGTCCATGACGTGTTCCACATCTCACAGCTGAGGAAGTGTATAAGCAACCCAGAGAAACATGTATCTCATGAGAACATTGACATGCAACCAGACCTCACCTACAGGGAACGTCCAATAAAAATATTGGATGAGTCTGAAAGAAGGACCCGTCAGAAGACAATTAAGTTTTTCAAGGTTCAGTGGAGCAATCATACCGAGGATGAAGCAACATGGGAAAGAGAGGATTTACTTCGGGCAGAGCACCCACACCTATTTGAGGATCAGCTGAAATCTCGGGGACGAGATTTTTCCTAAGGGGGTAGGTGTTGTAACACCCCAAAATTTTGGTCTTGATTTTTATCAAATTCTTTATTTGATTGGAAGGAGGTTATTTCAATTTGTCTAAAAGACTCTCCTTCTCAAATCTTTTATGACAAATATTTTATGAGTTCTTCCCAATCTTGATTTTGGTCTTGAGGGTTTTCAACATGTGTTGGTTCAACACAAATACTCTGGGTTTGTTTTACTAATTCTTTTATCAAAAAAGAATTCCTATAATTTTTGGATTTCTACTTCCCTATTCAAAAAAATACTCTCTTGCCATGACCTATGTAGAAAACTTTCTTCCAAAACCCTTCTCCCTACTTTGTGTCAAGCCAAGCATCCAATTCCAGCAAGTTTCAACCTCTTTTAGATTTTATTTCTATTGATTTTATCCTCAAACCTTTTTCTGTAATTTATTTTGGACCCCTCAAGTTTACAAAGGAAGTGTCAGATTTCTTTGAGCTTTGGTTCCAAATAAATTACCCCAGCTACTCCTTAGTGCCCTCAACCTAGATCCATCAAGAGCTGCTGGTCCACAGTTCAAATTTTTCAAAATTTGCTTGCTGCAAGTTTGGACCAGATTTGCCATTTTTGGTGAAATTCATTCTTTTCCTTTTCCAATAATTCTGAGAAATTTTAGGTAGTCTCTGGATGCATCAAGAGACCACCCCTCCAAGTTTCAGCTCAAGAAAATTTTCCACGTGCGTCAAACATTTCGTCGAACAGCTGACGTGCACTGTTCCTGTCAAAATTGAGAAAGTTCAGGGGTTCAGTGTCGTTTTTCGTCAGAGCACGCCGTCGATCTCGCCAGTGCTCGCGTTGGCGCCTTGCTCCCTGTTTCCCCTTCTTATCTAGTGCGCTGCACGGTTGCTTGGCCGGTTGCGAGCATCGGTGGTGACTTGTCGCGTCAACGCCGGCACCTTCCGCAGTGGCAGGACCTCCTGTGGCGGATGGCAGAAGCCAGCGTTGCAGAACGCCGTCCTCAGCACCGCCCGAGCCACTGGTGGCCTACGCATGTTCACCTCCTACTCTGAGCACGCTGCAGAACTATCGCCGTGGCCTGAGAAGCGCAGAGCGCGCTCTCTGCCGCCGACGAGCCCGTGAGCTCCGTCCCGCCGAGACCACGGGAGCAGGCCAAATCCAACGAGGTTTAACCTTTGAATGGTGCCAGTGGACCAATCCGAAGACACCCAGTCGCCTAATCCTTCTGTCCAACCCCTGCCTCGCCGTAATCGCTCGCCGGAGTAATCCCGCTTTCGGCAACTGCCTCGGGCCGGCTATAAATAGAGGCCGCGAGCCACCCATCGACCCAGCACCTCTCCACCTCTCCTCAGAACCACGCCCCACTCATCAGAGGGCTTCGGGAGGGTCTTCTTCCCCAGCTCCGGCCGCCCCGATCCGCTTCGGGCTCCGGCAAAATCCTCTCTAGTGAGTGCGCCCCCGCTTCCCATACTTTGCCAGCAACCTCCTAGTCCACCACCTCTTCTAACCCGAGCTTCAATTCGGTGTTGGCAGCTCTCCTCCGACGAATCCGAGCTCGTCCGAACCGCCGTCCGCCGGAGTGGAAGCCGCCGTCGATGTGGTGCTCCCCGACGCCTACTTCCACCACCCACCGACGTGGAACTGACCCGTGAGTGCGACCATACCCTTGACCTCCTCTAGTTCGCCGTCGATCATCGCCGGCGTTCCCGTTTGCTTCTGGCGCCGGCGAGCACTTTTTAAACCTGACTGGTGGGACCCCCTCGTCAGCCTCTCCTCTTCTTCTTCGAAATCGTTTTCTGTTGGCGCCTTCGGGTCGAGTGCGTTTTCTTCTCTGGAAGGCGTATTCCAACCGAAGCGTTTTCTATTTTTTTAAAATAGCCCCTGGATAATTTTTTGTTTATAACAGATTAGTCCCTGGACTAAAACCTCAATAACTTTTAAACAAAAGATGATTTTGAGTTGATTCTTTTTCTGTCATCTTTATTTTTCTGTCTAGTTTTTTATCATATTTATTTGAAAAAATTTGGAACAATTTTTATGCACGCACGGTATTTACGTTAGTACCCGATTTTTCTTTATAACGTAGATACCGAAGGAGGTGACGGTGCCGCCAACTTTGCCGAGCTAGACTCCGACTACTCCGAACCAGGCAAGCATGTTTGAACCTTTGATATGATGAGTGTTTTTCATGTTTGCTTGAGTGGTTTTCTCATGGCATGTTTATATAAACATTTGTTGAATGTTATATTCCATGCAAAGCAAGATGCAAGTGAGCTTCGAAACTTGATGTGTTCATAAGATGGTGAGACAACCTGATCATGTGGTGGCATGATAGGTTGCAAGCTGGTATTGTTGAAGCATGCCAGTTCTATATCAACTGTTTAACTCCAGTATTGACGTGGATCGAGTCTTGTTCCCGTTCATCCCCTTTTTCGTGCTGCCACATGTTTCTGCAAATAATGTGGTTTAGTAAGTCGCAAACCTCTTTCCAGGTACACACCAAATAGAGGGGCCGGAATGAGGGTTCCATGGCCCTGGATTAAAGCCCGTCATCCGGTCAGGGGGCATGGGTGTTTCCGGTTGGGACCGAGAGGGGGGCACCCCTTAGAGCGCGCGATATAAATTTGATCCCATGCTACTCGAGGTGTTGGCCTCCCCGCCTTAGAGTTTTTCTTGAACGTTGCCTAGGGTGATTCCTGGCAGCGGGATGTGGAATGGGTGTGTACTGGTTAGATGTGTTTTCTTCTAAAATACCGTAAACGGAACTAGTCCTTTGTGACTACTGAAATCCGTTGGCTGTGGGTTAAAAGTACAAACTCTGCAGAGTCAAAACCATTTGAGTAACCAAGTCCTCGGTCAAGGACGTTGGTTGACCTATCTGTGTCAGTCTCAGTGTCCGTCCCAGTATCAGTCTCTGAAGAACAAACTTGTTAACTGACAGTGGTAAACCCGGCTGAATGTTATTCCTGTGGATGGACTAACCTGTTTATGATTATGTACCGAGTATTCCGTGGGATGGTGCTACCTCCACGGACTACTCGAATTCGAATGATGAATTATAAGCCCTTTATGAGATGTCGCTCAGACGTCCGACTGTGGCATTTTTGATATTTACTTTTGGATATAAGCCCTTTATGTGATGTCGCTCAGACGTCCGACTGTGACATCCTTGTTATTTACTCTCATTATAAGCCCTTTTCAAGATGTCGCTTAGACGTCCGACTGTGGTACGTACTGTCATTTACTTTTCAGTATAAGCCCTTTATGTGGTGTCGCCCTGACGCCCGACTACGGCATGTTAATTTTATTTTTACCTTTCGAGGCGTCGCTTCGGACACCCGATCGGTCTTCAGCTATTTTATTGGGATTTCGGGAGGACTACCACCTGACTTCCTTTTTATTTATCTTGCAGTGCAAATTTATTACCTGAGTGTGCATTGCTAATCTGCTCATGTGCATCATGTTTGCATTTGTTATATCTTATGTCCAAACTGTCTTGTGAGTACATTCAGAGTACTCACCTGGCTTGTTGATTTGGCCAGATGTTGACGAAGGCGATCTTATGGATGAAGAGTACGATAGCGAGTCCGACGCCTAGAGGAGTCCCAGTCAGTCCCTTACGATCCTGGAGTTGGTCACCTGCATTATATACGCTTCCGCTACCTTAATAAAATCATCGAGCTTCACTCCAACGCTTGATGAATTGCAAGATTTTGGAGTCATGTCACCCACTTCTCTGTGACATATCCACCACCACTTTTATTGCGAGTCAGTAGTTATGCCACCATACCCTTTGTGTCATATCCGCCTTTATGGGTAATATTGGCGTGCTTGTAATAAAAATTGTTGAGCAGCCTCAGCTCAACCATGTATAATATTTAGTACTACTGGATTTCTGTATCAAGGATTTGTCTACCAGTAAGATTTTTCTATACTGGTCTGACGAAAGGGGCGATTTTTCAATAAATGTTTTATTGGAAAACCGGTCCTGACAATGAAGACTTTGCCAGGGCGGACGACCTCGACCTCCACTTCAGTAGCTTGGCTGCAGCTCCCAGCTTGTTGCAGCCACAGTTCAACTGGCCCTCTCAGCGGTATCTCCTCTGCAAAAAACCGCGGGAGCTAGATCCATGTGCACGGCGGCATTGCCGCCCACACCACGAACTCGCGTGACATACCTTCGACGTGAGTTCACAAGCCGGACGGCGTGCAGCCGCCGCCAGCCCTCCTCCATGACCCTGACCCTCGCGGCACTGGGCGTTGCCCCTAGGCACAGGGCTCTGCGTGCGGGCGTACATAGGGATCGGGAAGCCCAGTGGAGGCCGCTCGTGCCAAGGCCGTGCCACCTTGGCCCCTTCGCCGGCGTCGCGGGAGCGGCCGAGCCTCTTCTTCGGCGGGAGTGGCCTGGGTTCCTCCCGAGGGGTTTTTCCCTTCTCCGCCGCGGAAAACCTCCTCACCGGTGCCATGATGCTTCGACGAGACGATGGGACAAGAAGGAAGAAGGAGCAAGCAGCGGGAAGAGAGAGATGAGCAGGGGGCTCCGCCCCTCCCCTCATTTATAGCCAGAGGGAGGCCAACCGCCGGCCTCCACGATCTTCGGTAATAATGATCTTTTTGCATGCAGCAGGCTGTTGTCAAGCCGAACGGTTGCCGAGGCTGCGTGGGGAAGTGGAGACGCCCATGTCCCATCAAGCGCCACGCGTCGACCGGGCCCGCAGGCGGTTGGGGCCCGCAGCGCTTCGCCCTTCCCCATTGGCTTCGCCCCGAAGCCAAGTCCGAGCGCGCCTTGGGCCCGAGGGCTACTGTCGGCGTTCTGGGAACTAGGGTACCCAGACTTGCGTGCCTGCGGCCCACAACGTGGCTCCATCTGCGGCCTGGTATGGCCCATCTTCAGCATCAACAACACAAGACCCTCGCGAGGGGCCAAGCCTCGCGAGGCGGACGATGTCAAGACCTCCAGAGGAAGCAGCCTCCTTAGGCCGGATCCTGAGGAGCGGAGATTTCTATGCTAGCCCCACCTCGTGAGGTTCAGATGACGCAAGCTCTGACGACCAAGGCCAGGCGGGCGCAGTACAATAGGTTTCCTCTTTGGTGCTAAGGAAGCAGGTGCAGACGCAGAGTCCTGAGGAATCAGCCGAAGGTTTCCATTCCTGTGCTACAAGACCAGGACGGAGGTCACCGCCGAGCCCACCACGACGTCACAACCAGAAGCTTTGCATTCGAAGACCACCTTTCGTCAGGATAAG
The DNA here is from genome assembly GCA_011799875.1 of Thinopyrum elongatum. Classification (NCBI taxonomy): domain Eukaryota; kingdom Viridiplantae; phylum Streptophyta; class Magnoliopsida; order Poales; family Poaceae; genus Thinopyrum; species Thinopyrum elongatum. The sequence continues at coordinate 243,023,914 of CM022299.1, read as the reverse complement.
ATGTACTACTTGTCTCCCTTCCAACTTGGCCATTGTGGGATCCCTTCCCGCCTTCGTTTTGGGGGAAGAGAACCAAGGCCACTATAAATATAGCTAGGACACCACCGTAGAAGGGGACGGATCAATCAGATCACCCTCACCAGCTCACACCAACACAAGAACACACCTCCTGAGGTTGTTCCCCCTCTGTACTAGTTCATCCTCAGCCCACCTCGAGGCCAATCCACCACAAAGCAGGAGTAGGGTTTTACACCGCAAGGTGGCCCAAACCTGGGTAAACTACTGTGTCCCTTTCCTTTCTAGTTCATCGAGCTAGGCTGTGAGATCGACGAGTTGGCAGACTGGGGAGATTGAGTTCTTTGCACGCACCCCAGAGTTCGAACCTTTCTTGGGTCTGTGGAGCCCTAAATCCGAAACACCAAAACACATCTAACCAGCGGCTAGATGATAAATTTATTCATAAAAACAGAAAAGAAAAATATTGGGTTGTCTCCCAACAAGCGCTTTTCTTTAAAGACTTTTAGCTAGGCATTGATAATTTTAATGTTGCTCACATGAAAGACAAGAATTGAAGCACAAAGAGAGCATCATAAAGTACGTGAAAAACACATCTAAGTCTAACATACTTCCGATGCATAGGCATTTTATAATAAAACAAATTATCAAGACAAGCAATAACTAGCATATGCAAAGGAGAAGAATAAAACATTGATGATTTCAACATAACAAGAGGTAATTTAGTAACATGAAGATTTCTACAACCATATTTTCCTCTCTCATAGTAATTACATGTAGGATCATAATAAAATTCAACAATATAGCTATCACATAAAATTTTCTCTTCATGATCCACATGCATGCAAAGTTGACACTCTTCCAAAATAGTGGGATCAACATAAAATAAAGTCATTACTTCCCCAAGCCCACTTTTATCAAAAAATTCATAAGATTGATCACACTCCAAAGTAGTAGGATCATTATTACCTAGAGTTGACACTCTTCTAAACCCACTTTCAATGCAAACATATTCATCATGAGGCTTAAATAAATTTTCAAGATCATAAGAAAAATCACCCCAATCATGATCATTGCAACAAGTAGTGGACGTAGCAAAATTAGCATCCCCAAGCTTAGGGTTTTGCATATCATTAGCACAACTGACATTAATAGAATTTATGGTAGAACCATTGCAATCATGCTTTTCATCTAAGGAGCTATAGTGAATCACTTCATAAATTTCTTCACAATTTTCATATTCACGAATTTCAAGCAAAACTTCATAAAGATAATCTAGTGCACGCAACTCACTAGCAACTAGTTCATCATAATTATATCTCTTAAAAAGATTAGCAAGTGGATGAGGATCCATAAACTTTTTTCTTTCAGATTTTCAATAAATACACAATTATCCCAAGTGAACAAGAAAACTAACCAAGTAAGACATAAAGCAAACAGAAAGAAGGCAAATAAAAGGAAAATATTTTTGTGTTTTTCTGAAAATGTTTTAGAAGTGGGGGAGAGGAAAACGAGAGGCAAATGGCAAATAATGTAATGCAAGAGATGAGAGTTTATGATGGGTACTTGGTAGGCTTGATGTAGACCTCCCCGGCAACGGCGCCAGAAATTCCTCCTGCTACTTCTTGAGCTTTTGTTGGTTTTTCCCTTGAAGAGGAAAGGGTGATGCAGCAAACTAGAGATAAGTATTTCCCTCCGTTAGAGAACCAAGGTATCAATCCAGTAGGAGGTACAAGCAAGTCTCCAATCTATGCACCGGTACAAACAATCAAACACTTGCACCCAACACAATAAAGGGGCTGTCAATCCCTTCACGGTCAATTGCAATGGTGAGATCTGATAGAGATAGGTATAAAACATTACTAAAACAAAAAACTAAATAAAAGTAAATAAACTGCAGCAAGGTATTTTTGGTATTTTTGGTATATAGATCTAAAAATCTATGATGGAAAATAGACCCGGGGGCCATAGGTTTCAATAGAGGCTTCTCTCTTGAAGGCAAATAATACGGTGGGTGAATAAATTACTGTCGAGCAACTGATAGAAAAGTGCAAAGTTATGACGATATCCAAGGCAATGATTATGCATATAGGCATCATGTCCGTGTCAAGTAGACCGACACAATTCTGCATCTACTACTATTACTCCACACATCGACCGCTATCCAGCATGCATCTAGAGTATTAAGTTCATAAAGAACGAAGTAACGCCTTAAGTAAGATGACATGATGTAGAGGGATAAACTCAAGCAATATGATGAAAACCCCATATTTTTATCCTTGATGGCAACAATACAATACGTGCCTCGCTACCATTACTATGTCACCGGGTGAGGACACCGCAAGATTGAACCCAAAACTAAGCACCTCTCCCATTGCAAGAAATACCAATCTAGTTGGCCAAACCAAACCGATAATTCAAAGAGAAATACAAAGATATCAAATCATGCATATAACAATTCAGAGGAGATTCAAATAATATTCATAGATAATCTGATCATAAATCCACAATTCATCGGATCTCGACAAACACACCGCAAAAGAATATTACATCGAATAGAACTCCAAGAACATCGATGAGGACATGGTATTGAAGATCATAGAGAGAGAAGAAGCCATCTAGCTACTAGCTATGGACCCGTAGGTCTGAGGTAAACTACTCACGCTTCATCGAAAGGGCAATAGGGTTGATATAGATGCCCTCCGTGATCGAATCCCCCTCCGGCAGATCACCGGAAAAGGCCCCAAGATGGGATCTCATGGGAACAGAAGGTTGCGGCGGCGGAAAAGTATTTTCATGGATGCCCCTGTTGATAATGGAATATTTGAGGATTTATAGAGCTGAGAGGGAGGTCGGTGGACTCCCGGGGGGCCCATAAGCCAGGGGACGCCCCCCCCTAGGGCGCGCCCTCGAGGCTTGTGGAGTCCTCGGGACTCTTCTGACATGGCCTCCAAGCTCCGTGGATGTCTTCTGGTCCAAGAAAAATCATCATAAAGTTTTATTCCATTTGGACACCGTTTGATATTCCTTTTCTGCGAAACTCAAAAACAAGGAAAAAAGAAAAACTGGCACTGGGCTCTGGGTTAATAAGTTAGTCCCAAAAATAATATAAAATAGCATATTGATGCATATAAAACATCCAAAATAGATAATATAATAGCATGGAACAATCAAAAATTATAGATACGTCGGAGACGTATCACACCTCTATCTCTAAACATGTGGACACGATTATCGATTTTGGTTTCCGCTTGAGGACAAGCGAGGTCTAAGCTTGGGGGAGTTGATACGTCCATTTTGTATCATGCTTTTATATTGATATTTATTGCATTATGGGCTGTTATTACACATTATGGTAATATTACTTATGCCTTTTCTCTCTTATTTTACAAGGTTCACACAAAGAGGGAGAATGCCGGCAGCTGGAATTCTGCACTGGAAAGGAGCAAATCTGAGAGACCTATTCTGCACAACTCCAGAATTCCTGAAAATTTACGGAGAATTATTTTGAAATACCAGAGGGGGACCCACCAGGTGGCCACAAGCCTGGGGGTGTGCCCTACCCCCCTGGGCACGCCCTAGGGCTTGTGGGCCCCCAGGCAGGTCCCCGGTGTCCATCTTCTACTATATGAAGGGTTTTTACCTGGAAAAAATCATAAGGAAGCTTTCGGGACAAAGCACCGCCGTCTCGAGGCAGAACCTGGGCAGAAGCAATCTAGCGCTCTGACGGAGCTGTTCTGTCCGAGAAACTTCCCTCAGGTAGGGGAAAATCTAAGCCATTGTCATCACCAATGATCCTCTCATCGAGAGGGGGTCAATCTCCATCAACATCTTCACCAGCACCATCTCCTCTCAAACCCTAGTTCATCTCTTGTATCCAATCTTTGTCTCAAAACCGCATATTGGTACCTGTGGGTTGCTAGTAGTTTTGATTACTCCTTGTAGTTGATGCTAGTTGGTTTATTCGGTGGAAGATCATATGTTCAGATCCCTAATGATATTTATTACCCCTCTGATTATGAACATGAATATGCTTTATGAGTAGTTACATTTGTTCCTGAGGACATGGGAGAAGTCTTGTTATAAGTAATCATGTGAATTTGGTATTCGTTCGATATTTTGATGAGATGTATGTTGTCTTTCCTCTAGTGGTGCTATGTGAACGTTGACTACATGACACTTCACCATGATTTGGGCCTAGGGGAAGGCATTGGGAAGTAATAAGTAGATGATGGGTTGCTAGAGTGACAGAAGCTTAAACCCTACTTTATGCGTTGCTTCGTAAAGGGCTGATTTGGATCGACATGTTTCATGCTATGGTTAGATTTATCTTAATTCTTCTTTCATAGTTGCGGATGCTTGCAAGAGGGGTTAATCATAAGTGTGAGGCTTGTCCAAGTAAGGACAGCACCCAAGCACCGGTCCACCCACATATCAAATTATCAAAGTAACGAACGCAAATCATATGAGCATGATAAAAACTAACTTGACAACAATTCCCATTGTCCTCGGGAGCGCTTTGCTTTATATAAGAGTTTGTCCAGGCTTGTCCTTTGCTACAAAAAGGATTGGGCCACCTTGCTGCACCTTGGTTACACTTGTTACTTGTTGCCCGTTACAAATTATCTTATCACAAAACTATCTATTACCGATAATTTCAGTGCTTGCAGAAAATACCTTGCTGAAAACCGCTTGTCATTTCCTTCTGCTCCTCATTAGGTTTGACACTCTTACTTATCAAAAGGACTACGATAGATCCCCTATACTTGTGGGTCATCATGCATCAGCCGCTACACGACACGCGCGCACCCCCCGTACCGCTACGTCAGCACCAAGACTGGACCGTCTAAGAGGCCATGGCGCATGGGCGCCATGACCGCGCCGCTCCTGCTCGATGCGCACCCGTGAGCGCTGCTGGATGCCGCGCCTTCACCCATGAGCTGCGTCGGGTGGTCTGGCCAGTCAAGTTCAAGCCGGAGCTGCCTCCTCGCTACGACGGCATCCCCGATCCTGCGGAGTTCCTCCAGCTCTACGCGCTGAGCATCAAGGCAGTGAATGGCGACGACAAGGTCATGGCAAACTGATTCCCCATGGCCCTCAAGCATGGCGCACGCTCCTGGCTCATGAATCTGCCTGAAGGGTCAATCTCCTTGCGGGATGAGCTTCGCGAGCACTTCATTGCCAACTTCCAAGGCACCCGTGACCGCGCCCTCACCATCTGCAATCAACGATGCTTGAAGCAGCGCCCTGGAGAGACCCTCCGCAAGTACATCCAGCGCTTCACCCAAGTCCGCCTCAAGATCCTGAAGGCCTCAGATAAGGCCATCATCTTGGCGTTCACCGAAGGTGTCATGGACGTCCGGATGAATGAGAAGCTTGCCATTAATGATGACTTGTGCACCATGCTAGAGCTGTTCAACTTGGCCGACAAGTGCGCGAGAGCGGAGGAAGGGCGCCTCTCCCTCCTCAGCAACACTGATGCCGACCCCGATGACAAGAAGGCCAATGAGGCGAAGCGCAAGAGCCCTACTGTGCTGGCGGCAGAGCCCGAGCTGAAGTGTGGCCGTGATAGCGACGAGCCCGCCAAGGACGGCCGCCCGTTTTGTGTCTTCCACAATGTGCGCACCCACAACACCGATGACTGTCAGGAGCTCAGGGCGCTCCGTGACGAGCGCCTGGGCTGCCGCCCCGAGGGTTGCGACCGTGGCTTCATCCATAGAGGATGTCGCGGTGGAGGACACTGGGACAACTGCAACCCCCGCTAGGGCTGGCGTGACCAGCCTCACGAGGATGCCTAGCGCGATCAGCCACGTGATGGCACCTGGCGCGATCAGCCACGTGATGGCACCTGGCGCGATCAGCCACGTGATGGCGCCTGGCACGATCAGCCTCGTGATGGCACCTGGCGTGATTAGCCCCGTGAGGTCTGCCCTTAGGGCAACGCAGGCCTTTCGCCGCTGCCGCTGCCCCCCAGGAGGAACGATAACAACCAGCCAGACGAGGGGGCTGGGGGCTACCAGGAGCCTCGTGCGATAGCCTGCATCCTCGGCGGAGCATAGGCCCCCGCGTCAAACCGCCTCTTTCAAGTAGTTCTCTCATGAGGTGAATGCAGCTCTCCCGAAGCTTGAGGCTGTGTGTCCCCTCAAGTGTTCGCAGTATGCCCTCACCTTCGATTCCAAGGACCACCTCAAGTGCTCAGCTACCGCTGGCGTGCTCCCCATGTTGTGCACCCCCACCATCAGCAATGTCTCAGTCACCAAGACCCTCATCGACGGCGAAGCCGGCCTCAACATGCTTTCTGTGGAGACCTTCGAGACGCTTCAAGTGTCATATGATTAGATCATGCCCACCAGGCCGTTCTCCGGAGTGACCAATGGCTCCACCACGCCCCTAGGGCAGGTGCACCTCCCCGTCACCTTTGGCATCTGTGACAACTACCACACCGAGCTCATCGACTTTGATGTGGTCCACATCGGCCTCCCGTACAATGCCATCTTGGGGTATCCGGCCCTCACCAAGTTCATGGCGGCTACACACCATGGCTACAACGTCCTCAAGATGCCAGGGTGCAGCTGCGTCATGACCATCGCCTGTGATGAGAAGGATGCGGTCTGCTCCCTCGAGCACTCCTATCGAGCTGCGGCAGCTGAGAACTCCGATGGCGGGGAAGACGTCGTGCCTGTCGGGTTCAGGGTTCCACAGACCCAAGAAGGTTCGAACTCAGGGGCGTGAACAAAGGATCTCGCTTCTCAACAACGCTAGCTCGCCATGCCTGGCCTGCTCTCGAGGAGTACGCTGGATCATGCGGAAAGGAACAACACAGAGATTTACCCAGGTTCGGGGCTCCTTGCGGTGTAAAACCCTACTCCTGCTTTTGGTGGATTGGCCTCACGAGGAGGTAGAGGATGAACTAGTACAGTGAATGAGCTGCCTCGCGAGGGCTTGAGTGGTGAGGGTGGATTGGTCAAGGGTTCGACCCAGGGGTCCCCTTCTACTGTGATGGCTAGCCCATATTTATAGTGGCCTTGGTCCTCTTCCCTCATAGCTTAGGCAGGAAGGGATTCCACATCGGCCAATATTGAAGGGGGACAAGGAGTACATCTTATCCTGACAAAAGGGTGGTCTTCGCCTGCAAAGCTTCTGGCCATGACACGGCGGTGGGATCGGCGATGACATCCGTCCTGCCGAGCTCATGGTCTTGGTCTCGTTGCACCAAAAAGGAAAGCTTTTGGGCCTTCCTCGGGAACCTACGCCTGCCCTTGCTCCCTTAGCACCAAAGAGGAAATTGTCCCTTCTGCGCCCGCCTGGCCATGGTCGTCATGGCTCACATCATCACAGTCTCACAAGGTGGGAGGCTTGCATGGAGATCTCCGCCCCTCGGGAGGCAGCCTGGGGAGGCCGCTCCCCTGGAGGTCTTGGTATCGTTCTCCTCGCAAGGCCGGGGGACCTCGCGAGGGTCTTGTCTTGGAGTCGTTGTAGCTGGGCCATATAGGGCCATTGATGGGCCCACGCACTGGGCCGCAGGCAGGCAGATCTGGGTACCCCCGATCCCAGAACGCCAACAGTAGCCCCAGGGACCAAGGCGTGCTCGGCCTGGCTTTCAGGCGAAGGCAAGGAGCGAAGGGCGAAGCACCACGGACCCCAATCACCAGCGGGCCAGGCTCAACGTGTGGCACACGATGGGACGCGGACGCCTCCGCTTCTCCACGTCGCCTTAACAACTGTCCAGACTGACGAAAGTCTTGGGCGTGCATGCTTCGAGGCCATCATTGCGCGAGGGTGGAGGGGCGCCGGTTGGCCCACGATCGCCTATAAGAGGGCGAGGGGGAAGTGCCCCATCCCATCTTTGTCTTCTCACCGTCTCTTCTCCTATGTCCACTGCAGCCACCACCTTGTCGAAGCAACCATGGTGCCAGTGAGGAGGTTCACCGCTGAAGAGAAAGGCAAGGCCCCCAAGGAGGGGCCGGAGGCGCCGCCGCTAAAGAGGGGGCGCCGCCGCCCTCGCAAGTCCACCGCGACACTGGCGACGGTTTCCCAGGGGCACGAGCGCACCCCCACGGGGGTCCGCATTACCTTCGGCGGCCGTGGGAAGGGTCCCTCCCACAGGAACGGCCACAGAAGCCGTGGCGACCATGGTCGGGGTGGAAGGCCCACGGTGGCCGTCCGGCCACCGCGCCTGCGATCCCACACGCCGACACGACCCAAGAGTTTGTTGTGTGGGTGGAAAGGCCGGAGGGCACCTGGCTCTAGCTCCCGCGCTTCTTCGCGGAGGCGCTGCCGGTCGGCGGACCTGTTGGCCTATGGCTGCAGGCTGACGGCTGCTGCAACAAGGCCTCGTGGGTAGAGGTCGAGGTTACCCCCACAGGCAACATGTTCCTGAACCGCGGGTGGCAAACATTCGCCCATGCTCGCGGCCTGTAGGGAGACGTACCCTCCACCTTAAGTATGACGCGGTGGCGACGCTCTTCGTCAAGGTCTTCGGGGAAGACGGCAGGCGCTTGGGGTGCTGCCCCGAGGGCAACGGCAGCGACAGCGACCACCTCTCCGACGACGACGACCATCGCGGCGGCGGCGTCCTCCGCGGTGAACTTGCCCTTGGTGACGGCCACGACACCTCCGTTAGCAGCGACGCCTCCCCGAGGGGAAGCTCAATCAACGACGACTACGACGAGCCGCCACATCACCGCGCCCGGACCAAGGAGGAGGCTAGGCCGCCGCACTCCTACTCACGGCGATGCCGAGCCACCATGCCGCCATGCCCTCGTCAAGGAGGAGGAGGACTCCAAATAAGCATGGGCAGCATCAGAGCCAGGCCTTAGGCGCAACGGTCCTCGGGAGGCCGCTTGTTTGCTTTTTTTTATTTCCTGCATTAAGAACCATGAAGAGTCCCGTGGGGGCGTGTAATGAAGTGTGGCGCTTGCGCCTTTATATCAGTGTTTCCCGTTCATGTTCTAGCATTTATATTGCTATCAATTGAAAGTTTCCTGCCTGGCGCGATTAGGGTAACTTAGCTTGGTGCGCTCGTGACCCTTGGCGGGCTGCTGCGTCGTGGGGGCACACTCCTACGGAGCCTTGATCCTAGGTACACCCATCGGGTCCCGAGGAGGCTCCCCCTTATGGACCAGGTCACTCCGGGTCCTCGAGGGGCTCGCAGCCCGCGAGGTCCCTGGGGGGCTTGCGGGGCTACAGCGGAGATGCTTCCGCCAGGCATCGGATCTTGTGTCCGGAGCCCTCGAGCGAGGGGCGATCGTCGCTGGTACGCTGGGTCGCGATGCCCGACAAGGCCAGGAGATAAACGCTCCTAAGGCCCGGGGCCGAAGGCGATACGTGCCTGTTGGCTCGCTCGATAGTGTCGCGCGAGGATTCGGACACCAAGGCCTTGGTGAGGTGTGCATGCGGGTAGACCCACGGCCGTTGTGGCTTGGGACTCCGATGTCGCCAGGGCTAACCCGAGCATAACATCGTGCCCAGCCCCCGCTCGCGGGACGCGCGGGAGGGAGCAACAGGCAAGTGCCACTTCCTCCGAAAACGAGATTCAAGGAGGAAAAAACACTGGAAGGAGAAAAGGAAAGTCCCACCCCTTTTCGAATAAATATGCGAGAACTTCAAACTTCATGCCAGAAAGTGGAAAATTGGTTACAAGAGCAAGCAAAAGAAAAAGGCGCGGCCGGCGCCTATGCTAGTCTTCCCACCAGCGTGGAGCATGGGGCCTCCACTAGGCGTGGGCATAGTCGTTGTTCGACCGTGTCATCCGCCAGCGTGGATGATGGGGCTTCCACTTGGGCGTGGGCGGGAGCCCCCGCGGGGCCGAGGGGCGGTGTACCGGGAGACTCTGGGGTGTGTACAGCCCCAATCATTATTACGTGAGAGTGTCACGGGTAGAATTTGAGGAGATGCTAGATGTTCCAAGCATTCTGGATGGGCACCCCGTCCTGCGTCTCCAGGCATGCGGCGCCGGCCCTGGAGACACGGGCGACCCTGAACGGGCCCTCCCACATGGGCGAGAGCTTGTGCAGCCCTCCCTGGAGAGGACCCGCCTCAGGATGAGGTCTCCAACCTCGAGAGTCCGGGAGCGGATGCTGCGGCAATGGTGGCGCCTGCTGGTACCTCGCGGCGTGGAGCGAGGCTTGGCGATGGGCCTCCTCCCCGATCATGCGATCTGTTCCCTGCGAGGCATCCTAACGCGCCTCGTCGAATGCCAAGACCCGCAGGGAGTGATGCCTGACCTTGTGTGGGAGGACCGCCTCAGCCCCGTAGACGAGGAAGAATGGGGTCTCGCCAGTGGGCTTAGTCGCGGTGATGCGGATGGACCACAACACGGACTGAAGCTCACCGAGCCAACCCCTGCCGCAGGCCTCAAGCTTCTTCTTGAAGCTCCTTGTCTTGAGGCCCCTCAGGACCTCTGCGTTGGCGTGCTCAGCCTGACCGTTGCTCCGTGGGTGCGCCACCGAAGCGTAGCATATCTGCGTTCCAAGGTTAGCACAATATGTCCTGAAGAGGTTGCTTGTGAATTGGGAGCCATTGTCAGTAATGATACGGTTGGGGACTCCGAAACGGCTCACAAGGCCCTTGATGAACTTGACGGCCGAGCTGGCGGGAATGGTGCGCACGGGCTCCACTTCTGCCCACTTGGTAAACTTGTCGATGGCGACATAGAGGTAGCTGTAACCGCCGGTCGCCCGAGGCAATGGGCCCAGGATATCCAGCCCCCAGACCGCGAAGGGCCATGAGAGCGGGATGGTCTGGAGACCTTGCACGGGCTGGTGAATCTGCTTGGCGTGGAACTAGCAAGCCTCGGAGGATCGAACCAGCTTGGTGGCGTCGTGGAGCACCATAGGCCAGTAGAACCCGCTGCGGAATACCTTGCCCACGAGGGTGCATGATGAAGAGTGGTGTCCGTAGTCCCCACCATGGACGTCGGCCAACAACTCACACCCCTTCCCCTCGGATATGCATCACAGCGAGACGTTGTTGGGGCGTCTTCGGTACAGCTTGCTGTCCTGCAAGCAATAAGCAGTGGCCTGGCGAGCCACGCGTTCTGCGTCCTCCTCTTTCTCTGGTAAGGTGCCGCGGAGCAAGTACGCCTTGATCTCCTCGGTCTAGCAGCCTTCCTGAGGCTCCAGTGCCAGGAGCAGGCGGGCTCCTGAGGTTGGACCATTGGCCGAGGTGCCCGAGGACGGGGCCGGAGGTGGCTCTTCCTGGAGCAGCGCTGGGCCTGCGGCGTGGGGCGCCCCCGACGGCTTGAAGAGCCTTTCCTCGAAGACGCTAGGCTTCTGGGGCTCGCGGTGAGATGCCCTCTTGGCGATGTCGTCTGCTTCCTTGTTCGTGCCGCGCCGCGCGGGACGTGCTGCAATGCCAAGCTCAAGAAGCGCTTTTCAATTTTACGTACCTCTTCCAGGTATGCCTCCATGTGCTCGTCCTTTGGTTTGTAATCCTTGTTGGAAAAGTTGACGAGAAGCTGGGAGTCACCCTTGATGGTGAGGCGGTTGACCCCCAGAGTGGCTGTGGCCCTTAGGCAGGCGATCAAGACCTCGTATTCCTTGGAGACCTTCTCACCATGCTGAAAGCAAAGCTGCACGGCATAGTAGAGCTTGTCCTTGGTCGGTGAGATGAGTACGACTCCAGCCCCCGCGCCCCGCTGCGCAAAGGCACCATCGAAGTGCATGACCCAGCCGTCGGGTGCCTCATCGCTAGGCGTGAGGGATTGGCACTCGTCCAGCCCCCGGTCGGGAGCATCCATCCATTCGGCCACAAAATTAGCGAGGGATGCACCCTTGATGACCCTGGTGGTGCTGAACTCCAGCTGGAAGTCCTGCAGCTCAATGTTCCACTCTGCAACCCCCCAGCGGCATTGGGGCTGCACAGCACCTTCTCCATGGGGTATGCGGATACGACCTTGATGGGGTGCCCCTAGAAATAATGATGCAGCTTCCTTGAGGCGACGAGGAGTGCGAGAAGGAGCTTCTGCTGCATGGGGTAGCGCGTGCGCATCCCACGGCACTGTGCTGATGAGGTACACTAGATGCTCGATGAGGGGCGGGGTATCAACGGTGCCTTGCTCTGCATGGGGCGCAAGGGACTCGGGAGCCCTGCTAGCTGGTGAAGTGATGAGAGCCTCAGGGGCGCCGTCCTGAGGCGGTGAACGTTGCGCGACTCCTCGTGGGTCGCCTTGCTTTGTGCCTTCATCGGCGTGCTCCTCCAGGACCACCACAAGCACCGCACTGGCCGAGTGCGAGTGGCCGCCAAGTAGAGCACCAGGGACTCGAGAGGACGAGGCGCCACCATGACAGGCAGGCTCGTGAGGTACCTCTTGAGGTCCTCGAAGGCCGCCTCAGCCTCTGGAGTCCACTAGAAAGGGCCCTTCCTCTTCATCAGCTTGAAGAAAGGGAGGGCGCACTCGCCGAGCTTGCAGATGAAGCGCCCCAGGGAGGTCACGCAGCCTGCGAGCTTTTGCATTTCCTTGAGGGTCTGCGGTGGGCGCATCTTTTCAATCGCCTTGATCTTCTCGGGGTTAGCCTCGATTCCTCGATGTGATACAAGGAAACCTAGCAACTTGCCTGACGGGACCCTGAACACGCACTTTTCTGGGTTGAGCCTCAGGTTCACTTGGCGCAGGTTGGCGAATGTTTCTTCCAGGTCTCCGATGAGGGTCTTGACTCCTGCGACTTGACCATGATGTCGTTGACGTATGCCTCCACATTTCTCCCCAACTACGGCCCCAGCGTGATGTGCATCAGCCGTTGGAAGGTTGCACCGGCGTTCCGTAGCCCGAAGGGCATGGAGATGTAGCAATACACGCCACACGGGGAGATGAAGGCTGTTTTCTCGACGTCCTCTGTTGCCATCTTGATTTCGTGATATCCTGAGAAAGCATCCAAAAAGCACAACAGATCGCACTCGGCGGTGGAGTCCACAATCTGGTCAATGCGTAGAAGCGGGAAGGGGTCCTGAGGGCAAGCCTTGTTGAGGCTCGTGAAGTTGACGCACATGCGCTCCTTTCCCCCCTTTTTGGGGACAATTAATGGGTTGACCAGCAAATCCGGGTGCTGCACTTCTCAAATGACACCGGTTTCTTGCAACTTGCGGACCTCTTGGACGATGAACGCTTGCTTCTCTTGTGCTTGACGCCGCGCCATCCATTTGACTGGGCGCGCTCCGGGGCATACCATCAAGTGGTGCTCGATCACCTCCCTCGAGACGCCGACCAGGTCTCACGCCTCCCACACAAACACGTCCTTGTTCACCCAGAGGAAGCTAATCAGTGCCTCCTCCTGCTCTGAGGGAAGGCTGGCGCCTATGGTGAAGGTGGGGCCTGAACCCCCATCATCGACAGGCATCTGCTTTGTCTCAGCCCGGTCCTGAGAAAACAACTGCTTTTTCTTCGCGGGCGCGGCCCCCAGGGCCTCCGGGGCGTCCCCGGCGTCGGGGCGAGAGGCTGCCGTGGCCCCGTAGGTGAGCTTGAGGGCCCGGATCGCATCCTTCGTGTCTCCGGCCACCGTGATGACACCACTGATGCCCGTCATCTTGATGATGTTGTAGCCCAGATGGGTCGCCGCCATGAACTTGGCGAGAGCTGGGTACCCCAGGATGGCGTTGTACGGGAGGCTGATGCAGGCCACGTCAAAGTTGATCAGCTTGGTGCAGTAATTGTCGCTCTTGCCGAAGGTGACGGTAAGGCACACCTGCCCCAAGGGGGTGGCGGAGCCCTTGGTCACCCTCGAGAAGGGTTTGGTGGGTGCGAGATGGTCGTAAGACACCTGGAGCCTATTGAAGGTCTCCAGGGAGAGGACGTTGAGGCCGGCGCCACCGTTGATGAGGGTCTTGTGACCGCGACATTGCTGATGGTGGGCGTGGAGAGCATGGGGAGTGCACCCGCAGCAGCCGCCATCTTTGGATGATCCCCGACGTCGAAGGTGATGTCGGTCTCAGGCCTTGTGTGGCCACGCAGAGCCTCATGCTGAGGCCGAGTTCCACCCGCCCGGTGGAAAAACTGCTTAATGTGGCGGCCAGAGGCAGGCGCTTGCGACCCGCCGATGATGCATGCAACTGTGTGGGGCGCGGGTGCCACGAAACGCGCAATGAACTGGCCGCGAAGCTCCACCCAAGAAGAGATCGAGGCGTCCGGGAGGCTGCGGAGCCAAGACCGAGGGGCCTCCGTGAGGGCCAGGGGGAGCCAGTTTACCATGGCCTTGTGGTCTCCGCCAGCCGCTTGGATGGCCTGCGCGTACAGCTGGAGGAACTGTTTGGGGTCCGTGGCACCATCGTACCGGGGGGCAGCGCTGGCCTGAACTTCGCGGGCCACCGCACCCGGCGCAGGCCGGGGGTGAAGGCCGGGCATCCTGCAGCGCTCCCATAGGCTTCAGGCGGCCAGAACTGTGGGACAGTGTCCCCCATAGAAACAACGAGGTGAGGGCGGAGCGCGGTCGGTGAAGAGGCAGAGCTTCGGCACGCCCCTACCTGGCGTGCCAAATGTCAGATGCAGGGTTCCGCAGACCCAAGAAGGTTCGAACTCAGGGGCGTGAACGAAGGATCTAGCTTCTCAACAACGCTAGCTCGCCATGCCCATGGCCTGCTCTCGATGAGTATGCTGGATCGTGCGGAAAGGAACAACACAGATATTTACCCAGGTTCGGGCCACCTTGCGGTGTAAAACCCTACTCCTGCTTTTGGTGGATTGGCCTCATGAGGAGGTAGAGGATGAACTAGTATAGTGAATGTGCTGCCTCGCGAGGGCTCGAGTGGTGAGGGTGAATTGGTCAAGGGTTCGACCTGGGGGTCCCCTTCTATGGTGATGGCTAGCCCATATTTATAGTGGCCTTGGTCCTCTTCCCTCATAGCTTAGGCGGGAAGGGATTCCACATCGGCCAATTTTGAAGGGGGACAAGGAGTACATCCTTTCCTGACGAAAGGGTGGTCTTCACCTGCAAAGCTTCTGGCCATGATGCAGCGGTGGGCTCGGCGATGACATCCATCTTGCCGAGCTCGTGGTCTTGGTCTCGTTGCACCAGAAAGGAAAGCTTTGGGGCCTTCCTCGAGAACCTGCGCCTGCCCTTGCTCCCTTAGCACCGAAGAGGAAACTGTCCCTTCTGCGCCCGCTGGTGCCCGCCTAGCCATGGTCATCATGGCTCATATCATCACAGCCTCAAAAGGCAGGAGGCTTGCATAGAGATCTCTGCCCCTTGGGAGGCAGCCTGGGGAGGCTGCTCCCCTGGAGGTCTTGGTGTCGTTGTCCTCGTGAGGCCGGGGGACCTCGTGAGGGTCTTGTCTTGGAGTCGTTGTAGCTGGGCCGTAGAGGGCCGTCGATGGGCCCACGCACTGGGCCGCAGGCAGGCAGAGCTGGGTACCCTCGATCCCAAAACATCGACAATGCCCCCTGAGGTTGTTCCCGCTAAGAAGAAGCAGCTCCTTCCAAGAACCGCCCCGAGGTGAAGAAGGCACTCGCTGGCGCATAGGAAGGCGCGCCCAGCTCCCCCCTCGAGACGGGCTCGGGAGCTCCCACCTGGAGGGCCCCTGACCTGACCGCTGGGACGAGGGAGGCGCTCGGGCACCACTTGGAGGTGTGCTGCAATGCGCGCCCCCACAAGCAAGGAGCACGGCGCGAGGCGCCAGGAGCACGAGAATTCATCACCAAGGCGATTAGAAAACTTCAGGAAGCGCGGGCCATGCATGGCGAGCGTCGCCCCGCATGCCCCACTGGCTCAGCTGCCTCTCCCGAAGCAGAAGGCGAACTGCGCGTCTGCATCAACATCCCTGGCCTCAATAGGGCCGCCTATCAATACCTCTTCTGGCCATCACGCGTCGGCCGGAGTGGGGGCTACCCCTGCAACTACATCTGCATGCCCTTCGGCCTGGTGAACATAGGCACCACATACCAGTGGCTCGCCCAGCTAGCATGGAAGCCTCACGAGGCTAGGGGCTCAGCGCTGGCACCTCGCGAAGCCCCAACCCCTCGTGAGCCAACACCGTCACCACGCCGTCGTGCTGATGGAACTCTCCCTCGACCTTCTGTTGGATCAAGAGTTCAAGGGACGTCATCGAGCTGAACGTGTGCTGAACTCGGAGGTGCCGTACGTTCGATGCTTGATCGGTTGGATCGCGAAGATGTTCGACTACATCAACCGCGTTAAGCTAACGCTTTCGCTTTCGGTCTATGAGGGTACGTGGACAAACTCTCCCCCTCTCGTTGCTATGCATCTCCTAGATAGATCTGGCGTGAGCGTAGGAATTTTTTTGAAATTGCACGTTCCCCAACAGTGGCATCCGAGCCAGGTCTATGCGTAGATGATATGCACGGGTAGAACACAAAGAGTTGTGGGCGATAATAGTCATACTGCTTACCACCAACGTCTTACTTTGATTCGGCGGTATTGTTGGATGAAGCGGCCCGAACCGACATTACATGACCGTGTTCATGAGACTGGTTCTACCGACGTGCTTTGCACACAAGTGGCTGGCGGGTGTCTGTTTCTCCAACTTTAGTTGAATCGAGTTTGACTACGGCCGGTCCTTGTTGAAGGTTAAAACAGCACACTTGACGAAAAATCGTTGTGGTTTTGATGCGTAGGTAAGAACGGTTCTTGCTAGAAGCCCGTAGCAGCCACGTAAAACTTGCAACAACAAAGTAGAGGACGTCTAACTTGTTTTTGCAGGGCATGCTGTGATGTGATATGGTCAAGACATGATGTGATATATGTTATTGTATGAGATGATCATGTTTTGTAAAAGTTATCGACAACTGGCAGGAGCCTTATGGTTGTCGCTTTATTGTATGAAATGCAATCACCATGTAATTGCTTTACTTTATCACTATGCGGTAGCGATAGTCGTAGAAGCAATAGTTGGTGAGATGACAACGACGCTACGATGGAGATCAAGGTGTCAAGCCGGTGACGATGGAGATCATGACGGTGCTTTGGAGATGGAGATCAAAGGCACAAGATGATGATGGCCATATCATGTCACATATTTTGATTGCATGTGATGTTTATCTTTTATACATCTTATTTTGCTTAGTACGGCGGTAGCATTATAAGATGATCCCTCACTAAATTTCAAGGTATAAGTGTTCTCCCTGAGTATGCACCGTTGCGACAGTTCGTCGTGCCGAGACACCACGTGATGATCGGGTGTGATAAGCTCTACGTTCACATACAACGGGTGCAAGCCAGTTTTGCATGTGCAGAATACTCGGGTTAAAGTTGACGAGCCTAGCATATGCAGATATGGCCTCGGAACACTGAGACCGAAAGGTCGAACGTGAATCATATAGTAGATATGATCAACATAGAGATGTTCACCATTGAAAACTACTCCGTCTCACGTGATGATCGGACATGGTTTAGTTGATATGGATCACGTGATCATTTAGATGACTAGAGGGATGTCTATCTAAGTGGGAGTTCTTAAGTAATATGATTAATTGAACTTTAATTTATCATGAACTTAGTACCTGATAGTTTTTGCATATCTATGTTGTTGTAGATCAATGGCTCGTGCTACCATTCCCTTGAATTTTAATGCGTTCCTAGAGAAAGCTAAGTTGAAAGATGATGGTAGCAACTACACGGACTGGGTCCGTAACTTGAGGATTATCCTCATTGCTGCACAGAAGAATTACGTCCTGGAAGCACCGCTAGGTGCAAGACCCGCTGCAGGAGCAACTCCGGACGTTATGAACGTCTGGCAGAGAAAAGCTGATGACTACTCGATAGTTCAGTGTGCCATGCTTTATGGCTTAGAATCGGGACTTCAAAGACGTTTTGAATGTCATGGAGCATATGAGATGTTCCAAGAGTTGAAGTTAATATTTCAAGCAAATGCCCGAGTTGAGAGATATGAAGTCTCCAACAAGTTCTATAGCTGCAAGATGGAGGAGAATAGTTCTGTCAGTGAACATATACTCGGAATGTCTGGGTACCATAACCACTTACTCAGTTGGGAGTTAATCTTCCTGATGATAGTGTCATTGACAGAGTTCTTCAATCACTGCCACCAAGCTATAAAGGTTTCATGATGAACTATAATATGCAAGGGATGGAAAAGACAATTCCCGAGCTCTTCACGATGCTAAAGGCTGCGGAGGTAGAAATCAAGGAGCATCAAGTGTTGATGGTTAACAAGACCACTAGTTTCAAGAAAAAGGGCAAAGGGAAGAAGGCGAACTTCAAGAAGAATAGCAAGCAAGTTGATACTCCCGGGAAGAAGCCCAAGTCTGGACCTAAGCCTGAAACTGAGTGCTTCTACTGCAAAGGGACTGGTCACTGGAAGCGGAACTGCCCCAAGTATTTGGCGGATAAGAAGGATGGCAAAGTGAAAGGTATATTTGATATACATGTTATTGATGTGTACCTTACTAATGCTCGTAGTAGCACCTGGGTATTTGATACTGGTTCTGTTGCTCATATTTGCAACACGAAACAGGGGCTACGGATTAAACGAAGATTGGCTAAGGACGAGGTGACGATGCGCGTGGGAAATGGTTCCAAAGTCGATGTGATCGCCATCGGCACGCTACCTCTACATCTACCTTCGGGATTAGTTTTAGACCTAAATAATTGTTATTTGGTGCCAATGTTGAGCATGAACATTATATCTGGATCTTGTTTGATGCGAGATGATTATTCATTTAAATCAGAGAATAATGGTTGTTCTATTTATATGAGTAATATCTTTTATGGTCATGCACCCTTGAGGAGTGGTCTATTTTTGTTGAATCTCGACTGTAGTGATACACATATTCATAATATTGAAGCCAAAAGATGCAAAGTTAATAATGATAGTGCAAATTATTTGTGGCACTGCCGTTTAGGTCATATTGGTGTAAAGCACATGAAGAAACTCCATGCTGATGGGCTTTTGGAATCACTTGATTATGAATCACTTGATACTTGCGAACCATGCCCCTTGGGCAAGATGACTAAGACTCCGTTCTCCGGAACAATGGAGGGAGCAACTGACTTATTGGAAATAATACATACTGATGTATGCGGTCCGATGAGTGTTGAGGCTCGCGGCGGGTATCGTTATTTTCTGACCTTCACAGATGATTTGAGCAGATATGGGTATATCTACTTAATGAAACATAAGTCTGAAACATTTGAAAAGTTCAAAGAATTTCAGAGTGAAGTGGAAAATCATCGTAACAAGAAAATAAAGTTTCTACGATCTGATCGTGGAGGTGAATATTTGAGTTATGAGTTTGGTCTTCATTTGAAACAATGTGGAATAGTTTCGCAACTCACGCCACCTGGAACACCACAGCGTAATGGTGTGTCCGAACGTCGTAACCGTACTTTTTTAGATATGGTGCGATCTATGATGTCTCTTACCGATTTACCACTATCGTTTTGGGGTTATGCTTTAGAGATGGCTGCATTCATGTTAAATAGGGCACCATCTAAATCCATTGTGACGACACCATATGAACTGTGGTTTGGCAAGAAACCTAAGCTGTCGTTTCTTAAAGTTTGGGGCTGTGATGCTTATGTGAAAAAGCTTCAACCTGATAAGCTCGAACCCAAATCGAAGAAATGCATCTTCATAGGATACCCAAAGGAGACTTTTGGGTACACGTTCTATCATAGATCCGAAGGCAAGATATTCGTTGCTAAGAATGGATCCTTTTTAGAGAAGGAGTTTCTCTCGAAAGAAGTGAGTGGGAGGGAAGTAGAACTTGATGAGGTAATTGTACCTTCTCCCGAATTGGAAAGTAGTTCATCACAGAAATCAGTTCCAGTGATGCCTACACCAATTAGTGAGGAAGTTAATGATGATGATCATGAAACTTCGGATCAAGTTACTACCGAACCTCATAGGTCAACCAGAGTATGTTCCGCACCAGAGTGGTATAGTAATCATGTTCTGGAAGTCATGTTACTAGACCATGACGAACCTACGAACTATGAGGAAGCGATGATGAGCCCAGATTCCGTGAAATGGCTTGAGGCCATGAAATCTGAGATGGGATCCATGTATGAGAACAAAGTGTGGACTTTGGTTGACTTGCCCGATGATCGGCAAGCCATAGAGAATAAATGGATCTTCAAGAAGAAGACTGACGCTGACGGTAATGTTACTGTCTACAAAGCTCGATTTGTTGCGAAAGGTTTTTGACAAGTTCAAGGAGTTGACTACAATGAGACCTTCTCACCCGTAGCGATGCTTAAGTCTGTCCAAATCATGTTAGCAATTGCCACATTTTATGATTATTAAATTTGGCAAATGGATGTCAAAACTGCATTCCTTAATGGATTTCTTAAAGAAGAGTTGTATATGATGCAACCAAAAGGTTTTGTCGATCCTAAAGGTGCTAACAAAGTGTGCAAGCTCCAATGATCCATTTATGGACTGGTGCAAGCATCTCGGAGTTGGAATATACGCTTTGATGAAGTGATCAAAGGATATGGTTTTATACAGACTTTTGGAGAAGCCTGTATTTACAAGAAAGTGAGTGGGAGCTCTGTAGCATTTCTGATATTATATGTGGATGACATATTGTTGATTGGAAATGATATAGAATTTCTGGATAGCATAAAAGGATACTTGAATAAGAGTTTTTCAATGAAAGACCTCGGTGAAGCTGCTTATATATTGGGCATCAAGATCTATAGAGATAGATCAAGACGCTTAATAGGACTTTCACAAAGCACATACCTTGATAAAGTTTTGAAGAAGTTCAAAATGGATCAGTCAAAGAAAGGGTTCTTGCCTGTGTTGCAAGGTGTGAAGTTGAGTGAGACTCAATGCCCGACCACTGCAGAAGATAGAGAGAAAATGAAAGTCATTCCCTATGCCTCAGCCATAGGTTCTATCATATATGCAATGCTGTGTACCAGACCTGATGTGTGCCTTGCTATAAGTTTAGCAGGGAGGTACCAAAGTAATCCATGAGTGGATCACTGGACAGCGGTCAAGAACATCCTGAAATACCTGAAAAGGACTAAGTATATGTTTCTCATTTATGGAGGTGACAAAGAGCTCGTCGTAAATGGTTATGTTGATGCTAGCTTTGACACTGATCCGGATGACTCTAAGTCACAAACTGGATACGTATTTATATTGAATGGTGGAGCTGTCAGTTGGTGCAGTTCCAAGCAGAGCGTCGTGGCGGGATCTATGTGTGAAGTGGAGTACATAGCTGCTTCGGAAGCAGCAAATGAAGGAGTCTGGATGAAGGAGTTCATATCCGATCTAGGTGTAATACCTAATGCATCTGATCCAATGCAAATCTTTTCTGACAATACTGGAGCAATTGCCTTGGCGAAGGAATCCAGATTTCATAAAAGAACCAAACACATCAAGAGACGCTTCAATTCCATCCGCGATCAAGTCAAGGAGGGAGACATAGAGATTTGCAAAATACATACAGATCTGAATATTGCAGACCCGTTGACTAAGCCTCTTCCACGAGCAAAACATGATCAGCACCAAGACTCCATGGGTGTTAGAATCATTACTATGTAATCTAGATTATTGACTCTAGTGCAAGTGGGAGACTAAAGGAAATATGCCCTAGAGGCAATAATAAAGTTGTTATTTATATTTCCTTATATCATGATAAATGTTTATTATTCATGCTAGAATTGTATTAACCGGAAACTTGATACATGTGTGAATACATAGACAAAACAAAGTGTCCCTAGTATGCCTCTACTTGACTAGCTTGTTTATCAAAGATGGTTATGTTTCCTGACCATAGACATGTGTTGTCATTTGATGAACAGGATCACATCATTAGAGAATGATGTGATGGACGAGACCCATCCGTTAGCTTAGCATAATGATCGTTAAGTTTTATTGCTATTGCTTTCTTCATGACTTATACATATTCCTCTGACTATGAGATTATGCAACTCCTGAATACCGGAGGAACACTTTGTGTGCTATCAAATGTCACAACGTAACTGGGTGATTATAAAGATGCTCTACAGATGTCTCCAAAGGTGTTTGTTGGGTTGGCATAGATCGAGATTAGGATTTGTCACTCTGAGTATCGGAGAGGTATCTCTGGGCCCTCTCGGTAATGCACATCATATAAAGCCTTGCAAGCAATGTGACTAATGAGTTAGTTACGAGATGATGCATTACGGAACGAGTAAAGAGACTTGCCAGTAACGAGATTGAACTAGGTATGATGATACCGACGATCGAATCTCGGGCAAGTAACATACCGATGACAAAGGGAATGACGTATGTTGTTATGCGGTTTGACCGATAAAGATCTTCGTAGAATATGTAGGAGCTAATATGAGCATCTAGGTTCTGCTATTGGTTATTGACTGGAGATGTGTCTCGGTCATGTCTACATAGTTCTCGTACCCGTAGGGTCCGCATGCTTAATGTTCGATGACGACTTGTATTATGAGTTATGTGTTTTGGTGACCGAAGTTTGTTCAGAGTCCCGGATGAGATCACGGACATGACGAGGAGTCTCAAAATGGTCGAGAGGTAAAGATTCATATATTGGAAGGTTGTATTCGGACATCGGAATGGTTCCGAGTGATTCAGGTATTTTTCCGGAGTACCGGGAGGTTACCGGAACCCCCCGGGAGAGGTAATGGGCCTCATGGGCCATAGGGAAGAGGGGAGGCAGCCCACAAGGGGTGGCTGCGCCCCCCCCCCCCTCCCATGGGGAGTCCGAATTGGACTAGGGGAGGGGGCGCGCCCCCCTTTCCTTCTCCTCTTCTCTCTCCCTTTCCCCTTTCCCACTCCGGAAAAAGGAAGGGGGCCGAATTGGACATGGAGTCCAAGTTGGACTCCTCCCCCTTGGGGGCGCATCTAAGCCGACCCTCTCCCCTCTCCTCCTTTATATATGGGGGCGGGGGGCACCCCAAAGGCACATCAGATATTCTCTTAGCCGTGTGCGGTGCCCCCCTCCACAGTTTACTCCTCCGGCCATAGCGTCGTAGTGCTTAAGTGAAGCCCTGCGCGGATCACATCACCAACACCGTCACCACGCCGTCGTGCTGACGAAACTCTCCCTCGACCTTCTGCTGGATCAAGAGTTCGAGGGACATCATCGAGCTGAATGTGTGCTGAACTCGGAGGTGCCGTACGTTCGGTGCTTGATCGGTTGGATCGCGAAGACGTTCGACTAGTTAAGCTAACGCTTCCGCTTTCGGTCTATGAGGGTACGAGGACACACTCTCCCCCTCTCGTTGCTATGCATCTCCTAGATAGATCTTGCGTGAGCATAGGAAATTTTTTGAAATTGCACATTCCCCAACACATATCACGGGCCAAGTTAGAGCAAGGACCTTGTGGGGTGAATAGGATTCATCAACTTTCTATAAGTCTTCTGAAGAACTACCTTTACATGTTCCATCATATTGGGTATCATTGACGTCAATTTTGTTGGTCGTTACATTGCTCCGTGAGGTTCTTGTGGATATATCAGTGTGTGCAATTATATCTGACACGCATGGAAGACAACTAGTAGTTAGATTTATGTAATGAGTGCCTGTAGGAGACGACATAAATAGTAGGACTGGGGTTAACTAGCAGCAACAGGTCTCAAAAACTAAAGGGAGAACACAGATGAAAGCTACAGAATATGTATCGTTTGTACTTGAGATTAACTAGATGGCACACAAAAGTATTAAAGAACAACATAGGTAATACTAGAAGTGGTATAATACTATAATCACCAGCCTGTGGGATAGCATTGGCTGATGGATGATAACTATGGAATAGCATTACCTAAAGAACAAGTCTCTTATCTGAACTATGGAACAGCGTTAACTCCTGAACAAGACTCGTAAGAGATCAGCATGAATATATAGTGAAATGTGATAATCTATTTTCCATGCTTAGATGAATAACAAAGCCATAAATGCTGCACACAAGTAAGATGAGGGTACAACCTATCTGTTTGCCATCCATAGGAGTGAGCATCATGTGCTGACTTGTCGATGGCCCTGCAGTTGTTGTGGCTGTCCATGTCGGGCACGCGCATTCGATGCAGGGAACTATTGAGTGGGGACTATAGCTCCCTTCTGGTGTATGCTTCCCTTGTTGGAGCAGCTGCGGTGAGAAGGAAGACGGTGTGGCTGAAGATGCAGAAAATGCATAATGTTAAGAACGACACATATCTCTTATCTGAATAAATACCCTAAGAGACCAACAGTAAGGTACGAGAGTGGTCAGATGTCTGTTGACTAAAAACTAAATTGGGGTCACACGATTTTATTTTATTTTGGTACTGTCCGATCTACGCCGGATGGCTTGATGGCCGTCTTGTGCCTCCCAGGAGACACTATTCAGAATCTTCCCTGAAGAGCCAGCGACCACCGGCAGAACAGACTGCCTCCACTGTCCCTGGCCGCGAGAGCTCCGACCAAAACCCCACTCCCCGCCCCACCGCACTGCCGTGGTTGCGCCGCCCCCGGACAATCCACAAAGACTCGCCGTCATCCAGATCCGGCGGCGGCAGTACCTTCAACCCACGCAACTCTAAGATAGCCACCTAAGCGTTGCTTCCGCAGCGAAATTGCGCCCCCACACCCTTACGTTAGACACCAGCCAACCGGCAGCCTAGGAGCTCCGCCGCATCGAGGGGTGCTGCTTCCTAGTATCTTGCGGCCAGGTGAAGTAGGCAGCTCCAACTGCCGAGTCGGTGAGGCCAGCGCGGTTGCGGTGGCTACCGGCGGCAGGAAAGCCGATATGTCGCGACGGTAGACGGCTACAGGGAAGCAGCGCCGGGGCCCTAGACGCATCTGAAGTTGGAGCCGCTCCGGCGTCGTGCACAACGGCGGGGGTGAATCGGCTCTGGTACGGTTCACGCGGCTGTCATCGAGGCAGCTCCGGCAGCACGGAGTAAGAGGCACATGACCTAGTGCACGGCGGCAAACAGACAGCATCTCCGGCATTAGGGAGGAGGGTGGCGGTGAATTTGGTGCAGTGGGGGCGCCATGGATGAGGTGCTGAGGTTTCATGGCTGGGGAGAAGGGAGCTTCCAGGGAGAAGGTGATTTGGCGGCCACGAGGTATGAATGGGGAATTGGGAGGGGGAACCATGTCTTACGGACGAATTTGTCTAAAATGTGGGGGGAAGTTATAGTTCTACCCCTGCCTTTAGGCTTCTGGGCTTGGGTCTGTGTACTGAGGGTCGGGGATAGTAGAGTAACTTTGCTTCTCCCAAATAGTGGGCGCGAGCGATTTCGAGCGAGGAGGGCGTGTTTTGAAATAGTGGACGCGAGCGATTTCGGGCGAGGAGGGCGTGTTTTGAAATAGTGGGCGCGAGTGATTTCGAGCGAGGAGGGTGTGTTTTGAAATAGTCGGCGCGAGCGATTTCGGGCAAGGAGAGGGTATTTTGCCGCCCATGGTTTATGAATTATTCGGCACCTGTCATTTCGGCCGAGGAGAAGGCGCGCTTGGATGAAGTTACGAACCTACCCTCGATGTACAACGGGCCAATTGATGCGTGTCCCACATAGGCCGGTAATTTCGCGTCTCCCATTTATTTGCTCGGGCGAATTCCACCGAGCAAAGGGTGTTTAGCGGTTTGTTCAAATTTTGGGAGAACGAGCATCCACGTCTACCTTACCAAGTCGATTCGAATCAAATTTTGAAATATTAGCTTGCCACTTCTTTTTTAGATGGTGAGATGATGCTCGGGACTAATGTGTTTTTACATGCTCATTGGTAACGATTACTATATGACAAATAGTTGACCCACTCAAAAACGGGAATCAAACCCAAAATGAAATATCTCGATTCAATGAAATAGCTCATTCACCAGGTCAAAATAGTGAACTAAATCCAAAATTGAACACCTCAATTGAGTAGCATGTTGTACAGTATTATAGTACTCCATGAACATGTTGAAAGTCAAATTAATGAACTTGTTTGATACGCATATCTCTGTTCATGTGTGGATTGCAGACAACATGTTCTCCAATTCAAATATTTGAATGCAAATTTATATCGAAACATGGTTTATATCAGTCTTTGATGCATAAATGCGACCTCCCCCTCTCCCGGACTCCTGTTCTCTCTCCCACCGACAATCTTCAATTCTACCGCACGCATCCAAACACAAACCTCGTCGGTCCCTCTCTCTCTATCTCTGTGTGTGTGGGGGGGGGGGGTCTTTCTAGTTCGCATGCACACTCCATGTATAGGTCTCTCTGGCACACTATGTATGATTTTCTAGTCCAAGCTAAATATCTTGGGTGCACTCATCGTACGCACACAAATTCCCTGGCTCGTTCCCGTAACTCTCTCACGCACCACTCTGCCGTCTCCGAGCTCTTCCCCCTCTCTCTCAAACTCTCCATCTCCCTGGGTCACACATACACATGCATACCTCACTCGCACTCGATAGACCCATCTAAAACTCTCTCTATCTCCCTTGTTCTTCTCCATCTCACACGCACACACACACACACACAATCTCACGCCTAGCCAAGTATGATGGTCTCTCACTCAATTGTAGGCACACGCAGTCCCACCTATATGTATATGACTAGCTAATTCTTAGTCTCCATCACAAACATGTGCATGGTCTATCTCGATTTCTCTCGGGGCATCTTTCT
Source organism: Thinopyrum elongatum (assembly GCA_011799875.1). Taxonomy (NCBI): domain Eukaryota; kingdom Viridiplantae; phylum Streptophyta; class Magnoliopsida; order Poales; family Poaceae; genus Thinopyrum; species Thinopyrum elongatum. The sequence goes on along the minus strand of CM022299.1, from coordinate 242,997,366 downwards.
ATCGCACACGGACCTCGTCCCTCGATCTCCCACCCATATAGTCCCCTCATGATCTCGAGGGGATCTCTCTATCACAAACACACCGTCTCTCCGTCCCCATGCGTCCATCTTCTCCATGCGTCCCTCTCGACCTTTGTCCCTTGTTGGCCAGACCTCTATTGGACATGTGCAATAGGGGTGTCTCTCTCTGTTACAAACAATCACGCACTAGCTATCTTCATGTAGCTCCTCACCTCACTTTTCTATCTCAGAGATGCATGCGTGATATGTTTGCATAAGAAACGAACACACTCTCTCTCTCTCTCTAATTTACGCAAATGTTAACGCCCACACGTGTGGCACGAAGCAACATGGCCCAAATGCCTCCAGTACCATTCATTTTTGCCACATCAAAACAGATGACATCAGCGGGAATCTTTTTGGTTTTCGGCTTCAAAATGTTTTATCTTCTAATTAAAAAATCCAATTAAAAATCCATTTTCACCATTAAATCCGTCTCAACGAGATCTTCAAAACTAGATCTGATGTTGATATGTTTCGACAAATTATTTTTTTGGCCAAAAGTTGCCATGATGTTTACACTGTAGTTGCCATAGTGTTACACTAAAGTTGCCATGTGGCAATTTTAGTTTATAGAGCATGGAAATTTTAGTATTTTTACCATGGCAATTCCAGTACTTTGACCATGAAAATTATTTTTTGTATGAACCATGGCAATTTTAAGTGCACGTATCATGGAAATTTTAGTTTATGGTTCATGGCAAGTCTAGTTTCTTAATTCCCCATTTTATAATATGTCAAAATTTACTTTTAAATGTAGAACAAAATAGCTGAAACATATCATGGCAACTTTAGTGTAAACACCATGGCAATTCATGTGTAATAGACATGGCAACTTTTAAAAGTCGTCGAAACATATTGATATAAGATCTAGTTTCGACGATCTCGTCGCGATGTATTTAATGGTGAAAATGGATCTTTAATCGGATTTTTCATTAAAGAGATAAAACAGTGGCGTAGTCAGTGTGTTATAGGGTGTGTGGACGGATGTCGCTCCCACCACACGTGTGGGCATTATCAGCGTCCCTAATTTATCGTTTGTTGTTCCTTTCTCTTTCACACACACACTCTTTTTGCACACTCACTCATTCTCCTTCACACACACTTGATCTCTCTCAACTGAGGCACTCTCTTCGGTCCATAGCATATAGATTATTAGATTTATTGATAAGTCAAACATCACAAAGTTTGACCATGTACGTGGAGAAAAACATTTACATCTAGAACGGCAAACATATATCATTAGATTCATCATGAGATGTAGTTTCGTATGATGTATCTTTGGTATTGTAGATATAAATAATATTTGCGTAAACCTGGTCAAAGTTTCCAAAGTTTGACTTCTAAAAAATTTATATGCACTGCATTATCGAGCGGATGGAGTATCTCTTTCCCCCTCTCAGCTATCTGACACACCACTCAGCCGTATCGGGGCTCCTCTATCTCTCTCAAACTTTATATCTCCCTGGTTCACACATACACATATCTCGCTCGCGCTACATAGACCCATCTAACACTCTCCGCCCTTGTTATCTATCTATGTGACATGCACCCCCCTAAGTACCATAATCCCTCACTCCATCATAGGCGCACGCACTCCCCCACTACGTATGACTATCTCTCACTAGCCATCAGGAACACACGTATTGTCTCCTTCCATCCATACGTCTATCTCGATATCTCTTGGGGTATCTTCTATCGTGCACACACCTTGTCACTCGATCTCCCACCCATGTAGTCCCATCACGATCTCCAGGGGATCTCTCTGTCACAAACATACACTCTCTCCTCCCCATGTCTGCATTTTCTCCATACGTCTCTCTCGACCTCTCTCCCTTGTTTGTCAGACCTCTCTTGGCCACGTGCTAGGGGTCTTTCTCTCTCGGTTGCAAACAACCACACACTATCTCCTCACCTCGCTTTCGCTGTCGAAGATGCATGTGTGATATGTTTGCATAAGACACACACGCTTTTTCTCTACTTTATCATGTGTTGTCCATGTCTCTTTCACACACACACACACACACTTTTTTCACTCACTCTTTCTATTTCACACACACTCTTTCTCTCTCTAGTTAGGTACTCTCTCATGTCCAAAAACATATGGATGTTTTGAAAAGTCAAACCTCAGAAAAGTTTGACCAGTATATGTGGAGAAAAACATTTACATTTGGAACGATCATTAGATTCATCACAACATGTACTTACTTCATACTATCATTTATCTTTGGTATTGTAGATATAAGTAATTTCTTTATAAACTTGGTCAAAGTTTCAAAAGTTTGACTTTAAAAAAAATATAGGCACTACATTATCAAACGGAGGGAGTAGCTCTTTCTCTCTCTCTACTATCTCTCACGGGCCTCCCCTCTCAGTCGAACTCTCTATACTGAGGGATAATACGGTCACTGTGTCAGCGTATAGCTTCGTATATTGTTTAGTTGACCGGTCAACCAGTCCACATGCTGCCTTGTCAGCTCGTGTTCTCTATCTTCGTGTGCTGGCCCATGTGGCAGTGGGTGAAAATAAGTAAACTAGAGGCCCATCTGACACGCGGTGAAGTAAACAAAGTTGAAACCACTCGCGGTAGCACCCTGCACGCTAGTAAATTGAGGGCACACTTCTTCTGCGTGAAGGACGAACGCACGCACACTTCACCACTGCGCGGTGGCATGCACACAAGGAAGCACTCGTGCACACCCAGCACACAATACACACCAACACACGTGTACACCGGCATCGTCGCCGGCTGAGATGGACGGCGAGGCAGCCAACAAGCGGAGGCGGCTCGAGCCAAAACCGCATTCGGTGAGCCTGGACTTCATCAGCAGCCTCCCCGACGACATGCTGCTTGTCATCATCGGCCTTCTCCCCACCAAATCTGCCGTGCGGACCACCCTGCTCTCCCGACGGTGGCGCCCCCTCTGGCGCTGCGTCCCCTCAACCTCACCATCGACAACTGCCTCTACATTGGGGATTGCAAACGCATGGTCGCAGTCTCCAAGATCCTTTCATCGCACCCTGGGCCAGCTAGATGCCTTGACATCCGCATGTTCAGTACCAACTACAAGGTCCAAGCCAAGTTCGACGAGTGGTTCTTATCCCCCGCCCTAGATCAGCTCGAGGAGCTCAGGTTTGAAGCTGGATGATGTTGCTCTCTGCCGCCGTCCACGCTCCGCCTCACGCCAATGCTGCGCCGCGCCAGCTTCAGCTCCTGCTATTTTCCCCAGATTAATGTCGCGCCCGCCCTTCTTCTCCCTCAACTCAAGCAGCTCGACCTCTTCGACGTTGGCATCTCGAAGAAGGCTATGGAGCACCTGCTCCGTAGCTGTACTGCGCTCGAGTACCTTCGTTTTTGGCAGATCCACGGGTTCATTAGCCTCCACATCGCCTCGACGAATCTTCGATGGATTTATGTGTCATGCTGGCCCCGTAACAAGACATCAATTGGGAAGAGATCACTCCAGCTGTTCCACGTTATGGTCATTGAGAATGTGCCTTTCCTTGAGAGATTGCTTGTATCTGATCTAGAAGGTCCAACAAAAATCAGGGTCATTGACACGCCAAAATTGACAGCGTTGGTGTGCTCGTCTGCCAAATTCTGCAAACTCTTTATTGGATCCATAATCATTCAGGTACAACATTCATCTTCTTCTCCGTCTTCTTGAAATTCACATTTTTAAATTTCTTCTTGATATATTTACGACTGTCATCTAGAAAATGATTCCCACAAGCTTGACCCAGTCTGTGCGCACAGTGAAGATCTTGGCAATAAAATCTATCGGCCCCAATCTGGATCAAGTTGTTGGATTCCTTACATGCTTTCCGTGCACAGAGAAGCTACTCATCGAGGTGAAAATTCTTTCCTATTAGTAAACGGTAATCACAATGTAGCTCAAATTTTTCATAATTTTCCCAAATTACGATGACAAGTGTAGTGTTCAAAACTGCATCTATGCACTGCACCGAAAGAAATGTTTTTAGTATTTTTTCTCACGTGATCACCTGCATCGTTTTTTTTGTTGTACTACTAGTAGCCTAGGCTAGTCATAGTGGCAAGTAACTTAGACTAGTAACTCTATGGTTAGCCTAAGAGCAAGTACTACCTCCGCCCTGGTTTACTCTTCGTATTTTGTAGTATCAAAATTTGACCATAGATTTAACTGACAAAATGTTAATGCATGTCACTAAAAATTATATCGTTGGATTCGTATTTGAACATAATTTCAAATGGTAGAATTTTTGGTGACATGCATTGGCATTTTCTTAGGTAAATCTATGGTCAAAATTTTACACTAAATACGAGGTAGTACAAAAGTGGGCTAACGGCCCTCCACTATGTAGGCCAAAACACGTGCCAAATTCACTTGTGATGCATTTGGCATCGATGCCCCTCCATTGCTCCCCTGGTGCCCCAATCTGAATCACCTACTTTGCTCCGGTGCCAAATTAACTCACGCAATGAAAAAACACTTGCGTGGGAGAGGGAGAGGACTGAGGCAACAAAAAAACACTTGTTTGGGAGAGGGAGAGGCTGGTGTAGTTGGTTTGATTGATTTGTTTATACATGTGGGTCTGTGTGCACAACGGTGCCAACTCTCTCACATCGCTAGAGCGGTGCCAAAATCTTTTGATTTGACATCGATGCGTATTATGTGGCATACTTTTAAGAAATATGGCATCGGCCACATAGTGGAAGGTAACAAATGTCCAAGCTCTTCACGTGCTCCTAGGTAAATGAGAGGAAAGAGAAAGAGAGAGAGAGTGAAAAAATATCACTAGCCTTAGAGCCAACCCTATAGCCAACCCTATCATATGAGTGAATGATATTGGTACCCCTTGATGACACGGCAATCTTATACAGCCAGCTGCTCTAATATGTTCTCTTCTTTTGCAGATAAAAAAAGACCCGAAAGTGAAAAATGTGCTGCACTATAACAATCTCATCGAATGCCTTGATCTCCATCTTACATAAATTGATTTGATTGACTACCGAGGCAGCACATCTGAGATTAAATTGGCCAGGTTCTTTGTTCTGGAGGCAAGTGTGCTCAAGGTAATGAGGTTTGGCGTTCTCTGGCGCAACAATGAATGGTGTGCTGATCACCGCAAGCGTCTAAGCCTAAATGAAAAAGTCTCCGCAGAAGCTGAATTTGTTTTTGAAACATCAAGTCGCCAGAGACTCAAAAATTTATTTCCCATTAGTGACTTGTCAGGGCGGTGGATTTTAGTTTGTACGATAATGTTGCATCCACCTAAAGTAATGAAAGTTCTTACATAAACTTCCTAATAATTCCCTCTTCATAGGTGCAGCATTACTCCTAGCATTTGTAGTATCAGTTTGAAACTTGTAATATTACGACTATCCAGCATGAGGTAGTACTATGTTACGATAAATGTTCACGTGCATAGGTGCGGCAACGATATTCCCATTACTCGAGTACAATATTTATTATTACCAGCAAGAGGCCCATGTGTTGCACGGAACATCAAGATGCATTTATACAAGCTGTTTATCTTGTGGGAGACGACGATGAACGAGGGAAGGCCTTATCTGCAAATGTGGAGAGGGGTGCTGGTATCTTTTTGGAAAATTGCCATAGTTTGCTTTCTATTCGTCAGATATAGATCGGACGGTCTATATTGCAGAATGGCAGGCACACCATCATCACCAACTCAGTTTTTTATAAGAAAAAAAGTTTCTCTATTTCTCTATACTACTCCTATAAAAACCTGAGGGCTCCTTTGATTCAAGGGAATTCTATAAGATTTTTGGAGGTTTGAAATCCTTTGAAAATTTTCCTATGTTTGTCCTTTGATTCATAGGATTGAATCCCATAGGAATTTTTCCAATGGAATCTTTTGTACTGCATTTCATAGGAAATCTAACATCCACTACAACCTCTTTTTACAATTCCTTTGCTTTTCCCGTGAAATCAAACGCTCCTTGCTAATCCTATAGGATTCAAGTGGGCATGACACTCCAATCCTATACTTTTCCTATTCCTGTGTTTTCAAAATCCTGCGAATCGAAGAGGTCTGGAGTTGGTGATGATGGTGTGCCTGCCATCTTTCACCAATAGCCGTCGAATCTAGATCTGACACATACAAAGCAAACTGATGTAGTTTTGCAAAAAGATGCCCGCACTTGTTCCCTATTTACAAACAACTCCGTGTCTCTCACAATCAGCCTTATCTCTTCCCCACCACATCTAGAAGGCCATGGAACAATCTGGCGCGATGGCCGCTGCCGGCGCCGTCCACCCCCAATCTTGGTGTTCTATGCAATGCACGGGCATCTTACTCGTATAAGAAAAGAGTAGAGATACTCGTGGCAACGCACGGGAAATTATGTCGAACATGGCTAGTTGTAAGCAGGCTAGCTCTATAGCCATGATGATAGTGACTGCACACGGTGAGGCTGACTTTGGTATGCCGAACACGGCGCCTGCACTCAGGTGTCATCTCCGGCGCACGGTCTTGTCACTTCACTGTGAGGAGTAGCACATAATAATTTGACCAACGGGTAGTACAGTACTAGTACTACATTGGTAGTACTACTACTAGTCTAGCACCACTGTCTGGATTTAGTAGTACTACCACGTCCGTCTGGATTTAGTATTTGACTAGCAATATCTAGTAATGCATGTCACAAAAAATATACTACTCCCTCTAGTAATGCACGTAACATTTTATTAGTTAAATCAAATGTCAAAACTTGGTGCAAAATGCAAAGGGGACCAATAAACCAGTAAACATCAAAGTTCTCTTGTTTTGCCCCAACTTGGTCTGGATGAGATGACTATACTGCACCAGCACGGAGGGGGGGCCGAGGAGTAGATGGCCAACACACACATGAATGCAACGCAGTTTGCACTTCTCATATAAAAGCTCCTCGCCAGTCCAATCTACTAAATCCTACGCACCTACGCACCCTAACCAAGGGCAAGAGTGATCACTCCAATCGCAAGATCAGTTGACTAGAAGCTTGACCCATGGAGGCGATGAGCGCGAGCATCAGCCGGCTATGCCAGATGGTCCACGATGCCGGCCTGTGGCCCGGCACCGAGGAACGTCTCCAGGTCGTGCTTGAGGCTGCCAGGGCGAGAGGCCTCTTGGACGACAGCTTCGTCTCCTTGTTCGACGAGGTCCTCGTCGGCTTCCTCGACAAGTTCACCGTCGTCAAGAAGCTCATGGACGACCTTGACGTACACCTCCAGCCCACGTGCCCAGGCTATGCGATGCTCGCCACCCTCAACGGCCTCTATGGTGACAACCTCTTCAACGCACTGGTGGCCCTACGACTGCCCGCCGTCGAGCCAGAGAATGTCCACCTCGAGGTCGCGCTCGCCGCGCAGCGCCTGGCGCAGCAAGACACCATCGACATAATCACCCACGTCTACGCGCAAATCGTCCACAAGGACTACTACATGTAAGAGGAGGATGATAGGACGCTGGCCTTCTTGGACCGCAGGGCAACCTTGGACGGCATTGTTCAGAAGCACGTTGAGCTCGCCGCCAACACCGCTGCTCCTCACACGTCGATTGGTGACCCGGCGCACTAGGGCGTGAGGATGTCGTTGATGGATCCATATGTATCTTTATCTTTCCGTCAATTCCATGTAGTAGTATATTGTACTACTAATTATCTTACCTTTCGCATCAACTTCATAATTTTCATACATACTCCATGCATGAACCGCGCCAGAACCAAACTTCTCATTACAATAGGGAAAATCGTTATTTTTATCTATCGGTCGCACCATGGAGCAGAACCAAATTTTACAAGTTACAAGTTCAAAAGGAAAAGCCTGCCGTGTTCGCGTCGCACCCCTATACGGTTGGTGCATTTTCACTTACAAGTGGGACCGCAGTTGAGCAAACCGACTACCGACAAACCCCCACCCCGCCCACCGCGCGATTGCTGAGTTAGAGAAAACAGGAGGGAGAAGAGATAGATGTAGCACGGACGCCAAGAAAATTGGTGTCAGATAGGACTCGTGTGGGTGGCATGTGCCGTACTGCTAGACGTGAATGCTAGTTATGGCCCATGCCACCCCACTATATCGAGGTGCTGGTTACATAGAGCGAACACATTATCTCTCCAGGAGTATGGTACACCACTAGTACTACTCACATTGTTGCAAAATTTCCTGGAGTCCGTGCTCAGCCCTCCTCTCTCTCTTTTCAGCCAGCCAGCAGACGCGCGGAGTGTGCCCATCGTTTGTTTGCTCACATGTTGTCCCACATGTCAGTGAAAACGCAAGATGACCCACTGAACCTGCACATCTTTCACCTCGACGTGCTGGTGATGAAAAACAAATCCAATAAAGATCTTCGGTGGCCGCTTTTGGAGTTACTCAAGAGTAAGATTCTATTTACAGTTTAACCCAAGATGCACATCACGTGGCTTCAACTAGCACTCCATTTTCTTTCATGACACGACCTGGTTGCTGGATGTCCCACGTGTCGGCAAAAGGAGGAAGAACTCGATCAAATCTTCTCCACATTTAGACCGGAGGAGTAGGAAACACGGCAAGCCCTGTGCCTACATCATACTACGTACAAGACCACCTCACGCAGTCACGCTATCACCATATTTCTCGGCCTCCCTGTGACACCTAGCTCTAGTTGATGGTATACTACTACTAGGACTAACTATTGCACTAGCATACTCCACTATTAGGTTGGCTCTATGTGATGTGGCAACTTCATATAACCGGATGGTGGCTATACTACTACGGTACTCACACTCCAAGAAGTGACTCAAAAACCATTCATAAATTGAGTTTATGACATGCATATGCAAATGTACCATTCATTACATACAATAAGTCATCAACACACAACGACAACGAGGATACATGTTGGATTATAGATTATTTCCAACAAAACATTATAGTAAATACTAAAGTTCTTATCACACAACAAATAACAAGCAATGAAATGAACTTCAGCTCAACCAATCCTCGGCGTTGGAAACGCTTGCTTTGAACCATAAGTAAGCCTCTGGGAAGGGGAAGCGATTGTCAATATCGAGACCAACGCAGGACTCATCATTCAGGCTGAAGCGGCCTATATCAGGACACATATTGTGATAGCCAGGGTAGGGAACCATAGCAATGTCCAAGGTATAGATACAGTTGCTTCTCATAAATGGTAGTAATGTTGTGCCAACAGCAGCTGGATCGCCTTTCACCATCATTGGATAGTTTTGTCCAAGGAAGAGCGAGTTTTCTCCAAGACTATCAATACGGAACCAGGTAGAAGGTGCTGGCACTAGCACACTAGTATCCATCCCGAATACCCTACAACGGATGTTGGAATAGGTCCAGAGAGTGCGACCATGGGAGACACCTGCTTCCTTAGTAACATCAGCAGTGCCCTGTATACATACAAGAAGAGGTGATCCATCGGAAGAAGTTGCCAGGCGCCACTGAGTATGTAGGTCCTGCTCGTCCTCATGCTCGTGATCATCACCATCGTCATCTCCCCCTTGGTTATAAATTTTTTCAAGTATAGGTGGTGGAATGTTTACAGGACCTTGGAAACACAAGAAGGTTAATTAGTACGGGGATACTAACTCGCATGCACATGGATGAAACAATTCTAATTATGGTGGAAGACAAACATACTGAAACAATAAGGATTCCATGCAAAAGCAGTGCCACGAGTGGTGGTAGCAAACACAAGACACTCGTATTGAATTGCATCACAGTACTCATCCGTGTACAGAAATTGATTTTTGAGCAATATCCATCGAGGCGTCGAAGTAAGGACGGCAACAAGCTTGTTGAAGATAGCAACAACATGATAGTTCGTGTAATCCCAAGAGCGGTTGGGAACTCGACAAATTGCTATCTTCTGTAGACGACAGTCACCATGATCGTATTTGAACCTACATAGATCATCTGTGTGCTCAACCTCAGGGCACTCTGAGATTTTTGGAAGTGGAACCCGGTGACGAGTGTACACATTCACAAGTTCCCACTCGCAATTGTATCCAATATAAACAACCCAATCTCCATTTGCGCCTACCCAGGCCTTACCCTTAAGCGATGGCATCTTAACATCACACATATCATTATCAAGTGGCATCAACTTGCACAAGGCGAGGCTTCCGTCGTCCCCGTGCCAGCGAGCAGGGTCATGGCGAAGAAGATAGGGGAGATCAAACCGCTCCTGAACCCTTGGGTTCTTTGTAATGATGTTATTTGTTGAGTCGAGAATGGTCTTGAACGAACCTGCCATGCTAGCTGAGGGGATGATGTCACACCGATCAATGAGTTCCTCCACCACGTCATCTTTCAAATCGGGGCAAGAATAACAGGGTCGTTTCTGGCCTGTTCCCTCCATGGAGAAGATGATCGAACAATGGCAGAAGGAAGGGTGAAGGCAAATGGAGGGAGGAAGAGCGTGCGACAGCAGTTCCAAATCGAGAGGGAAAGGCAAAGAGGCGATGGACGGTTGCCACAGTACAGGAAGAGGCGCCCCGGCCTACATAGATGTCTGTTCGGAAATTGTACAAAAGGACTCACCGTCGTCTCACTGACATGTTGGAACGGGACCACATGTCAACGAAACATGGAGTGTCATTTCTCGTGCAAAATGCAATCTGGCCGCGTTGGCCCGAGGTGCCGCATTATTTCTCGACTTTATTTTTTTAATGGCGTGTCATTCAGTTTTGAAGCACAACTAACTGGTACTATATGCAGAGAAAATATAAACTACTCTACCACTACTCCACCTCTAGTACTAGTATCAAAAAAGATATATAGGCTAGAGCTTCAGCGCTTGCTTGCTAAGGGCTACCCACTTGCTTATCACACTATCACCCTCTCTCTAGATCTAAAAAATATGGTGGTGCCCCTCTCTCTCCGTCTTCACCGGTGGTCACAGATCCGCCGGGGAAGAAAAGGACGTGCATCATTGACGCACTCGTCGTCGGTGAGCGAGGTCACGCACTGACGACAAGGCCGTCCTCTCAGACCTAGCGCCCGCGTGGGATGGCCTCCGTCCCCAACCTCACTGCGGTAGTGTGTGCGGAGGACGACGACCACGAGCGAAGCCACTTCCCGCCGACCCTCAGGTATGCTACCTCTTTTCAAACCATACCCTTGTTTTATTGCCCCATCTGCCACGTCGCTGCATGTGGATCTTTTTCCACTCCACCATCTCCCCAATTTTCTATCCTCTGCTCTGCTGGTCACGCAGACGAAAACCTTAATTTGCACTATTAAAGGAAACCCTACTTCATGCAGACTAATCCATGTCTGTGTTGAATAAGGAAAGGAAGGGAGAAAGTATTGTCGAAGAGACTATGTATCGAACCCGCATCTAGGTTGAAAAGGGGAAAATTAGTAGCTAAGGAACGAGTCTCATGTCTCTTGGTTGAAAAAGGGTAGAAAGGCATGACAACGCAATAGAGAATGACCAGGTTGATCGGTTTGTTGTCCTCACATAGGAAAAAGGTGGTTAAAGAGAACAAAAATGGGACGTAATCCACATATGTTGCCTGGATATTTGTTGCTCTTGGCAACCATCCCTCCCTCACCACTCTATGCATCCGTGGAGCCATGGAGGTATATCGTACTAGTGCGCCCACTGTCCAAATGGGCCTCCCATGCTCTTATTGCCACTTTTTTGCTGTTAGTATAACGCCAGCGGTAAAGTCAAGCAATGCTACTGCTAAAGTGATGCCACATTTAACTAATGCCGCACTCAGTCTAATGCCACCGATAAATTTAAGCAGTGCCATTTAAGGTCACTGGATTATTTCAGGGTTAGCTGTTGATTGTGGATGTATTAAAGATTTTTCAGCTAAGGCATTCTAATGCTGTTGCACAGCCAGTATACCAACGATGAAACTTGTTACTACCTTCAGATTTTTTGCACTGTTAATGCTTATAGATTACATACCTCACTTTCATGAGATAAGTCAATTTTTTTGTACAGTGTCACTAAAATGCCAAGGCGCTGATGTCATTTTATTTTGGTTAAACTGCACAAAAAATTATGAAGAGAAGAGCAAAGGTCAAGAGTGGGAACCTCCTCCTCCGGCTTTTTTCTTGATTCGGTTGATCAAGTTTTTATGTTTGATCGATTATCAAGATTGGGATAGCAATTTTTCAAGTCCCCTTGAGTTCGAAATGATATTTACCTTGAAGATCATGGTTTGCAATTTTTTTATACTGTCATTAGTTAATAATGCTAGTTACCTTCAGACTTTTGTATTTGGTTTAATGCTGTTGCACAGCTAGTATACCAATGCTGAAACTTGTTACCTTTACATTTTGTATTGTTAATGCTTATAGAAATCTTCCAGTGCTAGCTTATGGAAATCTGTTCAGTAAAACCATTGTACTGTACCCGGTAATAAAAAAACTACTCTACTGTTGCACTAGCCACTGGATTAGTGTATATTTGTACTATTCGAATGGTGTTGCATTAGCGTATGGACATATATAAGGTGTGGCAAGCTTTCCCAGATATGTGCTCAAGAAAACTACTACCTGTTTTTCTAAATACTAAACGTTTGGGTACTTTGAATTGAACTGCGAAAATGTCTTATATTAAGGAATAGAGGGTGTAGAGTTCACTCAAATTATGCCGATAAAGCTAGTCACACCTTTGTTAAAATTAATGTTCATTATGTTATCGGAGGAGGTCTGCATGTTTGTCTCTAATGCCTGTCGATCACATACCTGACATCATGATGTAATGGTAAGTCATTTCTTTTTGTACAGTGTCACTGAATTGTCAAGGCAGTGATGGCATTTTATTTTAGTTGAACTGCACAAAATATGATTAAAAGAAGAGGAAAGGTCAGGAATGGTTCAGTTTTTAAGAGAATACTATGTATGCCTTCCTGACATCAGCCGCTGTTGCCTTATTTATTCCTTCAAACAGGTGGTTAGAAATAGTCTTGCTACCTTTTCCCATTAAGAAATTGGAATGCTTATATTTGTGAGTCTATGCTTCAACTAGTGCCACTTTTATAGTAATCACACTTTCAATATCTGTGCAAATAGGGATGCTCGATTTTAGTGGAACTGCACAAAAAGTCCAAATGGTTCAACATTAGGAGCATGTTTTCTTCCAAACCGTTATATCCAATTGGTGGCACTATGAGCTGTTCATTACGAAGGTACATGGTTTGCTAATATCTTGCTACTCTTTTTGTACTGTCATTAGATAGTAATATTAGTGGTTTGCATGTGAATATACTGGCAGGATGGACCTACATTGGAGGTGCAGGACATGATTCAATGATTCGATGTTCAATTTCGGTTGTATCAATTTCACCTCTTCCATCACTGCGAACATGCATATCCTTGGTCTGATGAAGAATAGGCGCTATATTTCTGCTATGTACCAGCAAATCAATTCAATACAAAATTGTATAGGGCAAAACATGACAGTATCAAATTGTCCAGTGAAAAACATGACAGATGCTAAGCGGAAGAGACGTGTTTCAACCGAAAATACAAGGTGGGGTATATGTTTACTAGCTGCTTGATATTTGTGCAGACAGATGTCTGCCCATTGCTATTTGGCAAACAAACAAAGTGACCTTAATTTTGGTGGAACTGCACAAGAGAATAGTATAGTCACTGCATGTAGTGCCATTTGAAAATAGACACAGAAAGATTGGATAGTCACTTCATGGACTGCACAAAAGTAGTACTGTACTATTTATTGGCCAACACTAGGTGCTTCATTGCTTTGGTCTGATTATACAATGGGCATCATTTTACCTAAGTTAAAGTTTGTATTCCGAAAATAGTCTCGCCGTGTGATCGAGAGAAGACCAAATCATATTGCATTGGTTGTTCCTCCATCATGTGTGGCTCATTCTCATGGTTCCAGCTGTTGGTGAAACCACTTACATTTGCAAGAGGAATTGTAGACTTCACAAACAAATTTGTCTTTCACTCTGTACTGAATGTTGGCCCAGAGAAGCATCCATGTTAGTAGCAAGAACAGATGTTTTTTCTAGATCTTTGCTTTTGGAGCTACATATTTGTATATGATCTGTGAATCATTGAGATCCATTTACATGTTGATCTTATGTATGGGAATCATACTAGTTGGTTGTGAATTTGGGCTACTAATGTGAACATATTACAATGCCAGGCCTATGAGTCTCGTGTGAACATTTCGAACGGATAGGCTCTTACTACTGCGCATAGCATGATCCTTATTTCTGTGTGCTCAGTGTTTACAAGTTACTAGTAGTTCCTTATTTCTATTCGCTCAGTGTTTACAAGTTACTGATCGATCACTAGCTAGCATACTAATACGCTCCTGGCAGTTTTAGTTGCGACGCAAGATCCAAAGGTGGCAGTTTTTTGAATAAAAATGCCTACCTCTAGAGAAACTAACATGTTGTTCTGAAGAAAATACCATGCGAATCTGAAGAAACTGCCAGCAAAAACGTTCACAAATGCCTTATCTCTCAGTGAATGTTCATCAGCTATTGCGATCCTACACGTACACTATCCGACCGACTCGATCCTACGTGATTAACCAGCGGATCACGCACGTACCTCATCTAGATGAATCGAGCACACTGGTTTGACCGTGATGCCGACGTGCGACCCAGCACGGACGGGGCGCACCACTGACGGGACGGGACGGGACGGCACAGTCATAATTTTAGTTTTTCTAGTTTTCCACGGCAAGCTGGTGCACTAAGCCATGCCTGCTTATGCATTGAATTCCGATGACCGCGATGATCGTCGCGTTTCCCACGATACGCTGGTTCACCTACCTTCCGCCAATAATTACTGGTTCCCGACGTTCTCCGGTGGCACCATCACCCAACTCGCCCTATCCCCATAAGCCCCCACTGGCCCGACATCACTCGCCACTTGCCCTCGCTCTCGCCGCGTCTATCATGCCATCGCCCGTCCGCAGTAGGCGATGCCGGAAGCGATCACCACCGGAACTAGTGTTCGGTTTTTCACCGGAAGGCAGACGGAGGGAGGAGGCATTCTATCGGTCTTTAGATGGCAATGCAGAGTATGAGGACTTGTTGGAGCGTGACCGCTTGGCAGAGGAGCAGCGTATCGCCGATTTGCACCACCAGCGGGGCATGGAGCAGCAGCGCACTGACGCTCTGAGTCGCGAGTAGAGCGCCCACAACTGGGCTGACTACGTGGTGGCCGGTGCCCGGCAAATAGCCCTGGAGGCTGTCGGGCACGCACGCGTTCGCGACGCCGAATTTTACTACCAGCTCGTCAAGTGGGTTTCCCGCTTAGAAGCTGAAGCTTCGGTGGACCACGCCGGCATGGAAAGGGCCAACGCGCGCGAGCAACGCATCCTATCGCACCTCTGGCAAGTCCGAGGCGAGGAGGAGGACGTTGGTGCCAGCGTTTAGCGTGTACCACACATGGCTGCCGGCATCGTCTAGTTAGCTACGAGTAAGTTAGTACTTGTACACTACTAGAGTATTAGTGGGAGTAGATAGTTAACCTGGCTATGATGGTTGTCAACGTGGAAGTTCAGTACTCTATATCTGGATCAGACCTGTTACTTTGCTCTGAATGTTGAACTTTCTGTTTGAACATATGGAATGGGCTATTATTTTTTTAAATGGGTTGTATTTGTCTGCCACGGGTTTAGAGGCTGACTTGTGGGCCTACTAGGTTTACGCGTACACAATCAGGAGATGATTGTACATGGAGAGGATGACAGCAGGGATCCACCAGGGTCATGGCAGTACGCAAGCAAGGGCCTCCTTATTTCAAGCCAAAAAAATGGTTCCTCCTAATGGATTTCTGACATCTGGGTCCCATGCCATTGTCAACATAGTCAATAAATGAGAGAATTGCACAACGAGCGGCTGACACCTGGGACCCAGCAGCTCGCCCAGTTCTTTTTGTTTTTGAGACGGAAGCAGGGTGTCAACTGGGCTGTGCGGGGCACTCTGGCCTGTCTAGCCAGCCTTTTATTTTATGTTTACCACAAGACCAGCCTAGTAGTTTTTTTCTTTCTGAAAATGGCTAGCCCAATATTTTTGTTCTTTTGTAGAATACCCAACCGAGGCCTACTTGCTTTGTCAGCCCAGCTGGGCTGCAAATCTTTCAAGACAAGGAGAGTTTCATTCGGCTTGCCCAAAAAATGGGCTATCAGTAATGAGAAATGGGCTGTACATTTTTAAAACACATCAAACCGGCAATTAGTTTCAATTTTCTTTTTTTCATTTCAAGATTTTAAATTCCCTTGATTTTTATGTGTGGAAAATTATTTGGATTTTATATTGATATAAATTTATTTTTCAAATTAGTTTGAACATGACTCGAAATTTCGGGATTAAAAACAGTTGGGAACGCACTGAAATAAGCAAAATTTCATATAATTTTTTAACCGTGGCCACAATATGGGCTATAATGCTAACAAAAAGAATATGGGCTCCAAAAAATCCTTAAGAATTAGCAAATGGGCTGTAAATTATTAAAAACAATGGCAGATGGGTTGTATGCTGTTTTCCACACATTTGAGGCTGAATTGTGCGCCTACTATAGGTTGACACGTACGCTTTCCTAAAAAAAAGTTGACGCACACGCAACACCGTGTCAACTTAGTCAACACACAAGAGCAGTGACTGTTGGATGTCCATCCAACGACCGTCGTGCTTCTTCAATCTCTGCTCTTCCTGCTCCAGCCACTCAAACAAGCTCCGGCGGGACTGCCTGCTCCCTCCTCCCGCGGCCAGCTGTGCTGCCGCGCAGGCCTCACCGCCCCACCGTACTCCCATCGCTGGCCTAGCCATCCCTCTACTCACCTAGACCTCCTGTTATTCTTCAGCGATGTCAGCCTCACACTGCAGCTGAAGTAGTAAACCCTCGTACTCCCCTCCGCGTGGGAAACAACTGTCGAGTCTTCCTCGGCTCCTGGTCATTCCCTTCCTAGGCCTCGCTGTCGTCCCCGCCTTGGTTTTCTCGACGCGGCATGGTCAACGTGGTCAAGGAACGACTTCCATCGGAAGAGGACTGTATGTGGAGAGGCTGACAGCTGGGTCCACGGTCGCAGCAAGGAAGTGCCTCCTTATTATGCGTAAAATAATGATTCATCCACCTGACAGCGGGGACCCACCGAAAGGGCCTCTCTATTTCACGAAAAAAACATTCCCCCCGCTGACAGCTCGGACCCACCAGCTATATCTTCGAACGCAAGGAAGTGCCTCCTTATAACGCACAAAAAAATGAATACGCCAGCTGCTTGGTGGGACCCACCATATTTGAAGGCTGACTTGTGGGCCTACTAAGTTGACAAGGATGCAGGACTTTGTCAACTTAGTCAATATAAATGATTCTAGCTGCGGTGACCGTACGATGTCCATCCAACGGCTGTCGTGCTTCTTTAACCTCTGGTCTTCTTGCTCCAGCAGCCCAAACCATCGCGGGCCATGCCGCCTGCTCCTGCCTCCCGTGGCCGGCTGTGCTGCCGCGCAGGCCTCACCGCCCCACCCTACTACCATCGCTGGCCTGGCCATCCCTGTACTCACCCGGACCTCCTGTTATTCTCCGGCGACGGCAGCCTCACACTGCAGCCGAAGCAGTAAACCCTCGTACTCCTCTCCGCGTGGGCATCCACTGCCGCGTCTTCCCTGGCTCCGCGTCGTCCCCTTCCTAGGCCTCGCCGTCGTCCACCGCCTTGGTGCTCTCGGCGCGGTGTGGTCAACATGGTCAAGGAACGACTTCCATCGGAAGAGGACTATACGTGGAGAGGCTGACAAGTGGGTCCACGGCTGCAGCAAGGAAGTGCCTCCTATTACGCGTAAAATAATTATTCCTCCACCAAACCACAGGAACCCACCAGAAGGGACTCTGTATTTAGCGAAAAAATGTTTCCTCCCTGATAGCTGGGACCCACCAGCTACATCTTCGCACGCAAGGAAGTGCGTCCATGGTACGGGCAAAAAAATGATTCTTCCCCCTGACAGCTGGGACCCACCAGCTATATCTTCACACGCAAGGAAGTGCGTCCTTATCCTCCCTGACAGCTGGGACCCACCCGGTCGAAGCGTATGTAGCATTGTCGTGAACGTGTACGTACATACTGGTCGATCGGTCTCTCTGCAGCAATGAACTGTGGCCGAGTAAGGAGCGGCATGTGTCGTAGTAGAGGCACGGACGTAGCATGTCACGCAGTCCCGTCTATATCGTGTACACGTACGTACAGCCACACTGCAAGAAAGTAAATATGGCTACGTATGTACATACGGGCGGGGTCTCGAATGCGTACAGCGATGTTTTCCTGATCATCGACAGCCAACCGACTGGGTCACAACGGAGGAAACAGCGTCGTGTTCATCGGGAGGCAACGGAATACGCAGTGTTCATCGAGAGGCAATGGAATACGCAGTGTTCAGCGGGAGCCAACCGGCTTGGACGAAACAGCCGAAACGAGGTCTGGCGTACCACAGAACAGAGGAAACGAGCCTTCTGTTTGACCGCGTATGGTCGAAACGGGGTCCTATTCATCGGGAAGGGTCTGGCATACCGCAAAACGGAGGAAACGGACTTGTGTTGGAATGCCTATAGTCGAAACGGGGTCATGTTGATCGGGAGGGGTGTGGCGTACTGCAAAACGGAGGAAAAGGACTTGTGTTGGAGCGCCTACGGTCGAAACGGGGTCCTGTTCATCCACCATCTACTGCCTCACTCCAGCCTCCACGGGCTATTGTTCATCCACCGTCGACCTCCTCCAGCCTCCACGGGCTACTGTTCATCCAGCCTCCACCGGCTGCTGTCCATAGAGCCTCCACGGGGTCCTGTTCATCCACCCCCAACCGGCTGGGGTGCGGCGGCCTCCTCAGGGTCCTGTTCATCCAGCGGCAATGGCCTACTACCATGGGGTCCTGTTCATCCAACCCCCACCGGGAACTGTTCATCCACAGCCAACCAACCGGCTCGACTATCCACGTCTCGACTCGTTCTACGCACCGCGCACATGGTAGAAACGGTCAGTGTTCATCGAGAGGCAACCCAACACCGGCTGGCTACGTCTCGAAGGGGGCTCGATCGGCTTTAGTAAGCAGCAGTAGTGATCGATCGCTCGGTTCAGTTAGCAGCAGCAGCGAAGGAATCGCTCGGGTTCAGTCAGCAGCCAAGGGATTGATCGCTCGGGTTCAGTTACATAGCTAGTGCAATCGCTCGGGTTCAGTAAGCGAACGCCTCGCTCGGGTTCAGTTAGAGCCCAATGCCTCGCACACATGTGCGTACGTATACGAGAGAAAACGCGCAAACCTCCATGCATCGCTCGGCCCCGACCACCCACCATAACCGGGAACTCCCCGATATTTTCCTCGCCCTCACTTCTACCATGATTTTTTCCGTCATGGATGGCCCAAAGAATGTCATGCAGCTGCGTCTCCGGCCTGCCCAGGACGTAAAGCCCATTTTCTGTCATGATTTTTTGTCATAGAAGTAGGAGCCCACCACATCTATGATGATACCGGGTTTTGTCACAATTATCGTCATAGAAGTGTCATAAGCATGACAGAAAAAAAAATCGTTCGGCCCAAAATGTCACTGATGTGTTTTTTTTTTTGTAGTGTGAGGAGCTACCACCACGGCTTCCGCCTGACCAGTGGCTTCAGCTTTGCGTTTCTGTTTTCGACTGGAGTTCCCGCCTCTGCTTTCAGGGTCTACAGCCTTTTCTTTTTCCACTACGGAGTCGGTCCTCTTCTTCGCCATTCGCATACCGAGTGGCTATCTCCATCATTCGGTTCAGAGACATGGCCCCGGAGCGACCAAATTTCAATATGAGCTCTCTGTACCAGACACCTTCCTTGAAGGCGCAAACTGCTTGGTGTTCCGAAACATTCTCCACCACATGGTGAAGTGTGGTCCAACGCTGGATGTAATCCCTCAAAGTTTCATTCGGTTTCTGGACACAGTGTTGCAATTCAGGTACGCCAGCAGGACATTTGCAGGTGCCTTCAAATGTTTTGATGAACACTCGGGCCAGGTCTCCCCAGCTGAATATGCTAGCAGGGGCCAATTGATTCAACCAGGCTCGGGCTGACCCTTCCAGCATCAATGGCAAATGCTTCACGGCAACGTCATCATTGCCTCCGCCAATCTGCAAGGCCACTCGGTAATCTTCTAACCATGTATCTGGCTTTGACTCGCCAATAAACTTGCTCACTCCTACGGCCAACCTGAAGTTGGGAGGAATCTCAGTAGCTCGAATGGCCCTACTGAAACACTCGGGCCCAGAGACAAAAGCTCCACTTCCACTCGGGTGATCCCTGTCCAAACCCTCTCGGTTAGCGCTGCCTCTGTCAACCAGGCCCTGCATGAGGACTAACCTCCGCTCATCACCGTACGGGCACCTGTCATCATACTGCTGGGGCACGTACGAACCACCCCTCGGAGGGGGCGTAGGCACTCGACGGTGGTCGTCGCGGTGATGTCGAGGATCAAACTGCCCGTGGCCTCGATCCAGGTACTGGTCCTGGCGATAACCACGATCTTCACGCCACGGAGGCGATCTTGGGCTGTGAGCAGACTGGACCGTGTCCACTCTGATGGACCTGCTGTGTATCCTGTTGCGTGGCTGGGAAACGGCTGAATTCTGTTCCCCAGCCGCTTGGAGCAACGCTCGGATCTGCTGGAGACCTTCTCCTGCTTCGGATTGGGACGGCTATATGGAATCCGCAATATGTGCAACAACAGCAACATTCTGAATCAGAGTGCGGAATACCTGATACTCATTCTGAGATCCACTCGGAAAGAGTTGTCGCTGCCGTCGACTGGGATTTGGGGGCGGCCTGCGAGCATGGTCTTCGAGTGACTTCTGGAGATCCTCCAGACGTGCGCGCTCAGCTAGAGTGGCTACGCATGCAGCTTCCAAAGCCTGAGCCTCGGCAATCTCCCCAACGATGGGGGTCTAAAGAGCCTGCTCGTTCCTGTGCTGCAGTTCTTCTCATTGTTCTGCAGTGAGGGCTTGCAGGTAGTACTCGTCGTTGCCGTGTGACGGACCACCGCTTTTGCCTCCGCCACGGGGAAATCTTGGTGGGCTACGCTGGGAGCCAACCATGAGGACGTCCGCCGCGGGATCATTGCTTTCGCACTCGGAAAGCGTATCCGAGTGACCAGACGATAGATCAAACAAGCCGTAAAGGGACTCGTCGGGCTCGATTGCCGTGATCTGAGGAGTGGATGACTAATGAGCCACCGCGTGCTTCACCCACCACTGGAGCCACGAGCGACCGGATCGCTTGCGATGGCAAGCAGAGGGGAGGGAAGATGCCACCGGAGCCAACCAATACTGAGTCGACGACTGCCGCAGGCACTCACACGGAAGTGTGCCGCCTCGCGAATAGGGAGCGCCTCGACATCGAGGGGGGCTTCCTGGAGCCAGCCCGAATCGTCGGCGATGAAATTGAGCGCGCCAAGATAGATCTCGCGGCCGAGAGACAATCCACCGATGGAAACCAAGTCGAAGAAGTTGGAAGAACGCAACCTTGCCGGAAGTCGCTTAGAAGCCAGCCCCACAGTGGGCGCCAACTGTCGTGGGAATGGATCTGATAGTAGAGGTAGGGGGTACGTAGGAGAGGGCAGAGACTAGCTACGGCGAGATTGTACACTCGGATTTACGAGTTCAGGCCCCTCTCGTAGGAGGTAATAGCCCTATGTCTCGGTGCCGCGGAGGCTTTGTTTTGATTGGAGTGTTGTGTTACAGGGGGTGCGAACCCTTGTGCAAGAGGGGAGGGGTGGCTTATATAGAGTCTGCTGACCCCTCGCAGTCCTCAGTTATGCAAGGGTTCAATGAGAGAATAAAGGCACGAACGTTACTGGAAACGCCCGTGTTTAATGGTTTTTATAGCGACAGAGTGATTGTCTGACCGTTGCCATCCTGGGGTGGCTCTAGGTCTTCTGTCCTTCGAGTGAAAACAGATACTCCGAGTGAATAATGGTGGTCGAGTGGAGATGAGATAACCGAGTGGACCTTCTGTCGAGTGAGTTGCACTCTGTGGTCATTTCAGTCGGTACCTCCTTTCTAACTTTGTAGGTCTTGGCCTCTTGTGCAGTGTCCTTGGGTAGGGCGTGTAGGTCAGGCCTAGGACCCTACCCTAGGTACATGTCATCGTCACCTACCACGCAAAGGCACCATCGAAGTGCATGACCCATCCGTCGGGCGCTTCATCGCCGGGTGTGAGGGATTGACCCTCATCCAGTCCCCGATCAGGGGCGTCGGTCCTTTCTGCGATGAAGTCGGCCAGGGCTGTCCCCTTGGTGACCCTGGTCGTGCTAAACTCTAGCTGGAAGGCCTGCAGCTCGATGTTCCATTCTGCGACCCTCCCGACGGTGTTGGGGCTGCAAAGCACCTTCTCCAAGGGATACGCCCACACGACACTGATGGGGTGGCCTTAGAAATAGTGATGCAGCTTCCTAGAGGCAACGAGCAGCGCGAGCAGGAGTTTCTGCTGCATGGGGTAGCGCGCACATGCATCGCGCAGCACCGTGCTGACGAAGTACACTGGGTGCTCGACAAGAGGTGAGGAGTCGAGGGCGCCTTGCTCCATAGGGGGCGCGAGGGGCTCCTGAAGCTCGGGGGTCAATGAAGCAGCGGGGTCCTCAGGAGCATCACCCTGGGACAGCGAAGGTTGCGCGGCTCCCTGTCGGCCGCTCTGCTTCGAGCCCGCGCCGGCGGGCCCTTCTATGACTGCCAGGAGCACCGCACTGGCCGAGTGGGGAGTGGCCACCAAGTAGAGCACCAGAGGCTCATGAGGGTTGGGCGCCACCATGACAGGTGGGATCGTGAGGTATCGCTTGAGGTCTTTGAAGGCCTCCTCAGTTTCCGGGGTCCACTCGAACGGGCCCTTCTTCTTCATCAACTTGAAGAAAGGGAGGGCGCTCTCACCAAGCTTGGAGATGAAACAACCCAAATAGGTTACGCACCCTGCGAGCTTCTGCATCTCTTTGAGGGTCTAAGGTGGGCTCATCCGCTCTATTGCCTTGACCTTCTCGGGGTTGGCTTCGATCCCTCTGTGCGACACCAGGAAACCCAGCAGCTTGCCGGATGGGACCCCGAACACACATTTGTCCGGATTCAGCTTCAGGTTTATGTTGTGCAGGTTAGCGAACGTTTCTTCCAGGTCTTTGATCAGGGTCCTTGCTTCCCGCGACTTGACCACGATGTCATCGACGTATGCCTCTGCATTCCTCCCCAACTGCGGCCCGAGTGCTATGTGCATCAGTCGCTGGAAAGTGGCGCTAGTGTTCCGCAGCCCGAAGGGCATGCAAGTGTAGCAGTACACACCGCATGGCGAGATGAAGGCTGTCTTCTCGACGTCCTCCGCCACCATCTTGATTTGATGATATCCCGAGAAGGCATCCAGGAAGCACAGCAAATAGCACTCAGCGGTGGAGTCCATGATTTGGTCGATACGTGGGAGCGGGAAAGGATCCTGAGTGCAGGCCTTGTTGAGGCTGGTGAAGTCAACGCACATCAGGTCTGGCGTGGCCTTGCGCCACCACGCGCTGCGGTCAGGCGGTACCTTGCTGACGGAGAAGCTGCTTGATGTGGCGGCCTGATGCTGGCGCCTGCGACCCATCGATGATGCACGCGACCACATGCGGCACTGGGGCCGTGAAGCGTGTGACGAACTGGTCACAGAGTTCCTCCCAAGAGGAGATCGAGGCGCGCGGGAGGCCGCGGAGCCAAGATCGAGGAGCCTCCGTGAGGGCGAGGGGGAACCAGTTTGCCATGGCCTTGTCGTCGCCGCCCGCCACTTCGATGCTCAGCGCGTAGAGCTGGAGAAATTCTGTGGGGTCAGGAGTGCCGTCGTAACACAGAGGCAAATTCGGCTTGAACTTGCCGGGCCAGACGCGCAGCGCAGCTCCGGGGTGAAAGCACGGCAGCCTGCCGCACTCACAGGTGTGGGCTGTCGGATTCAGGGCTCCGCTGACCCAAGAAAGGTTTGAACTCTGGGGCATGTGCGAAGAACTCAACCTCTCTAGCCAACCAATTCGTTGTTCCCACGGCCTAGCTCGATGAACAGGAAAGGAAAGGGACACGGCAGTTTACCCAGGTTCGGGCCACCTTGCGGTGTAAGACCCTACTCCTGCTTTGGGGTGGATTAGCCTCGCGAGGGGCTGAGGATGAACTAGTATAAGGGAAGAACAACCGCAGGAGGACTGTTCTTGTAAGGATGTTAGCTAGTGAGGGTTTGGGTTGGATCAAGGATCGGATCTCTCTCCTTTTCTATGGTGGTGGCTAAGCTATATATATAGTGGCCTTCGTCCTCTTCCTCCAAGCAAAGGCGGGAAGGGATCCCACAGTGGCCAAGTTTGAAGGGGGACAAGTAGTACATCTTATCCTGATGAAAGGTAGTCTTCGCCTGCAAAGCTTCTGGTCGTGATGCCACGGTGGGCTCGGTGATGACATCCGTCCTGCTGTCCTGGCGGTCTTGGCCTTGTTGCACGGGAATGGAAACCTTTGGCTAATTCCTCGGGACCCTGCGCCTGCGCTTGCCTCCTTAGCACCGAAGAGGAAACCTGCTGCTCTGCGCCCGCTGGCGCCCACCTGGCCTTGGTCGTCAAGGCTTGCGTCACCCGAACCTCATGAGATGGGCGCTTGCATAGGAATCTCCGCTCCTCAGGAGCTAGCCTAGGGAGGCCGCTCCCTCCGAAGGCCTTGGCGTCATCTGCCTCGCGAGGCTTGGCCCCTCGCGAGGGTCTTGTCTTGCCGATGCTGAAGATGGGCCATACCAGGCCATCGATGGAGCCACGCCATGGGCTGTAGGCAGGCAAGTCTGGGTACCATGGTTCCCAGAATGCCGACAGTAGCCCCCGGGCCCAAGGCGCGCTCGGACTTGGCTTCGGGGCGAAGCCAAAGGGCAAGGGCGAAGCGCCGCGGGCCCCAATAGCCTGCGGACCGAGCCGACGCATGGCGCTTGATGGGACGTGGGCGTCTCCACTTCCCCACGCTGCCTCAGCAACTACCCAGGCTGACAAAAAGACTGGCGCCCGCCGCCAAGCCTTCATTGCCTTCCCTTCATCTTGCTCCAGATCCCCTTCTCTCCCTGCCGTGAGCACCTCCAGATCTGCCGAATTTCTCCTTCAAGCTCTTTGCTGATGGCGCCCGGAAAGGCGAAGCCGGCCGCGCAGGCAACGAACTCCTCCTCCTCTGTCGCGCCGGCCCTCAGTGCATCCTCCATCACTGAGGAGAGTCATCTTGCCACTGTGCGCCCGCTGACGGTGAGCAACGACAACGAGGGGAGGGAGACGGTGCTCTTGGCCGGCTCCACCGACCGACGGACCTTGGCATGGACATTCTACCCCTTCTTCCTCCACAGCGTCTTCGCGGGGCTCCTCCCGCCTTTCTCCAAGTTCTTCACCGCCATCCTCGACCACTACAGGGTCCCGGCTCTGTACCTCCAGCCCAACTCCATACTTCTCCTGTCCATCTTCGCCTTCTATTGCAAGGCATTCGTGGGCGTGGTGCCCTCCGCCGCGCTCCCCCATCACTTCTTCTATCTTCGGATGCACGACCCGAACCAGCGCTCCGCTTGCATCTCCTTCGCCGCGGTCCACCCCAGCAACTCGCTTATGAGGGCTAGGAAGAAGGTGGAGAACTTCCGACGTAAGTGGGTCTTCATGGACGCCAAGGACCTCCACGCTCGGCTGGAGCTGCCGACCTAGTTGCCAGAGAAGCTGGACTAGTGGGCTCACGAGAAGCTCACCGACCCCCGAGCGGCGCCGGTCTTGAGGCTGATGACGGCGGACATGGTCCGGGGTGCTGACGGGGACCAAGCTTGTTAACGAGTTCCTGATGCAGTGCCTGGCTCCGCTCCAGGCACACTCGCGCCCCATGTGGGACTTCAAGGGCGTGGAGGACGACATTCGGCTGCGCCCAGGGAGCTTGACCGGCGAGGAGCTGGACAGGGCCCTTCATACTTTGCTCGAGAAGGATCCGGGCAGCCTCCCGGCGGCCTACATCCTGCTGTACCGCCATGGCGACGAGGCAGAGCTGGCCGCCGCCATGACCATCTTAAACGAGCTGGGGCTCGTGCCGCCCAAGCTCCCCAACTCCTCGGTGCCGGTGTCCTCTGGCGAGGGCTCCAAGGAGAAGGGGGAGGAGGACTCGGAGGCGACCATGGATGATGTGGAGGGGACTTCTCCTCTGTCACGGAGCGAGCTCCTCCGCGATCTCTCCGATGATGATGACGCCGCCGAGTACTTGGTCGAGGATCCCCGCGCTCCCTCGGGGTCGTCACGAGGTCCGGGGGCACCCCCTTATGGAGGCTGAGCCAAGCGACTCCAAAGAAGGGTGAGGCAGCGTTGCTTCCTTGGGGCGACGCCCCCGCCTTGTCGCCCATCGCTACCGCTCCAGAACCAGCTGTCGAGCGCCCAGTTGGTCCTCAAGGCGCGACGAAGCCTGCGCTCAAGAAGATCGGGGGTGCCGCGGTGCTGGCCAGAAAAAGGGCGTACATCGCCACCGACGAGTAAGTATTTTACCTTGTTTTTATTCGCCATCCATGACGCCATGCCCACGACACTCCCTGTCGGTGTTCTGGGAACGGGGGTACCCAGACTTGCCTGCCTGCGGCCCACGGCATGGCTCCGTCGACGGCCTGGTACGGCCCAGCTTCAGCAACAACAACTCAAGATCCTCGCGAGGGGCCAAGCCTCGCGAGGCGGACGACACCAAGACCTCCACGAGGAGCGGCCTCCTCAAGCTGGCTCCCGAGGAGCGGAGGTCTCTATGCAAACCCTCACCTCGTGAGGTTCGGGTGATGCAAGCCATGACGACCAAGGCCAGGCGGGCGCCAGCGGACGTAGTGTACCAGTTTCCTCTTTGGTGCTAAAGAGGCAAGCACAGGCGCGGAGTCCCGAGGAATCAGCCAAAGGTTTCCATTCCCGCGCAACAAGACCAAGACCGCTAGGACGGCAGGATGGAGGTCATCACCGAGCCCACCACGGCGTCACAACCAGAGGCTTTCACAGGCGAAGACTACTTTTGTCAGGATAGCATGTACTAGTTGGCTCCCTTCGAATTTGGCCGTTGTGGGATCCCTTCCCGCCTTTCATTTGGGAAGAGGACCAAGGCCACTATAAATAGGACTTAGCAACCACCGTAGAGAGGGATCGGACCCCCGGATGGATCATTCAGATCACCCTCGCTTCCACCAGCTCACTCGAGCACAAGAACACCTCTCCTCCTGAGGCTGTTCGCCACTGTACTAGTTCATCCTCAGCCCCTCGAGGCCAATCCACCACAAAGCAGGAGTAGGGTTTTACACCGCAAGGTGGCCCGAACCTGGGAAAGATGTTGTGTCTCTTTTCCTTATAGTTCGTCGAGCTAGGCTATGAGATTAGCGAGTAGGCAGACTGGGGAGGACGAGTTCTTTGCATGCACCCCAGAGTTCGAACCTCTCAAGGGTTTGCGGAACCCGAAATCCGACATTTGGCGCGCCAGGTAGGGGTGCGTCAGAGGCTCTCTTCTGCCAGCAGATTAACCACCAGCCAGCAGTTCTCATGGCCGATGCCCCGAGGGCTCATGTTGAGCAGTGGGTTGTTTGTCCTGCCTGAGCAGTGCCGTCAGCCCAAGAGGTTCTCCACTCCGCGCTCCTTGCAGCCCGCTCGCCGCCCGGTGTTATCGGTCGCGGGCGGCGGGGGCCACCATCGCCCGCCCTCGCCCCACGCCGCAACCGCGCCACCACACGATCTTCGAGCTATGCCACGGCGATGGCGCCACACTCTCGCCGGGAGCAGGCGAACATGCGAGCCGCGCTCATCGTGGCACGGGAGCTGCTACGGTGCAGGTTGGCGGAAGGCGGTCGCGATGCCCTACTGGAGCGGGTCGCCGAGCTGCTTGACGCCGCCTGTAGGGGCGCGGTCCCTTTCTGCACCCTGCCTACGTTGCAGGCTGTGACAGGGGCGCGCGAGGGCCCCCGGCGCGCCCGCACGCCCCTCACTGGAGCACCTGAGGGACCTAGCGGCGCTAACCCGGCCCGCAGCGCTGATCATCCTTTCCCGACCACGCTACCCCCGGGCGAGGCAAGCTCGGGCGGTCCCTCCTAGGGCTGCACCGGGGCGCCACCCTGCGGCCATTAGAGCTTGGCACCAAGCCTGGTGACCAACAACGCGGGGCACCCAGACAACGACCCTGGCGCGGCAGTCCCGGATGCCTACGTACCCCCCATGATGGATCTACAGTACGCGTCAAGAGAATGCCCCAGCGGGTTCCCCTCATCACGCTGGGCGTCGGGGCACATGAAGCCGAGGCTCTCCGCGAGCCGCCCCGGAACTTCACTGACACCTTCAATGACAATAGCCATTGGGTACAGCCAATATCTCAGGAGCACGATTATGCTAACCATGGACCGCAGGTGAACCAAGCCACAGCAGCGGTCAGGGACCCCAGGGCGATGGCCCCGCTGCTGGCGAGCGAAGCACACTGAGGGCTGCGCGGGGGGAGCCCGGGGCCAGGGCCTCCCCCGCACCGCATGGAGCAAGGTGTTGCACGGAGGTAGGTCCTCCGCCGGGGAAGGCGCCGGCGAGCCCTTCCCCCCGGCGGAGGGCCTGCGGCCGCCGAGGGCACCGCTAGCGTCCCCCTTGCCCCTTGGTCTCGTCCTGGTTTCTGGACACCCCAACGGTGGCCGGGGGAGGCGCAGGGCGGGGCCCTCATCAAGCGACGTGAAGCAAGGCCCCGCGCCTATGAAGGTCTCCGCTCGTGACACTCTCACGTAATAATGAGTGGGGCTGTACACGCCCCGGAGTCCCCTGAGTGCCGCCCTCGGGCCACACGGGGGCTCCCACCCACGTCCAAGTGGAAGCACCATGCTCCGCACTTGCCGTCGACACTGTCCCCCAATGACTATGTCCACGCCCAGTGAAAGCACTTAGCTCCGCGCTGGTGAGAAGACAAGAAGACCAGCTAGGTGCCGGACGCGGCCATTTGATTTCGCCTTTCTTTCTGTAACTCATCTTGCCGCCTTTTGGAGTGAGATTTGGAATTTCGTGTGTTTATCAAAAGAAAAATGGGGGGAATTTTTCTTGTCTCATGGCGATTTCTTGCTTTCTCGCTTCGTGTTTTGAGAGTAAGGCTCGCGCCTGCTACCCCCCGCGAGCGCCCCGCGAGCAGGGGCTAGGCGTGGTATGCGCGCGTCGAAGCACGCCCGGGCTGGCTCCAGAGATGCCAAGGCCCCCCAGGGGGCTGGAGTGCAATCACCACAGGATCGTCGTGCGCACGCCTTGCCGTGATCCGACAATCGGCTCCTCGCGAGGCCCTCTTGGGCAGGCCAGCAGGCTCCCCGGGAGACTTAAAACCTCGCGAGCCCCGGCGGGCTCGCCTCAGGAGGAAGGAGCGTCCGCGACCTCATGACTCGCTCAAGACCTACGGAGCCAAGATAAGTTGCAACAACTATCCCGCTCGGGAGCCCGCGGGCTTGCGACGGCACATTCCAAATCCTATTTTTGAAAGGCATATCATCATTTCATACATCATAAGGGGCCCCCCTTCAAAAATGCTTTTACGCCCCGTAGGGCTGCGCCCAAAGGTTTTTTGCATGCAGATTAAGGCAAAGGGAAAGGCAGGCCTAGCCAGAGGCGCTGCCTTCAGCGTCGTCCTCGCCACCTTCATCCGCGCCACCCGCGCTGTCACTGGCGTCGTCTTCATCATCGTCATTCGCATCGCCTTCTTCGGCCGTGATCACGGCCGCGTCGTCCTCAGGAGCAAACTCTGCGACCATGTCGTCGACATGGTCGTCCACCCATTCCGCCAGATTGCCCTGGATGACCCGGGGCACGGGGGCTATTGCGGCGTCGAAATCAAAATGGGGGTCAAGGTTCTGGAGGTGACTAAAGACACGTGAGAACGCGTGCCCCAGGAGGCCCCGGCTTCTCTCTGCAATGAGCTCGCGAGCCCTCGCCGCCCGGTCCTCCAGGCGGGTCACGATTAGGGTGAAGAAGTGGAGGTGGTTGGCTTCATCGTCCTCGTGCGGGTGTGGGATGCTCTCCTCGTAGATCATGCCCAAAGCCTGGTTGGCCCTCACCCTGAGATCCTGGAGCATCGAGCAACGCTCATGCTGCATCGTCCGGTGGCGGTTTTCTTCGTCTGCGGTCATCTGTGCGAGGGACGTGACGGCCTCAACCTGTTGCTGGAGTGAGGACAGCTCGGCGCCGGTGGAAGCCAAGTCGGCCTGGGCTGAAGCCTGAGCCTCCATGGCAGCCCTCTCTCGCCCCTCCGCCGTGGCCAGCTTTGTCCTGAGAGCGGTGGTCCTGCCCTCGAGCTCGGCCTGCTGCAGTTCGAAGCGGGTCTTCAGGAGCTCCAGCTCCCGGCGGTGCTCATCAGCAAGAGTAGCTCGGACCTTCACCACCCTCTGGTCAACCTCCTCCTGGATCTTGGCCTCCCGTGCGGCGACGGTGTCCTCGGCCGTGGCTACCTGGCACTCCCTCACCTCCAACCACTCAAGCTCTAGGCTGCGCTCCAAGACCTCCAGCGCCAGCGTCTCCTCGCGTTCCTGGACCTCTTTCTCATCGGAAGGGGCCTCGCTTGGTGATGCTGCCAGGACGGCCCTGCGTGCTTCGACCTGCTGCTCAGGGACAGCGTTCGAAGCTTGGAGCTCACGCTCCCGCTCCTCGGCCACCTCACGATGGAGGTCGGCGGCCCTGGCCTCCTCCAGGGCACGGGCGCAAGCCTCACGAGAAGTTGCAAGGGACACCGCAGTGCTTGCACTGGCGCGCTCATGCTGAAGATGCCCAAGGTTGATGGCAACCTTCAACTGGTGCCACTCGCGTGCCAAGCGAAGGTCCTCCGTCTCGAGGCGGGCGTCGATGTCGGCAAGCTCTTCTCCAAGCCGACTCAGCGTGCCCATCGCCTCCCAGAAAAGCTCATGACGGATGACGCCGCGCCCGCGCGCAAGCTCCAACGCGCGGCCAAGCCCATCCTTCACGCCGGGGGCTGCCGGAGGGGCTCGGACCGGCTCGCCTGCCCCTGGCGGGGGGCTGGAGGCCGGTGCCTTCCTGGCTGCTCTTCGGGCCTCAGCGAAGGTAATGGGCAGCACGGTCTCACTGCTCGAAGATGAAGCCGACGTCGAGATCGCCCAGCCACCCGTGATGACTAATGGAGGAGCCCTCGGCACACCTCCTGCGCCCCAGGCAAGACCGCGAAGGAAGGATGCTGGAAGCACAGGCTCACGGCCCCTCAGCGGTGCACTCGCCTCTTGGACCGGCCCCGTACCTCGCGCGGGGATCTGGTGTGGGGAGCTCGAAGTCGAGAGCAGGCCAAGGACTTCAGGAGGTCGCTTCCCAAGAGATTTCATCGCCTTAGCCGAAGGGATCCTGAGGAGCCATTGTCAGGAAAGAACGCAATATGCGGGAAGTCACGAAGATAAGGTACTTACTCGTCTACGGCTATGTACTTCCTCTGCTTCAGTGGCCGGTAGGCATCACCACTGCAGCTCAGAGGCCCCTTCCTCTTGCGGAGCACTTCAAGGTTCAGGCGAAGCTGGCCGAGATTCGGGGTGCAACTCTCAGCAGCCGAGGGGCCCGGCGGGGCTTTTAGGCGGTGGCCTCAGGGGCACTAGGCCGCACCTGCCCACCAGCCGCTACCTCAGGACCGCTCGCCCAAGCTGCGGGGGTAGCTACCTCAGGAGCGTCGGGTCGCACCAGCTCTCCGGTGACCCCCTCAGGAGCGCTCGCCAGAACCTCGGGAACCAACACCTCGAAAGCACCTGGCGACACCCGTTCCCTAGCAGTCGCCCCAGCGGTACCCGGTGGCGCTCGCCCCCCTGCATCCACACCCAGGGTGCGTGCCACAGGGTCGATGAGCAAAGGAGCCATGAAGATGGGGTTCTCGCGAGGCCCCTCAAGGCCCTCCGGGCATAGCCCCCACTCATCGAAAAGGGGCATCTGCCTCATGAAGTCCTCCTTGTTCGAGCATTGGTATAGGAGGCAGCCCTCCTTCGGAAGCGCGGCTGGCATTGCATCGCCCGTCAGAAGCTCGAGCACCGCACGTAGCGTCTTGGAGAGAAGCGCAGGCACCTGGAGCCTCATGGGGTCCTTGCTACCGGTGAAGGCCCACATTGGGCGAGAATGGCGCTGGAGCGGAGCGATGCGCCATCGGACGAACTCCTTCACCACCATCGGCGTCGTCACCCCGACCTTCTTCAGCCTGGTCAACCTGGACCAGACATGGGCAAGCTGACGGTTGACAAGCTTCACGTGCCCCCAGCCGGAGCTGGGTATCACTGGTACTCGCGGGAGCAGAAGCAAGGAGTTGCGCATGCCGACATCCACATACACCCACTGCTTCCGGAACCCCTTCACATTAGGGCGGAGCGTGAAGTCGATGCCCGAGCCAGCCGTCACCGCCACGGCCTGGAAAGCCACGCACCCTGAGCGCTGGCGGGCGTCGACCACATAAAGCGAGAAGAAATGGCGAAACAGGGCAACGGAAGGGGCAATGCCCACCATAGCCTCACAAAGGAAGGCGAAGACAGCAAGGAGGATGATAGATTGGGGATCCAGATGCAGTGATTGAATCTGGTAATGGGAGATTATGGCATTGAAGAAGTCAGAGAAAGGAGGGATCAGGCCAGCCAAGAGAGCGTGGAGATGGATGGGGATCTCGGTGACTTCCATGTCGATCATAGCCCTGGAAGCGGGCCAGGCCGTCGTCGCCTTCCACTCGTTGGAGTCGGCGGCAAGGGCCAGACGGATCTTGGCCAGCCCCTCTTGATTGATCACCGTCGACCGCTCAAGGGCGGGCTCCAAGACCGGCTGAGATTCGGCCGGAGCGCAGGCCTTCCCCCTCTTCTTCGGCCGAGGGGCCATGGCGGCAAGAGAAGACCGGTGCCAACGTCAATCTGGGAGAAGAGCCATGGGTTCTTAGGAAGAAGGAGGAGCTAAGGGCGAGCACAGCGAGCAACGATGGCAAAGGTACGATAGCAACAGGAGGCTGCCAAGCCTGGCACTTATCGAGGCAGCGTGGGGAAGTGGGGACGCCCATGTCCCATCAATCGCCACGCGTCGACCAAGGCCGCAGGTGGGTAGGGCCCACGGCGCTCCACACTTGCCCCTTGGCTTCGCCTCGAAGCCAAGTTCGAGCGCGCCTTGGGCCCGAGGGCTACTGTCGGCGTTCTGGGAACGGGGGTACCCAGACTTGCCTACCTGCAGCCCACGGCGTGGCTCCATCGACGGCCTGGTATGGCCCAGCTTCAGCAACAACAACTCAAGACCCTCGCGAGGCGGACGACACCAAGACCTCCACGAGGAACGGCCTCCTCAGGCTGGCTCCCGAGGAGCGGAGATCTCTATGCAAACCCTCACCTCATGAGGTTCGGGTGACGCAAGCCATGACGACCAAGGCCAGGCGGGCGCCAGCGGGCGCAGTGTACCTGTTTCCTCTTTGGTGCTAAAGAGGCAAGCGTAGGCGCGGAGTCCTGGGGAATCAGCCAAAGGTTTCCATTCCCGTGCAACAAGACCAAGACCACCAGGACGGCAGGACGGAGGTCATCACTGAGCCCACCACGGTGTCACAACCAGAGGCTTTCGCAGGCGAAGACTACTTTTGTCAGGATAGCATGTACTAGTTGTATCCCTTCGAATTTGGCCATTGTGGGATCCCTTCCCGCCTTTCATTTGGGAAGAGGACCAAGGCCACTATAAATAGGACTTAGCCACCACCGTAGAGAGGGATCGGACCCCCGGACGGATCAGTCAGATCACCCTCGCTCCCACCAGCTCACTCGAGCACAAGAACACCTCTCCTCCTAAGGCTGTTCGCCACTGTACTAGTTCATCCTCAGCCCCTCAAGGCCAATCCACCACAAAGCAGGAGTAGGGTTTTACACCACAAGGTGGCCCGAACCTGGGTAAACTGCTGTGTCTCTTTTCCTTATAGTTCGTCGAGCTAGGCTGTGAGATTAGCGAGTAGGCAGACTAGGGAGGACGAGTTCTTCGCACGCACCCCAAAGTTCAAACCTCTCAAGGGTTTGCGGAACCTGAAATCTGACACTCCCCTTCTGGTGACTAGGCTGGAGCCCGTGGTGAAGAAGAGGAGGGAGGAAGCCGGGGCCCCCGGGGCCACGCCATCTGCCATGGTCGTGGAGACCCTGGCGCAGGTGGGGGAGGCCGCCTCGCGCTCCCCCGTGACGGAGCGGGCCCCCCAGAGCTCGGTGGCAAAGCCTCGGGAGGAGACCGCTTCCGTGGCCCAGCAGACTTCGGAGGTGCCCGTCCCCGCCGCACCCGCGGGGGGTTTGAGGGCTCCAGAGCCCCCTGCCGCCCTTGCTGCTGTGGCGGCGCCAGTCCAGGCGCCGGTACCGATGCCGCCTCCTCCCCAAGCCCTCGCGTTGGTGGACCATGGCTCCTCTGGCAGGCCCAGCGCTTTGGAGGAGGCCTATGCCGCGCTGGACCAGCTCCGGACCGATCTTCAGGGAGCCGACAGGTGCGTGGTGATGGGGCGTCTGGGGCTGATCTCGGGGTGGCTCCAGGCCGACGCGTCTGTCAGGGCGGCTTGGGGCCAGGCCGAGGCTGCCGCCGCGGAGGGCAGGAAGGAGGTCGGTGAAGCCATGGCGGCTCGCGATGCGGCGCTGGTCGACGCAGCGTCCGCCCAGGAAGGTTGCAGCACAATGGAAGCCGAGCTGATGGCCCTCCGTGAAGAGCAGGCCGCCCGCACCCGTCGGCTTTAGGAGCGGGAGGAGGAGCTCAAGGCCCAGGAGACTGCGCTCGCTGATCGCGACGCCGAGCTCGAGCAGGCAGCCCAGGAGCAGGCCGCGGAGCGGAGCCGCTTGGGCAAACTAAAGGAGGAGGTGGATAGGGCCCAGGCATCCCACACCAAGCTTGTCTCCGAGGAGACGGCCCGGCTGGAGGCCAGGGAGAAGGCCCTCACCGCGGGCGAGAAGGCGGCGGCCGCGGGGCGCGACACCTTCGCCTCCCTCGAGCTGAGGTCCCACACGGCGCTACACTCCCTTTACGGAGAAGGGTACGAGAAGCCGCTGGCGACTCCAGAGGATGGCCTTGCCGGCCTTCTTGCCAAGCTCGTCGAGGAGCTCGAGGGCATCGCCAGGGGAGTGGGCTCCATGGTAGAAGGGGAGTGCCGCGCGCTTTGCACCATGGCCGCGACGCATGTTTTCAGCCACCTCCATCTCCGGGACCCCAGCTTCGACCTTGGCGCGCTGATCGAGCCGGTGGCTCCTGAGCCCCACAACACTGCTGTCGAGGCCATGAAGAAGCAGATGGAAGCCTTGCTGGAGAAATTCCTCTGTGTCGACCCCGCGGCTGCGGCAACTGGAGCCGGTGGTGAAGATGGTGGCGGCGTTGTCGATGACGAGCTTCCCGCAGCGGGCGACATCGGCAGCCGAGGTGATGGCGGCGCTTCCTCCTAGTTTGGCCCTACGGCATTTACCGTGCCTCGTGGAGGCGTGAGAACTTCCGCTTGAATTTACGAGACATTATGTTTTGTAATAACTTGCTAGGACTCCGCGATTTCCTTTCCGTGCTCGATTCCCTTCCTGTTTGCCTTAGCGTTCTGCGTCGGCAGGGTCCAGCCCCGCGCTTACCTCGACCGCCATTGGGGCGTCCGGATCACCAGGACAAGACCAAGGAGTGAGGGGCTACGTGACCAGTGAGGCCCCTGAGTCGCGATGCTCAGGGGTCCCCCTTGACGTACGAATAGCCCTCATGAAGGAAATGTAAGCGGCATCTGCGTTAATCCGGAGACCTCATACCTTTCCTCGCCAGCTTTTGCCTGGGAGGGTCGTGAGAAGACCAGGTGCGAGAGACCTGGTGAGGTGGTGTGCGCCAGCCGTGACCTGGGCGCAGCCCCCGTGCCCAACCCCCTCGCGCGCCCTTCCCGTAGGGAAAACGGCGCGGTGGGGCCAGAGAGCGAGCCTTGCGGCTCTCCTGAGGTTAGTGCAGCCGCTAGGGTGCCCTCAGTTGTTTATTCACCAGCGCGGAGCATGGTGCTTCCACTCTTGTGTGGGCATAGCCGCTCCTCGACAGTGTCGTCTGCCAGCGTGGAGCATGGGGCTTCCACTGGTGCGTGGGTCGGAGCTCCCTCTGAGGGGAGACTTCGGGGCGTGTACAGCCCCGTCCTGGCATGTGGCTTGCACGGCAGGACTGGAGGAGGTGTATATGGCACCCGTGAGCCAGCGCGGGACTCACGAGGCCCTACCTCAAGGCGGGCTGCGCCTGAATTTTTGGTTCAGAACATTTGTAAGGGTCCTGCAAGATGGTCAGGTGGCCTGCGCCGAGTGAATCTCCGGAGGATATCGCATGAGAAGGCCAAACACCAACGACCCCAGGAGGTGACGTGAACGGGGCCGGCCCGCCAGACAGAGCTCAGCCGTTGGGTTTATCGACGCTACAGGGACGGACCCGAGCACAGACGTCGTGCCCAGTCTTCTCATGCAACAATCCTAAAGAAAGACAACCGGCACGCAGCTCCCGCGGCAGTGAGGCACTGGGTCGCATGCCCTAACTCATCCACTCTCGATTAGCTCATGCGAGAACAAGGCACCAAGGACCATGGGAGGTGACGTACACGGGAGCTGCCCCGTGAGACAGAGCTCAGCCACTTGGGTTTAGCAACACTACAGGGACGGACCCGAGCACAGACGTCGTGCCAGTCCTTAATCATGAGGCGGTCACGGGCGGGTTTGTAAGGGCGCACTATATTCATGGTGGCGAAGCACCGGACATGCAGGTGATAATATAAAGTAATTCATGAAAGGGTAGGACCAGTTCTGATGTATGCGCAAAATGATACATGCCGTAGGGACGGACCCATACAGCTTGGGGATAATGCAGCCCGAGGGGCGCCCCCAACTAAACAAACCAAAAAGTCACCTGGCAACATTGTCGTAGAAGTGTTGGAGTAGCTGAAGGTGCGCGTTGCAGAAGTCGCTCCTCACGAGTCGTCTGGCTCCTGAGCCTCGTGAGGCTCCAGAGATTTGGGGGGCTCACGAGGGTCCGGCAC
Organism: Thinopyrum elongatum; assembly: GCA_011799875.1. Classification (NCBI taxonomy): domain Eukaryota; kingdom Viridiplantae; phylum Streptophyta; class Magnoliopsida; order Poales; family Poaceae; genus Thinopyrum; species Thinopyrum elongatum. The sequence continues at coordinate 242,960,361 of CM022299.1, read as the reverse complement.
CTCCTCCGCCAAGATCGCCTGGCGCCTGGCCTCGTGAGCCACCAGAACTCTCCTCATGTGGTGCTGGTGCAAGGCAGCTGCGTTCGGCAAGCCAAAAGGCATGCGGATGTAGCTGTGAGGGCGGCCTCCACACCGACCGACGCGGGACGGCCAGAAGAGCTCCTGAGAAGCAGCCCTATGAATCCTGGGATGTTGACGCAGACGCGCGGCTCGCTACCCATGTCAGGGGCGGCAGCTGCATTGGGTGGTGCGGGGCGACGCTCGCCACGCATGGCTCGCGCCTCCTGAAGCTCCTTGATCGCCTTGGTGATGAACTCCTGAGCGCCTAGCGCCTTGCACCCTGTGCCCTGTTCGCGGAAGCGCGCGTTGAAGTACGCCTCCACATGGTGCCCGAACGCCTCCCCCATGACACTGGCCAGGTCAGATACCCTCCAGAGGAGAGCCCCCGAGCCCAACCTGAGAGGGGCGCCAGGCGCGCCTTCCTATGCGAGAGGGGAAAGCGCCCCATCAGTGGGCGTGGGGCCTGAGGCATGACCATTGGACGCCCCAGCCTCCTGAGAATCTCTGAGGAGCAGCTGCTTCTTCTTCTTAGGGACGGCCTCAGGAGGATGGGTGGCGCCCTCACCATCTGAGTTCTCGACCGCTACGGCCTGGTAGGCACGCTTGAGGGAGCACACCTCATCCTTCTCATCGCAGGCGACCGTGATGATGCCGCCGCTTCCTAGCATCTTGAGGACATTGTAGCCATGGTGAGTCACTGCCATGAATTTGGCAAGCGCTGGATACCCGAGGATGGCGTTGTACGGGAGACGAATGTGGGCGACGTTGAAGTCGATGAGCTCGGTGCGGTAGTTGTCGCGCTTGCCGAAGGTGACAGGGAGATGGATCTACCCTATGGGGACGATGGAGCCATCGGTCACCCCTGAGAAAGGCTTGGTGAGCAGAAGCTGGTCGTATGGCACCTGGAGCATGTCAAACGTCTCGACAGAGAGGACGTTGAGCCCCGCGCCACCATCAATGAGTGTCTTGGTGACGAGGACGTTGCTGATGGTAGGTGAGCAGAGCATCGGGAGTGCGCCAGCGGTGGCTGCGCACTTGAGCTGGTCGGTAGAGTCGAATGTGATAGCGTACTTGGACCACCTGAGGGGATGCGACGCCTCGAGCTTGGGGAGGGCCACGTTCACCTCGCGAGCCAACTGCTTGAAGATGTGGTGAGAGGCGGGGGCCTGAGCGCTGCCCAGGATGCAGGCGATGGCGCGAGGCTCCTGGAAGCCCCCAGCCCCATCATCTTGGCGATGGTCATCGTTCCTCCTTGGCGGCGGCGGCAACGGAGGGAGGCCAGCGTTGCCCTGGGGACGGTCTTCACGGGGCTGGTCCCTCCAGGGGCCGTCGCGAGGCTGGCCCTGCCAGCGGTCCTCACGAGGCTGATCACGCCAATCCTGGCGGGGGTCACGGTTGTCCCAGCGGCCTCCACCACGGCCTCCTCCGCGGCCGTAGCCTCGGTCATTGCGCTCAGGGCGGCGGCCAAGGCGCTCATCTTGGATGGCCCTGAGCTCTTGGCAGTCGTTGGTGTTGTGGTTGTGGACGTTGTGGAAGACGCAAAACGGGCGGCTGCCCTTGGAGGACTCGGGGTGGTCGCAGTCGCGCTTCATCTCGGGCTCGGCCGCGAGCACAGCCGGGCTCTTGCGCTTCACATCCTTGGCCTTGGCCTTCTTGTCTTCAGGGTCAGCCTTCGGGAGCTCACGGAGGGAAAGGCGACCTTCCTCTACCCTCGTGCACCTGGTTGCCATGTTGAACATCTCCAGAGCCGAGCACAGGTCCTTGTGTATGGCGAGTTCCTCTTTCATCTTGACATCCCAGACGCCATTAGTGAATGCTGAAATGATGGCCTCGTCCGACACCTTAGGGATCTTGAGACGAACGTTGGTGAAGCGCTGGATGTATTTGTGCAGGGTCTCCCCTAGCTGCTACTTGATGCGCCGCAGGTCGCCTGCAGCAGGGGCGCGGTCGCGAGTGCCCTGGAAGTTGGTGATGAAGCGCTCACGCAGCTCATCCCAGGAGGAGATCGATCCCACTGGGAGGTTCAGGAGCCACGCGTGCGCCATCCTTGAGGACCATGGGAAACCAGTTCGCCATGACCTTCTCATCACCGTTCACCGCCTCGATGCTCAGCTCGTAGAGCTGGAGGAACTCAGCAGGGTCAGGGGTGCCGTCGTAGCGCGGAGGCAGATCCGGCTTGAACTTGCCGGGTGAGACGACGCGGCGCAGCTCCGGAGTGAATGCTCGGCAGCCTACCGCGCTCATGGGAGCCCGCCGCGGAGGGGGAGCCTGGTCTTGGCGCCCGCGTGCCGCCACCTCGGGTGGCACACGGTCTTGACGTGGCGGTGCTGGGAGCGCACGCGCCTCTCCTTGAGGCCGCTGCACCACCTGGCAGCTTTCATCATCGTGCGCCGGTGCCCTGCGCGGCAGGTCACACTGGGGGGCCTCACGCCTTGGCTCGGGGACGACATCGCACCGGAGAGGAGGAGGAGGCATGCCGTGGGCCACGTCGCCCGCCTGAGGCGGCGGGGGAGGCAGTGAGCCAGACGGCGCAGGAGCCTCTCCAGTAGCGCTGACGAGCTCGGTGATGCGGTCCAGCCAGTCCTCGTAGAGGTTGTCGGCCGGACGGTAGCGCAGAAGCTCGTGCGCCATGAGCAACGCAGCCTGCACGTTCGCTGGCCCGCGACGAGCATGGGAGGATGAAGCGGCAGCTGGAGTCAGCGACGGAGTGGCGGTGCGACCATCACGCCGCACGGAAGGCGGCAGCAACAAGTCCTGTTGTTCGTGGGCCGTGGGACCGGTGGCAGCGTTAGCCGCAGGGGAAGGGGAGCGACGAGGGGCGCCGTCGCCCTCAGGTGTTGTCTGAGCGACGCGGGCAGCGAGGGCCGCCCGGCGCTCAGCACGAACTCGACGAGCGTCGGCCATGAGAACGGTGAAACGATCGACGGAAGAGAGGCTTCGACACGCCCCTATCTGGCGCGCCAAATGTCGGATTCAGGGCTCCGCTGACCCAAGAAAGGTTCGAACTCTAGCGCGTGTGCAAAGAACTCAACCTCTCTAGCCAAGCAATTCGTCGTTCCCACGGCCTAGCTCGATGAACAGGAAAGGAAAGGGACACGGCAGTTTACCCAGGTTCGGGCCATCTTGCGATGTAAGACCCTACTCCTACTTTGGGGTGGATTAGCCTCGTGAGGGGCTGAGGATGAACTAGTACAGAGGAAGAACAACCACAGGAGGACTGTTCTTGTGTGGATGTTAGCTAGTGAGGGTTTGGGTTGGATCCCGGATCAGATCTCTCTCCTTTTCTACGGTGGTGGCTAAGCTATATTTATAGTGGCCTTGGTCCTCTTCCTCCAAGCGAAGGCGGGAAGGGATCCCACAGTGGCCAAGTTTGAAGGGGGACAAGTAGTACATCTTATCCTAACGAAAGGTAGTCTTCGCCTGCAAATCTTTTGGTCGTGACGCCGCGGTGGGCTCGGTGATGACATCCGTCCTGGCGGTCTTGGTCTTGTTGCACGGGAATGGAAACTTTTGGCTGATTCCTCGGGACCCCGCGCCTGCGCTTGCCTCCTTAGCAACGAAGAGGAAACTGATGACCCACAAGTATATGGGATCAATTGTAGCCTTTTCGATAAGTAAGAGTGTCGAACCCAACGAGGAGCAGAAGGAAATGACAAGCGGTTTTCAGCAAGGTAATGTCTGCAAGTACTGAAATTGTAAGTAGCAGATTAGTTTGATAGCCAGATAATTTGTAATGAGCAAGTAACAATAGTAGTAACAAAAGTGCAGCAAGGTAGCCCAATCCTTTTGAGGCAAAGGACAGGCCAAAACGGTCTCTTATAATAAGCAAAGCGTTCTTGAGGGTACACGGGAATTTCATGTAGTCACTTTCATCATGTTGGTTCGATTCGTGTTCGCTACTTTGATAATTTGGTATGTGGGTGGACCGGTGCTTAGGTGCTGTTCTTACTTGAACAAACCTCCTACTTATGATTAACCCCCTCGCAAGCATCTGCAACTACGAGAAAAGTATTAAGAATAAATTCTAACCATAGCATTAAACTTTTGGATCCAATCGGTCCCTTACGGAATAGCGCTTAAACTAGGGTTTAAGCTTCTGTCACTCTCGCAACCCATCATCTAATAACTACTCCACAATGCATTCCCTTAGGCCCAAATATGGTGAAGTGTCATGTAGTCGACGTTCACATGACACCACTAAGGGAATCACAACACACATACTATCCAAATATCGAACACATATCAAGTTCACATGATTACTTGCAACATAATTTCTCCCGTGACCTCAAGAACAAAATTAACTACTCACAAATGATAATAGTGCTCAAGATCAGAGGGGTATTAAATAGCATATTGGATCTGAACATATAATCTTCCACCAAATAAACCATATAGTAATCAACTACAAGATATAATCAACACTACTAGTCACCCACAAGCACCAACCTATAGTTCCGGTACAAAGATTGAACACAAGAGATGAACTAGGGTTTGAGAGGAGATGGTGCTATTAAAGATGTTGATGGAGATTACCCTCCCCAAGATGGGAGAGTTGTTGACGATGATGATGACGATGATTTCCCCCTCCGGGAGGGAAGTTCCCCCGGCGGAATCGCTCCGCCGGAGGGCAAAAGTGCTCCTGCCCAAGTTCCGCCTCGAGACGGCGGTGCTCCATCCCGAAAGTCCTCTCCTGATTTTTTCTAGGTCAAAATGACTTATATACCAGAAGATGGGCACCGGAGGTGGGCCGAGGGGAGCACAACCCACCAGGGCGCGCCGGGGCTCCCTGGCGCGCCCAGGTGGGTTGTGCCCACCTGGTGGGCCCCCTCTGGTACTTATTGGCTCCAATATTTCTCATTTATTCCATAAAAAATCCCCGTAAAGTTTCAGCTCATTTGGAGTTGTGCAGAATAGGTAGCCTGACGTAGCTTTTTCAGGTCCAGATTTCCAGCTACCGAAATTCTCCCTCTTTGTGTGTACCTTGCATATTATGAGAGAAAAGGCATTAGAATTACTCCAAAAAGCACTATTATACATAAAAACATCATAAATAATAGTAGGAAAACATGATGCAAAATGGACGTATCAACTCCCCCAATCTTAGACCTCGCTTGTCCTCAAGCGAAAACCGAAATCGAAAAACATGTCCACATGCTTAGAGAGAGAGGTGTCGATAAAAAAATACGGACATAGAAGCATCATGTTATTTTATTATAACAGCAACAAACTTTAACATAAAACTTTTATCATAGAACTTTTATCATAGACTTCTCATGAATAAGTAACAATTCATCACACAATCGAAGTATAAAGCATAAACTCTATTAGAAACCAACAAACTATGTTCTCAGTCTACTTTGCAACTACAATTTGTCATCTTTTCAGGAAGGGTCACGTATCGGAGCCTTTAGGCAAGTCCACATACTCAACCATCATATAGTCTTCTATCATTGCTAACACTCACCGCATACACATGAGCAAAACGTTTCAACCGAACACATAGAAAGATAGGGGCTTATAGTTTCGCCTCCCAACGTATTCACCTCAAGGGTGATGTCAACAATAATAACTCATGCTGCCCATATTCAACTGGACATATGTGCCTAGATCTTTCCTCACCACATGATGCTTGCCAAAGGAGAAAAATAAAAGGAAAAGAGAGAGGAACTTTGACTCTTGCATAAAAGTAAATACATAAAAGTAAAAGATAGGCCCTTCACAGAGGGAAGCAGAGGTTGCCATGCGCTTATTTGTTTGTATGCTCAACCCCTTAATGCAAAAGAACGTCATGTTATATTGCCCCTTGTGATGGCAACCTTTATTATGCAGTCCGTTGCTTTTATTCTTCACCATCACAAGTTCGTACAACGCTCAATTTTCTCTTACACTAAATGATCTCACACTTTTAGAAGCAATTTTTATTGCCTAATTGCACCGATGACAACTTACTTGAAGGATCTTACTCAATCCATAGGTAGATATGGTGGACTCTCGAAAATAAGATTTGGGTTTAAGGGTTTTTTGGATGCACAAGTAGTATCTCTACTTAGTGCGGAATTTTTGGCTAGCAAAGATGGGGGGCAAGCACCACATGTTGAAGGATCTATGACAATATAACTTCTATGTGAATATGAACAAACATAAATCATTAAGTTGTCTTCCTTGTCCAACATCCACAATTTTGGCATATAATATTTTGATGGGGGCTCACAATCACAAAAGATTTCCATGATAGTGTATTTATATGTGAATCTTCTCTTCCCTTATTAATTCTTTCATGAGTTGCATCATTGACTAATGCTATGTTTGTCAATCTCTAATAAAAAAATTTACTTATACTTTTCCTTATGTGGTGTTATCACCTACCATAGGATTAGCATATGATCTTTTCATTTATTTCCTTTCTCTTTATTGAAACATGAAAGTAAAGAAAGCAAAAACTCAAACTAAACTTTATTATATATCTCGCACACGATTACAAGGATGGATTACTAAGCAAGCTCTCAAAAAGAAAGGATCGAACTAAACTTTTATTCATCTAAAGCAAAAGATAACCATGGATCAAACTAAGAAAAGTAAAGGCAAAAGATAGTGGGGGTGATACGATACCGGGGCACCTCCCCCAAGCTTGGCGGAAGCCAAGGGGAGTGCCCATACCCGATACTCAATTTTCTTTTGGTGATGAAGAAGGAGGTGGTGGTGGTGATGAAGTAGAAGCGATCTTGTCCTCGGGTTTCCATGGCAGGGGCTCACCATTATAAGAGGAGGAGTGAGTCTCACGGGTCCTGCAACTGGCAGCCAAACTCATACCTTTAAACCTTGCCTCATATTCAAAGACTTGGTTTTGGAGGTCGTAGATCTGGCTCTGGAGGAAGTTGATTTGCTCATTGAAGGAGAAGATGATGTCCTTCATGGACTTGCCCTCCACCTTGAGATCACGGCTGTAGTCCGCAATCATGAGGTGATTGGCATTGAGTCCACGTTCCACCATCCCCTTGCACCGGAAAACGTCCTGCTCCACAAATTCAAGCCTAGCCTCCACGGATCCAGTCCCCTTGGGGCCTTGCACATCACGGATGTGGAGCACCCCCTCACGCATCTGGATAGCTTGAGGGTGCTGCATCACCTCCCGTAGATATGGGTTGATGACGTTCTCGAAGAACTTGTCCTTGGAGGAGCTTGAAGCGGCCATGGTGGATTAGATCTGTCAGAAAATAGCAAGGAAAAGAAAACAGGAGATTTCTCCGTGATACGGAGGTCAATAGGTTCGGGGGGTATATAAAGATTTTTTATCTTGGGAAACAAGCAAACGGAATAAAAACGGAGTCCGGAAGGTACCTGAGGTGGGCACAACCCACCTGGGAGCGCCTGGCAAGCCAGGCGCGCCCTGGTGTCTTGTGCCCACTAGGGGTGCCTTCCTGGTTGCTTCTTATTTTCCTAATTTTCTAAATATTCTAAAACTGGCAAAAAATATTTTTGCGGATTTTTTGGAGTCCGTTTACTTACCGTACCATGTACCTCCTCTTTTTCACGATTCTGGAGTGTTCCGGAAGGACTCTTTTATGTGTTCTTCCGGTGTCATAGTTTGGATAATATTACTTTCAACATTAATGGGCGTACCTGAGATATAATGTTTTATTCATTGCCCATTAACAACCTTCGGGTTAGTACCTTCGGCATTATTTATTTTGATAGCTCCAGACCAATAAACCTCCTCGATAACATAGGGTCCTTCCCATTTGGAGAGGAGTTTTCCTGCAAAGAATCTGAAACGAGAGTTGTACAAAAGAACATATTCTCCAACTTTGAACTCACGCTTTTGGATTCTTTTATCATGCCATCTTTTAACTTTTTCTTTAAATAACTTGGCATTTTCATAAGCTTGGGTTCTCCATTAATCTAATGAGCTAATATCAAATAACCTCTTTTCACCGGCAAGTTTGAAATCATAGTTGAGTTCTTTAATTGCCCAATATGCTTTATGTTCTAACTCAAGAGGCAAATGACAAGATTTTCCATAAACCATTTTATAAGGAGACATACCCATAGGATTTTTATATGCTGTTCTATAAGCCCAAAGTGCATCATCTAATTTCTTAGACCAATTCTTCCGGGACCTATTGACAGTCTTTTGCAAAATTAATTTTATTTCACTATTGCTAAGTTCAACTTGACCACTAGACTGAGGATGATAGGGTGATGCAATTCTATGGTTAACATCATACTTGGCAAGCAGTTTACGAAAAGCACCATGAATAAAGTGTGAACCACCATCAGTCATTAAATATCTAGGGACTCCAAACCTTGGGAAAATAACTTCCTTAAGCATTTTAATAGAGGTGTTGTGATCAGCACTACTGGTGGGAATAGCTTCTACCCACTTAGTAACATAATCAACAGCAACCAAAATATGAGTATACCCATTATAGGAAGGAAAAGGTCCCATGAAATCAAATCCCCAAACATCAAATGGTTCAACAGCAAGAGAATAATTCATAGGCATTTCTTGACGCTTACCGATATTACCTATTCTTTGACATTCATCACAAGATAAGACGAACTTACGAGCATCCTTGAAGAGAGTAGGCCAATAAAAACTAGATTGCAATACCTTATGAGCAGTTCTGTCTCCCGCATGATGTCCTCCATAAGCTTCAGAGTGACATTTCCATAGGATTTGTCCCTATTCATGCTCAGGTACACAACGTCTAATAATACCATCTACTCCTTCTTTATAAAGATGTGGGTCATCCCAGAAGTAATGTCTTAAATCATAGAAGAATTTTTTCTTTTGTTGGTATGTAAAGCTAGGTGGTAAATATTTAGCAACAATATAATTAGCATAATCAGCGTACCAAGGAGTGTTATTAGAAACATTTATTGTAGCTAACTGCTCATCAGGAAAGCTATCATCAATAGGTAGTGGGTCATCAAGGACATTTTCAAGCCTAGACAAGTTATCAGCTATGGGATTCTCTGCTCCTTTTCTATCAGTAATATTCAAATCAAATTCTTGTAGCAAGAGGACCCACCTAATGAGTCTAGGTTTAGCATCTTTCTTTTCCATAAGATATTTTATAGCAGCATGATCGGTATGAAGAGTCACTTTAGAATCAACAATGTAGGATCTAAATTTATCACAAGCAAACACAACTGCTAAGAATTCTTTTTCAGTAGTAGCATAATTTCGTTGGGCACTGTCTAGAGTTTTACTAGCATAATGGATAACATTTAGTTTCTTATCAACTCTTTGTCCTAGAACAGCACCAACAGCATAATCACTAGCATCACACATAATTTCAAAAGGCAAGCTCCAATTAGGTGGTTGAACAATAGGTGCAGTAATTAAGGCTTTCTTGAGTGTTTCAAAGGCTTCTAAACAATCGTCATCAAAAATGAAAGGAGTGTCCTTTTGCAAAAGATTTGTAAGAGGCCTAGAAATTTTAGAAAAGTCTTTGATAAATCTCCTATAGAAACCAGCATGACCAAGGAAACTACGAATACCTTTGATATCTTTAGGACATGGCATTTTCTCAATTGCATCAACCTTAGCTTTGTCCACCTCAATACCTCTTTCAGAAATTTTATGGCCCAAAACAATACCTTCATTAACCATAATGTGGCACTTCTCCCAATTCAAGACAAGATTTGTTTGCTCACATCTCTACAAAACTCAATCAAGATTGCTTAAACAATCATCAAAAGACTTCCCATAAACAGAAAAGTCATCCATGAAAACCTCAACAATCTTTTCACAAAAGTCAGAGAATATAGCAGTCATACATCTTTGAAAGGTAGCAGGTGCATTACATAAACCAAAAGGCATACGTCTATAAGCATAAGTTCCAAAGGGACAAGTGAAAGTGGTCTTTTCTTGATCAGGTTGAGAAACAGGTATTTGTGAAAAACCAGAATATCCATCAAGGAAACAAAAATATGTGTGATTTGACAATCTTTCTAGCATTTGATCAATAAAAGGCAAAGGGTAATGATCTTTTCTAGTTGCTTTGTTTAATTTTCTAAAATCAATTACCATTCTATAGCCTGTAACAAATCTTTGTGGGATGAGTTCATTTTTATCATTAGGAACAATAGTAATTCCTCCCTTCTTAGGGACACAATAAACAGGACTTACCCACCTACTATCAGCTATAGGATAGATTATACCTGCTTCTATAAGTTTTAATATTTCCATTCTTACCACTTCTTTCATCTTCGGATTTAACCGGCGTTGGTGATCAACAACGGGTTTAGCATCAGGTTCCATATTAATTTTGTGCTGACATAGAGTGGGACTAATGCCCTTAAGATCATCAAGAGTATATCCAATAGCAGTTCGGTGCTTCCTTAGAACTTTCAATAGTCTTTCTTCTTCATGTTCTGAAAGGTTAGCACTAATAATAACAGGATATATCTTTTTCTCATCAAGATAAGCATATTTCAAAGTGTCTGGCAATTGTTTTAATTCAAACACAGGATCACCTTTAGGTGGAGGAGGACCTCCTTGAGTTTCAATAGGCAAATTGTGTTTAAGCTGAGGACGTTGTTCAAAGAAAATCTCATCTATTTCATTTCTTTCATGCATATGTAAATCATTTTCATGGTCTAGCAGATATTGTTCTAAAGGATCAGTAGGAGGCACAGCAATAGAAGCAAGACCAATTATTTCATCCTTACTAGGCAATTCTTTTTTATGAGGTTTTCTACTAAACTTGGAAAAGTTAAACTCATGTGACTCATCACCAAAACTGACACCGACAGTTTGTTTCTTGCAATCTATTTTAGCATTAACGATGTTCAAGAAAGGTCTACCAAAGATAATGGGACAAAAATCATCTTGTGGGGAACCAAGAACAAGAAAATCAGTAGGGTATTTTATTTTCCCACACAAGACTTCAACATCTCTAACAATCCCAATTGGTGATATGGTGTCTCTATTAGCAAGTTTAATAGTAACATCTATGTCCTCTATCTCAGCGGGTGCTATGTCATTCATAATTTCTTGATATAAGGTAAAGGGAATAGCACTCACGCTAGCACCTATGTCACATAAACCATGATAACAGTGATCTCCAATTTTAACTGAGACAACGGGCATGCCAACAACGGGTCTACGAATATCTGACTTATCAGGTTTGACAATTCTAGTAGCTTCATTACAGAAGTAAATAACATGCCCATCTATATTTTCTTCCAGGAGATCCTTAACCATAGCAACACTAGGTTCTAGTTTGATTTGTTCATCAGGTTTAGGTGTTCTAATATAACTTTTGTTGACCACAGTTGAAACTTTAGCATGTTCCTTTATCCTAACAGGGAAAGGTGGTTTCTCAATATAAGCAGTGGGAACAACTGGATCAACATTATAAATAATAGTTTCCTCTTTAGCTGGTACCGGTTTTTAATTTCCTTTTTAATAGGTGGGTGATATTTAAACCACTTCTCCTTGGGTAGATCAACATGAGTAGCAAATGATTCACAAAAGGAGGCTACTATCTCAGAGTCAAGTCCGTATTTAGTGCTAAACTTTTGAAAAGCATCGGTATTCATAAAAGATTTAACACAATCATACTTAAGCTTAATAGATTACTCTTTACCTTCGTCGAGTTCCCAATCTTCAGAGTTGCGTTTAACTCTTTCCAAAAGATCCCACCGGAATTCAATGGTCTTCTTCATAAAGGAACCAGTACAAGAAGTATCAAGCATGGATTGATCATCACGAGAAAGCCGAGCATAAAAATTCTGAATAATAATTTCTCTTGAGAGCTTATGATTGGGTCATGAATATAACATTGACTTAAGCCTCCCCCAAGCTAGAGCAATACTTTCTCCTTCACGAGGCCAAAAATTATATATGTAATTCCGGTCACGATGAACTAGATGCATAGGATAATTTTTTTGGTGAAACTCCAATTTCAATCGATTCCAATTCCAAGATCCAATATCATCGCATAGCCTATACCATGCCAATGCCTTTCCCTTCAAAGATAAAGGGAGAACCTTCTTCTTAACTTCATCCCCGGGTAAACCAGCAAGCTTAAAAAATCCACAAATTTCTTCCACATATATCAAGTGCATATCAGGATGTTCGGTTCCATCTCCTGCATAAGGATTAGCTAGCAGTTGTTCTATCATACCCGAAGGAATTTCATATTCAATATTTTCAGTAGGTGCAGTAGGTTGAGGGGTAACTAATTGTGGTTCCGATCAAGGTGAAGATACCCCGAACAAACCCCTCAAAGGATTGTTTTCCATAGTAACAAGTGACAATAAATTTCAGCACGTAGTAATAATTTTTCCTTACCAATTTCCACTTACCAAAAGCGCTTCACTCCCCGGCAACGGCGCCATAAAATAGCCTTGATGACCCACAAGTATATGGGATCAATTTTAGCCTTTTCGATAAGTAAGAGTGTCGAACCCAACGAGGAGCAGAAGGAAATGACAAGCGGTTTTCAGCAAGGTAATGTCTGCAAGTACTGAAATTGTAAGTAGCAGAGTAGTTTGATAGCCAGATAATTTGTAACAAGCAAGTAACAATATTAGTAACAAAAGTGCAGCAAGGTAGCCCAATCCTTTTGAGGCAAACGACAGGCCAAAACGGTCTCTTATAATAAGCAAAGCGTTCTTGAGGGTACATGGGAATTTCATCTAGTCACTTTCATCATGTTGGTTCGATTCGTGTTCGCTACTTTGATAATTTGGTATGTGGGTGGACCGGTGCTTAAATGCTGTTCTTACTTGAACAAACCTCCTACTTATGATTAACCCCCTCGCAAGCATCCGCAACTATGAGAAAAGTATTAAGAATAAATTCTAACCATAGCATTAAACTTTTGGATCCAATCGGTCCCTTACAGAATAGCGCATAAACTAGGGTTTAAGCTTCTATCACTCTCGCAACCCATCATCTAATAACTACTCCACAATGCATTCCCTTAGGCACAAATATGGTGAAGTGTCATGTCATCGACGTTCACATGACACCACTAAGGGAATCACAACACACATACTATCAAAATATCGAACACATATCAAGTTCACATGATTACTTGCAACATGATTTCTCCTGTGACCTCAAGAACAAAAGTAACTACTCACAAATGATAATCATGCTCAAGATCAGAGGGGTATTAAATAGCATATTGGATCTGAACATATAATCTTCCACCAAATAAACCATATAGTAATCAACTACAAGATATAATCAACACTACTAGTCACCCACAAGCACCAATCTATAGTTCTGGTACAAAGATTGAACACAAGAGATGAACTAGGGTTTGAGAGGAGATGGTGCTGTTGAAGATGTTGATGGAGATTACCCTCCCCAAGATGGGAGAGTTGTTGTTGATGATGATGACGATGATTTCCCCCTCCGAGAGGGAAGTTTCCCCGGCGAAATCGCTCCGCTAGAGGGCAAAAGTGCTCCTGCCCAAGTTCCGCCTCGAGACGGCGGCGCTCCGTCCCGAAATTCCTCTCCTGATTTTTTCTAGGTCAAAATGACTTATATACCAGAAGATGGGCACCGGAGGTGGGCCGAGGGGAGCACAACCCACCAGGGCGCGCCTGGGCTCCCTGGCGTGCCCAGGTGGGTTGTGCCCACCTGGTGGGCCCCCTCTGGTACTTATTGGCTCCAATATTTCTCATTTATTCCATAAAAAATCCCCGTAAAGTTTCAGCTCATTTGGGGTTGTGCAGAATAGGTAGCCTGACGTAGCTTTTTCAGGTCCAGATTTCCAGCTGCCGGAATTCTCCCTCTTTGTGTGTACCTTGCATATTATGAGAGAAAAGGCATTAGAATTACTCCAAAAAGCACTATTATGCATAAAAACATCATAAATAACAGTAGGAAAACATGATGCAAAATGGACGTATCAGAAACCTGCTGCTCTGCGCCCGCTGGCGCCCGCCTGGCCTTGGTCGTCATGGCTTGCGGTCACCCGAACCTCATGAGATGGGCGCTTGCATAGGAATCTCCGCTCCTCAGGAGCCAGCCTAGGGAGGCCTCTCCCTCCAGAGGCCTTGGCGTTGTCCACATCGCGAGGCTTGGCCCCTCACGAGGGTCTTGTCTTGCCGATGCTGAAGATGGGCCGTACTAGGCCGTCGATGGAGCCCACGCCGTGGGCCGCACGTAGGCAAGTCTGGGTACCCTGGTTCCCAGAACGCCGACATGGGCCGCATGGGTGCACTCGGTCTTGACGCCCGCGCGCCACGACCTCCGGTGGCGCGCGGTCCTGGTGCTGGCGCTGTGGCGCCAGTGGCGCGTGCGCATCGGCTTGCGGGCGCTGGATCACCTGGCAGCTTGCTTCATCATGCGTCGGCGCCCCGCACGATGGGTCGCGCTGGGGCGCATCGCACTTGGGCACCGGGTTGGCGCCGCACAGAGGAGGAGGAGGAGGCGCGCCGTGAGCCACGTCACCCGCCTGAGATGGTGGGGTAAGGAGCGAGCGGGACGGTGCAGGGGCCTTGCTGGCTGCACTGACGAGCTCGGCGATGCGGCCAAGCCAGTCGTCGTAGAGGTCGTCGGCCGGGCGGTAACGCAAGAGCTCACGCGCCATGAGCAGTGCAGCCTTCGCATTTGCCGGCCCGCGACGAGCATGGGAAGACGATGTCATGGCTGGAGTGGGTGATGGTGTTGCGTTGCGGCCATCACGCCGCACGGAAGGTGGCAGCGACTAATCCTACTGCTCATGAGCAGCAGGGTCAGTGGCAGCATTAGCCACCGGAGAGGCAGAGCGGCGAGGAGCGCCGTTGCCCACGGGTGCCGTCTGGGTGACACGAGCGGCCCAGCGCTCGGCACGGACACGGTGAGCATCGGCCATGGGAGCGACAGAACGGAGGCGAAGCGAACGGTGGAAGAAGGACTTCGACACGCCCCTACCTAGCACGCCAAATGTCGGATTCAGGGCTCCGCATACCCAAGAAGGTTCGAACTCTGGGGCATGTGCGAAGATCTCAACCTCACAAGCTTAGAGCCCGTCGCCCCATAGCCTAGCCTAGTCGGATTCGCGTGAGCAGGGAAGAAGATGAACACGGCCGTTTACCCAGGTTCGGGCCACCTTGCGGTGTAATACCCTACTCCTGCTTTGTGGTGGATTGGCCTCACGAGGGGCTGAGGATGAACTAGTACAGAGGATGAACAACCTCGCGAGGGCTCGGGGTGATAATGAGTCGACCTCTTCTATGGTGGTGGCTAACCTATATTTATAGTGGCCTTGGTCCTCTCCCCCCAAAACGTAGGCGGGAAGGGATCCCACAATGGCAAATTTGAAAGGGGACAAGTAGTACATCCTATCCTGACAAAAGTTGGTATTCTCCTGCAAAGCTTCTGGTCGTGACGCAGTGGTGGGCTCGGTGATAACCTTTGCCTTGCCGAGCCTGTGGTCTTGGTCTTGTAGCACCAGAATGGAAATCTTTGGGGGATTCCTCGGGAACCCACGCCTGTCCTTGCCTCCTTAGCACCAAAGAGGAAACTACCTCCTCTGCACCCGCTGGCGCCCGCCTGGCCTTGGTCGTCATGGCTCACATCATCGCAGCCTCATGAGGTGGGGTACCTGCATAGAAATCTCCGCTCCTCGGGAGGCCGCCTGGGGAGGCCGCTCCCTTGGGAGGTCTTGGTGTCATCCGCCTCGCGAGGCCAGGCCCCTCGTGAGGGTCTTGTCTTGGTGGTCTTGGAGATGGGTCATACCAGGCCGTTGACGGAGCCACGCCGTGGGCCGCAGGCAGGCAAGTCTAGGTACCCTGGTTCCCAGAACGCCGACAGGCATGGCGCATGTGCTCGTGTCCGTCCCTACAGTATCGATAAATCTAAGCGACCGAGCTCTGGCTCGCGGGCCGGCCCCGTGCATGTCACTTCATCAAGTCCTTAGTGCCTTGTCTTCTCACGGAACAGTCACGAGCAGGTCGGCAAGCGTGTGTTGCCCCACATACCCCGTAATTTTTCAGCATGCAGGAGTCCCAGGAGCTAGGCATTCAGTGGCGCCTCAGCAGTGCCTTGTCGCCTCAAGAAGTCCGGCCCCGGACAGATGATGATTTGGCCCACTGGGGAGATTGTTCGGGAGTATTGCCACGGCTAGTAGAGCGGATGTTTTTTGAAGGTCTGAGCTACATGAGTTTCCGAGATTCTTGGTTATGTGTTGAGGAGGCGGTACATTTGGAGCGTAGAATTTTGCTAGGAGTTGTGTGATGATATTTTGCTCCTTGTACTTGTTATGCCGGATTGCATAACCAAAATTTCAGGAGTTCCTAGGTGGGAATTCAAGTAGTCAACATGGAATTCTTTCTGACAGATGTATGATTTGAGGTTGGGGTCCAACGTCTAGTGGTTCGTTTGTCATGGTCGATTTACAGTGGTCTTGAGGCGTCTTAAAGAGACCTTGGCTATGCTGATTCGGGGACGTCTCGTTTATCATTCGTGATGTCCATTGTACGTCGTGCCCAGGGGGCCTCATCACGAACACTTTGGATGAAACCTCTGTCATATGTTTATTTCCCGTCTGTACCTTGTTTGTTTAATCCTATCATGATTCCAAGTGCCTTCTCAATCAGTTGATGGGTCATCTTACCTTTGGAATGCATTCGTCCAAATTTCCTATTCAGATGCTAATTGTGAAGACTATATCTTGCAATCTATTTGGCCATTTGATTCAGCTTGGATACTCCTCAATTGTGATTCTAACGGTTGTCTCCATCTTCAGGATGGCTCCGGCAAGTCATCTGAATCCGGACCGTAACGAGGGAGAGTAGTTGGAAAATCCACCTCCACCTCCGCCTCCGGAGGCATGGCAAGCTTTGATGGCGGCCACCAACGCCAATACTCAGATGTTGATTCAGCCCATGCAAGAGCACAACCAAGGCAACAACAATAATCAGCCTCAATTCACCACTCTCAGTCAGTTCCTTGCAAATCAGCCCAAGACATTCAGTGCTTGTGCCGAGCCGATGGATGCCGAAAATTGGCTCGTGGACATCAACAAGCATTTCGAATGCAGCAATGTCAGACCGAAGGAGTACATCAATTTCGCTACCTTCCAACTCAAGAACCAGGCAGTCGATTGGTGGCAGTAGTACAAAGACTCCAGAGCGGGTCGAGTGGTTAGCTGGACCGACTTCTGCCATGATTTCTGAGCTCGTCACATCCCAACAAGTGTTACCAAGAGCATGAGTGAGCAATTCTGTAATCTGAAGCAAGGCAGCATGCCTGTGTATCAATACAGCATCAAGTTCTAGAATATCACTCGATATGCCAAGCAAGACATCCCAGATGAGAAGAGCATGATCTATCAGTTCATGGGTGGTCTCAGAGAGGACCTTTAGCTCGCTCTAGTCCTTGCGGAGCCTGAGGGAGTCCTGGACTAGGGGATCCTCGGGACGCCAGCCTACTTCTTATGGGTCAGACAGGTGGGCCGCGGTATGACTACTACGGGACCAAGCTACAAGGTGACTCCGTGTCCGAACAGGAAACCCTCGAAGTCTTGGTGTATCCTCCAAGTCAAGATAGAAGATTTGGCATGTTTATTTCCTTTGTTGTAACCGACCATGTGTAACCCTAGTACCCCTGGTGCCTATATAAATCAGAGGGTTTAGTCCGTAGAGGCTAGAACAACAACCACCATCCTAATAGCCTAGGGTTTAGTTCATCTGATCTCGTGGTAGATCGACTCTGTAATCATCCTATACACTTCAAAATAATCGAGCAGGACGTAGGGCTTTACCTCTTAGAGAGGGCCCGAACCTGGGTAAACATTGTGTCCTTCGTCCCCTGTTCCTCATTGATACAAGATCCACAGCTCGGGACCCCCTACCCGAGATCTGCCATTTTTAGCACAGACATTGGTGCTTTCATTGAGAGTTCCGCTGTTGGATCGCTGAAGGATCAATGGATCGCCTGATCATCGGAGATGGCATCAACACCGGGGACATCTTCGTCCCCGGCCATCTTTTCGCATTTGGCAGCATTGTTCTGCATGCCAATCCTATCGGTCATCTCAACCAGGTCGACAATTTTGCCCCTCAGCACCAGATCAGGTTCGGTAACCTGGAGTACATCGCTGACACTTGGGGCAATCTGATCTTCACGGGCTTCTCAACCACATTGAAGGTGCCCACGGAGTCCGAAGCATCAACTTTGGGGCCTCTCCCCGATCTGATCTCTGGATCAGCCCCTATGTCGCAGCCGGCATCAAGCTCAAATGCAACCACCATGTCCAAAGACCAGGAATCACCCTTGGCCAGACTCGCTCTTCTCACCATGGATCTGGCTTCGAGCCTCAACACTGGATCGGTGCCCGAAGACCGAGAGTCACCCTCGGCCGGGCTCCCCCTCCTTACCGCGGACTTGGCTTCGAGCCCCGACACGGAGTGGCGTCCGAAGACCGGGAGTCACCCTCGACTGGGCTTACCTTCTTTACCGCAAATCCGGCTCTGAGCCTTGGCGTGAATTCGGTATCCGAAGACCAGGAGTCAGTCCTGGCCAGGCCCGCTCCTCGGCTCACTATCACAACGGAGGGCAGCTCCAAAGAAACCTCATGCGCCAATCTGGCCAGCCTCATCCTGTTAAATGAGGCACTTGATCAGATCTAGAGGATGACTATTTTGGATGGCCCATCCTCAGCCTACGCTCAGAGGGGCCTCAAGGTAAAGTACAGGGAATTTTACGCCCCACCCACCACCCACTTAGTAGCCACAATCGAGGATTTTACCGACATGCTGGACTACGCCTCTGAGGAGGCTAACGACATGGACAGTGACGCCATGGCACACACCGATACTACCCCTTCCATCACCAGCCGATGGACGGCCACCTCCACCTACGATGTTTACATGGTGGAAACCCCCAAGAACAACGGCGATGGCGCTAATAACGGGGACGGGACCCCCAGGAGAGACAGCAATAAGCCCGGCGAAGAGCCGCCCAAATGTCGGAGGCAACACCGACGCTCCAGGGGGCGTCAGGGCAGAGAAAGCAACACAGGCACCGGGGAAGGTGACAACCCGGACAATATGGAGGACCTCGGCGACACCACGGCCGCCGAGCAACAGCCAGACAATTCGGAGCAGCATGAGGAACAGTTTGATCACGAGGACCTTAACGACTCCGAGGATAGTAACTACCTTTCCCTCTCCGAGGAGGAGGTTAGCCTCGGAGACGAGGACTTCATAGTCCCTGAGAATCCACTGGACCAAGAGCGGTTCAAACGGCAACTTATTGCCACCGCACGAAGCCTGAAGAAGAAGCAGCAAAAAAATAAAAGTCGAACAAGACACCCTCAACGACAGATGGACAAAGGTCTTAGCAGCTGAAGAGGGGTACGGCTATGAGTGGCAAACCAAAAGCTATCCAAAGCAGAAACTGCTACCGCAATTTGACGAGGAAGCCCTTGAACCCGCACCTCCAAGATATACTCAGGCAGATCAGCCAGACCGCCCCCCTCGAGGACGGGATAGGCTGGCTGGAAAGGCCGAACATCAACTGGCTCCCCCTCATCGAAGAGGGAAGGAGCCAGAATATGAATATGACTTACGGCGTGACCTGGATGCTAGAACAAGTCAGACAAGGTCCATTTACGGATCTAGAGCATACCCTCTCGATAGACGGGATGGATACCAAGCATGGCGTGACCAAAACGATAGAATTCTGGAGCAGCACCGGACCAGTACGGCCGCCGATCTATGGCGTGACGTAGCCCGGGTTTGGGGCACCGCACACCTGATGTGCTTCACAGATGAAGTGATGCGGCATCAGTTCCCGAAGGGTTTAAATCCATAAACATGGCGTGACCAAAACGATAGAATTCTGGAGCAGCACCGGACCAGCACGGCCGCCGATCTATGGCGCGACGTAGCCCGGGTTTGGGGCACCGCACACCTGATGTGCTTCATAGACGAAGTGATGCGGCATCAGTTCCCGAAGGGTTTAAACCCGTAAACATCGAACAGTACGATAGTACTACAGACCCAGCCATGTGGATCGAAGACTTTCTTCTCCACATTCATATGGCTCGAGGGGATGACCTCCACGCCATAAAATACTTGCCATTAAAACTCAAGGGACCGGCCAGGCATTGGCTGAACAGCCTCCCCGAAGACCCCTTAGGGAGTTGGGAAGAGCTCGAGGATGCTTTCCGAGCTAAATTTCAAAGCACCTATGTCCGACCTCCGGATGCCGATGACCTGAGCCACGTGGTCCAACAGCCCGGCGATTTTGGAATCGGTTTCTGACCAAGAAGAACCAGATAGTCGACTGTCTGGACGTAGAAGCTATAGCTGCATTTCGGCACAGTATCCGGGACGAATGGCTAGCACACTAGCTCGGTCAGGATAAACCAAAAACGATGTCAGCACTTACCTCCTTGATGACCCGCTTTTGCGCAGGAGAAGATAGTTGGTTGGCTCGTAGAAGCACCAACCCAGAAGACCCCGGCACCTCGGAAGTCCGGGATGGAAACGGGAAACCAAGGCGCAACAAAAATAAGCGTCGTCACAACGGCGGTGAAGCCGAAGACACGGTAGTGAATGCCGGATTCCACAACCCCAAATCAAGAGTGCAGAAAAAGCCCTCTAAAGGCAACCAGGATGGACCCACCAAGTTGGACACAATCCTGGACAGGCCCTGCCAGATCCATGGCACCTCAGACAAGCCTGCCAACCACAGCAACCGTAACTGTTGGGTAATAAAATAGGCCGGCAAGCTCATGGCCGAAGATTCAGGCAAAAGCCCCCGTAGCGAGGAAGACGAGGAACCTCGCAGGCCGAACAATGGAGGCCAAAAACAATTCCCTCCTGAGGTAAAGATGGTGAATATGATCTACGCCACCCATATACCAAAGGAGAGGAAACATCCACTTCAGGATGTCCACGCCGTAGAGCCTATAGCCCCGAAATTTAACCCATGGTCGGCATGTCCGATCACCTTCGACCGCAGAGACCATCTGAACAGTATCCGTCACAGAGGGTCGGCGGCCCTGGTTCTCGACCCCATTATCGATGGATACCACCTCACCAGTGTCCTCATGGACAGAGGCAGTAGCCTCCATCTGATCTACGGAGATATAGTGAGGAAAATGGGCATTGACCCGTCAAGGATCAAACCCAGTAACACTACCTTCAAAGGGGTAATCCCAGGTGTAGAGGCCCGCTGCTCGGGCACCCTGACTATGGAAGTAGTGTTCGGCTCACCGGACAACTTTCGAAGTGAAGACTTGATCTTCGACATTGTACCCTTTCGAAGCAGCTACCATGCCATCCTTGGTCGATTAGTGTTTACTCGCTTCAATGTTGTCCCCCATTACGCATACCTCAAATTAAAAATGCCCGGAACCAAGGGCGTCAGCATGGTCAACGGCAATACGGAGCGCTCACTCTGGACCGAGGAACACACCACAGCTTTGGCAGCTGAAGACCAAACCGGTGTCGAAGGGCCAAAGTACCAGCCCGCCATCAAGGCCCGAGAAGAAGGTAAACGGGCTCGAACCCTATCCCCGTTCAAGGAGCCCCCCTGCGTTCGACGTAAAAAGGGATACGACCCCCACGGCATGCCCACCCCAGTCGCACACTATGTGCCTCGCCAGCACAATTTTGCACTCAAGATACCATGAGCTACCGTGGGGCCTAAACTAAACTAAAACGCCAGGTGTCCGGCTTAACCGAACCATGATCACACACGTCTTCGTACTATAACAGGTATGATTCAGGACCTATCCAGCATTAAGCTAGAACAGCGCGGCTACCTCTCAAGGGCTTGTCCGCCGATTTCTCCTCCCTCTCCACGGAGTTCTCCCCCCCCCCCAACAGAAGCAAAGGCGTAGACGTGCAGCAGGGCATAGTAGAGGCTTCAACCCATGCATCAAGGCCCTGTGTAAACCTTTCATCTGTAAAAACTTTCCCTTTTATATAAAGTACCTATAACAGATGCCTTGGCAGTTCGAATTGTGCGGATAGACGTATCGAGCTCATTGGAAATAAAGACCACCTTTTACGGTATTCTGGCACTCATTTATATCGCCCTTTTTCTTTTTTCCACTCTTCGACAAGCTCGGCACACATTTTCTCTACAATGCAAACGGCTAATAGACCGAGGGCTTAGTTATACTACCCGCCCTACGCATGAAGTCCGGCACTACTCTTTCTTTATGTGTTTGGCATCTCGGATATTCCACTATATGAATCAGTTCCGAATTATGTCTTGGGTCAATAGTTGGGTTGCTCGGCTCCTGTGTTTACCTTCTTACGTTCCGCACGTTCGGCTAAGAAGGTAAAGGGAGAACCACTACGATTTTACTTCTGGCTAGCCTAGTTAAGTACCTTAGTGGAGAAAGCCGAAAACTGACTGTCATAATAGGCAAGAACTGGTCGGCGATCCGATGACAAGTGTTAAACTCAAAATCGATAGCGATTACCCCGTGTTATATGAAGGGTTTGTCTTTGCACAAACCATGTGATAAAATACATATGCCTTGGCTTCCCCAAACATCACAAAACACTGGGGGCTAGTCACTAGCCCCTGCAGTCAAGCTCATATGGCCAAGTGAAGGTAATAAAACCGCATAGTCTGATTGCCTAGTTTCTCTCACGCACTACCGCCTCCCGGCACCTAGACGTCGGCTAAGGGTAATAGTTCGGGGATGAAACACCCCTCGTAGTATCTACATGTGGGCCGAAGCCGACGACTGGTAACTTTCAGATTCAAAATGGTCGCACGGGAGTCAAAATAAAATCAACATAGATTCATGTCTGATAAACCATACGAAGGGCCGCATTATAAAGCAAAGGGTCTGATTGTCATTTAATACATGATATTTCAGTCAAGGATTATATCTTTGGGACACTGGTCCTCTATCGCCCGAGCACCATCCATTACAATGGGGAAATACTACTTGGGACGACGATGCTCCTTTCCAGCAGGCGGGGGACCGGTGGCCATCTCCACTGGCTTGATCTTAGGCCAGTGCACCATGGTCTTCACGAAGGCCATCCGAGCTCCTTCGATGCATGCGGAGCGCTTCACAGCATCAACCCGGGAGGGCGCGTGACACAACTTCTGCACCAGGCTGAAGTAACTGCTCGGTATTGGCTATGTAGGCCACAGCCGGACACAAAGGTCCTTCATGGCTGGCTCAGCCATCCGATGCAGCTCCATAAGTTGCTTCATCTGGTTGCTCACGAGGGGAGGGTGTTTGGGCACCTGGAACTACGCCCAGAATAGCTTGTGTTCGATGTCCCCCTCCCAAGCCGCATAGTGCCTCGCCGCATCCGTAGCACTCCTCGGGAGCTCCGCAAATGCGCCTAAGGAACACCAGACCCGTGTGAGCAACGCAAACCTGTTGCCGCCAAAGACACTCTGCAGTAAATACGGCTTACCATCAGCAATTTGCTTCACTTGGCGGAGCTCTTCTCGGGCGCCCTGCACCTCCGTCCTCACCTCCTGGAACTCCTGCTTCACCTTGGATAGCTCGGACAACTGATCCTTATTCTTCTGCTCAAGGTCCTCACATTTAGTGATGGCATCCTTCAGCTCCTGCTGCACTTCGGCCACTCGGGCCTCATGCTTCCCACTCACGGTTTTCACCGTCTTGAGTTCGGCGGCCGCTTTCTCGGCCACCGCCTTCTGTTCGGCCGCTTCCTCCTTGGCCTTCTTCAGCTCGGCCTTGAGGCCCTCGACCTCCGCGGCGACAGCTGCAAACATAAATAAGCATCTCCTGCCTAGGAATAATCCTGGACACTTTGCTCGACATGAGAGCTATAAAATCTCGATCGGGCTAACCTTTTGCTTCATCGAACCGCCTGTTGACAAGGTCGAGCTCCTCATCGGAGCTCTTGAGCTTCCGATTCATCTCATCCAGTGTTGCGGCATTAGCAGCCGCTGCCAAGGATGGGGCATGCAATACCAAAAAGAATCACATCATTTAAACTCTTGATTCAATGATTTTTGATCCTCCGTCGGGATTATCAATCCTAACAGTCTTGGGGGCTGCTATATACAAGGAATGTTCAATCTTTGTTAGCAAAATCCGCTCTATGGAAAGAATATTACATGGTTTACCTCGAAGCCCGTCAGGAGGCCACCGAAGGCTTCCTTCAGTCTGCTATTAATGGACCGAATACTCTATAGAACCACGCCCATCAGGGCGCGGTGTTCTGTGATGATGGAGGAGTTGTTCACCACCTCCTCCATCACATAAGGCCACCCTGCCACAGCCCTATCATCGGTGTTCAACGCTGACGCTGGGGCCCCGGCTCCCCCTCGGTAGAGGGTGAAATTGACGCCTCCGAGGGCCTTGGGGGCTCCAGAATTGTCTTCTGGGAGGGCTCAGACTGGCCGAGCTCTCTCGCTCTCTTTGTTCACCAGGAGGGATCCATCCTCCTGGTCTTTGGCGACTAAGGTGTTAGCCTCGGCCATGAGCTCGTCACCACCACCTCCCGTGTCCGGGCAGGGAGGGGTCCTTCGAGATAGCACCTCCCGGTCTCCCTGATGACCAGGGGAGGCGTAGAGCGCGATGCAATCCCACTCTCCGCCAGTTCGGCTGGTGGAGAAGTCCCCTCTGAGGTTTGGTAAGTGGGGTGGGCGCGCGGTGGGTTGTAATATGAGATGCACATGTGTTATCAATGAAGGATTAATGAAACAAATATCTGGAGAATATCATAATCCATACCTCTCGGCAGGGGGCTTGACCCTGGGGTTCCTCTTCGGAACCTCTTCGGACGCTACGGACTCCTCATTGAAATCTGAGCTGTCATCAGGTAGGACCAGCTTGGGCCTGCACTATTTCTTTGGGGCATGAGGAGGCTGCTCCTCCTCAGCGTCGTCAGACGCTGCCCTCTTCTTGGAATGGGAGGAGTCACTCTCCTCCTTGTCCTCTTCCTGGTCCCCCTCTTGAGCGGAGGGAGCATGGGTGTCTCCGGACTTGTTGTACGGATGTCCCCTTGGGCGGAGGCCTTCCCTAGCCTCCGGCGCTTCTTTCTTCTTCTTCTTTTCCTTCTTCTCCGGCGCCTTGTACGGCGCCACAGTCAGCATCTCCTCCAGCAGAGCCGACCGAGGGTCTTCGAGCAGCGAGGCCGGACTGCTGATCTTCTTGGCCTTCTCGAGCCAACCCTACGGAAGTAAAAGAATGGAGGATAAATCTCCTGGAATGCGAACATCCAAACATAGAACGGATAAGAACTTTGTTACCTCCTTTGGGGGGTGTGCGGCATCGAGGCCGATGTCTTCCTCCTTGGCTGTCCAGGTCTTTTGAGGCTTAAACAGCACCTTCCACAACTTGTTGTGGGTGGTGCCGTAGAAGTATTTTACGGTGGCCGGATCCTTGAGCTTGTAAGACCACATTGGGGTGGCCCTTTGTTGGCAGGGGAGGAGGCGGCGACAGAGCATCACCTGGACCACGTTGGTCAGCTTGGCGCCCGCCTTTATCATGTTGGAGACATGCTTCTACAGCGCCTCCACCTTCGTGGTGGACCCCCAGTCAAGACCCTTCTTGGTCCACAAGGTTAGCCTCGCCGGGTGTCCGGATCTGAATTCGGGAGCCGCCATCCAGGCCGCATCCCGTGGTTCTGTGATATAGAACCACTCCTTTTGCCAAACTTTGACAGTAACAACGAACGTGCCCTCCAGCCACTCGACCCGGGTGAGCTTGCTGATCATCACCCCGCCACAGTCCGCCTGTTGGCCGTCGACTATCTTTGTCTTGACGTTGAATAAACCACAAGCCAAAGTGCGGCCGAACTCGCAAGAAGGCCTCGCAGATGACGATGAAGGCCGAGATGTGGTGGAAGGAGTTCAAGGCCAGATCATGGAAATCCAGCACGTAGAAGAACATATGCCCCCTGACAAAGGGGTGGAGCAGGAAGCCCAGTCCCTGGATGAAGTGAGGGACCAATACCACCCTCTCGCCTGGTCGAGGCGTGGGGACGACCTAGCCCTCCTCTAGGGCCCGGTGAGCCAGCATGCTTCAGATCCTCAATGTCATCATTGGTGACGGTGGAGGCCTCCCACTTGCCTTTGGCACTAGATCCGGCCATTGCCGGAGTGAGGGGGTGGCTTTAAGGGATTCTCTTTGGAAGAATGGAACGGGGCGCTGGAGCTCCGAAGATTGGGAAAGTGATGGTGAGAGGAAGGAGAAGGCGTACGCCGATAGCGGTGGCCATTCCCCTTTTATAGGCTACCAAAATACCAAAGGTCCTTTAACTGTGTCGCAGGCCTCTCCACTTCCCGATATACTTGTAACGTTATGCGTGAGTGGGATGATCGAAATCAGTGATCACATCCCAAAAAAAATGAGGCACGATCCCCACCTTGATGAGACATGCCTATGAAGGGGCTGCCTCAAACCGCGCATCAAGTACTTACAACGGTTCATGTTTATGATGGGACGTGACCCTTCGCTAAAAGTTGTCAGGTGAAGGCACTGTTCACACTTGAGTGGTTGGCCTTTGAGGCTAAGTAAGACCGACAATCTGAATTCCTGATACTACTTAATTGAGTGCATGACCAAACTTGATCTAATGGGTTTTTTGGAGATTCAACTGAGGATGATTATTCCGAACATACGGGGAGAGAATAACTCGCCCGCAAGACGAACACTGCAGATTCAGGAGTTACAAGACGCCAGCGTTGGAGGCTAGTTAGGGGGCTACTGAGGGAGTCCTTGACTAGGGGGTCCTCGGGCCGCCAGCCTACTTCCTATGGACCGGCAGGTGGGCCGCAGTGGGACTACTACGGGACCAAGCTACAAGGAGACTCTGTGTCCGGACAGGAAACCCTCGAAGTCTTGGTGTGTCCTCCAACTCAAGATAGAAGATTCGGCACGTTTATTTCCTTTGTTGTAACCGACCATGTGTAACCCTAGTACCCCCGGTGCCTATATAAACTAGAGGGTTTAGTCCATAGAGGCTAGAACAACAACCATCATCCTACTAGCCTAGGGTTTAGTTCATCTGATCTCGTGGTACATCAACAATGTAATCATCCTATACACTTCAATATAATCGAGCAGGACATAGGGTTTTACGTCTTAGAGAGGGCCGAACCTGGGTAAACATTGTGTCCGTCGTCCCCTGTTCCCCATTGATCCAAGATCCACATCTCGGGGGCCCCCACCCGAGATCCGCCGGTTTTAACACCGACGGAGCCGACTCAGTTTGATCAGTTCTATAACATGTCTCTCAAGCAAGAAGCAGCTCAACTCAAATGTGAAGCATCCAAGAAGAGGCTCAGGGATGTAGTCCACTCTTCTTCCTCCTCTCAAGTGGTCGCAAAGCAGCAGAAGTTTTGGCCCCCACCTCCTCCTCCATTTCGTCCTCCCTTTCAGCAGAAGTAGTCTGGTGGTCGTGGTTCTTCCCACCCACCCAACCCAGTCTACCACCAGAGACCTTAAGCTCCTAGTATAGGCAGTCCTCCTCCTCGCCCAGCTTCAGAGGTCACTTGTTACAAATGTGGTCTGAAGGGTCACTACTCTAACAAGTGCACCAACTAGAGGCGCCTTCCACCTACTCCTCCTGGCAAGCCTCCAAGCAATGCAATTGTCAAGCACAATCCCAAGTATGCAAGAGTGAACATGGTGAATTCAGCGCAAGCAGAGGAATCTTCTAAACTGATCATGGGTAACCTCTTAGTTAACTCTTTTCCTGCTAGAGTGTTGTTCGATAGTGATGCATCACATTCTTTCATTTCAAGACCTTTCTATGCAAAGCATGGTTTCTTAACTAAAGACTTGCTCAAGCCGTTGTCGGTTGTTTCTCCGGGAAATATAATGAATTCTAGTATGGTGGTTCCGGATGTCACCATCAAGATGAGTAGTTATTCTTTTATGGCTTCTTCGAGGAATTCTGATATTGATCTTATCCTCGGCATGGATTGGCTTTCTAAGCACAAGGCTTCCCTTGATTGTGCTGCAAGGAAATTAAATTGACCCATCCTTTTGAAGAGGTGATTATCTTTGCGGCTCGTGATAACACCATTCGGATATTCTCTCTCAATGATAAAGGCGAGATTAATGCCATATCTCAAATTCCAGTGGTCTGTGACTATGAGGATGTATTTCCAGAAGAATTGCCAGGAATGCCTATGAACAGAGATGTTGAGTTTGTGATTGAACTCGAGCCCGGCATAAAACCCGCATGTAGACGTCCTTATAAGCTTGGGCCAGCATAGCTGAAAGAATTGAAGAAGCAGCTCGATGAACAAGAGTGGCTGGGTCTGATCAGACCAGGTTCATCTCCTTGGGGATGTGGTGTTCTCTTTGTCAAGAAGAAATATGGCAGGAATGACTTTGCGTTGATTACCGCCCATTGAATAAGAAGACGGTTAACAATAAATATCCACTTCCCAATATCAAGGATTATTCGAGCAACTCAAAGGTGTAAAGGTGTTTTCCAAGCTTGATCTTTGTATGGGGTATCATCAAATCCGAATTCGCGAAGGAGTCATTCTGAAAACTGCTTTCAGGACAAGCTTTGGCTCTTAAGAGTACACGGTGATGTCCTTCGATCTTGCAAATGCCCCTCCAACTTTCTCAGGAATGATGAACTATGTGTTCAGTCCTTACACGAACAAGTTCATCTCTGAAACTAAAGAAGAACATGCAGAGCATCTGCGCTTGGTACTTGACAAGCTCAGGGAGAATCGATTTTATGCAAAGTTCTCCAAATGTGAATTCTGGCTCAAGGAGGTACTCTACCTCGGGGACATTATCTCTGCTGAGTTCCATGATGCCTCGTTGCAAGGTTTTGGTGGTGTTCTTATGCAGGACAAGAAAGTTGTGGCTTATACTTCTTGGCAGTTGAAGCCAAATGAGAGGAACTACCCCACTCACGATCTTAAGTTGGCGGCAGTTTTCCATGCTTTGATCACCTGGAGGCATCTATTGTTGGGCAGATAAGTTGAAGTCTATACCGATCACAAGAGCTTGAAATATATCTTCACTCAGCCCAACCTCAATCTCAGGCAAACTCATTGGGCCGAGATGATTCAAAGGTATAGCCCAAGAATTGAGTACACTCCAAGCAAAGCCAATGTGATTGCAGATGCTTTGAGCAGGAAAGCATATTGCAACAGCCTCATCCTCAAACCGGTACATCCCGATCTTTGTGAAGCATTCTGGAAGCTCAGCCTCCAATTCATTCCGCAAGGCTTTCTTACTAACCTTCAAGTCACTCCAACTTTGGAGGATCAGATTCATGAGGCTCAAATTCTTGATATCATGGTGATGAAGGTGGAAGATGGTGTTGCCAAGGGCGTTTCAAAATACAAGTGGTATCGCATTGATGACAGAGACACTTTGTTCTTTGAGGACCGGATTGTGGTTCCAAAGGGTGATTTCAGGAAGGTCATAATGAATGAAGCTCATAATTCCCTCCTCTCGATATATCCAGGCAGTTCCAAGATGTACCATTACCTCAAATAGACTTATTGGTGGACTCACATAAAGTGAGAGATTGCTCAATTCGTGAACGAGTGTGATGTCTATCGCAGAGTGAAAGTAGAACATCAACATCCAGCAGGAATCCTCCAACCCTTACCTATTCCCGAGTGGAAGTTCGATCATATTGAGATGGATTTTATCACCGGCTTTCCCAAATCCAAGAGAGGGAATGATGCTATCTTTGTTATCATTGACAAACTCACAAAAGTGGCTCACTTCCTACCAGTCAAAGAGTCTATCACTGCAGCTCAGTTGGCGGAGTTGTACACTTCCAGAGTGGTCTCGTTGCACGGGATTCCCACTAATCTACAACTATTCTAACCATGCTCAGTAATCATGATTTGTTCTGTGTTTCCAGAACTTCTATGCCATGCAATTTTATGCCTTGTAATGATCATGTAGCATGTCTTAAACTTGCTCTAAATTTGCCATGATAATATAACAAATTGTTGTTAACAAAAAGTTGTGTCTTGTGAGCTCGGTTGTGATTGATCCAAGTATCATATGAATTTAGCCAATGGAAAATTTTGGTCTATGCCATGTCTACTATAGGTGCGTATCAATATTTTGCATATTGGATCTGGTTTCCTTGCTATAACATCCATGAGAATACTGCTTGTCAATGTTTCTGCCAGCACATACACTGCATATTTTCACCGTCATAATATGTAACAACATCTTTGCATCTCGTAGCCTCCATAGCAATTATTCCATGATGCTAATGAACTTGAAACTGGTGAAGGAATTGCTGTGCATCTAGCCTACTATAGCCACATATCTTGATTGAGCACTTTATGTGTCGGTGCAACAAACCTTCATGTATGTTGCCCGGACTGTACACAGGCGCAATGGCGAGGATACAACAGCACCAAGCACCCAAGACGAAACCAAGCTAGAGAGATAGCTCTTTGAGGAATCAAAGGGTGGATCAAGAAGACCAAGACAAGCCAAGGAAACAAGATGTCACTAAGAAGAGACCTCCCTTGCAGGGCAGGCGAGCCTGGTCAGGTCAAGGCCTCACCAAGAACAAGTCCAAAGATTCCCCCGGCAGGCTTGTCTGGGCCGCCAAGGGCAGACATCCCCGCCAAGACTCCACCGCTCCACCGCACAGTGACGCAAGTCACTTATCAGTGTGGTGTTGAGCCCCCAAGTGATTAAGTGGCTGTCATTTGGCACATGGCAGCCATTTGGAAGGGAGATTCCCTCTATATGACACCCGTCCAGGGGCATGTCATGCAGACAGGTGGAAGATGGTTAAGCGGCGCGGCAGGCTTGCCGGGCTGCATCCACAGCATGACACCTAGCAGTGCATTTAATGCACTCTGTCCTAACTGCCAGAGTTAGGTATGATGGCACTATTGGCTATCTAATCAGTAGATAATGACTGTTTTGCCACTGTGGTAACCCCTTAGCCTATAAAAGGAGGGCCATGGCAACCTAAGAAAAGATTTGGACCCTTGTACACCCATACGTGCATAGCTGCTCTCCCCAAGGCGACCTTGCCGGGCATGAGCATTGCGCGACCACCACGGTCCTCTCTTCAATCCACCAAAGCAGGAGTAGGGTTTTACACTTCACAGCGGCCCAAACCTGGGTAAAAAACACCAGCGTCACCTTTGTCGTGCTGTCCCATGGCTTCCGCTCTTTGTGCAACGTGATCTCCCCCCTACCAAACCACAAGGGGCCTATGGCCCCATAGGTGATCGTGTTCCACCATGACATCTTTGGCGCGCCAACTAGGGGGAAGCACTTGCGCGAACCCGAGGTTGTGATCTTCATCATCATTTTCTTCATCATTAGCCTCATCATCCATGGCGCCCAAGAAAAAGTCCGGCGCAACAGCTCACGCTTCCACCTCGAAGGCCCCCTCGCATGCAGCCACTGTTACTATGGGTGCTGTGACGGTGTTGGGGGACGCAAAAGTCGTGGGGGACATGACCGGCGCAGGCGGCACTGTCATTGTCCCCCCTATGGTCGAAGCGGGAGCAGAAGATGCCGGGGGAGGGCGGCACCAGCAGTATCCCGACGACCATGTTCCACAAGTCATGGGTGGGGAGAATGTTCAGTCTCCACCTCCCCACCATGCTGGCGGGTGCAGCCACAACGACAACGCCTACTCTGGTGCGAGTCGCGACCCCCTAGCTGTCCCTGCTATGGGCGCAGCTACGGCGCGCGCGCCATCCCCAGGGCAAGGTAACCAAGACGAAGCACCAAACGGGGTCGTCAACCCCCAGGCGCACCCTTCTCGCCACTGTGCCGTCGCGGTGACCGGCTCACGGCGATGAGAACACGGCGCCGCCACTACTGGTACCATCAGGAGTCGAGCGACGTCGCGGTCTGCGTCGTCGTCTATGCCAGGCACTGCTTCGGAAGCCATGGCACGAGCCCAACTCCTGTTGAGATTCCCGCGAGCAGCCGATCAAATGGATGAGTGAAGAGCCACCATCCAGAGTTTGATCGATCTTGCTAAAGTGGGAGGATCACTGCGAGCAGGCCCGCCACAGCGCCCGCAAGCAACAACCATCGTCCGAGCTGCTGACCGTGTCGAGGGGGCCACTCCGACGGTGCAATCCCCTCCACGGAAGCCAGCGCAGAGGCCGCAGCCCGAACCACGTGACCAGGAGCCCGACGAGGCATAAATGGCTTCATCTGATTTGCGGGCCCGTCGAGATCAACGGCAGGTCCTGGAAGATCGGCAAAGGGAAGACGCGCGCGTCACTATAGAACGACACCGCGAAACCCGCCACCAATCTGACAGGCGCAATGGCCCAGACGTCGACAAACCCGCGCCCAGTGAAGGCGGATACTTACCGTTCGAGGTTGGGTGACCTGCCTTCACTCGCGAGCCGCGGCAAGTCCATTGGCCATCTGCCCATGTTTTCAAGCCAGAGATACCAGAAAAGTATGATGGAAGGCTGAAACTGACAGAGTTCTTGAGCATCTACACCATCGCTGTTCAAGCCGCCAGAGGAAGAGATGAGAAGGTGTTCGCCAACTACTTCCCTTTGGCACTCAAGCCAAACATGAGGTCATGGCTGATGCACCTGCCAGAGAATTCTATCTTGACCTAGGCTGACCTATGCAATGAGTTTGTTGGTGCCTTCATGGGCGGCCATCAAGAACCAGGACGGGCCAGCGATTCGCAGTTCCTTCCACAAAAGGAAGGGGAGAGTTTGCGGAAGTACATGCAGAGGTTTAGCCAGATGCACAGGAACATTCCAGATATCCACCCGGCGGCTGTGATTGTTGCGTTCCAGTCCAATGTGCGCAACAGGAGGATATGTTCCAAGATGAACGCCCAGTTGCCCAAGACTATGAATGAGTTGTACACCTTGGCAGATAAGTGTGCCTATACAGAGGAAGGGAGGCGACTCCCCGGAGAAGAGGATGGCATCGAAGTTGACTCAGAAGATGACGACGATGCCACTAACCTGAAGAGGAAGAATAAAAAGCGCAACAAGAAGCGCAAGGAAAAGGCAGTACTAGCTGTTGAGGGTTCTGGCACTCTCAGTACTGGCAAGAAGGCGAAGACCGAAGCCCCGGCAAGGAAGTTGTCACGTGCACTGATTGCCGGGAGGCTGCGGCGACCGAAAAGGTTGGGAAGGCTCACGGACCGTACTGCAAGATCCACCGGACCAAGGGTCATGACCTCCAAGAGTGTCACCAAGTAGAGCAACTTGTCAAGAAGCAGAAAGCTGAGTACGAGAAGCGTGACAAGGAAAGAGACCAGGAAGGTGCTGGCGGGAAGGGCCGAGGCGACAGAGGGGGCCGCCACGGCAAGGTTCCCCAGCATCAAGAGAAACCTGCTAGAGGCCACGGCAAAGAAGAAGGTGGTGCAGTGACCAGTTTACTTTGTTAGCTCCCTATTGCAGGGGGCTAGGTCAAGGTACTCTGGAGTGCACAAATTGATCTTCGGCCTCATCATGGCCTCGAGGAAGCTGCGCCACTACTTCCAAGCCCACGAGATCACAGTTGTCACCCGTTTCCCTTTGCAACGCATACTGAGGAACCCTGAGGCCACCGGCAGGATAGTTGAATGGGCATTAGAATTGTCAAGTTTTGGTCTGAAGTATGAAAGTACCTCAACCATTCAGAGCAGAGCGCTGGCGGAGTTCATTGCAGAATGGACACCCACTCCAGACGAAGAGACGCTGGAAACAGTTATCCCCGGCAAGGAGGCTCTCCAAGAATGGGTCATGTACTTTGATGGTGCCTTCTCATTGCAAGGTGCAGGGGCTGACGTGCTCCTCGTCGCGCCCACCGGAGAGCACCTCAAGTATGTGGTCCAAATGCATTTTCCCTGGGAGAAAGCTACCAACAACACTGCAGAATATGAAGGGCTCCTTGTCGGGCTCAGAATTGCAACAGAATTGGGAATTAAGAAGTTGATCATCCGTGGAGATTCACAGCTTGTGGTGAGACAAGTGAACAAGGATTACCAGAGTCCATTGATGGAGGCGTACATTGAAGAAGTGAGAAAGTTGGAGGAGCGTTTTGATGGATTGCAAACAGAGCACGTGCCACGTGCGGAAAACAGCATCGCTGATCATCTGTCAAAATGCGCTCCGCAAAAGCTTCCTGTGGAACCAGGGAATTTTGTTCTCCACCTGACTCAACCTTCCGTATCCCCGACATAGATGGCCAGAAAAAGGAGAAAGCTGGACTCCGGCAAGCCTTTACTGGCAGGGCCTCCAAAGGTCCCCGGTAGAGAAGCTGCCGGGAACAACTCCACTTCGCTTGGTGAGCTGCACTCTTCCGTAGGACCACTGGTCCTTGCGGTCGAGGTAGGCGCTCCCATGAATGAAGAGGTGCCATTTGTCCTTGTTGTCGAGCCACAAGCTCCAACTTGGGCACGGCACATAGTCCACTACCTCCAAACCGGAGAACTTCCCGGAGAGCAAGAAGAAGCTGAAAGAGTAGCCTGGAGGGCCAGTATGTATCAGTTTGTCGATGACACATTATATAGAAGGAGGCCCAACGGTGTGAAATTGAAGTGCATTTGTCGGGAAGAGGGGAAGGAACTGTTGGCAGAGATACACAAAGGCATGTGCGGCTCCCATATTGGATCAAGAACCTTACTTGGAAAAGCTTTCCGGCAAGGTTTCTACTGGCCCACGGCCCTCCAAGATGCAATTGAGCTAGTCACCAGATGTGAAGCCTGCCAGTTCCACTCCAAGAATATCCATCAACCTGCTCAAGCTCTCTAGACGATCCCTTTGTCATGGCCATTTTTGGTCTGGAGGCTCAACATCTTGGGCCCCTTCCCCCGTGCTACTGGGGGCTTTGAATTCTTGTACGTTGCAATCCACAAGTTTACAAAGTGGCCGGAAGTGGAGCCTATGAGGACGGTGACCGCACAATTAGCTATCAAGTTCTTGAAAGGATTGGTGTGCTATGTCGGAGTACCCGCCAGAGTCATCACTGACAATGGCACCCAATTCCCAAGCCGCGCCTTCATGCAATATGTTCGAACCCTCGGAAGCAAGGTTTCATTCGCCTATGTTGCTCATCCCAGGAGCAATGAACAAGCTGAGAGGATGAACGCTGAAGTGTTGCGTGGGCTCAAGACAAGGACTTTTGACAAGCTGCAAAAGTTCGGCAGACACTGGATCGACGAGCTGCCGGTGGTTTTTGGTCCCTCCATACGACACCAAATTGAGCTACCGGCCAGACTCCCTTCTCCCTAGTCTATGGGGCAGAAGCAGTGATCCCCACGGAACTCATATACGGGTCACCTCGAGTATTTGCCTACGATGAAGTAGAGCAAGAACAGCACCGGCATGACGATGCCTTGCTCCTTGAGGAGAACCGTCTTCGGGCTGCTGTGTGTGTTGCACGCTACCAGCAAGCCCTTCGCCGCTATCACAGCTGCAGGGTCCATGCCCGGAGCCTTGAGGAAGGTGACCATGTCCTTAGGCGTGTTCAGTCCGCCAAGGGTTCCAACAAGTTGATGCCGAAGTGGGAAGGCCCTTACGGGGTAGTATGAGTCACCAGACCTGGCGCAGTCCATCTGGAGACCGAAGATGGCATCAAAATGCAAAACTCATGGAATATTGAGCATCTTCGCAAGTTCTACTCGTAAGGTGCGGCTGTCGGGCCCTGCCCCGATAGCCACCCTTTTGTACAAGCCTTGCCGATGCGCATGTAACCCTTTGTACAAAGCCAGGCGCAGACCCTGAGCAAAGATAATAAAACGAAGCGTTGGCACCCTAAAAACATGCATGCATGATTAGCTTAGCTTAAACTTGCCATGGTCGTTTAGATGAGGTCATATGCTGCTATGTTTTCCCCTGCACTAACTATAGGGCTCTTGCCGTAGACTTCATCCTGGGAAGAAGAGATGGAAAACAAGCTTACATATCGGTCCCCGACGAGCCGAACAGATAAGTTTCCTTTTATCCATATGTGTCTCTGTAAAAAGAAAACTTGTGCATAGAGAAACCTTGTCACCTTCAAGTTATTTGTGCTCCCATCCTTTAACCCGAACTTTGCTTCGGTCAAGGTGGTTGTAGTGGCATTTGACAGAGAAGGATCAACAAGGGGCCGGTTCCCTTCCATAGTTTCAAGCCCGGCAGGAGGCAACAACGGAGGGCACCAGCAAGATAGCTTGCTGGGAAAACTTATTTACTTTAAAATAGAGGTGTTCCTCCTCTACATGGATAAGATACATGCACAAGTACCTGGCAGGGCTTGTCTTTTTTCATCAATATGCGGATAAACAAGTACAGACCTTACAGAGCACAAACATGGATAAAAGAGATTACATATTTAAGACTAAAATTTGGCGAGTGCCTACATCCTTTGGAACATAAGGACAGATGCCTTGTACTGCCTTTATTGCCCTCCTTCTCCCAGGGTTCGTCTCGAGTGCGAAGAAGGCAAAAGGAGCGCCTAGGCGAGGTGCGCGCGACAGAAGGCACCAAGAGAGCTTCCCCCGGCAGCCGTTCGGAAGAGGCTGGTGATGATGGTGCCGGGGCGGGGAAGAATCGAAGAACGG
This sequence comes from Thinopyrum elongatum, assembly GCA_011799875.1. NCBI lineage: Eukaryota > Viridiplantae > Streptophyta > Magnoliopsida > Poales > Poaceae > Thinopyrum > Thinopyrum elongatum. The sequence continues at coordinate 242,923,887 of CM022299.1, read as the reverse complement.
AGCAACAAGTAGGCAGTACGAGACAAAGGTGTCGGTGCCATCATACTACGACCTGACGGCCTGCCACCCGCCTTCCTCGTCTTCACTGGTTTCCTCCTCGTCACTGTCTCTCTGGGAGGATGCCGGGCCCCTGGCCCGTCACTTCCCCCGAAGAGGCTGCTGATGGTGGTAGCGGCAACCAAGGTGCGTTGAGGACACCGCCCCCCCCCCCCCACCTTGGCGGGCAGGAAGGCGTCACCATCTTCAGCATTGCCCCCGACCTCGCCGGAGAGGGCAGCGCTGGGATCACTAAAGATCCCGAGCGCGGCACCACAGGCAGGCACCAGAAGCCTTGAAGGCTCCACCAACGGGCCTTCAAACCTCAGCGGCTCGCGGTAGAGGCGACACCCCTGCCCCGGACGGATAACTAGTGTAAAGGGTGCGAGCGCTCTACCATTGCGGAACGGCGTGGTGCCCTCCATACCAGAGTGGATACGGCGGTCGTAGGTGCGCTGCCACCAGCTACGACTGGCCCAACCACAGCCGCCGCATCTCCCGCGGCCACGAACCAGACTCACTCCCCGAGTATCAACACGAGTCTCCGGGATCACCACTCCCAAGCCGAGGCCCGAAGACAGGCCCGGGCCTCTTTTCCTCGGCATTAAGAAGAAGAAAGCAAGCAAGGAGAAGGAGAAGATGCGAGGATGAATGCCTCTGTTCCCCCTCCAGCTCCCTTTTTATAGACGAGCTGGGACCGGAGGCTAGTGCTCCGCCTCTCCCCCTCCCCTGGGGGTTCCTTTGGATCCGACCCGTCTATGCCACCAACAGCGGCTGGACTCGTCGACCGCCCACTTACACCAACCCGGGACGGTTGGATATCTGCCACCGCGCTCTTTCCTGCGCCATGCGCATCTGTTACCTACCCCACCGATGCATGCGGCATACGTGGCGGAGGGGACAAGCGTGGTGGGAAGAGCAAAATGGCAATTACCTCCCCGTGAGAAAAAGTCATTCATGGGCCATTACATGGGTGACCCCACCGCGTTTGGCATCACGCGATGCGCGGGAAAACCAGAAACTGACTCAAGCACATGTTAATGAAGAAGGAAGGAAAATATCAAGAAGAGGGTCACCACAAGCGCCCAGCCTATGTACCTGATAGGGCCTACCCCAACGGTGCTCGGCAGCATGTTCAGGCTAGGCCGAGGGCTCCTGACGGTGCAACAAACCTTCACGTATGTTGCCTGGACTATACACAGGCACAATGGCGAGGATACAACAGCACCAAGCACCCAAGACGAAACCAAGCCAGAGAGATAGCTCTTTGAGGAATCAAAGGGCGGATCAAGAAGACCAAGACAAGCCAAGGAAACAAGATGTCCCTAAGAAGAGACCTCCCTTGCCGGGCAGGCGAGCCTGGTCAGGTCGAGGCCTCACCAAGAACAAGTCCCAAGATTCCCCCGGCAGGCTTGCCAGGGCCTCCAAGGGCAGACATCCCCGCCAAGACTCCACCGCTCCACCGCACAGCGACGCAAGTCACTTATCAATGTGGTGTCCTGCCCCCAAGTGATTAAGTGGCTGTCATTTGGCACGTGGCAGCCATTTGGAAGGGAGATTCCCTCTATATGACACCCGTCCAGAGGCGTGTCATGCAGACAGGTGGAAGATGGTTAAGCGGCACGGCAGGCTTGCCGGGCTGCATCCACAGCATGACACCTAGCAGTGCATTTAATGCACTTTGTCCTAACTGCCAGAGTTAGGTATGATGGCACTGTTGGCTATCTAATCAGTAGGTAATGACTGTTTTGCCACTGTGGTAACCCCTTAGCCTATAAAAGGAGGGCCATGGCAACCTAAGAAAGGATTCGGACCCTTGTACACTCATACGCGCGTAGCTGCTCTCCCCAAGGCGACCTTGCCGGGCTTGAGCACTGTGAGGTCACCACGGTCCTCTCTTTAATCCACCAAAGTAGGAGTAGGGTTTTATGCTTCACAGCGGCCCGGGCCTGGGTAAAAACCACCAGCGTCACCTCTGTCGTGTTGTCCCATGGCTTCCGCTCTTTCTGCAATGTGATCTCCCCCCTGCCGAACCACAAGGGGCTGATGGCCCCATAGGTGATCGTGTTCCACCATGACATTATGTTACTGTAGCATGTGGTTATATTGCTTGCAAAGTGTCATGTTGTTGTTGTTGGTAGATTTGCATTGCATAGTGTATTGCTCACCGTTTAAGATCCGTGCACCCGTTTGCAATGATCTTTATATCTATTTCATCTCAAATCTTCCACTATTTCCAGTGGCATACTTGGATTGCAAGAATTCTCTCATATCCATCTTGTCTTCACCGTTTCCTTCCGACCCCGTAACCTTCATTCCAGTAGAACTGTAGTTTCGATCGTAGCATTCTTCATATGCATTCATGATAGAATTGTATGTAGAATATGTTCATTGCCATGCCATGGTTGTTTATTGGATGCTTGTTCTTATTAGGGTAGTACCGGGAGACGAGTTCGAGTCCGAGGATCCTGTTGAGAACATTTACGAGGAGCAAGGTTTCGATCCCACCGAGGACATTTTAGGCAAGATGATCATTCCTTGATATCACTACTATCTTTGCTTTGCTAGTTCTCTCATTGCTATCGCTATGTCATGCTACCTACTACTTGTTTGTTAGCCTCCCAAATTGCCATGATAAGCCTCTAACCCCGCCTTCCTAGCAAACCGATGTTTGGTTATATTACCGCTTTGCTCATCCCCTCTTATAGCATTCCTAGTTGCAGGTGTAGTGCAGGTTATTCCATGGCGGGACATGGTTATCATGGGATATCACAACATCTCTTATTTAATTAATGCATCTATATACTTGGTTGTGGTTGGAAAGCTCGGCCTTTTGCCTGGTGTTTTGTTCCACTCATGTCGCCTTAGTTTCTGTCATACCGGTGTTATGTTCCTTGATTTGTGTTCCTCACACAGTTGGGGTTTATGCCCCCCCCCCCTTGACATTTGCTTTGAATAAAACTCTTCCAGCAAGACCCAACTTTGCTTTTAGCATTTTCCTAATAACAACTAAAACTGCATATGGAGTAATTAACCCGAGGAAAATTAATCAACAACCCGGGCCAGTGCTCCTCATGAGTGTTGGTCCAAAATAGAGTCATTTGCGGCTTCCCCCAGGGAAACTCGAGTCTCAGTTGTTTTATGTTGTGCTCATACGATCGTGTTGAGATCCGCACGGCTCCAATCGGGGTGTCGGCATGTCGGGAGGTCTTGCTGGTTTTGTTTTACCATTGTTGAAATGTCTTGTTCACCGGGACTCCGAGGATACTTTGGGCTATCTCGAGGTTGACGATTTCCAAAGCGGATTATGAGAGCTTATGATGAGCTAAGTTGGGACACCCCTGCAGGGTTAAATCTTTTTGGAAGTCATGCAAGCGGTTATGGGTGACTTGGAAATTTATAATATCCGGTTGTAGAGAACTTGACACTAAATTCAATTAAAATGCACCAATCGCGTGTGTAACCGTGATCGTATCTTTTCGACGAATTTTGGGAAGATAACACAGTGGTGTTATGATTGAACCATAAGTAGTACTCAGGATCACTTATTGATCATATCAATTTGCGAGCGATATGCATAGAACACTCATCTTATTCTTGTAGTCGTAAGTTAGCCACTTAAACATGCTTAGTGCTTGTTGCAACCTCACCACTTAACCATGCCATACTAAGCTCTGTTAGTATTGATATCATGGAATGAGATTGTTGAGTCCTCGCGGCTCACAGATTACTACAACAATAGTTGCAGGTATCGATACAGACACAGGTGATGGTACTGAGCTCCAGTGGGAGTATGACGAGGATCATGGTCGTATGTATGTTTTTTTTTCAATATAATCAGTAGTCACTTCTAGTCAGGTCGATCGGGATTGTAGCATGGGTGGTTATGTCTTTTGTCATTTGATTTCGTCTATGCCGGACCCTGTCTTCTTTTGGATGAATGTATGAATGATTGAAGATTATGTTGTAGACATGTGGCGAGTGTAAGCCTTTACCTAGTATTCTCTCATGTTCATTTCATGGTTTGTGCAAATATATAACCATCCTTGTGATGGTCCTAATATGCGCTTATGCCCCTAAGTCGTGCCTCGACACATGTGGGATATAATCACATATTGGATGTTACAAATAATGACCAAAAACAATATAAATAACAGTATGAAATCATGATGCAAAATGGACGTACTAGTCATCAATGGTGAACATCTCCATGTTGATCATATCTACTACATGACTCATATTCGACCATTTGGTCCTCCATGTTCTGAGGCCATGTCTGTACATGCTAGGCTCGTCAAGTTTAACCCAACTATTTTGCATGTGTAAAACTAGCTTACACCCATTGTATGTGAATGAAGAGTCTATCACACCCAATCATAACGAGGTGCTACAAAACAACGAACTTTAGCAACGGTGCATACTTAGGGAGAACACCTTTTATCTTGAAATTAAGTGAAGGGATCATCTTATAATGCTACCGTCGTCCTAAGCAAAATAAGATGCATAAAATATAACCATCACATGCAATCGATATGTGACATGATATGGCCATTATAATCTTGTGCTTTTGATCTCCATCTCCAAAGCACCAGCATGATCTCCGTTGTCACTAGCCTGACACCATGATCTCCATCATTGTGTCGTCATGTGTTTGTCTTCACCAACTATTGCTTGTACAACTATTCCTAACTCATAGCGACAAACTAAAGCAATTACATGGCGTACAATGATTGACGCCCAGGTCATACAATAAATTAAAGACAACCCTATGGCTCCTGTCGGTTGCCGTACTCATCGACATGCAAGTCGTGAACCTATTACAAAACATGATCATCTCATACATCAGCATATATCACGTCACGTTTTGGCCATGACACATCACAACATGCCCTGCAAGAACAAGCTAGACGTCCTCTAATTTGTTGCAATTTTTACGTGGCTACTAGGGCAAACTATAAGAACTGTTCTTATCTACGCAAAACCACAACGGTGATATACAAGTTGTCTTTTAACCTTCTACAAGGACCGCCAATTCAGCTAAGGTGGGAGAGAAAGACACCCACTGGCCACTTTTATGCAATACAAGTTGCATGTTAGTCCGTGGAACTGTCTCTTGTGTGAGGACAAGTAAGGTTGGTCCAAGACGCTTCATCCTACAATACCTCTAAATCCAAATAAGACAAGGGAGGTAAGCAATCTGAACATCAACGCAAACAACATCTTTGTGTTCTACTCGTGCATATACATCTACGCATAGACCAAGCTCATGATACCATAGATGGGGAACATTGCATGAAAATAAAAAAAATCATATGGAACACCCAAGATCTAATCTATGAGATGCATAGCAATGAGAGGGGAGTGAGTTTACGTACCCTTGTAGACCGAAAGTGTTAGCATATGTAACGTGATTAATGTAGTCGTACTCTTCGCGATCCAATCCGATCTAGTGCCGAACGGACGGCACCTCCGAGTTTAGCACACATTCAGCTCAATGGCGTCCTCTCCTCCTTGATCCAGTAAGCAAGGGAGAGGAGGTAGATGAGATCGGGACCAGCCCAATTGTGAGGTGGTGGTGGCGGCAGCAAAATTCTGGCAGGGCTTCGCCAAGCGTGTACCGGAGAAATGTGGGAGGAGTTGGGAGAGGCAGTGGGCAAGGGTCAAGGGGTGGTGATGTCTACTACACAACTTTATTTCTTGTAGACTCTGTTGGGCCTCCAAGCGTAGATTTATGTAGGATAGCAAAAAAATTCATTCAAGTGGATGACCTAAGGTTTATCAATCCATGGGATGTGTAGGATGAACATGGTCTCTCTGACAACCCTGCAATCAAATACAAGAAATCTCTTGTGTCCCGAACACACCCAATAAAATGGTAAATTTTATAGGTGCGCTAGTTCGGCAAAGAGATGGTGATACAAGTGTAGTATGGATAGTAGATATAGGTTTTTATAATCTGAAAATAGAAAAACAGCAAGGTAGCAAGTGATAAAACAGAGCACAAACAGTATTGCAATGCTTAGAAACAAGGTCTAGGGTTCATACTTTCACTAGTGCAATCTATCAACAGTGCTAACATAATTGAATCATATAACAATCCCTCAAAGTGCGACAAAAAATCACTCCAAAGTTTCTATCACAGAACGTAGTACGAAAACATGTATCAACCCCTATGCATAGATTACCCCAATGTCACGGAAATCCACAAGTTGAATACCAAAACATACATCAAGTAACTCAATAGAATACCCCATTATCACCACGGGTATCCACATGCAATACATACATCAAGTGATCTCAAATCCAATATTCAATCCAACATAACAAAACCTCAAAGTGCAAGACTCAATTCATCACAATAAGATAGAGCGGAAAGAATACCATATGATCCAACTATATTAACAAAGCTCGCGGTACATCAAGATCGTGCCAAATCAAGGACACGAGAGAGAGAAATCAAACACCTACTAGTACATACCCTCAGCCCCGAGGGTGAACTACTCCCTCCTCATCATGGAGAACGCCGGGATGATGAAGATGGCCTCCGGTGATGATTTCCCCCTCCGGCAAGGTATCAGAGATGGGCTCCAGATGGGATCTCTTCGGTACAGAGGCTTGCGGCGGCGGAGCGGAAGTTCTAGGTTTCTTTCTAGGGTTTTCCATATTTATAGGATTTTTTGGCGGTGGTTTCACGTCAGGGGGGCCACGAGGGACCGACAAGCTCGGACGGTGAGGCCTACCCCCAGGGTGCACCCCCTGAGCTTGTCGCGCCCCTGGAATTCATCTGGCCCACCTCTCAGGCTTCGGGGGTCTCTTTTGGTCCATAAAAAATCACCGTAAATTTTCAACCCAATCCGAGAACTTTTATTTCTGCACAAATTAACACCATGGTAGTTCTACTGAAAACAGCGTCAGTCCGGGTTAGTTTCATTCAAATCATATAAAAAGTGCACCAAAAGCATATAAAATTATTGTAAACTTGGCAGAATACTTCATAAATTATAGATATATTCGAGACGTATCAGCATCCCCAAGCTTCATTCCTACTCATCCTCGAGTAGGTAAATGATAAAAGAAATAATTTCTGAAGTGTTAATGCTAACATAGTGCATAATTTTGATCAATGATAATTTCAATCACTTTTCCTAGCATCATAACACCAACTCTTTCTTATAAAACTCATCATGATAAAGTAGCAATTAATTCACATGTTATGATTCAAGCAATGCATTCTCATGAAACGTAATAACCTATGTTCTTAGTCAACAAACAATTTCAATGCATCTTATGTTTCAACAAATTCTAAGTAAGAGCTCCACATACTCAATTATCATATAGCCTTCTAGGATTGCTAGTACGCAAAGCATATTTTTAGAACAAAATAGCATCCATCGAACACAGAGAAAGATAGGGGCTTAATGTTTCGCCTCCCAACTCATTTATCACAGAGATAATTGTCAACAATAATAGTTCATGATCAAATATATTTGAATGGATATATGTGTCTGGATCTTTCCCCACCACATGATGCTTGCCAAGAAGAGGTTGGAATAAGAAGTTGACTCAACAAAAATAAAATCGACATAAGAAAAAGATAAGTCCTTTGCATAGAGAAGCATGGATTTGCAGAGGTGCCAGAGCTCATTGCTTAAAACAAAGATGGATACATTTTGAGTGGTGTGCTTTTCCTGTCAACGTCACGACTAAGGATTTCAATATCTTCCATGATAAACACATTATTGGTGGTTCCCACGCGAAAATGAAAAGTTTACTCCCCCTACCATACAATCACAAGCCATGGCTAGCCGAATTCACGGGTGCCCTCCAAACAATCAACTTCCTAGGGGGAGTTTATTTTATTATTATTTTTTCTTTTTGATTGACGGGACTGGGCATCCCAATTACCAGCCTCTCTCGTGCAATGACAAGTGAATAAACACCCATCATGCGAATAACCCACTTAGCATGGAAGATATTGCCCGTTGTCGGATTCAGGGCTCCGCAGACCCAAGAAGGTTCAAACTCTGGGGCGTGTGCGAAGATCTCAACCAACCCAAGTCTTGAGCTCGCCACCCTACGGCTTAGACTCGTCGAGCGCACGCGAGTGGGGAAGAAGATGAACATGGCAGTTTACCCAGGTTCGGGCCACCTTGCGGTGTAAAACCCTACTCCTGCTTTGTGGTGGATTGGCCTCACGAGGAGGCTGAGGATGAACAAGTACATTGGATGAACAGCCTCACAAGGGCTCGGTGGTGAGGGTGGAGTGGATCTGATCCAGGTCCGTCGTCCCTTTCCTACGGTGGTGGCTAGCCTATATTTATAGTGGCCTTGGTCCTCTTTACTCAAAACTTAGGCGGGAAGGGATCCCACAACGGCCAATTTGAAAGGGGACAAGAAGTACACTTAATCCTGACAAAAGGTGGTCTTTGCCTGCAAAACTTCTGGTCGTGACGCAGCAGTGGGCTCGACGATGACATCCGTCCTGTCGAGCTCGTGGTCTTGGTCTTGTTGCACCGGAATGGAAACCTTTGGGAGACTCCTCGGGAACCTACGCCTGTTCTTGCTCCCTTAGCACCGAAAGGGAAACTACCTCCTCTGCCCCTGCTGGCGCTCGCCTGGTCATGGTCGTCATGGCTCACGTCATCGCGGCCTCGTGAGGCTGAGTACCTGCATAGAAATCTCCGCTCCTCGGGAGGCAGCCTAGGGAGGCCGCTCCCTTGGAGGTCTTGGTGATGTCCAACTCATGAGGCTAGGGGGCCCTCGCGAGGGTCTTGTCTTGGAGTTGTCGTAGCTGGGTTGTACAGGGCTGTCGGGGCAGCCATGTCGTGGGCCACAGGCAGGCAGGTCTGGGTACCCCCGATCCCAGAACGCCGACAGTAGCCCCCGGGCCCAAGGCGCGCTCGGGATGGCTTCGAGGCAAAGCCAAAGTGAGAGCGCGGAGTGCTGCGGGCCCCAATCGCCTGTGGGCCAGGCTTGACGCGTGGCGCTCGACGGGACGCAGATGCCTCCGCTTCCCCATGTTGCCTCGGCAACCACTCTAAATTGACAGCAGCCTGGTGCATGCAGCAGGGCCATCATCACCTGGAACATGGAAGGGCACTGGTTAGCCTTCTTTCGCCTATAAAGGGGCGAGGGGGCGGAGCCCCCTAGCCCATCTTCATCTCCTTGCTTCCCCATTCCGCAATCTTGCAGCATCCATGGCGCCGGTGAGGAGGTTCTCTGCCACCGAGAAGGGGAAGGCTCCACGGGATTAACCGGAGCCGCTCCCGCCGAAAAGGGGGCGCGGCTGCCCACGCAAGGCCACCGCAACGCCCACGGTTGCCCCTCCCCGATACAAGTGTGCCCCGCCGGGGGTCCATGCCGGCTCAAGCGTTCACGCGCAGGGTCCTTTCCACGGGGATGGCCGTGGGAACTGCGGTGGACGAGGCCGAGGAGGGAGGCAGGTGGCGGCCGTCCGACCACCTCACCCATGGGCCCACGCTGACGGCACAGCCCGCGAGTTTGTGGTGTGGGTGATGATGCCACTGCGCACCTGGATCCGACTCCCACATGCCTTGGCGGAGGAGTTGCAGCACGGGGGCCCATCGAGCTGTGGCTACAGCACGACGGCTGTTGCAGCCAGCCCTCACAGGCAGAGGTCGAGGCCACCTTCTCCAGCGATGTGTTCCTGACCCGCGAATGGCAGTCGTTTGCCCGTGCCTGTGGCTCGGTAGGGAGGCACGCCCTTCATTTTAAGTATGATGGGGTGTCGATGCTCTTCTTCAAGGTCTTTGGAGAAGATGGCGAACACCTGGAGTGCTGCCCTAGGGGCGGCAACGGTGGCGGCGATGCCCTCGGCGGTGAACTTGCCCTTGGCCGCTGCACCTCCAGCAGCAGCGGCGCCTCCTCCCGGTCAAGCTCCAGCGACGATGATTATGACAAGCCGCCGCGCCTCCGTGCTCGGGTCTAGGAGGGGGACGACACCGACTAGGCGCCAAGACGCCAGAGCTGGCGCCTCCTGAGCTGCGGCCCTCGGGAGGCCTTTTCTTTTGTTTCCTTCCCTGCATCAAAACCATGAGGAGCCCCATGGGCGTGTAAGAATCATGGCGCTTGCACCTTTATATTATTGTTTCCATTCCACGCTCTTGGTTACGCTCGCGTTTCTCGCTTGGGCACCGGTCCCTTTTTTTGTCCTGCGATAGCGTGTTGCTCTACGTCGACAGGACCCAGTCCCCAAGTGAGCTTCAGCCGTCGCTGGTATGCCAGGTCGCGATGTCGTGGTCAAGGCCAGGAGGTGAGCGACCCGAGGTCCAGTAAGAGCTCCTGAGGCATGATGCTCAGGAGGTCCCCTTTGGCGCCCAAGCAGCTGTCGAAAGATTAAAGAGGGGGGTCCCTTGCCCGAGCGAGGTCGCGAAAGAATAAAACATTAGCGGTGAGGCTCATGCTGGCGTATGTAGGATAACTTAGCTTGGCGAGGTTGTGGTTCGTGGTGGTTCCTTCGTCACGAGGGCGAGCTTCTCTGAAGCTCTTGACCTTGTGCATGTTCCCTGTTCTATAATGGATTAAGGTAAACCCCGCTAGGGGTGCGTTAGGAGACTGATGCCCACCGTATTCTAAAAGAACAAACACCAGCGTCACCGGGCCACACCCCTCTCCCTGCATTCCCCCGCGAGGCTGGTGCCCCCCTTTCTTTGCCCATCATATTGCTCTACGTCCTCAGGACCCGGCCCTCAAGCATGACTCAGCCACCGCTGGTATGCCAGGTTGTGATGCCGTGGTCAAGGCCAGGGGGTGAAGGCTCGAAAGCTAGTAGGAGCTCCTAAGGCACGATGCTCAAGGGCCCCCCTTTTAACATGCAAGCAATTTGCGCAAAAGAGGGATGGCTCGCCTTGCGGAGGCGCTTGGGCGAGGTCGTACCTAGCGGCATGCGGCGTGTGAAGCAATTTTACTTAGCCTTTTGCGAGCTGGAGCGCCGCTTGATCATGAGGTCCTGTCTCCTGAGGTTCTTGCGTACTAATTAGTCACAAAATACAAGGGGCGGTGCACGCTTGCTGATCTGCTCGTGATCGTTCCACGAGAAGACAAAGGCACTAACAACTTGGTGAGGTGACATGTGCGGGGCCGGCCCATGAGTCAGAGCTCAGTCTCTTAGGTTTATTAGCGCTGCAGAGAAGGACCTGAGCACAGGCGCTGTGCCGGTAGCCCCCTCTCGTGGGTCATTCAAGGGAAGAGCTGGCAACGCGTGAAGCCCGTGGGGATGGCTCCAGGGGCAATACACCATCTAGCGCAAAGTTAATAACCACAGTAGCCCATGAAAGCATAACTGGTCCAGAGTACACGAATTGAAACAGTGTAACTGTGGGGGCGGACCCTGACAACTTGAGGATAATGCAGCCCGAGGGGCACCCTCAACTGAACAAACCAAAAAAGTCACCTGGCACCATTCTTGTAGAAGCATCAGGGTAGCTTAAGACACGTGTCGCGGAGATCGTTGCTCATGAGCTGGGCGGATCCGGAGGCCTGGGGAGCTCACGAGGCCCGGGGGGACTCACGAGGATCCGTGACCTCCTGAGCCATGACCGCCAAGTGCCTGGCCTCGTGAGACGCCAAAGCACGCTGCGCGAGGCGCTGGTACGAGGCGCCCACATTCAGTAGGCCAAACGGCATGCGGACGTAGTTCAAGGGGTAGCCCCCGCTCCGGCCGACGCGGGACGGCCAGAAGAGGTCCTGCGAAGCAGCCCTGTTGAGGCCCGGGATGTTGACGCAGACGCGCAGCTCGTCGCCCGCATCAGGGGGCGCAGCCGCATCGGGAGGTGCGGGGCGACGCTTGCCGCGCATGGCCCTCGCCTCCTGAAGCTCCTCGATCGCCTTGGTGATGAACTCCCTTGCTCCTCGCGCCTCGCGCCTTGCTCCTTGCTCATGGGGGCGCGCGTTAAGGCACGCCTCCAAGTGGTGCTCGAGCACCTCCCTCGTCGCACTAGTCAGGTCAGAGGCTCGCCAGACGGAAGCCCCCGAGGCCGTCCCGAGGGAGGCGTCGGGACCGCCTTCCTATGCGGGAGGAAGAGGCACCCCAGCAGCGGGCGTGGAGCCCAAGGCACCGCCAGCAGGCGTCCCAGCCTCCTGATGACTCATGGGGAGGAGCTGCTTCTTCTTCTTGGGGTGGCCTCGGGAGGCTGGATGCCGCCCTCGTCGTCAGAGTTCTTAGCCGCCACAGCCTGATAGGCACGCTCAAGGGAGCAGACTACGTCCTTCTCATCACAAGCGACCGTTATGACGCCGCTGCAACCTGGCATCTTGAGGACATTGTAACCATGGTGGGTCGCCGCCATGAACTTGGCGAGGGCCGGATACCCGAGGATGGCGTTGTACAGGAGGTCAGTGTGGGCGACGTCGAAGTCGATGAGCTCTGTGTGGCAGTTGTCGTGCTTGCCAAAAGTGACTGGGAGGCGTATCTGCCCCAGGAGGACGATGGAGCCATCGGTCACCCCGGAGAACGGCTTGGTGGGCATGAGTTGATCATAAGGCACCTGAAGCGTCTCGAACGTCTCGACAGAAAGAATGTTGAGCCCAGCGCCACCGCGATGAGGGTCTTGGTGACGAGGACGTTGCTGATGGTGGGCATGCAGAGCATGGGGAGCGTGCCAGCAGCGGCCGAGCACTTGAGGTGGTCCTTGGAATCGAAGGTGACGGCATACGGCGACCATCGGAGGGGACGCGCTGCCTCAAGCTTCGGGAGGGCCGCATTCACCTCACGAGAGAACTGCTTGAAGGTGCGATGTGAGACGGGGGGCCTAGGCACCGCCCAGGATGCAGCCGATCGCACGAGGCTCCTGGAAGCCCCCAGCCCCATCATCCTGTCGGTTGTTGTCATTTCTCCTGGGTGGCGGCGGCAGCGGAGGGAAGCCGGCATTGCCCTGAGGGCGGTCCTCACAAGGCTGATCTCGCCAGGGACCATCGTGAGGCTGATCCAGCCAGCGGTCCTCGCGAGGCCGGTCGCACCAGTCTTGACGAGGGTCGCAGTTGTCCCAGCGGCCTCCGCCATGGCCTCCTCCATGGCCGTAGCCATGGTCGCCGCGGTCGGAGCGGCGGCCAAGGCGCCCGTCGCGGAGCACCCTGAGCTCCTGGCAGTCGTTGGTGTTGTGGCTGTGTACATTGTGGAAGATGCGGAACGGGCGGTTGCCCCTGGGAGGCTCATCATGGTCATGGCCACGCTTCATCTCAGGCTCGGCCGCGAGCACGGCGGGGCCCTTGCATTTTGCTTCCTTGGCCTTGGCCTTCTTGTCTTCAGGATCGGCCTTCGGAAGCTCAAGGAGGGAGAGGCGGCCTTCCTCGGCCCTAGCGCACTTGTTCGCTAGGTTGAACATCGCCAGGGCCGAGCACAAGTCCTCGTGGATGGCGAGCTCCTCTTTCATCTTGACATCTCGGACGCCATCAGTGAATGCCGAGATGATGGCCTCATCCGAAGCCTTCGGTATCTTGAGGCGAAAGTTCATGAAGCGTTGTATGTACTTGTGCAGGGTCTCGCCCGGCTGTTTATTCACGCGCCGCAGGTCGCCCACCGCAGGGGCGTGGTCACGGGTGCCCTGGAAGTTGGCGATGAAACGCTCGCAGAGCTCATCCCAGGAGGAGATCGAATCCTCCGGGAGGTGCAGGAGCCAGGAGCGCGCGCCATCCTTGAGGGCCATGGGGAACCAGTTTGCCATGACCTTGTGATCACCATTTTCTGCTTCAATGCTCAGCGAGTAGAGCTGGAGGAACTCCGCAGGGTCAGAGGTGCCGTTGTAGCGTGGAGGCACGTCTGGCTTGAACTTGCCGGGCCAGACAACACGGCGCAACTCCGGGGTGAAGGCGCGGCAGCCCGCCGCGCTCACGGGCGCAGTGCTCACGGGGTGAGCTTGGTCTTTACGCCCACGCGCTACAGCCTCCAGCGACGCATGGTCTTGGTGCTGGCGCGGTGGAACTGGGAGCGCGCGCGCATCAGCTTGCAGCCGCTGCACCACCTGGCAGCTCGCCTCATCGCGCGTCGGCGCTCCACGCGGCGGGTCGCGCTGGGGCGCGTCACGCTCGGGCTCGGGGTCGGCGCCGCGCAGAGGAGGAGGAGGAGGCATGCCGTGGGCCATGTCGCCCGCCTGGGATGGCGGGGGACGGAGCGAGCGGGATGGTGCAGGGACCTCGCCGGCGGCATTGACGAGCTCGGCGACGCGGCCAAGCCAGTCGTCGTAGCGGTCGTTAGGAAGGCGGTAACGCCGCAACTCGCGTGCCATGAGCAGCGTAGCCTACGTGTTCGCCGGCCCATGGCGGACGTGGGAAGACGAAGTCGTGGCGGGAGTGGGCAATGGAGTGGCGGTGCGGCCATCGCACCGCACGGAGGGTGGCAGCAATGAATCCTGCTGCTTGTTAGGAGCAGGGTCAGTGGCGGCGTTGGCTGCGGGAGAGGCCAAGCGGCGAGGGACACCGCAGCCCACGGGCGCCGTCTGGACGATGCGAGCGACCCGGAGCTTGGCGCGGGCCTGGCATGCGTCGACCATGGGAGCGGCGAAGCGGAGACGGAATAGAAGGAGGATTTCGACACGCTCCTACCTGGCACGCCAAATGTCGGATTCAGGGCTCCACAGAACCAAGAAGGTTCAAACTCTGGGGCGTGTGTGAAGATCTCAACCAACCTAGGTCTCGAGCTCGCCACCCTACGGTCTAGACTCATCGAGCGCATGCGAGCGGGGAAGAAGATGAACACGACAGTTTACCCAGGTTCGGGCCACCTTGCGGTGTAAAACCCTACTCCTGCTTTGTGGTGGATTGGCCTCACGAGGAGGCTGAGGATGAACAAGTACAGTGGATGAACAGCCTCGCGAGGGCTTGGTGGTGAGCGTGGAGTGAATCTGATCTGGGTCCGTCGTCCCTTTCCTACGGTGGTGGCTAGCCTATATTTATAGTGGCCTTGGTCCTCTTCCCTCAAAACTTAGGCGGGAAGGGATCCCACAACGGCCAATTTGAAAGGGGACAAGAAGTACACCTAATCCTGACGAAAGGTGGTCTTCGCCTGCAAAGCTTCTGATCGTGATGCAGCGGTGGGCTCGACGATGACATCCGTCCTGCTGAGCTCGTGGTCTTGGTCTTGTTGCACCAGAATGGAAACCTTTGGGAGACTCCTCGGGAACCTACGCATGTTCTTGCTCCCTTAGCACCAAAAGGGAAACTGCCTCCTCTGTGCCTGTTGGCACCTGCCTGGCCATGGTCATCATGGCTCACGTCATCGCAGCCTCGTGAGGCTGAGTAATTGCATAGAAATCTCCGCTCCTCGGGAGGCAACCTGGGGAGGCCGCTCCCTTGGAGGTCTTGGTGATGTCCGCCTCGCGAGTCCAGGGGGCCCTCGCGAGGGTCTTGTCTTGGAGTTGTTGCAGCTAGGCTGTATAGGGCCGTCGAGGCAGCCACGCCGTGGGCCGCAGGCAAGCAGGTCTGGGTAACCCCGATCCCAGAACGCCGACACCCGCCCCATCGCTCCATGAGCGGTACGGGCACACAAAACAGATATTTATTTGAAGATTTAGAGATGACACATGCAAATTTACTTGGAACGGCAGGGTAATACCGTATATAGGTAGATATGGTGGACACTCATGGAAGAAACTTGGCTCAAGGATTTGGATACACAAGCAGTATTCCTGCTTAGTACATAAATTTTGGCTAGCAAAAGATTCTAAACAAGCACCACGTGTTAGAGGATCCATAACAATATAACTTTTATGCAAATATACCCAAACATAACTCATTATGTTTTCTTCCTTGTCCAACTTCAACTAATTTGATCAAGTTTGAAAATAATTAATGGGTACTCACAATCATAAAGGATGTCCAAGATAATATATTTGTATGTGAAATTTCTCTTCCATATACTAAACATTCATAAATTTCTTGTACGACCAATATTGTGATTGTCAAACTTCAATATATTTTACTTTCTAAATCCAATGTGGAACTACAACTAGTCATGGTACAAGCATATGAAGCACATATAATTTCAACTTTATGATATTCAATTCATTCAACAATTTACTCTTAGGATATAAGAGAAGCACAAAAGTAAATAATAAACTACTGCAAATGATATAAGTGAAGATCAATGAGTAGATAAAAAATAAGTAGCTATGTGAGGACCCTCTCTCATTTAAAAACTTTCAGATCTAAGTATTTTATGCATAAAGCAAACAAAACAAAAATACGCTCCAAGCAAAACACATATCATGTGACGAATAAAAATATAGTTCCAAGTGAGGTTACCGATAATGTTGAAGACAAAAGAGGGGATGCCATTCGGGGCATCTCCAAGCTTAAACACTTGAGTCTTCATTGAATATTACCTTGGGGTACCTTGGGCATCCCCAAGCTTAGGGTCTTGCCACTCCTTATTCTCCTCATATCGATATCACACCCAAAACTTGAAAACTTCAATCACACAAAACTTAACGAAACTCGTGAGATAGGTTAGTATGATAAAGAGCAAATCATTCACTTTGGTAATGTTAAGACAAGATTCATAATTTTTCTTACATAATGCTTATTGTACTCTATCATTTCTACAATTTATATTGACCAATATAACCATAGAAACTACAAAACAAGCAAACTATGCATCGAAAACAGAATCTATGAAAAACAGAACAGTCTGTAATAATCTGAACAAACACAATATTTCTGTAACTCCAAAAATTATGAACAATTAGGACAGCATAGGCAATTTGTATATCAATCATGTGTAAAAATTTCAGAATTTTATCACATCCCAGTGAATTATAGTAATTCCAGCACTGGGCGCAAAAGTTTCTGCTTTTGCACAGAATCAGTTCAACTATCATCCAAATCATCCCAAAGGCTTTACTTGGCACTTTATTGAAACAGAAGCTATAAAAAATTATTACTACAGTAGCTTAATCATGTGAACACACAAAAACAGTAGGTGGAAATATTGGGTTGTCTCCCAACAAGCGATTTTCTTTAATGCCTTTATAGCTAGGCATGATGATTTTAATGATGCTCAGACTTCAAAACTTTCAACACATAGAGAGGAAACTTGATATTTTTGAGAATCCTACAAGCATATGTTCCTCTCTCATAATAATTTTCAGTAGCATCATGAAGGAATTCAATAATATAACTATCACATAAAGCATTCTCTTCATGATCCACAAGGATAGTATTACTCTCCACATAAGCAAATTTATTCTCATTCATAATAGTGGCAGTATCATGTGAAACTCGAATACTACAAGTTGTTTCCACAATAAAAGAGTAATATTCAGTAAAAGAATATTCATAATTATGATAATAATTATCACTACTTTTTATAACATAAGTATCACCACAATAATCATCATAAGTAGTAACGTTGTCCTCATCATAATCAATTGAAACCTCTTCCAGAATAGTGCATTCAACATTAAATAAAGTCATGACCTCTCCAAATCCACTTTTGTCATTATAATAAGATTCAACGCCCTCCAATATAGTGGGATAATTATTATCTAAAGTTGACACTCTTCCAAACCCACTTTCATCATTGTAATAATCATAAATAGGAGGCATGCTATCAACATAATAAATTTGCTCATCAAAACATGGGGGCCTAAAAAATATCATATTCATCAAATATAGCATCCCCAAGCTTATAGCTTTGAATATCATTATCATGATGGATATTGTTAGAAAGCATATTAACAGCATTGCAATCATGCTTATCATTCAAAGATTTTATGCCAAACATTTTATTGAATTCTTCTTCTAACACTTTGGCACAATTTTCCGATCCATCATTTTCAAGAAAGACATCATAATGATAAAGAAATTGATGCAACTTCAATTCCATTTTTTAGTTTTGTTTTTATAAACCAAACTAGTGATAAAACAAGAAACTAAAAGATTCAATTGCAAGATCTAAAGATATACCTTCAAGCACTTACTTCCCCTGCAATGGCGCCAGAAAAGAGCTTGATGTCTACTAAGCAACTATATTTCTTGTAGACTCTGTTGGGCCTCCAAGCGTAGAGTTTTGTAGGACAGCAGCAAATTTCCCTCAAGTGGATGACCTAAGGTTTATCAATCCGTGGGAGGCATAGGATGAAGATGGTCTCTCTCAAACAACCCTGCAATCAAATACAAGAAATCTATCGTGTCCCCAACACACCCAATACAATGGTAAATTGTATAGGTGCACTAGTTCGGCGAAGAGATGGTGATACAAGTGTGGTATGGATAGTAGATATAGGTTTTTGTAATCTGAAAATATAAAAACAACAAGGTAGCAAGTGATAAAACGGAGCACAAATGGTATTGCAATGCTTAGAAACAATGCCTAGGGTTCATACTTTCACTAGTGCAATCTCTCAACAGTGCTAACATAATTGAATCATATAACAATCCCCCAACGTGTGACAAAGAATCACTCCAAAGTTTGTATCAGATAACGTAGGACAAAAACGTGTATCAACCCATATGCATAGATTACCCCAATGTCACGGAAATCTACAAGGTGAATACCAAAGCATACATCAAGTAACTCAATAGAATACCCCATTGCCACCACGGGTATCCACATGCAAGACATACATCAAGTGATCTCAAATCCAATGTTCAATCCAACATAACGAAACCTCAAAGAGCAAGACTCAATTCATCACAACAAGATAGAGAGGGAAGAATGATCCAACTATATCAAAGCTCGCGGTACATCAAGATCGTGCCAAATTAACAACATGAGAGATAGAGAGATCAACCCTCAACCCCGAGGATGAGCTACTCCCTCCTCGTCATGGAGACCGTCGGGATGATGAAGATGGCCTCCGGTGATGATTTCCCCCTCCGGTAGGGTGCCAGAGAAGGGCTCCAGATGGGATCTCTTTGGTACAGAGGCTTGCGGCAGTGGGGTGGAAGTTCTAGGTTTCTTTCTGGGGTTTTCTACATTTATAGGATTTTTTGGTGTCGGTTTCACGTCAGGGGGGCCCACGAGGGACCGACAAGCTCGGACGGTAAGGCCTACCCCCAGGGCGCGCCCCCTGAGCTTGTCGCTCCACTGGACTTTGTCTGGTCCACCTCTCAAGCTTCGGGGGTCTCTTTTGGTCCATAAAAAATCATCGTAAATTTTCAGGCCAATCCGAGAACTTTGATTTCTGCACACAAAAAAACACCATGGTAGTTCTGTTGAAAACAGCGCCAGTCCGGGTTAGTTTCATTCAAATCATAAAAAAAGTGCACCAAAACCATATAAAATTGTTGTAAACGTGGCATGAATACTTCATAAATTATAGATACGTTGGAGACGTATCAGGTGGCTGCCCCCATGTACCTCCCTCCTCTTTATATAGGCCAGGGAGCAGGGGCATCCAAAACCCTCCTAGGCCCGGCCACAAGGAAAATCCCTTTAAACTTGGAGATAACATATTATCTCTATATTAAACCCTTTAAATTTAGAGATAAGAACTTATCTCTAGATTTAAACGACATATGCCTTCAGGAATGGTGCGGCCAGCCCATGTGGGATGTAGCCCCACTCCTCGGTCCATGTGATCCCTTCCCGAGTCGTTGGGCCCCATGGTGGAACCCCCGAAACCTTCTAGGACCTTCCCGGTACTCTACCAAAAATTCCCAAACTTTTCTGGAACCCTGAAGATGACTTCCCGTATATAAATCTTTACCTCCGGACCATTCTGGAGCTCCTCGTGATGTCCCGGATCCCATCCGGGACTCCAAACTATTTTCGGACTTTCCACTAATATCTCAGCATTACCCTAGCGCTACTGAATTGTAAGCGTGCGACCCTACGGGTTCGGGAATCATGTAGACATGACCGAGACACCTCTCTGGTCAATAACCAATAGCGAGACCTGGATGCCCATATTGATTCCTACATATTCCATGAAGATATTTATCGGTTGAACCACAATATCAGGGATTCAGTTAATCCAATATACAATTCCCTTTGTCCGGTGATATGTTACTTGCCCGAGATTCGATCATCGGTATCGCCATACCTAGTTCAATCTCGTTACCGGCAAGTCTGTTTACTCGTTCCGTAATACAAGATCCCGTGACTAAGCTCATTAGTCACATGCTTGCAAGCTTCTTGTGATGTTGTATTACCGAGAGGGCCTAGAGATATCTCTCCATCACACGAAGTGACAAATCTCAGTCTCGATCCATGCAACCCAGCAAATACTTCCGGAGATACCGGTAGAGTATCTTTATGATCACCCTGTTACGAAGTGACATTTGATAGCACACAAAGTATTCCTCCGGTATCCGGGGGTGGCATGATCTCATGGCCTAAGGAACAAATACTTGACATGAAGAAAGTTGTAGCAAATAAACTAAGTGATGCGATCTGATGCTAAGCTTATGGTTGGGTCTGTCCATCACATCATTCTCCTAATGATGTGATCCTGTTATCAAACGACAACTCATGTCTATGGTTAGGAAACCTTAACAATCTTTGACCAACGATCTAGTCTAGTAGAGGGTCACTAGGGACACGGTGTTGTTTATATATCCACACATGTATTTAAGTTTTCGGTCAATATAATTCTAGCATGAATAATAAACATTTATCATGAACAAGGAAATATGATAATAACCAATTTATTATTGCCTTAGGGCATATTTCCAACACAATTGGTGTGTGGTCATCACCTAGAGCAATGATTCATTAATTCCATGATCATGACATTGTTCAAGAGAGTGAATTCAAATGGTTTCTATGACGATATTGCTAATAGTTCTAACATTGCCTTTAGCACGCATGAGATCACGAAGCTCAAAAATACAATCATCAGATTTAGGATCACTAGGCTTCATCTTATGAAGAATTTCATCAAGATTCTTTAGACAATAATTACGATAGCGCTTTTCCAAATCTTTCCATAGGGTATATGCGCACTCAAAGTTTTGCATACGAACAAGCGCAACTTTAGGTAATCCTCTAATGATAAGATTGATGGCTCTAAGATTACGAAGCATTTCAATTTCCTCTTCATGAGTGGGGTGCAAGGGATCAACGGGAGGCACATATGGGCTATGAATATACTTGCTCAAGTTAAACTCATCAAACATATCAATCATTTCATCTCTCCAAAAGTTATAGTACTCTCCATTGAGAATGGACACTCTATATCTAAGACTCGTCAAAGTAGACACATCCATCTTCCTCCAATGGTGATTAAACCAAAGCAATGGAGACCAAAACTCTGATACCAATTGTAGGATTGAGAAGATAGGTCTAGAGGGGGGTGAATAGACACTTAATAAGGCAAAGATGCAGTTTTTATTTTCTAGATAATTAGGCAGATTTTAGCACTAGTTAAGTTGCAACCAATACTTTCTACACATGCATATCTAGAGATAGGGGAGCAGAAATAGTACAACTTGCAAGTGCAAGGAAACTAAAGGGGGTAGAGATAGGAAGATCAAACGCATTGAAGCCACGGTGATTTTTGGCGTGGTTCCGATAGGTGGTGCTATCGTACATCCACGTTCATGGAGACTTCAACCATGGAGGGTAATGCTAGCGCGAGTCCACGAAGGGTCCACGAAGAAGCAACCTTGTCTTTTCCACCATGACTTATGCACATGAAGGACTAGCCTCACTCGGGGTATATCTTCACGAAGTAGGCGATCTCCTTGCCCATACAAACTCCTTGGCTCAACTCCACATGATGAGGCTCCCAAGTGACACATAACCAATTTAGGAGACACCACTCTCCAAAAGGTAACGGGTGTTTTTGTTGATGATGATCTCCTTGCTCTTGTGCTTCAGAAGATAGTCTCCTCAACACTCAATCACTCTCTCATAGATTTGGCTTGGGGTAGGAGAAGGATTGGAGTGTAAAGCAACTTGGGGAGGCTAGAAAAAAAGGTTCAAATGGTTGGATTGGAATGCCTTGATCTCAACACAAGTGTAGGTGGTTCTCTCTCAGAAAATGGATATGGGAAGTGTAGTTTCGCCCTGCTTGCTCTCTTTGACTCTCTTTGAGAGTAGGTGGTGGTGGTGGAGCTATATATATATAGCCTTCAACAAAGATCTAGCAGTTACTCACTTTATGCCCAACTCGGTGGAACCGATCATAAATCTCGGAGGCACCGAGTAGTGCAAAAGATTCGAACATTAGACATTTCGGTGGGACCAAATGGTTTCGCTCTGAGGCACCGAAGTGTGATGGCCTAAGCAGTTCCTCGCTTCGGTTATACAGATCGGTTTCACTCGGAGATTCCGAAGTGAAACAAATGGGTTACAGAAACTTGGCACATGCACTTTGGTGGGACCGAATGTCATCTTGGTGTCACCAAGTTACTAGGGTTTAGGTTGTGGCTGTTGTAATGGATATCTCGGTGGGTCTGGATAAGAGTGGTTCAGTGTGACCGAGATACACTTAGGGTTTTGGACAGATGGAATGTGGGAAAGTGGTTGAGGGTTTTTGGAGCAATATCTTCAAGCACTTCGAGCAAATGACTCATGATCAAATCCTTAGCCCCTTTTAATAGTATTGGCTCTCCTATGGACTCAATGTGATCTTTGATCACTAAACTAAAAATGCAGAGTCTTGAAGCTTTTGCCAATGCTTGTCCTTTGTAGCTTGAGGGGTTCACAATCACATGTCCTTGTCAGGCCTAGGTTGAACTTTCCTGAAATATACTAGATGAAAATCTTAGTCCAACAATATGTATGTTTACTTGAATTACCAAAACCACCAAGGGAGCAAATGTGCTTTCACATTACTGAGAAAAGAAAACATTGGAAGTGTTCGCCGAGTTCCCTGAAAGTCTCTAGAAATAAGCAATGTAAAACTATTCCCTTAGTTCAACATTGGAACAATGCAATCTTATATTTTGCAAACTTACATAATGTGGTCAGCCCTTTGTGCATTTTCAAACTGTACCTTTTGGCAATACTAAACATATTATCTTCTTCTAAAAATAAGAAGGCCACCTCATGTGATAGCCTATGCACATGCCTATGGATGCAAAGTAGAACCGTAGATATTTGATGTTTTTGTAGAACAATATGTTGAAACTTCGATTTCTTGGAAAACAAAGAATGATGATTGAGTTTTTGTATCGTTTAACCCCCATGAAGCAAAGTGCATGCACAATCTAACAATCTCCTACAATATTTTTTTTAGCATCCTAAGGTATTTATTCATGCTCCCCGCAAAAAAGCATGCAAGCAACATCAATAGGGTACAATTCTATATTTATTGGGCCGTGCTACACGTCGACCGGCGGGTTTTTTAAAAAAAGATCTGCGACCTCGGAAGTCGTCAGATCTGACACAATCTAGCACCCGAGCGTCATTATCTATTTCTGCAACAAAAGTCTTGTTGCGGAACCATTTGCAACAAATATCTTGTTACAAAAACATTTGTGACAGAGGTTGTGTAGCATAAAACTTTTGCAACATAGATCATGTTGCAGGAATTTTTTTTTCATCTTCACTTTTTTGCAACATAGGTAATGTTGCGGAAGAACTTTTGCAACATAGGTAATGTTGCAGAAATGTTTGCAATGAAAATGGTGTGCGGAAACGCCTTTGCCGTTGCCGATGCACGTCGTAACACCGTCGCCGCTTACACAAACATCGACGACCGCCGTCGAATCACGCAATGGCTCCGCATCGACCCGCTTTGAGCTGGTCGTCTCTTTGCAGCCTCGCAGTAATGGCGTACAACCAATCTCAAAACTGCCCCTGCTGCCTCCGTAGCAGCGCGCGTCGGCGTCGGCGCTAGAAGCAATGCAGCAATCCTCACGGCAGCCGCCGGCTGGTCCCCGCAACATCATAGTTGGCCTTGCAGTAGCGGGCACTTGCAGCAAATGGTTGCGCGTTCCAGCAGTGGTGCCACAATGGCGGCGTAATGTAGCTTGGTGGGGCGACAGCTTGCAGCTTGCACCGGAGTTGGACAATGACTTGATTTGGAGAAGGTGGGACGTATGGGGAGGAAGACAACGTCTAGGAAGAGATAAGGTTGTATGGGAGTGGATGATTCATGGGACACGTGGCTAAGAGGGGGATGTGGCCGAAACCAATGGTGTGTTGCACTCCGCGCCACACGATTGAGATGATCTGACGACACATCAGGCGACCGACGTGAGCGAGTTATCTGCTGGTTGAGCAGAATCATTTCCCATACTTATTTTCCTACGGCAACAATATATTTGTACATGGCCGCAAGTTCAATACTCACCAAAGAACGGATCAACAATTGCCATTCCAGAATTGGCCCAGAATTGTTTTGGTTTAATTATAACAAAAGATATATAGATCTGCTCCACCTGCAAGATTGAGATACACCAAGAACACATACTAGGATTGAGATGGGTCAAGAACTGACTGCATGGCCTTTAACATTATTGCAGACATGATCACATGAACATGGACATATGCAACTTGAGAATCACTTTAGCATTCTAGTTGGCATGACAATTTTCCAACAAATAGAATCAAAAATAGTTTCGAGCAGGAGTACAACAATGACTTCATTGAGTTGTACATGGACAAACAATGATCCAAGGATTGGGAGCTTGGAAGGAGGCAAAGCAATCTGAGGAGCCATGTGACTTGAGAGATCTTTGTCTCGACTAAGATGATTGGGGGTGGGGGGTTGGCATCATTGGTGGTTCGACAATGGCCATGGACAGCAAGCTCGATCGCTTGGTGGGCGAGAGGGTCTCGATGCCTTGTAGGGCGAACGTGGGAGTAGGAGATACTTCTCGCTAGGACCTGCCTGACAAAGAAGATTGGCGCCTCCTGCATTGGTGTCATCAGCTAGGGCAGCCATAGCCATCGTACGCGGATCCTCGCGGCGCAGGAGGGGAGGAACTACAGCCATGCTGATGCTAAGAGGATGATGCAAGATGGAAAACGGGAAGGAAACTTCTATATGAATTACTAGCCCGTCATATGAATAACTTGTACATCATGCGCGATCCTTCTTCACTGCAATCCTCTATCATATGTATGACATGTGTCTCACGCACTATATGTATCCTTTAACACTGGTTGAACTTTTGCACGGTGAACATTCAAACTATCTACTAACATGACTTGATGTGATGATACGAAGTTCATTTGACCCAGAATGAGTCATATTATTCATTTAATTTGCCAAGAATGAATCGATGTCATATTCCCAGCGCGGCAAAGCATGCATGTTCTTCTAGTCTTAGTACCAAAACCAACGGTGATCGGGTTGACTGATAATTAACTTGGTCGCCTGAGAATTAGCAATCCCGTAGTATTACACAAAATTCTGTGGTGTTTACTTTTTTTTCTCACAAGAGGCCCCTGCCTATCACATGTGAAAAGATAGGGCCCATCCACCAAAAACAACCACCCTATGTGTCCAGATGGGGCTATTACAATTTATGAGCAATGACACGACTGCAATAATCCATGCACCTTGGAATTTCAAATTCCAAAAGCGGTTAGAATTTTCAACATTCAAATTCCAAAGAGGATACATTTGTAAAACCAACAGGATAACATGACAGCAAGGGTGTTAAATGACTAATGCTAGTTTCCTTTACATTTATACATGCACTCACACAACCCTCTAAAATCTATTTGGACTGATCAGGACATCTTATATGTTGTATATAATGCAAAATAGTAGTAATAGCTAATCACATCTAAACAGAAAAGAAACTATTGTACACTTGATGTATAAGTCAACCACTATTCTACTGTAGAATCTGCACCAGAGTCGTCATCGTTGTTTGCAAACTTCTCAATTAATATTTCCATCATTTTCTTGTACATTGGCATATAATGGTCATTGATCATGGTATTAGATAGTCGGATCTTGCTGTAAAGATGTCTCGGTGTCCCGTATAATCCAACAGTGCACTCATCAGTGACAATAGGATCATCCGGACCAGCATCTGGAGGCGGCATGGCAACCATATGCATGATTCTACCAGGGGGGTAGAATTGCTGCCTCTCGAGGCTATCTGATGAAAAGGATTGCCTATCCTCTACATTCTTTAGGACAGCACTTTCCTCCTCCATTATTTCCTTGGCAGCAGCTGCTTCTTCCTCACGGGTCCGTGCTTCCACTTCAGCTTGCCGATCCCGGTCTTTCTCAAACTCAAACCACAACTCACCGTCAGTTATTTCTTCTTCTGCATGCTCCCTCGAAGTTTCATGCTCACCCATAAGAGCCTCTTCTTCTGTTTCCTCGTGAACTGAAATACTAGTTGCAGCATACTGCAGCTCCTCTACGACCTCGGTGACATGTTGTTCTACAACAAAGGACTCTGAATCCACTGTGGTTTTAACATGGGTTTCTGCAGTCATTTCATCCTGACTTACAGCTATTACGCCTACAGGTCGACGGCGTGCACCCATGCATGCCCATGAAGACAGCGCTGACCGACTTCTTGCAACAGCCTGTGCTACATTCTGTGCTTGTTTCATCACAACCTGCATAGAAATATTTGTCAAGAAGGTTGCAGTAACTCTGGGTTTGGGGTTTGGTGGATAAAGTATTTACATATGATTAGGCACAAGGCTATCACGGAATGCACTAAATATATATTTTTAGGGGAAAGATTGCAATTATATTTAAAAAATTATTAGGTTCATTACAACCAGAGAGCACCAGCAGTGCCAAATCTAGTGGTAGTTGACCCAGATAGACTGTCCCCATACCACTCATCTGGGTTTGCTTAGCTAATTCATGAGCAATCTTGTTGTCATCTCTCCCTATCTTCAGAAAAACAATATGAGTTCTATCCTACAGAAGCTCCCTGACCTCCATGTAACGCTCTCTCCATGCTGCTAAAGGGATCACAGAAGCCATACTTTTTGATATAACAGCAGACAATCAGATTCAACTACCCATACCAAGGGCAGCCTTCAGCTCAATGGCACTTTTAGCTACATATTTTAATGGTGTCCTTCAGCACTTTTAGCTGCTGTGTAGTTCAAGCAGTCAAGTAGCCGTATCAAACTTCACATTGTATAAGAGAGACAGTAGCAAACTAGCAAGATGCAGAAGGATCACCCTATCATGCGGAGCACCCTAGGGTCATCACCATGGCCTTGGCTCCATCGCCAAGGGGCACACGCATCACATATACTAAGGTGAATCCTATCCTTTATGCGTGTCTTGGTTATCTCACGGATGGTATACTACTTGACCCTCCTACCCATTGCACCTATAGGTTTGAGCCAAATGACAAGTATGCATTGGAGGAGGTCATGCACAAGAGAGCGCCCACACCATCCGCTAGGGAAGCATGGAAGCGGAGAAGAAACCGCCCCGGAAGGCCCCCGGATCCTCCGGACCCTGGACCCTCCGGCTGGCCCTGGAGCCTTAGCCCCACCTGGACTACCAGCCTCGCCAACCTTCTGGTGACCCCGGAGCCTACGGACTGCCCAGGACCCTCCGGCCTGCCTGCATGCAGTGCGGAAAGGGCACAACGAGCCCATGTATCTTTCCCACCTACTTACCTCTTCGTGCCTAGGACTATATATACCTCCTCCTCTCTTCCATTCTAGGGTTAGCTAAGATTAGAGACTTGAGAGAGCTTACCTCATCTACCTCCCCTAATGGGATCCCTCCATCTTGGAGAACAACCTTCCATGGTTGTCAAGGCCTCCATCTTGGAGAAGAATCCCCTTTGGATTATCAAGACCTCCATATCCTTTGGATTGGAGAAGAACCATCTCTCAAGCACTACCCTTGTATCCTTTACTTCCCTTGTTGTTCTTGGATCTAGATGCACCTCACGTATTGGCTTGTGATTTCAGGGTTACTTGGTGTTCTTCGTGATTTTCTTGTGGATTTGCCCCGTGTTCTTCGTGATTTCCCTCAAATCCACCACCAATTTGTGAAAGATCGGGCCACCCTAGGGCTTGGTCCTATATCACCCTAGGCATTGTTCCAAATATGGGCCAGTTAATCGGCATCTCGGTCAGTTAATCGCTACTTGGTGGGTAACCGACTAGCCGATTAACTGAAAAAATCCCTACTCAACACCTGACCGATATGGTACCAGTTACCGATATCCTGAACATTGACCCTAGGCTCTGTTTGTAAAGCGACGCTTAAGCGTCAGAGCGCCCTCCAGGCTTAAGGCGTCCAACTCGCCTTAGGCAGGTGTCTAAGGCGTCGCCTTAGACATTAGAGCGTCTGAAGCGCCTGCTTAGGCGTCCTGGTTGACGCTTTAGTGCAGAGCAGACACTTTAGACTAGCCAGGCAGGGTCACAGAAATTTCGGGCGGGAAAACTGGACTGGGTGGGAACACAAGGGCGGGAAAACTGGGTCACATGTGCAACAGTTACAGGAGGGGAAAGAAAGAGAGAGAATCAAAACCACAGAGCGTGCCCAGGCTTTCTGCTCCCTCCTCTCTCCTCTGGTGGCAGCTTCCTCCTCAGATCTGCAGCAGCTTCCTCCTCTCCGGCCACAGCTCCTCCCCCTCCTCTCCAGCTGCAGCTCCTCCCCCCTCCTCTGGTGCAACCCTCTTCCACCAGACCAGCAGCACAAGGTATGGCTCCTTCCCTCTGCATTCTCTTTGGGGAGAAGAGCAAATGCAAAGAGGGTGGAATGGATGGATGTTATGTGGGCTCTACAACCAGCAGTTTATGGTATATATGTCTCACTAAATGGTTCTCTAATCTACTGCCCATTAGGTTCAGATCAGTCTAAAGCGTCGCCTCGCTTTACGCTTTAGCGCTTAAGCGGTGAGGCGCCCCCCCAGCGCCTCGCTTCGCTTTACCGCTTTACAAACATAGACCCTAGGTCCTAACAAATCCCCACAACAAAACATTATGCGGTACATACTTCATCCATGAATTACAGTTTGCCAGCTTACGGTATAGGTATGTTACCAGGGTTTTGCTTGAAACAGGGCGTAGCAATGCCCCAGCACCAGCAACCCTGGCTCTCGCACCAGAGAAAGACTGCAGGCGAGTCCCTAAAGCGGTAGCAGACCGGTAAACGGCATTCAGGAAACGCGTCTGCTGTATTTGATCCCTCAAGTCATTCAGCCATGAAGATGCCGTTACCTGGAAAAGGGAAAGGGATAAGATGGGAGGAGAATTAGACCCATTATACGGGATTTTGAAAAATAGGATCCTCACAGTGTATTCTCTCCGTGCAACAAAAAGTACAATAAATGAATTAAATTGAAGAGGTTATCGGCTTCTTTTCTTTAAAGATGAGACAGCACAAACTAAAGCTATTAACAATAGCTCAAGTTGGTGTTTAGTTTTAGGCTGTTTGAATAAACCTGGGTCATGCCCTAGGCTTCTAAGGACGAAAATGAGGATTAACATGGGGTGAAATAGCTGATCCTAAAAAAAAGGAGCTACCTCAGAACGAAGATCATCAATAGACGCAGTTGATACTGTAGGAACCAGATCAGCACCATTAACAATCGTGGTTACAAAGTGCTTGCCTGATTCTGCTAATTCCCATGTCATGCATGAAGCTGACAACAAAAATATCACCTATTACCATCTTGCTCAACTAAATTTAAATGCATACAGTTGACATACCTGGGGCAAATGCAACACAAGTTGTTGTGGAGAACTCTGTATGTTCTCTTAAGATGTAAGTCAGTAATGCAGCAGTGCCACCACCCAATGAATGGCCAACAATCTAAAAAAATAACTCAGCTATTAAAACAATAACATAGTTGAGGATGTTTGATTCAAACCAAATGACATGACAATTTCCACCATCAGTACAATATACATGTGTGTTACCAAGCTAAGGATACAAGACTTTTTTTTTAGGACAAGGATACAAGACTTTAATCAGCTAATGACAAGCACATTGCTAGGCTCTTCACGTGGGAGCAACTACTCACCAAAAGGAGGGAGACTGACCATGGTTAACTTAGTCATGTTTGCATTACCTATTACAACAGTAAACTCTTACTCCTAAGTAA
The DNA here is from genome assembly GCA_011799875.1 of Thinopyrum elongatum. Taxonomy (NCBI): domain Eukaryota; kingdom Viridiplantae; phylum Streptophyta; class Magnoliopsida; order Poales; family Poaceae; genus Thinopyrum; species Thinopyrum elongatum. Next base: position 242,893,938 of record CM022299.1, on the reverse strand, counting down.
AGATAATTGCCATTTCTGATATAAATTTTTCAGATGGGGTCACACTTAATGCAAAAGCATGGCTGTGCCCCAGGCAGGCCCCGGGCGTGGGAAAATTCCTAGCCTATATTGTAGTTTTTTTTAGGATCCCTAGCCTATGTTTTAGTGGGTATCACATTTGGCCCGGGGCGCAGCCCATTATCTTTCCCTCTGGTTGGGCATCTAGCAGTCAGCCATGGGCTTCGACAAATCCTTGCTACACCGTTGGCTTAATTGCTTGGATATTGTTTGTTTGCCAACAAAAAAAGCTGGCAGTGGTGAAACTATCGACAACAAAAGATTATTTAACTGGACTTTACATAAAAACTAGAGCAAATGGGCGATTTGCCACGCCGGTGGACCAATGTGGGCAGAGTGAGCCTGCTGGAGTACATGGAGGATGCAGGTTTTTTCACTGTCAATTGTCATCTAATCTATAAACACAAGGAAATGCAGAATTACGTACTATTATAATCCAAGCACTATCTAATTTCCAATGTACAGCCAAAAATCGCATGTAATATGAACCCCAATATAAGATGCGTTCCAACATTGCATTATGGAAAAAATATTTATGTTTATTTAATTTTCCAATAGTACTAATTTTGATGGTCTTAGTTGCATTTCAATAGTAGTAACTAAATTGGATTAACTTTGAACATGAGTTTAGATTGGATAACCAAGTGTTGGTTAATTATAAATCTAATACCACACACATGTGAGCCGAGGATCCCAGTGCGTCTACCTCATGTGGGTCCCAGTGCGTCTACCTCCTATCTGTTTTCGTCTCTCTTTCATCAATTTCCAGAAGCAAAACACAAGCAGGCTACCGATCCCTTGGTCTCTTTCTCAAACCCTTTTTTCCTCTACAATCCAAAATCCAACCTATTAAACCAGAATCAAGCAATGCCCGATACAGCATTTCTTTAGGCAATCTTTCAGCCCATGCAGAAATTTCTGTCATGCATGCATAATTGGAAGAGATCAGGCAGGTGTTCCTGCATCTAACAGCATGAGGCAGAAGCCATTGCCAGATTGTCACCTCAACAGTCATACCCGCTGCTCGAGCTTGCTTCGTGCTCCTAGCCTTGGACGACAAAGCAACCGTTGCCTCTGCCACCTCATGCCATCTGCCGACTGAGGCGACGGCAGCAGCTTTCAGGATAGACAAACGTCACACACTAGGATAGAGTAGTCCTCTGTCCAGCTTTGAGAGCGCTCTCATCTCCTTATGCAACAGCCATGGGGCCGCTCTCATGCGAGTGTGCCATCCCCATCGCTCCATGCATCATTGCACGATAGGATTAGTTCCTCAGACATGTAACCACATCACCAATGAGCCATCACCACGTCTCGGGCCTCAACTACAAGGGCTAGGGCTGGGTGCAGGGGCATGGCCAGGCGGAGTGTCATGTGGCCTGTGGCACAGGCAACCAGCTTCGGCAACCGGTTGTCAGCAGGCAACGACAATGATTTGGAGGCGAGGCAGAGAGAGAAGAGAGTCTGGAGAGTACAGAGCAGAGGCCTTTCCTCAAGGAAAGTGTGGGAGGCGACGTTGGGGTTCAATTTATAAAATAAGTACAGCATACCTTGCATAAGCTCCTACGTCAAAGAATCAAGAGATACCATAGAAACTCAGTTTCACAACCAAATAGTAGCAAAGGATTTGGGGAGGAAAAGAATTGGAATATGCTCTCAACTCTCAAAAAAATTGGGAGGAAAAGAATAAGGTGGGATCTGAGGCTCTGATGCCAAATGCAACACTATAAAGGGATACAGAGTGGATCAAACTTTGATTATTACATATCCGAGCACCTTGGTACCACGCCAAGATACAGGTAATGTGAAGCACAAGTTCTTGAGGAAGAACAAAGAGGAGCAGGTAGGAGTGGTTTAGCAATAGCTAGATACAAACCAGTGGCAGATCTAGCCCAATGAGTCAGGGTGGGCCAGCAGTGAAACTATCCTTTAAAAGAAAATATTTAGATTTTTCTTATTCATGTCCACCATCTAGCTCTGCCCCTGATACAAACTAGTCTCTCGACAACGACGACAACGGCTATTTAACATCACTGCCCTGGGGCATTCTTTAGTATTGTGCTCTGCGTGGGATTGGGCTTCACGCTACATTGCTGATGAACCTCGGCCACCCATGAGCCGTCCCTCCACACGCACACAAGTTCGGCGACAATCCTCGCCGCCCCCTACGCGCCCTTGCTATCGAGCCGGCCGGCAACCACAGTTACAGCCTGAGCGTCAGGGCACTCCCTGACCCCCCCCCCCCCCCCCCCCGCCCCCCCCCCCCCCCCCCCCCCCGTGTTAGCTGCATCTGCCTCATCTCATTGCACCGAGTCCAGCAACAACCATTCCCTCCTTGCCTTCGCCGTCTCCGCGCAACCCGGTGGCGTCGCGCGAGCACCCTGCTCTCTGCTCCCCACTGCAACCTCTCCTCGCCGGCGTCAGCATCCCTAACACTGGGGCTCTATCTCAAAGCTCAAGGCTAGGGAAGAACCCCGGTGTAATCATTTTTATTTTTCCACAACACAATTTATAATGTGAAAACGTAGATAGATGAATCTTTTCTTGGGCATGAACAGAGTGAGGGCAGCTGAAACTTGATTTAGATAAGTTGGACCACAAAGTTTTTGATATGCTTGAATTAGGTATAAGACATGATGGCACTAACAATTTTTTCTTTGGGGAATCTGTATATTAATTCCGAACAGAATGTTGAATGTGTGCAGTTCCCAAACAACTGGTTGATGGTTAGAAGTTGGATAAGTTGATGGAGAGATGATTGGCTTGTCAAGGTACCTTAACATAGCGCAAATTCAAATTTGCTTGTAGTTTTCTTTTTGGGTAGCAGGGTTGGGTTTTATTACATTCACTTTTCAGTTTATTTAGAGATGCTTAGGCTACTGAGCTTTGCCACTTTTATGTAAATTAATTTCTTAATTGATATATTCGAACATGGATGTTCCCTACTGTTCTGACTAAAATAACAATACAACCATGCATGTAGGATTAGAGCTTTGCTACTCTTTACTAGTGCCAAATGTGTAGCCATCTTATACACAAAACAGAGGCTTGGGATCGCCAGATTCATGTTAATTTGCATGGTAAATGGATATGGAATTATGTATGATAGTATTTTGATTTTGGAGTCTTTCGTTGCCAGCATACAGACCCGCAGTAAATTGACTTGTTTGTTATAGAAGTAAGAAAAAATATCATGAGGAGAAATAATCTTAAGAGCAAACAACATTCCCAGGTAAGATCAAACTAAGTATGAAAAAGTTCTGAAACCATAACCAAAAGTAAGAAGTGTCCACCTTTATTTGGTACTCTGGGCACTGAGTGACGGCTTGAAGGAGGCATGGTGTTATACCTCTTGCAATCCAGCGTGCTGCTGCAGCCATCCCACAGTGTGCATAGCCTAAGACTAACTTGCTGATACCACCCTCATCTAATACTGAGTGGTGAAATGGTACTACAGCACCAGTAACAGCAGTTAGTGTGTCTTTCATGCTATGAGTGCCTCGTATCAAAACAAGAAAGGACTTTGTGCACTCATCACGCAGAATTGTATGAGCTGGCTTTAAAATCTGTAGTAGGAGTCAAGTCAGATTGGAGAAAATAAGGAAGAAATTATGTTCCCATAACCACTAGATAGAAACTACCCATGCCCTTAATAAATGGACAGAACAATAAAATGCTACCAGCACTTACTCACCCCCGCCTTAGGTTCCTCAATGAGAACATCCACTTGTGAAAATCCAGCCAATTCTAGGAAAACTGGGAATGATTTCTTAGAGAAAAGAAAGCATAGATCAATTAGCCGTCGTAGAATAATCAACTCTTCCATGACTTCAGGTCCTTTAAGTTCAATGCAATTGCTTCCAGCATATACACCGGCAACATGTAGATTGCCCTGAAAAGTAACGCCAAGATTACAACGAACCATTTGTTGTACACACTACAAAGGCATGTACGATCTACCAGATAAAATTGCACTCGAGAGTAACCGAGAGAAAGTGCCTGTGCATGAAATAGAATAGTACCATAAGTTCAAACTTACTTTATTGAGTACTTGAGTTATGTGAACAGCATAACTGCTTCACATCCCTCAAATGAAAGGTTACCATAACCATTTTGCGAGTATTCTCAAGAAAGAAAACCCATCTTATCTTCAGAAAACTATTCATATGAAATCTTTTATTTCTTACAATGTTCTGCAATCATTTACTCACTAAGCACTATTATTAACTTCAAGTATCTAATCCTGTAGCTAAGGACCTGACCCGTATGCATCGAAGCCCAACCAAGAAAGCCCATGTGATTTACGCTGTCGTGGAAAGATCGAGGTCAAGGTTGGCTCTTTTGGTTTTCAGTTTAGTTGCTTACGATGACTAGCGCCGCATGTTGCTCAGAAGCTCAGATCGTAGACCAATCAATTTTATTCCCTCCCCCTCGTTTGTCCATGGCAAAGCCATAGCAGGATCAATCGACTCTTCGCAAGGCGCGAGGGCCAAGGAGACATGGACAATTGCTCAGCACCGTCATGCTATGGTACTAGCCCCAGGCCACTTTTGTCTGGTCTACTGATCCTGATGTGTCTTGCCAAACACTAGATAAAAGGTAAGTCTACACATCTTGACACTAGTGGCCAGTACTTCTTTTGATGAATTAAAATCTACTATAGTCTGGTTAATTAGTACTCCAACGATGATTAATTGTGCCAAACTAGATGGATAAATTTTGTTCATTGAGTATAGTCTTTACTACTATTAAAAGCGCGAGTTTAGTGAATCCAATAAATCTTGTCCATCCATCCACCACAAATAACGACCCAGATCCTTCTGATGATGTGGTGATGAGGCGATGTATCAATCAGTCATAACACCTAATTAGGAAACACCACCATAATTAGGAAATTTTGAAAACAGGCGTGGGATCCCCAAACGCCTCTTCCCAACAACTCACACGAGCTGCGTGCGCTCGTGCCCACCGGCGCCCCGTCGTGCTCGCGGCCTCTGTTGTGCCCGCCTGCGACCACCGGGGTACCGCCGCCTTCTACTCGTCTTCCGCTCCTGCCTGTACCCCAACGGACTCGAGGCCTCAGTTGTGCCCGCTGGCGTCCTGCCACGACTGCTCCCGCCGCCTTTGTGGCCTCTGCGGCTCTGCCGCTGAAGCAGCACAAGGTTGTGGAGGAACAAGTCCGCCTTGCTGCTACAAAGTGTACAGCACAAGTGTTGAAGGAACTACTTCAACGTGTTGCGCTAGATATCGCTCGAGGCGAGTGTAGCCCAATATGGCAGCAGGAGTTCAATCCAAAACTCTTAGAGCAGAAGATATACTCTAAGATCTCAAATAAGAACATCAAGTTCTATTATAGGTAGTGGGGGTACATAGTCTGGTCACAAACTAGAGGTGAGGACCTCTCTTTATAGGCTACGTGAAGCATTCACATCTAACTTCAACTTATAGCTAGAACACTCTAGAAAACATTACTTAAGATACAATATTCCACTCATAGCTAGAAGACTCTAGAAAACAGTAGCTAAAGCTAAGAAAACAAGCAAATACTATACTGGGTTAGAAGTATCTAGAAGTAGTCAAATGGATTTACTTCTGTTTTTTATTTTATTTTTCTTCTCTCTATTGTTTCTCTTCAGACGCTCCAGCCGGCGCCTGACACGCTCACCGCCTCTGGGTGGCTGCACGCCAGCGTCCCGCCAAACTTTTGACCCAGGTTATGGAATGCACTCAGTCTCGGTTTATACCTATATATGATCTTATGATTATGATTATTCCGTTCCCTTTCTCATATATATTTTGCCTTCTAAATTCCTGGTGAATTTGTACGATTTTGTAGCTAGAGCACACATGAAGGATAAAGAAAGATTAAAAGGGCAGCCCGGTGCACGTAGCTCATGAAGGATAAAAAAAATTGATTCATATAATCATATATTCAACCTAAACATCTCTGTACAGATTGATTCTTTCTCTTGCTTCTGTCAAAACGTCAATGGTAGTATGCACCAAATGATTTATACCATGTTTCGATATTGAATCTGACAAATTAGGAATCCATGTCCATGCCATGCCGTGAGGATTCTACGATTTTTTTAAATTTCTTGCATATATGTAGTATGGGATGGCTGTTTTGGTTATAAGAACAATTGTTATGCAGGTTTATCTACACTCTTCTCCGCCTGGGAATCATTATGTGCTTGCTGACTTGCTCTGCTCGTATTGCCACCAAAACTGTGAGCGGTCCCTACTTGTCTTGTGTATTAATTGAAAGCATCTAAGTACGGAGTTGCAGCATGGCAACTAGCTGCTACTGGTTTATCAAAATTCCTCAAAGCCTTTCATGTTATTACAAGAAAGCCAAAGCTTTCATTTTCTAGATATGTCCAGTTTAAATATGAACGCTATTTTAAGAAAGGAAATTGTAGCTTCATATATCTATAGCAGTTAAGTTTTGAAACGGAATTGTTAGCTCCTAATAATAGTTTACTGAATCCACCAAGTCCCAGTTAGATTCTTCGAACTCTGACTTTAGATGTATTGTAACCTGGTGATAAGGACTATTTTGTCTTTACTTGAAATGAGCATATGATTGTTGTATTTTTCTTGCTATACCGGAAGCTGCAATCACTGCTGATGTACTTCTGAATAACAACTGTGATGAGGTATAGAGCACTTCAGTTGCTATACTTTCTTATTTCCCATTTATCTGCTATTTGACTTGTGGTGGTTTGATAATTGTCGGACCTTCAGGATTTCCCAGATGATCCAGCTAGGAAATTTGACGAATTCAAGCAGTTTGTGAATGCATCAAATTTTGAGATCTGAATGGGCCTCTCAGTGGTGGCTGCTCAGGTGAGAGATTATGTGCATTGTAACTCAATTATTATTTTTCTTTTGCCTCTCGCGCTTGCAACCAAACAACTGTGTCATTATATTCCCTAAAAGAAATTCTGTAAATGTACTTCAATATGCTTGAAATTAGACACCATTGTACTGTGTAAAATTCTATCGTGTGTAATAGTTTTGCGAAGGTAATTTTTTAGAGAATAAACTTAACAGCCCTGACTTTATAGAAAGCTTAATTTTTATGCTGGGTAGACCAGCTACATCGCTCAACTTCTGTATGTTCCGTAATTAATCCAGAGTAAGAAGCTTGGAAAGTTGGAAGGCTATCTGCCTGAACAAAATACTACAAGTGAAGCTTTTCCTCCTGTGGATGCTCTGAGAGTTCAAAGAGAAAAATGGCATATTAAAGTACTATGGGGTAAACATTTAGCCAAATGCAAATCAGAGTGCACCTGAATGTTGCTGATTTAGAGCTGCAATATTGTTGACATCTTGGACATAGGATGAAGGGTTTCTTTGATTTACCCTTTAATAATGTTAGAAGAAAAAACTCATCGAGCCTTAATCATCATCTGACCACTTAACCATCATTTCTTACCGCATTATGAACTTGTTGCTACGTACAATGGACCCAGATGACCCTAATCCCAACCCTGTTGCTGATCATTTTTCCTTGTTCTGTCCTTGCAGCAATGAACAAAAGCATTGGGTTCCTTTAGCTGATTCAAGACTTCTATTTCTCAGAAAGTTAGGGATGACGAGGGCTACAATACTACAAGTGAACTACAAGTTTGGGATGTTCTGGAATTCTACTTCTCATAAAGTTTTTCTGATGTACAATTTGGTTTTGGTAGCATAATGGGTTTTACAAATGATGTCAGTACTTCCTCTCATGATTGTATGAATATTGTTGACTTTTTTTTGCAGGGAGAATATTGTTGACTTGGTAGAGCGGCATGTGGCACTCCTGTCTCTCAATGAGACAGAGGAACCAAATAATGCAACAAATAAGGTTCCAGTCGGTCACAGTACAATGGACCCTGATACACATCCTTGTACCTTTTAGAGCAACTATAATAGTGGGCTATAAGCCCGCTTACATGACACTTTTGCTTATGTGGAGGAGAGAGATAAGGAAAAAGGGAAGGAGTGGGCTCTCAAGCAAGAGCCAATATCTAACCTTATAGCCAGCCCTATTATGTGAGTAATTAATCATGCTAGCTCTTGATGACATGGCAGGTTTATATAGCCAACAGCTAGCTATATTATTAGCCTTGCTCTTAGGCCTAGTGTGGATTTGAAGAAACTAAGTTGCGTGTGGTGTCTGTATTTGCATGCGTGCCTTTTCTTGTAACTTTTAGGCCTTCTTTTGCTCTATCTTGAAAATTGTAGCCTCATTCTCATCACGTTTTTGCCCTATTGTTTAAAATTGACTAGATTGCAAAGATAGTTTGCATCATAGAGTGTATGACAAAAGGGCAGCCCGGTGCATGTAGCTCCCGCTTGCGCAGGGTCCAGGGAAGGGTCCGACCACTTTGGGTCTATTGCACGCAGCCTTTCCCTACATTTCTGTAAGAGGTTGTTTCCAGGACTTGAACCCGTGACCTCATGGTCACAAGGCAGCAGCTTTATCACTGCACCAAGGCTCCCCTTCATAGAGTGTATGACACCATAGAATAAATAAAAGAAGTGTAAGTCTGAGCGGATGGAAAAAACAGAGTACGGACAAATCCTTAGAAAATATACCAAACGAGCTCCATACAAAAGAAAATCTATGGATGTACTTCCACCAATAATCCTATAAAACACCATTGAATCAATGTAGCCCTAGCCAAATCTAGTTATGTTAAGTTAGTACAAAGTTGAGTCATCTATTTTGGAACGGAGGGAGTAGTAACCAACAGTGCACATGATGCAAAATCCGTTCTTGTAAGAGACACCACATGTTGGTAGGCTAAACAAATTGTGCATTATCACATTGCATGCGAATTTTAAAAGTTGCATTTTTATTGGTGTGCTTAATTTGGTCGACATGCGTGTTTCACATGCACAATTACTAGTGCATATAAGAGAACAGATTAATTTTCTGATTAGATGTGTGTTTTTAATAAAAAAATATGCTTAAGGATCAAAGGGTTATGCATTGATATTTTGTCATGGGGTTCATCCTCCTTTTCAACAACAAAATATCTTTTGCAGGATCTTTATCATCTTCGCCCCCTTAATGTTTGAATCCTGGCTCCACCCCTGGCTTGATAGAGCGCAAGAATAATGATCGGATGCTTGGACTTGGCAGAGAAAAGTACTCACCAGCAAAACAGAACCATTTACACCGTCTTAATACAGTCCTAGAGTGCATACACTATACCAAGTCATCACCACTATGGCACGATACAAAGAGAACCCACCGTCTCCAAATCTCCAAAGTCGCGATTTTTATTGCGAGTGCAAAGCAATCAGCATAGAAATCACCCAAGTCTCTACTATGGATCAATTGCTTTGGAGTCGAAGGGGCAAATCTTCCACTGATCAATCGCTAGAAGCCTCTATCCAAATCAAAATCTTACCAACAAGGAAGCACGCAATGTTGGAGACGCAATTCGAGCGAAAGGAAGCCTCATTACAGATCCAAAACACAAGCTCGCGGTCGCATTAAAAAACTTAGCCGCGGCATTCCTATTGGGACCGGAGCAAGCAAGCCGGTGGCTGGTTAGCGAGGAGGGCTGTCTGACCTGGCGGCGCATGAGGTACTTGATCCCGAAGGCGAGGTCCCCGATGGGCCACTTCCCGAGCGTCTCCGAGTAGGTGAATCGCAGCGTCTCGGCGAGCGTACCCACCGCCTCCATCCATGTCGCAGGCGGCTGCGATGGCTGCCGCGCCGCGCGTCCCCTCCGCCTTTTCCCTCCTCCGCCCCCGCCGGAGCTACCGGCGGCCTCCTCGTGATTCGCCAGCCTCCGGCTCAGCACGAAGTAGAGCAACATGGCCGCGCCCAACGCCGTGGCCATCGTCGCCGTCCCCATGGCGACGGATCCCAACGCGGCGAGGGGGGCTTTCCGTCGCCCCGGGATCTATTCACTAGGGGCTAACGTGCAAATATTTCTTTCCAGTTTCTTCCCCGCCTTGCGGGATTGATGAATTGATGGTTGGTTTGGTTTGGTTGTTTTTCTCACTTTTCTTTGTGGGCAACGCTCCGCATGGGCCGATTAAAAGATCCGTCGTCTCGCGACCCATTGAATTTAACGTGAGATGATCGGTCACATTTAACTGTCAACTTTGCAATACGGATGATGTTATGTTCAAATATTTGTAATAGAGTTTATGTTGCGGAACTTTTGCAACATAGGTATATTTGCAAATTTTATTTGCAACAGGGCTAATGTTGTCAAAAAATATTGTCTTCAACTTTATATAGGGGTTATGGAAAAGATTTTTGCAACATCAATAATGTTGCAGAAACCTTTTTTGCAACATGGAGGATGTTGCAAGAAAAAAAATCATCATCCCCGCCATTGCACCACCGCCGGCGAGAGTCGGAGCTCCTGCCAGGTCGGCTCGCCTCCTCTCCTGCAACCTCGCCGCCATCCTCCTCTTCGGCGAGGTGGGTGCACTACGCGTCGTCGATGATCGTCGTGGAGGCAGCTGGCAAAGGCGGCTAGCGCGCCCGACCGCGGCTGCAACCTCGCCTTCATCCTCCTCTCCGGCGAGGTGGGCGGTTGCCGACGCTTGTGCCGAAGCTTTAGGCGACCCGCGTCTCTCGTTTGCTGTTACGGGGATCTAGATGTCATCGCCTCGCATTTGTCTTTGTCGGTCTGTGTAAGTGCATCTAGTGCCCCTTAGTGATTTTGGTGTATTGAAGATTTATAGGTTAAGGGACTAATGTGTTTGTGAGTGTACACAGGTCTTATAAGTCTCTAAGGAGTTTGATATATCTGATGAATGTCGACCCCTAAAAATGAATGTCTTCATCTGAAGACTTTGTGCTTTTCTTGAAGATTTTGAAAATGAGGAAATTGATGTGACCTTGAAGATATTGATGCGAGGACTATGAAGCGTGAAGACTTTTGTTTTCGTAGTTTCATTTCCTTCTTTTGAGTCATAGGAAACACCGTACTGTTAAAGGGGGTCGAGGTAATACTAAGGAAAAAATTTCAAGTGATGCTCATCTCAAAGCCTACACATACCCAATCCTTCGAGCGAAGCCTTTGGAAATTTGATGAGGACATCAATACCGTTGTTACACCCACAGCCCCTGCTGCTATACATACGGGACCAATTACCAAAGGTCGCGCATGCCAATTGAATTACCAGGTAATTTCGTTTCTTGGTAACGATTCTAATTGTCATGAGAATATGATACTGCCTAAATTGGATACATTTGTTTTGCTTACAAATGAAGAGCCTAGCTTGGACAAGAAAGATGAACCTTGAAGCAAGTTCAAGCATAGAGATGATGGCATGCGCAAGGGGAACAAGAACGGAGTTACAAGTGATGATTTCAGGACTTTGAAGCCACCATAATGAGTGCATGAAGCCTTGGACGAAATATACAAGATGCCACTTCATAAATTTCGTCCAGATGCTATTATAGGTGCTGTGTCACCTTACTATTGGGTCAGGCCCATGTAATTTCGATATACTTGAGTATAGGCTGTTTTTAGAGTCCGTATGTGTGAGGAAACAAGAGATGGGGTTGGTTTCGGACCCCTCCTTCAAGGGCCACGAAATTCCCCCCTCTTCCTCCATATATACAACCCTTAGGGCACCGTTTAGACTTTGGATTTTGTTTAGATTAAAAGTTCGCCATAGCTGCAACTTCGCGTACTTCGTTTGTGTTCAACGACCAGACCAAGACGTCACAGAACCCCACCTTGATCAATAAAGCTTTCATCTTATATTCGCAATATCCAGATTGCAAATCTTAATTTCTTGCTTGTTCTTCGTTTGCTTGTAGGAAATAGACCCTCGTGGTCAGGTTGATCGTGCTCCGGCGTGGTCAATAACCTCTCGGAGTTGGTTTAGCGATTGCTAAGGCGCGACGTCCTCGCACATTCGTAGTCGGATCGTCAAAGTCTACTCTACCAAAAACGATAGCCATTATCTCATCGAAAGACGGGACACCTTTGCCTCTATCAAGTGGTATCAGAGCTCCAGGTTGCTCGGTGAGATTTTACAATTTTTCGTAGTTTAGATCGATTCTGTTCTTCATATCTACAGTCCAGGAAAAAGACAAAAAAAATTAGGGTTAGTTCATCATATCCAAACTAATCTGAGCCATTGCATAATCTTTTCTGTATTTGCTTTGTTGAATTTGCGGTTGCATCATCGTGTCAAGTTGCTGGTCTTAGCGTCTAGTTCTTTAGAGTTTCGAGTTCTGTTCACAAGTTGTCACGCCGCCGCCGCACCATCATCATCGCCCCTACCATATACCACCACCGCTTATCTGCTATTTCTCTGAGTCCATATACCACCACCGCTCCGAGTCCATATACCACCACCGCTCCGAGTCCATATACCACCACCAATCCGAGTCCATATACCACCACCGATCCGAGTCCATATACCACCACCAATCCGACTCCACATATACTACCGTCATATACCATCACCAGTCCGAGTTCCACCAGATTAATCTCTGCCACCAGTCTTAGTCCGAGTCCAGTATTTGTTCCTTTATTTTCGAGTTCCAGATCACGCGATACTACGAGTTGTGAACAAGTCGGATTCCCCAACTTTCGTGCCACCCGCAGAAGAAAAATAGTCCCAGTTTCAAAAAAAAAACTAAGTCTGGAAAATTCTGGCTAGGCAGTTTTTAGACCATTTGTAGACTTTTTCGGAAAAAAATTATTGCGGAGCAAAAAAAAAGAGGAAAAAAAGTGATAAAAAAAAGAAAAAAAGTCAGAGTGTGCTCCTCCCTTGTTTACGTGCAGCGCCGTGTTTTTATTAGTGTTCTAGGCTCGCGTCTCTAGACGGTCTAGCCTAGGACCAGCACAGTACCGTCGTTGAGCGTTTATTCAACTTTGCATCTCTGAATTGATTATTGCTGACACTTTTTGCTACCATATTATAAGCCATCCCAGCTCCACATACATCTACATCATGCGTTTGACTCTTCCTGGTAATCGCTCTATCCAAGCTTTGAGAGTTTTGACTACAACGGTTGCCGATCACCACCTGCTGTTGGGTAAGAACTGGTAAGAATTTGAGATTTGCTTGACGGATTTGTGACACCACACCACCACCACTTTCTAGTAGTCTGTAGGATCATATTCTTGTGTGTTTCTATTGCTGCTAACCATGATAGGATCACAAGCCGACGAGATTGACTGGGAGAACATGACGAACAAGGAGTTGCATGATAAATTTTAGCAAATGATGAGTGGCTAGGTGGGAGATGTGCTAAACAGATTTGAAGAGGCCATGGAGAAGATAGATGGCATGGAGAAGTCGTTCGAGACAAAGCTAGATAACAAGTTTAATGAATTGTTCACGCGTCTTCCCCAACCACCACCGGCTGCACCTGTCGCACCTCTGCAATGACAACAACAACGCCCCCTTCCAAATCAGTTTGGACAAGCGAAGCGTGTTCCGCTTGAGGATGGCCAAACTTCTGGTGCTGTTGTACCTACTGTTGATGCTTCTTTGGCTCCTGCTCCTGCTACTGCTGGTGCCGAGGAGGAGGATGATTACGCGGGCGATTATGAGGATGAGGTTGATCAAAATCATAACTACGTGCAACCACCAGCACCAGGTCGTCCACATGCAAATAATCGCAATGGTAGGCCTGCACCACCACCTCAGGTACGAGATCATGACCATCTTCCTAAATTAAAATTGAATATTCCACCATTCGAGGGTAGATATGTTCCTGATATATATCTTACTTGGGAGTTAGAAACTGAACAACGTTTTACATGTTTACAATATCCCGAGGAACGACGTGTTGCTGCTGCTGTTTGTGCTTTCACTAGTTTTGCATGTGTTTGGTGGTCTGAACATTGTAGATTATATCCTATTCCAGCTACTTGGGCTGCTTTGAAAACTGCTATGCGTACTCGTTGGGTTCCACCATATTATCAACGTGAATTACTTCAAAAATTGCAGCGTTTAAGACAAGAAAAAAATTCTGTAGAAGAATATTATCAGGAATTACAAACTGGCATGATTAGATGTGGTATTGTTGAGGAGAATGAAGCTATGTTTGCATGTTTTATGGGTGGTTTAAATAAAGAGATTCAGACCATTTTAGAGTATAAGGAGTATAACAATATCACTCGTTTATTCCATCTTGCTTGCAAAGCTGAATGTGAAGTGCAGGATCGACAGGCATTGGCGCGGACTAACTTTTCTGCAGGTCGAACTTCATCATGGACACCGTGTGCATCCTCTACTTCCACATGTTCTGCTGCACCGGCACCTCCGTCAGCTGCCACCTCCAGCCGTGATACAAGAAAGCAGGCACAACCACCACTATCTGCGAAGAGCACACCTTCCGGGCCTGCACAGAGCTCTTCTTCATCCATGGCATCAATAGGGCAAACACATGATATTATTTGTCGCCGTTGCAAGGGTGAAGGTCATTATGCTAGAGAATGCCCATCTAAGCGTGTGATGATTGCTACTGAGGATGGTGGGTACGAGTCCGCTAGTGACTATGATGAGGAGACTTTGGCTCTAATTACACGTGAAGAACATGGTGGAGATGATTCTGAACATGAGACACAATACATGGCTCCTGAAGACGCTGACAGGTATGAATGTTTAGTTGCTCAACGTGTTTTGAGTGTGCAGGTCACACAAGCTGAGCAAAATCAGAGGCATAATTTGTTTCACATTGTGAAGGAACGTTCTGTTCGCGTCATCATAGATGGAGGGAGCTGCAACAACTTGGCTAGCATGAAGATGGTGGAGAAGCTATCTCTCACCACAAGACCACATCCACATCCTTACTACATCCAATGGTTCAACAACAGCGGCAAGGTTAAGGTAACACGTACTGTTCGTGTGCATTTTAGTATCGCTACATATGCTGATTATGTTGATTGTGATGTGGTACCCATGCAAGCATGTTCCTTATTACTTGGTAGACCATGGCAATTCGATAAAAATTATGTACACCATGGTAGAAACAATCAGTATACTCTTGTTCATAAGGATAAACATATTACTTTACTTCCTATGACTCCTGATTCTATTTTCAAAGATGATATTAATCGAGCTAATAAAGCAAAACAGGAGCAAAATAAGAGTGAAAATCAGATTGTGGTAAAAGAATTTGAGCAACAAATGAAGCCTAATAACAAACCATCATCTCATGTTGCTTCTGAAATTAAATTGAAAAGTGGATGTTTACTTGCCACCAAATCTGATATTGATGATCTAGATTTCAGCAAATCTGTTTGCTATGCTTTTGTGTGCAAAGAGGCATTATTTTCATTCGAGGACGTGCCTTCCTCTTTGCCTCCTGCTGTCACTAATATTTTGCAGGAGTTCGCTGATATCTTTCCACAAGACGTGCCACCGGGATTGCCACCTATTCGAGGGATTGAGCATCAGATTGACTTAATTTCCGGTGCTTCGCTGCCAAACCGTGCGCCATACCGTACCAATCCAGAGGAGACGAAGGAGATTATGCGTCAAGTACAGGAGCTACTCGACAAAGGTTATATACGCGAATCTTTTAGTCCTTGTGCTGTTCCTATTATACTAGTGCCAAAAAAGGATGGTACGTCGCGTATGTGTGTTGATTGTAGAGGCATTAATAATATAACTATTCATTATCGTCATCCTATTCCTAGGCTAGATGATATGCTTGATGAATTAAGTGGCTCTACAATATTCTCCAAAGTTGATTTGCGTAGTGGATACCATCAAATTCGTATGAAATTGGGAGATGAATGGGAAATGGCATTTAAAACTAAGTTTTATTTATATGAGTGGTTAGTCATGCCTTTTGGGTTAACTAATGCACCTAGTACTTTCATGAGATTAATGAACGAAGTTTTACGTGCTTTCATTGGACGATTTGTGGTTGTCTATTTTGATGATATACTAATTTATAGCAAATCTTTGGAAGAACATTTGGAACATTTATGTGCTGTTTTTATTGCTCTACGTGATGCACGTTTGTTTGGTAACCTTGGAAAGTGCACCTTTTGCACCGACCGAGTATGTTTTCTTGGCTATGTTGTTACTCCACAGGGAATTGAAGTTGATAAAGCCAAGATTGAAGCTATTGAGAGTTGGCCGCAGCCCAAAACGGTCACACAAGTGCGGAGTTTCCTTGGCCTCGCTGGTTTCTATAGGCGTTTTGTGAGAGATTTCAGCACCATTGCTGCACCTCTTAACGAGCTTACAAAGAAGGATGTGCCTTTTGTTTGGGGTACCGCACAGGAAGAAGCCTTCACGGTGTTGAAAGATAAGTTGACACATGCTCCTTTACTCCAACTTCCAGATTTTAATAAGACTTTTGAGCTTGAATGTGATGCTAGTGGAATTGGATTAGGAGGTGTGTTATTACAAGATGTCAAACCTGTTGCATACTTTTCTGAAAAATTGAGTGGGCCTAGTCTGAATTATTCTACTTATGATAAAGAATTATATGCTCTTGTTCGGACTTTAGAGACATGGCAACATTATTTATGGCCGAAAGAATTTGTTATACGTTTTGATCATGAATCTTTGAAACATATTAAAAGTCAAGCTAAACTGAATCGTAGACATGCTAAATGGGTTGAATTCATTGAGACTTTCCCTTATGTCATTAAACACAAGAAGGGTAAAGAAAATGTTATTGTTGATGCATTGTCTCGTCGCTATACTATGCTTTCACAACTTGACTTCAAAATATTTGGCTTGGAGACCATCAAAGATCAATATGTGCATGATGCTAATTTTAAAGATGTAATGCAGAATTGTAAAGAAGGAAGAACATGGAACAAGTTTGTCGTCAATGATGGATTTGTGTTCCGTGCTAACAAGCTATGCATTCCAGCTAGCTCCGTTCGTCTTTTGTTGTTGCAGGAGGCGCATGGAGGAGGATTAATGGGACACTTTGGCATGAAGAAGACGGAGGACGTACTTGCTACACATTTCTTTTGGCCAAAGATGAGACGGGATGTTGAGCGTTTTGTTGCTCGCTGCACTACATGTCAAAAAGCTAAGTCACGACTCAATCCTCATGGTTTATATATGCCTTTGCCTGTACCTAGTGTTCCTTGGGAGGATATATCTATGGACTTTGTTTTAGGTTTACCTCGAACAAAGAAGGGGAGGGATAGCATATTTGTTGTCATGGATAGATTCTCGAAAATGGCACACTTTATACCATGTCATAAAAGCGATGATGCTGTTAATGTTGCTGATTTGTTCCTTCGTGAAATTATTCGCTTGCATGGTGTGCCAAATACTATTGTTTCAGATCGTGATACTAAATTTCTTAGCCACTTTTGGAGATGTTTATGGGCTAAGTTGGGGGCTAAGCTGCTTTTTAGTACTACTTGTCACCCCCAAACTGATGGACAAACTGAAGTAGTCAATAGAACATTGTCTACTATGCTTAGGGCTGTTTTGAAGAATAACAAGAAAATGTGGGAAGAATGCTTGCCTCATATTGAATTTGCTTATAATCGTTCGCTGCATTCTACTACTAAGATGTGCCCTTTTGAAATTGTGTATGGTTTCCTACCTCGTGCACCTATTGATTTGTTGCCTCTTCCATCTTCGGAGAATGTTAATTTTGATGCTAAGCAATGTGCTGAATTGGTCCTAAAAATGCATGAGTTAACTAAGGAGAACATTGAGCGTATGAATGCTAAATATAAACTTGCTGGAGATAAGGGTAGAAAACATGTTGTGTTTGCACCTGGAGATCTTGTTTGGTTACATTTGCGTAAGGATAGATTTCCTGATTTGCAAAAATCAAAGCTAATGCCGCGTGCTGATGGTCCTTTTAAGGTGTTAGAGAAAATAAATGATAATGCATATAAACTTGAGCTGCCTGCAGATTTTGGGGTTAGTCCCACTTTTAACATTGCAGATTTGAAGCCTTATTTGGGTGAGGAAGATGAGCTTCCGTCGAGGACGACTTCATTTCAAGAAGGGGAGGATAATGAGGACATCAATACCGTTGTTACACCCACAACCCCTGCTGCTATACATACGGGACCAATTACTAGAGCTCGCGCATGCCAATTGAATTACCAGGTACTTTCGTTTCTTGGTAACGATTCTAATTGTCATGAGAATATGATGCTGCCTAAATTGGATACATTTGTTTTGCTTACAAATGAAGGGCCTAGCTTGGACAAGAAAGATGAACCTTGGAGCAAGTTCAAGCATGGAGATGATGGCATGCGCAAGGGGAACAAGAACGGAGTTACAAGTGATGATTTCAGGACTTTGAAGCCACCATAATGAGTGCATGAAGCCTTGGATGAAATATACAAGATGCCACTTCATAAATTTCGTCCAGAGGCTATTATAGGTGATGCGTCACCTTATTATTGGGCCAGGCTCATGTAATTTCGATATACTTGAGTATAGGCTATTTTTAGAGTCCGTATGTGTGGGGAAACAAGAGATGGGGTTGGTTTCGGACCCCTCCTTCAAGGGCCACGAAATTCCCCCCTCTTCCTCCATATATACAGCCCTTAGGGCACCGTTTAGACTTTGGGTTTTGTTTAGATTAAAAGTTCGCCATAGCTGCAACTTCACGTACTTCATTTGTGTTCAACGACCAGACCAAGACGTCACAGAACCCCACCTTGATCAATAAAGCTTTCATCTTATATTCGCAATATCCAGATTGCAAATCTTAGTTTCTTGCTTGTTCTTCGTTTGCTTGCAGGAAATAGACCCTCGTGGTCAGGTTGATCGTGCTCCGGCGTGGTCAATAACCTCTCAGAGTTGGTTTAGCGATTGCTAAGGCGCAACGTCCTCGCATGTTCGTAGTCGGATCATCAAAGTCTACTCCACCAAAAACGATAGCCACCATCTCATTGAAAGACGGGGCACCTTTGCCTCTATCAAAATCTCTTGTAGGTCAGTCAATTTCTTCAGTGACAGAGACGAAGATCTTCTGGTCTCTGAGGAATTTGTTCGGACTGAGGAGTTAGGATTTCGCCAGTGCGAATTGCCTACAGTGAGGAACATGATAGCCCTGAGGAATTTCATGGTTCGAATTTCAGACCGTTGTTGTGCTCCGCGCCAGCTGTCCAGATATCTTATCCACATAACAGTCATATCATTAGGGGCATTTATGTCTTATCATGTCGGGTTGCTCCCTGGCTATAAATAGCCGCCCCCCTCAACCACTAGTTGGTTGGCTGCTCAGAGAGAGATTGACACTTGTCATTTAGAGCATCCCATCCTTCGAGGACTTTGAGAGAAAATCATCAGTGAGGAAAAACCCAAAACCCCAACACCTAAAACTCAAAGTGATTGAGCATCACTAAAGAGATTGTTCCTGTGTGGAGCCGGCGTTTTTTACCTTTGAAGACTATGCATCTTCCAGACGGTTAGGCGTCATGGTCTAGAGCATCCAAGCAAAATTGTGAATCGTCGGGTGACCGAGTTTATGAAGGTTTGGAAGTCACCTTGAAGACTTACCACGAGTGATTGGGCGAGGTCTGTGTGACCTTAGCTCAAGGAGAATATGTTAAGGACTGTGTGTTCTGGGACTGTGTGTCCTTTGGTTTAAATACCAAGCCGCTCCAACCAGGCGTACAACTGTCACAGCAGTTGGAACTGGTCTACCAAACCACTGTCTTCACCGAGCTACTGGTTCTATTTCCTCAACTCTTTCAATTCCTCGTTTACTTGTTGATCTTGATCTTTATTGTTTGAAGACTTTGACTGAAGACTTTCTCAATTTCCTCAATCCTATTTCTTCAGCCATCTCTGTCTTCTGCCTGCTTATCATATTTACTCGCTACTTGTGCTCTGTGTATGTTTCATTTCATCATGATGACTATGTTGCTGCTTTGTTATGCATGCACTTGAGTACATTATCCACTGCTTGTATTTCGCCACTTAGCAAATTCCTCAAGTAGTATTTCCTCAGTGGTGAATTTGTAAAAATCGCCTATTCACCCCCCTCTAGTCAATATAACGCACTTTCAATTGGTATCAGAGCAAGGTACTCCCTTGTTCTGTGTGATTTTGGTTTAACCACCTAGAGTTCTAGTTATGTCGACTGTAGGTATGATGAAGGTCTCGGCTGGGTGTCCTACCTTCGATGGGACGGACTACCCCTACTGGAAGAATAAGATGCGCATGCATCTTGAGGCAATTGACAATGATCTCTGGTACGTTGTGGAAAATGGCGTTCCCTCCATCACTCCCTCCATAAACGCTGCTGATGTGAAGAGATTCAAGCAAGTCAACTCCCAAGCAAAGAATATCATATGTGGCCATTTGAGCAAAGGACAGTACGGCAGAGTGAGTGCTTTGGAGACTTCAAAGCTTATCTGGGATAGGTTGTCCAAGGTCAACGAAGGAATCTCAACCCAATGTGATTCTCGAGTTGACGTTCTTCACAATCTCTTCAACCGCTTCAAAAGACTCGACAACGAAAATGTTCAGCAAACCTTCGATCACCTAACTGATATCTCCAATGAGCTTCAAGCACTTGGTGCCACTGACATCACCGATCATGAGGTGGTGAAGAAATTGCTGAGATCACTTGATTCCTCATTCGATACACTGGCACTGATGATTCAAGAACATGGAGACTACAAGTTACTAGATCCTGCCAATATTCTCGAGAGACTAAATCCTCATGAGTTCCAACAAGCTGAGAAGAGAGACCTCTACGGGCCAAGCTATGGAAGATCACGTGCACTGAAGGCCAAGGCAATTTCCTCATTTGAAGAGGAAGACTCTGACAGTAACCTTGGCAATCCTGAAGCACTAAGCCAGGAGCTAGCCATGCTCGTGAGGAAATTCCAGAAGTTCTCAAGGCGTGGTCGCTTTGGAAAATCTTCAAGAGGTGATGACATGAGATCATATTCTTCATCCCGCGACAACAAGAAAAGGACTTGCCACAAATGCAAGAAGTCTGGTCACTACATTGTTGATTGTCCTCAATGGGTGAAGGAATCAAAGAAGAAGAAGTACAAGGATGACAGTTCAGATGACTCAAAGAAAAATAAGAAACCTTCAAAGTCCTCATCGTCAAAATCTTCAAAGTCCTCATCTCGCAAGAAGAGCAATTCCAGAAAGGGTCGGGCATTTATTGGCAAAGAAATGGATTATGAAGATGAATCTGAAGAAAATGAGGAAGAGGAGGAAACTGAGGAGTCAGACTCTGGTGTGGCGAGCCTAGCTCTCGCTACTGCTTTCGTCAGCAAGTCCATCTTCAACTGTGAGGAAAATGGCAACTCCAACACTGCTCACGATGGCGACGATGACTTTGCTCCCACCTATTACTTCATGGCAAAAGGTGCTAAGGCACTCAAATATCCTTCCTCTGAATCTAGTGAAGGTGAATCTGATGAAAATCTCAAACCTCATTACTAGGGAAAAGCCTAGCAGTAGCGCGGGTCAAAGGGCTATCAGTAGCGCGGGTAGTCGCGTTACTGCTACGGCTCTACAGCTAACATTTAGCAGTAGCGTGGTTTGTCGCGCTACTGATATCTGTAGGTAGCAGTAGCATTTGTTTGTTAGACGCGCTGCTGGTAAGTGCTCGCTGCTGCTAAAATCACACCCCTCGCTACTGCTATTAGTTTCTGGAAAAAAATTGCTGCATATTTCCTTTGTATTTGTACATCGTTATACAAATTTTGATATAGTAGCAATTAAGGGTTTGTTATATCATTATGATTATGTTGAGTTATTATATCATTAGGTGGAAGAAACACATATTAGATTCATGTGACCAAAAGTTAGATTAGTAGCACGACTAATCCAACTTTTGGTCACATGAATCTAATTCGTATTTCTCCCACCAATGATATAATAACTCAACATGATCATAAACAACTCATCATCATATTCATATAAGAACTCATACATCATCATCATCATTATAATAATAATAATAATAATAATAACAACTCATCATCATAATCATATAGGAACTAGCTCATCATTCTAGCACAATGAAGCACATAACTCATCATCATCATCATGATAACAACTTATCATCATAGTCATATGAGAACTAGCTTATCATTCTAGCACAATGTAGCACATAAGTACCTAAGACCTGCTACTCTCTCGAAGGCAAAATAGCATAAAACAGGTAAACCCCTGATTCTCCATTATGGAGAATACAGATGAACCTGTCTCCCATTTGTGGGCTGCGCTTGATGTTCCCCCAAGTAGTTCTCTGCGATCATTCAGAACTTTTCTCCAGTCTTTGATTGTGAGGATGACATCTGTTTGATGAATCATGTATGCACTACGGTGAATCATAGGCCAACTTGGCCGTAAGCTAACAATTCTCATGTCACCTTTCATTTGCATAAGACTAGGTATATAGTCCGTCGGGAGTTTATGTTGAAGAACATCATAATAACATACTTAATTAGCAAAATGTAGTTTAGCTTAAGAAGAATATATGCAAAAAATGCACTGGTGACATAATAGGAAAAATCTTACCATGATATCTCGATGGATGTTACCGTAGTTCAACACATGGACTAGTGGCACATATTGAGAATAACTTGGAGGGATATGATAATTCATCTTAAAAGTCTGAACATCATTAATCCATGAAACAAAATGATTTATCTCCTCGCAAGTTAGCTCGGACCCATAACTGTAGTAGATTTTATCTACTACTTTCCGTACATGTTTTGAAGAATGGAAATAAGCTGTCAATGGAAATAAGATGTTAACTATTTTTAAATAAACCATATAAATTACTTAATAAATATGTTTGGGAAACTCACATAGAGGTAGAAGTGGAAGTGTATCAACATCGACCCAAATGTCGATATTATCTTCGTTGATGTCATCTTCAGGATCACCAAGATCAAAGGTGATATGCATACCCTCCTGAAAACCATACACCTTGCACAGTGCTTCCCAATTCGAGCAACCAAAATGGGAGTAGTTCTCCGCATTGTATAGCTTTACGGCAAAAGCATAACCATGATGGGTCCTGAGGTGAACTCTCTTTGTCTCCATATTCTCATGATCTTTGAAATCCAGCTTCTCCAAGACATAACGTCTTGCATGGCAGGGGATGCACTTGTCGAATTGTAAAAGACGGAAATTAAATGTTGAAGAAGCATAAGTCATGCTTAATTACGAAAAAAGACTTCTCGTCGTTGTGTACCGTTTCAACATCGAAGGTCTCGTCAAGCTTAATACTGAAGCGCCGACCATCTTGCAGGTGAGGCCTGTTGCACAGACCCCGGTCATCGCCGCAGTAGTCGCACTCCGGGATCCTATCATCGTCGTCAGACATTTCCTATGTTCATAATTCAAAGATTAAACTTCTAAATTCAATATATGTACTGCAAAAACTAAATTAGATCATTATTATTCATCACAGGTTGACTATCGGTCTGTCGAGTCTTTTCATGAAAACTCTCAGCTCATGTGGTGTATATATTCGATCGTCGGTGATGGTCGCTCCTCCCTTCGTTCCCGAGTGCATTACACGAAAATGTCTAGCACACAGGAACGAAGGAGAAGAGACCCCCACGACAACAGTCGGGATTCTTCCTCTCTGACATTTGCGACCGTCGGTGATGGAAGCTCCTACTTTCATTTGAAAGGGCATTACACCAAAATGTCTAGCACCTTCAAATGAAAAAGAAGCTTCCCTTACGACAACAGTCAGGATTCTTCTTCTCTCATATATGGTGGAGACTCTCCCTCACTGATTTTTTGACTGTCATGTATGGAGCCCCGACAGACTTAAAGTCAACCCGAAATGTCATTTAATTATCTTTCTAGAAAATCCGGGCCACTCGATATTTCCTACATATTCTAGCACAAGTCATGCCAAAATTCACGGTAAAATCCGGCATGACCTTTGCTAAAAAGGACATATCGAGCGCCTGAAATTTGCCGGAATGGAAATTAATCAACACTCCGGCAAAACATAGGCCACTCGGAGGTGTTCCCTGTAAACATAGGCCACTTGGGCAAGCACTAGTAGTACACAACACTACATATCACATGTCTAAATCTCCATCATATTTGAAAGACCTACATTGAAAATTTTCTATTCCATGAAAATAATCTACATTCTATTGTATTGAAAAAACATTAAAAACTAGCTTCATCACATTGTCACAGCTACTCATCTACTACTCTACTACATCTATCAAAACATCTACATCGTCATCGACATGGGAATTTGGCTGGTCTCACCTCGAGGTTGGAGGGGGTCGGTGACAGGGACGATGGCGGGGATGATGCCGGGGCTCCTTGATTTCTGCAAAAACAAAATATAAACAAAAACATTATTATCCTCATTTTAGGACTTAGTGAAACCCTATAAGCTATCAACTAAACATTATTGTGCTGATTCAAAAGACCTACATTTACTAAAAATTTGTAAAACCTAGTTCTAACCCTAACAGCTATCCATCCATCTATCTATCTATCCAAAGCATTACAAAAAAACCTAGTTTAATCCATCTATCTATCCAAGCATTACAAAAAAAAAAACTAATTTCATCCACCCATATATATGAACGCCTAGGGTTACATATATCTACTTTATATTGTACTCAAAAAACCTATTTAGTGCTCTAATGATGAAATGGGCTCATATATATGAACACCTAGGGTTCATATATATGAACAAAATTAGTAAAAAATATGAACATATTGCATTTGCTAATTCATCCAACACATTTAGAGATACCTAGCTTTTGGGTGAATTGAGAGGAGAAGGAGTTACTCACGGTAGGCAGCCCGGGGCCGAGAAGGGGATGAAGAGGGCAGGCGCGGGGGAGGGCGGCCGCGCGTGGGGGAGGGCCGGCGCCGGGGCGGGCGGCCAGAGTGCAAGGGAGGGCTTGCGAGGGGAGGGCAGCCACGTGTGGGGAGGGCGGGCGCGGGGAGGGCGGCCGAAGCAGTGCGGGGGCGGGTCGACGAGGGTGGGAGAGAGAGTGGAGATGGAGAGTGAGAGGTCAGGCGGGGAGGACGATGATAACATGGACTTAGTAGTAGCGCGGGACATTGAAAACGCGCTACTACTATGCTCTTAGCAGTAGCGCCTGATTTTGAAAAGTGCTACTACTATACCTAGCCTATCGGCAACCGTGTGGCCATGGTAGTCGTAGCGCGTTTTCTTGGACACGCGCTACTGCTATCTACATAGCAGTAGCGCCCTACGTAACAATGCGCTACTGTTAACTATCAGTAGCGCCTCTTTCTAACAAGCGCTACTACTAAGCCTCCATGTATAAGGTTTTCCCTAGTAGTGCCTAGCCATTCCAAACTTGCTAATATTGCCACGAAACAACAAAAGGCTTTGGAAAGGGTTCAGAATCTGCTAGAGAAAAGTGATGACCTATTGAGTGAGGAAATGGATCAAATTCAAACTGATGATCTTCAACGACTTCATCTAAGTTTGATAACCTTCAAAGTCATCATGAGACTCTCTTAGGCGATCATGGGAAGTTTTCTTATGAAATTCTTCAAAGAAAGCAAGATCTTGAGAAACTGAGGGTGACTCATGATGATCTTCCAAGGGAAAATGATTCTTTGCTTGCTCAACAGATCAGTTCTGCTCAGGAAGAATTCATTGCACCCTGTTTGAAATGCATCGAACGTGAATCTACTAATTCTTCACCTGAAAGTTCAAATGCTTCTATTGCTGCAACTTCTTCAACTATTTCTATGGTCACAAATTCCTCATCTGAGGATATCACAAGTATCACTGACGAAAATGCAGCGTTGAAGGAATTGTATGTGACAGGCATGTACAAAAGCCTCAAAGGGCATCAAGCCCTTTGTGATGTGCTCAAAAGGCAAATCCTGAACAGGAACCCTAGGAAAGAGGGTATTGCATTTGAGAGGAAACTCAATGCTGATGGATCCTACTGGAAACCTGAGCAGTATCCCAAAACCTCATGGGTTGCTGCAAAAGGACCTCCTGTAGATCCATCTACTTTATCTGGCTTTACATGTGAATCTTCATGTTCATTTGATGAGTCAATTGACTCCAACTATAAACTATTCAAAAATTAGAATGGTGAATCATTTGCCAGATATGTTGGAACTAACTGTAGGAACGGTCCTCCTATGAAGAAAATCTGGGTTCCCAAAAGGTGCCTTGAAAGTCTTCAGGTGAATGTCCTCATGACACCACCTGTGAAGAACAGGAACCCCAGATCAAATTCTTCATATGGACCAAAGTCTTCACATGGATCAAATTCCTCATATGGTCAAAAGTACACTTATCCTCGTGCTAATGCATCTGTTTCGCAGGGAAAATCTAAGGGTCATGAATATGTGCATTATTCTTCAAACCATTATGTTCATAAGTCCTCGAAGAATTTCTCTGCTTACTCATATGCATATTCTAACTGCTCTTCTATGAAACAAAGTGCATTGGCTTCAATGCCATGTTTCTCATATGGAGCTCGCAGAATGATGAACTCTTTGCCACCCCTCTAGATGTGGGTAGTGAAGAAAAAGAACTAATCTCTTATGCAGGGTCAGGTCTCCAGACGAACTTGATCGTCTGAAGAATTTACTGGAGACCTGAGAATGCTTGAAAGGGCGCAAGCTAATCATGATGAAATGAATTACTCATTTCTCACGTCCTTATTGCTGTATCTATTGAACTACTTGATGAAATTCTATCTGACGAATTTGATGTCATATTCTTCACTCTGAAGTATATGAGTTCGTAAGATGCACTAATTTGTTTGCAGGATGAATCTCTCAAAGCTACTGAGTGAGTCCTCGACAGTGGATGTACAAATCACATGACTGGTGACAAGAACTTACTAATGGACTCTACTCTATCTCCATCACATTTGAAGCATATCACCTACGCTGACAAAGGAAAAAGGCAAGGTATTGGGTCTAGGTAGGGTTGCAATCTCAAAGGATCGACACATGGACAAAGCCATGCTTGTCGAATCTCTCGGATTCAACCTCATGTCTGTCTCAATGCTTTGTGATCTTGATATGGTTGTCCTCTTTGGCAAATATCATTGCATAGTACTCATGGAATCTGACAAATCCAAAGTCTTCGAAGACTTTAGGAGAGGAGACTTGTATATTGTTGATTTCTCTGCAGGACCACAGCCTGCCACATGCCTACTTGCAAAAGCTTCAGAAGGCTGGCTATGGCATTAACGACTTGGTCATGCTGGCATGAGGAACTTGCACATGCTTGTGAAGAAGAAGCACGTCATCGGTATCGAGGGTGTCAAATTCCTCAAAGATCATCTTTGTGGGGCCTGTGAGTCTAGAAAGATGACCAGATCCAAGCATCCCTCGAAGACTATCATGACTACCACTTGTCCTTTTGAATTGCTTCACATGGACCTCTTTGGCCCCACTCATTATGCCACACTAACAAATGCAGCATCATTATATGGCTTTGTTATTGTTGATGATTATTCTCGTTACACCTGGGTGCATATCATCATGTACAAAACTGAAGTGCAGGAAGTCTTCAAACGATTTTCTTCAAGGGCCTTGACGAATTTCGGTGTGAAGATCAAGCATATCAGGAGTGACAATGGGACCGAGTTCAAGAACACTGGTCTTGATGACTATCTTGATGAACTTGGTATTGCTCATGAGCTATCTGCCCCATACACTCCTCAGCAGAATGGTGTCGTGGAGCGCAAGAACAGGACTCTTGTTGAGATGGCTCACACTATGCTTGATGAATATAAGACACCTCGTCACTTCTGGCCTGAGGCTATTGATACTGCATGCCACATCATCAACAGGGTATATCTTCACAAATTCTTCAAGAAAACCTCATATGAGCTCCTCACTGACAAAAAGCCCAATGTAAGTTATTTCAAAGTCTTCGGTGCTAAATGCTGGATTAGAGATCCTCATCACAATTCCAAATTTGCACTAAAAGCACATGAAGGTTTTATGCTTAGTTACGGAAAGGACTCTCACACCTAAAGAGTCTTCAACACCCATCACCACAAGGTTGTTGAAACTGTAGATGTGTGGTTCGATGAGACTAACGGCTCGCAAAGAGAGCACCTACCTCCTGTGCTAGATGAAATGCCTCCTGAGGAATCCATTAAGCTCAAGGCTACTGAGGATATCATACCCACTGAAGAACCTGCTGAAGAAGTCATTCCAGATAATGAAGACTTTCATGCCGGTGCACCTGAGGAAAATGGCGCTGAAGAAAATGCTCAGCCCAATCAAAGTCATCAACATGCTCATCCTCGCGTGGCAAATGAAGTGCAGATTGACAAAATCCTCGACGACATCAATGCACCAGGTCCCCTCACTCGCTCAAAAGCTTCACATTTGTCTAACTTCTGTGGGCACTTCGCTTTTGCCTCTATCACAGAGCCCACCAAAGTTTATGAAGCATTTTTGGAGCCTGAGTGGATTCAAGCAATGCAAGAGGAATTGCATCATTCGAGCTCAACAACGTGTGGAAACTTGTCAAGTGACCAGATCCTCGCAAGCAAAATGTCATAGGTACCAAATGGATCTACCGCAACAAGCAAGACGGAAATGGCCTAGTGGTGAGGAATAAGGCTCGTCTTGTAGCTCAGGGCTACACACAGGTTGAAGGAATTGACTTTGATCAAACTTTTGCACCTGTTGCTAGACTTGAAGCTATTCACATATTGCTTGCTTATGCTAACCATCATAATATCATCTTATATCAAATGGATGTGAAAAGTGCATTCCTCGATGGTAAGCTTGAGGAAGAAGTATGTGTTGCTCAACCCCCAGGTTTTGAAGATCCTAAGCATCCTGACAAAGTCTTCAGACTCAACAACGCCCTCTATGGCCTCAAGCAGGTCCCTCGGGCGTGGTATGATACACTGAAGGAATTCCTCATGAAGAAAGGCTTCAAACCCGGTTCACTTGACCCAACTCTTTTCACAAAATCTTACGATGATGAATTATTTGTGTGCCAAATATATGTGGATGATATTATCTCTGATTGTACTGACAAATGTTACAGTGACGAATTTGCATATATGATGAGTGAAGAATATCAAATGTCTATGATGGTAGAATTGAAATTCTTCTTAGGTCTTCAAATTCGTCAACAACGCTATGGCATCTTCATATCTCAAGAGAAATACCTCAAGGATGTCCTGAGGAAATTCGGCAGGCAAGATTACAAAGGCGTCAAAATCCCTATGCCCACAAATGGCTAACTCTGCACCGACGAAAATGGTAAAGATTTTGATCAAAAGGTATATCGCTCCATGATTGGTTATTTATTGTACCTATGTGATGTTGGGAATCGTTGCATGGAAAACAAAAAAAATTCTATGCACACGCAATGATCTATCCATGGATATGCATAGCAACGAGGGGGAGAGTGTGTCTACGTACCCTCGTAGACCCTAAGCGGAAGCGTTTCACAACGCGGTTGATGTAGTCAAACTTCTTCGCGCTTCAACCGATCAAGTACCGAACGCACGGCACCTTCATGTTATGCACACGTTCAGCTCGGAGACGTCCCTCGCCTTCTTGATCCAGCAAGACATCGAGGTAGTAGATGAGTTCCGTCAGCACGACGGCGTGGTGATGGTGATGGTGAAGTGATCTCCGCACGGCTTCGCCTAACACTACGAAAATATGACCGGGGGTGTAAACGGTGGAGGGGGGCGCCGCACACGGCTAGGCAATTGCTGGTGTGTGCTAGGCACCCCCTCCCACATATATATAGGTGGGAGGGAGGGAGGAGCAGCCATAGGAGGCGCCCAAGTAGGAGGAATCCTACTTGGAGTCCCTCCCAAGCTGCGCCCCCCTGCCATATTTAACCGAGGGGGGAGGAAAGGGGGGGAGAGGGAAGGAAGTGGGAATCCTAATCCACACTTTCCTTTCCCTTCTCCCCTTTCCTTCTCCTCCTTAGGCCGGCCATATGGGGGGCACACCAGCCCCTTGTGGCTGGTGCGTTTCCCCTCTTGGCCCATAAGGCCCATATCTTTTGCCGGGGGTGCCGGGAACCCCTTCCGGTGACCCGATAAGTACCCGGTACCCCCCGAAACACTTCCGATGTCCGAATACCATCGTCCTATATATCAATCTTTACCTCTCGACCATTTCGAGACTCCTCGTCATGTCCGTGATCTCATCCGGGACTCCGAACAACATTTGGTCACCAAATCACATAACTCATATAATACTATATCGTCATCGAACGTTAACCGTGCGGACCCTACGGGTTTGAGAACTATGTAGACATGACCGAGACACTTCTCCGGTCAATAACCAATAGTGGAACCTAGATACCCATATTGGCTCCTACATATTCTACGAAGATCTTTATCGGTCGAACCGTTATGACAACATACGTAATTCCCTTTGTCCATCGGTATGTTACTTGCCCGAGATTCGATCGTTGGTATCTTCATACCTAGTTCAATCTCGTTATCGGCAAGTCTCTTTACTCGTTCCGTAATACATCACCTCGTGACTAACTCCTTAGTCATTTGCTTGCAAGCTTATGATGTGTATTACCGAGAGGGCCCAGAGATACCTCTCCGATACTCAGAGTGACAAATCTTAATCTCGATCTATGCCAACTCAACAAACACCTTCGAAGATACCTATAGAGCATCTTTATAATCACCCAGTTATGTTGTGACGTTTGATAGCACACAAGGCATTCCTCCGGTATCCGGGAGTTGCATAATCTCATAGTCGAAGGAATATGTATTTGACATGAAGAAAGCAATAGCAATAAAACTGAACGATCATTATGCTAAGCTAACGGGTGGGTCTTGTCCATCACATCATTCTCCTAGTGATGTGATCTCATTATCAAATGACAACACATGTCCATGGTTAGGAAACCTTGACCATCTTTGATCAACGAGCTAGTCTAGTAGAGGCTTACTAGGGACACGGTATTTGTTTATGTATTCACACATGTATTTAAGTTTTCAATCAATACAATTCTAGCATGAATAATAAACCTTTATCATGAATAAGGAAATATAAAATAACAACTTTATTATTGCCTCTAGGGCATATTTCCTTCAGTCTCCCACTTGCACTAGAGTCAATAATCTAGTACTCATCGCCATGTGATTTAACAGCAATAGTTCACATCGTCATGTGATTAACACCCATAGTTCACATCGCCATGTGACCAACACCCAAAGGGTTTACTGGAGTCAATAATCTAGTTCACATCGCCATTTGATTAACACCCAAAGAGTACTAGGGTGTGATCATGTTTTGCTTGTGAGAGAAGTTTAGTCAATGGGTCTGTGACATTCAGATCCGTATGTATATTTGCAAATTTCTATGTCTACAATGCTCTGCATGGTGCTACTCTAGGTAATTGCTCCCACTATTAATATGTATCCAAATTGAGACTCTTAGTCATCTGAGTTGGTGTCAAAACTTGCATCGGCATAACCCTTTACGACGAACTCTTTATCACCTCCATAACCGAGAAATATTTCCTTAGTCCTCTTAGGTAACTAAGGATAAATTTTGACCGCTGTCCAGTGATCTACTCCTGGATCACTATTGTACCCCCTTGCCAAACTCATGGCAAGGTACATAATAGATTCAGTACACAACATGGCATACTTTATAGAACCTATGGCTGAGGCATAGGAAATGACTTTCATTCTCTCTCTATCTTCTGCCGTGGTCGGGTTTTGAGTCTTACTCAACTTCATACCTTGCAATGCAGGCAAGAACCCTTTCTTTGACTGATCCATTTTGAACTTCTTCAAAACTTTGTCAAGGTATGTGCTTTGTGGAAGTCCTATTAAGCGTCTCGATCTATCTCTATAGATCTTGATGCCCAATACATAAGTAGCTTTACCGAGGTCTTTTATTGAAAAATTCTTATTCAAGTATCCTTTTATGCTATCCAGAAATTCTATATCATTTCCAATCACTAATATGTCATCCACATATAATATCAGAAATGCTACAGACGTCCCACTCACTTTCTTGTAAATACAGGCTTCACCATAAGTCTGTATAAAACCATATGCTTTGATCACCTCATCAAAGCGTATATTCCAACTCCGAGATGCTTGCACTAGTCCATAGATGGATCGCTAGAGCTTTCACACTTTGTTAGCACCTTTAGGATCGACAAAAACTTCTGGTTGCATCATATACAACTCTTCTTTAATATCCATCAAGGAATGCAATTTTTGACATCCATTTGCCAGATTTCATAATCATAAAATGCGGCAATTGCTAACATGATTCGCATAGACTTAAGCATCATACGGGTGAGAAAGTCTCATTGTAGTCAACTCCTTGAACTTGTCGAAAACCTTTCGCGACAAGTCGAGCTTTGTAATGGAGACATTACCATCAGCGTCTGTCTTCTTCTTGAAGATCCATTTATTCTCAATGGCTTGCCGATCATCAGGCAAGTCCACCAAAGTCCACACTTTGTTCTCATACATGGATCCCATCTCAGATTTCATGGCCTCAAGCCATCTGTCGGAATCTGGGCTCATCATTGCTTCTTCATAGTTCGTAGGTTCGCCTTGGTCTAGTAACATGACTTCCAAGATAGGATTACCGTACCACTCTGGTGCGGATCATGCTCTGGTCGACCTACGAGGTTTTAGTAGTAACTTGATCTGAAGTTTCATGACCATCATCATTTGCTTCCTCTCTAGTTGGTGTAGGCATCACTGGAACAATTTTCTATGATGTGCTACTCTCCAATTCGAGAGAAGGTACAATTACCTCATCAAGTTCTACTTTCCTCCCACTCACTTCTTTCGAGAGAAAACTCTTTCTCTAGAAAGGACCCATTCTTAGCAACAAAGATCTTGCCTTTGGATCTGTGGTAGAAGGTGTATCCAATTGTTTCCTTAGGGTATCCTATGAAGACACACTTCTTCGATTTGGGTTCGAGCTTATTAGGCTGAAGCCTTTTGACATAAGTGTCCCAACCCCAAACTTTAAGAAACGACAGCTTAGGTTTCTTGCCAAACCATAGTTCATACGGTGTCGTCTCAATGGATTGAGATGGTGCCCTATTTAACGTGAATGCGGCTGTCTCTAATGCATAACCCCAAAACAAAAGTGGTAAATCGGTAAGAGACATCATAGAACGCATCATATCCAATAAAGTACGGTTACGACATTCGGACACACCATTACGCTGTGGTGTTCTAGGTGGCGTGAGTTGTGAAACAATTCCACATTGTTTTAAATGAAGGCCAAACTCGTAACTCAAATATTAGCCTCTGCGATCAGATCGTAGAAACTTTATTTTCTTGTTATGATGATTCTCTACTTCACTCTGAAATTCTTTGAACTTTTCAAATGTTTCAGACTTGTGTTTCATTAAGTAAATATACCCATATCTACTTAAATCATCTGTGAAGGTCAGAAAATAACGATATCCGCTGCGTGCCTCAACACTCATCGGACCGCATACATCGGTATGTATTATTTCCAATAAGTCATTAGCTCGCTCCATTATTCCGGAGAACGGAGTTTTAGTCATCTTGCCCATGAGGCATGGTTCGCAAGTATCAAATGATTCATAATCAAGTGATTCCAAAAGTCCATCTGCATGGAGTTTCTTCATGCACCTTACACCAATATGACCTAAACGGCAGTGCCACAAGTATGTTGCACTATCATTATCAACTTTGCATCTTTTGGCATCAATATTATGAATATGTATATCACTACGATCGAGATTAAATAAACCATTCACATTGGGTGTATGACCATAAAAGGTTTTATTCATGTAAACAGAACAACAAGTATTCTCTGACTTAAATGAATAAATGTATTGCAATAAACCTGATCTAATCATATTCATGCTCAACGCAAACACCAAATAACATTTATTTAGCTTCAACACTAATCCCGAAGGTCGAGGGAGTGTGCGATGGTGATCATATCAACCTTGGAATCATTTCCAACACACATCGTCACCTCGCTTTTAACTAGTCTCTGCAACTCCTGTTTCGAGTTACTAATCTTAACAACTGAACCGGTATCAAATACCTAGGGGTTACTATGAACACTAGTAAAATACACATCAATAACATGTATATCAAATATACCTTTGTTCACTTTGCCATCCTTCTTATCCGCCAAGTATTTGGGGCAGTTCCACTTCCAATGACCATTTACTTCACAGTAGAAGCACTCAGTTTCAGGCTTGGGTCCAGCTTTGGTCTTCTTCATGGGAGTGGTAACTTGCTTGCCATTCTTCTTGAAGTTCCTTTTCTTTTCCTTTGCCCTTTTTCTTGAAACTAGTGGTCTTGTTAACCATCAACATTTGATGCTCTTTCTTGATTTCTACCTTCGCTAATTTCAGCATCGCGGAGAGCTCGGGAATCTTTTTTTGTTATCCCTTGCACATTATAGTTCATCACGAAGTTCTAGTAGCTTGGTGATAGTGACTAGAGAACTCTGTCAATCACTATCTTATCTGGAAGATTAACTCCCACTTGATTCAAGCGATTGTAGTGCCCAGACATTCTGAGCACATGCTCACTAGGTGAGCTATTCTCCTCTATCTTGTAGGCAAAGTACTTGTCAGAGGTCTCATACCTCTCGACACGGGCATGAGTCTGAAATACCAATTTCAGCTCTTGGAACATCTCATATGCTCTGTGGCGTTCAAAACATTTTTGAAGTCCCGGTTCTAAGCCATAAAGCATGGTGCACTAAACTATTAAGTAGTCATCATATCGAGCTTGCCAAACGTTAATAACATCTGCATCTACTCCTGCAATAGGTATGTCACCTAGCGGTGCATCAAGGACATAATTCTTCTGTGCAGCAATGAGGATAATCCTCAGATCACGGACCCAGTCCGCATCATTGCTACTATCATCTTTCAACTTAGTTTTCTCTAGTACCATATCAAAAAACATAGGGGAGCTACAATGCGAGCTATTGATCTACAACATAATTTGCAAATACTATTAGGACTAAGTTCACGATAAATTAAAGTTCAATTAATCAAATTACTTAAGAACTCCCACTTAAATAGACATCCCTCAAGTCATCTAAGTGATACGTGATCCAAATCAACTAACCCATGTCCGATCATCATGTGAGATGGGGTAGTCATCAATGGTGAACATCTCTATGTTGATCATATCTACTATATGATTCACGTTCGACCTTTCGGTCTCCAGTGTTCCGAGGCCATGTTTGTACATGCTAGGCTCGTCAAGTTTAACCCAAGCATTCTGCATGTGTAAAACTGTCTTACACCCGTTGTATGTGAACGTAGAGTCTATCACACCCGATCATCACGTGGTGTCTCGAAACGACGAACTGTAGCAACGGTGCATACTCAGGGAGAACACTTTTACCTTGAAATTTAGTGAAACGATCATCTTATATTGCTACCGTCGTTCTAAGCAAAATAAGATGCATATAAGATAAACATCACATGCAATCAAAATATGTGACATGATATGGCCATCATCATCTTGTGCTTTTGATCTCCATCTCCAAAGCATCGTCATGATCTCCATCGTCACTGGCTTGACACCTTGATCTCCATCATTGCGTCGTGGTCATCTCACCAACTATTGCTTCTACAACTATTGCTAATGCATAGCGATAAAGTAAAGGAATTACATGGCATTTGCATTTCATACAATAAAGAGGCAACCATAAGGCTCCTGCCAGTTGCCGATAATTTACAAAACATGATCTTCTCATACAATAACGTATATCACATCATGTCTTGACCATATCACATCACAACATGCCCTGCAAAAACAAGTTAGACATCCTCTACTTTGTTGTTGCAAGTTTTATGTGGCTGCTACGGGCTTCTAGCAAGAACCATTCTTACCTACGGCAAAAGCCACAACGGTGATTCATCAAGTTTGCTGTTTTAACCTTCTTCAAGGACCGGCCATAGTCAAATTCGATTCACTAAAGTAGGAGAAACAGACACCCACCAGCCATCTTTATGCAAAATTAATTGCATGTCTGTCGGTGGAACCGGTCTCATGTGCATGGACATGTAAGGTTGGTCCGGGCCGCTTCGTCCCACAATACCACCGAATTAAAATAAGACGTTGGTGGTAAGCAGTATGAATATCACCGCCCACAACTCTTTGTGTTCTACTCCTGCATATCATCTATGCATAGACCTGGCTTTGATACCACTGTTGGGAATCGTTGCATGGAAAACAAAAAAAAAATCTACGCACACGCAATGATCTATCCATGGAGATGCATAGCAATGAGGGGGAGAGTGTGTCTATGTACCCTCGTAGACCGTAAGCGGAAGCAGTTCACAACGCGGTTGATGTAGTCGAACTTCTTCGCGCTTCAACCGATCAAGTACCAAACGCACGGCACCTCCGTGTTCTGCACACGTTCAGCTCGGTGACGTCCCTCGCCTTCTTGATCCAGCAAGACGTCGAGGTAGTAGATGAGTTCCATCAGCACGACGGCATGGTGACGGTGATGGTGAAGTGATCTCCGCAGGGCCTCGCCTAAGCACTACGAAAATATGACCGGGGGTGTAAACGGTGGAGGGGGGCGCCGCACACGGCTAGGCAATTGTCTGGTGTGTGCTAGGCGCGCCCTCCCACATATATATAGGTGGGAGGGAGGGAGGAGCAGCCATAGGAGGCGCCCAAGTAGGAGGAATCCTACTTCGAGTCCCTCCCAAGCCGCGCCCCCCTGCCATATTTAACCAAGGGGGAAGGAAAGAGAGGGGAGAGGGAAGGAAGTGGGAATCCTAATCCACACTTTCCTTTCCCTTCTCCCCTTTCCTTCTCCTCCTTAGGCCGGCCCATATGGTGGGCGCACCAGCCCCTTGTGGCTGGTGCGCTTCCCCTCTTGGCCCATAAGGCCCATATATTTTGCCGGGGGTGCCCGGAACCCCTTCCGGTGACCCGATAAGTACCCGGTACCCCCCGAAACACTTCCTGTGTCCGAATACCATCGTCCTATATATCAATCTTTACCTCTCGACCATTTTGAGACTCCTCGTCATGTCTGTGATCTCATCCGGGACTCCAAACAACATTTGGTCACCAAATCACATAACTCATATAATATTATATCGTCATCGAACGTTAAGCGTGCGGACCCTACGGGTTCGAGAACTATGTAGACATGACCGGGACACTTCTCCGGTCAATAACCAATAGCGGAACCTGGATGCCCATATTGGCTCCTACATATTCTATGAAGATCTTTATCGGTCGAACCGTTATGACAACATACGTAATTCCCTTTGTCCATCGGTATGTTACTTGCCCGAGATTCGATCGTCGGTATCTTCATACCTAGTTCAATCTCATTATCAGAAAGTCTCTTTACTCGTTCCGTAATACATCACCTTGTGACTAACTCCTTAGTCGTTTGATTGCAAGCTTATGATGTGTATTACCGAGAGGGCCCAGAGATACCTCTCCGATACTCGGAGTGACAAATACTAATCTCGATCTATGCCAACTCAACAAACACCTTCGGAGATACCTGTAGAGCATCTTTATAATCACCCAGTTACGTTGTGACGTTTGATAGCACACAAGGCATTCCTCCGATATCCGGGAGTTGCATAATCTCATAGTCGAAGGAATATGTATTTGACATGAAGAAAGCAATAGCAATAAAGCTAAACGATCATTATGCTAAGCTAATGGGTGGGTCTTGTCCACCACATCATTCTCCTAATGATGTGATCCCGTTATCAAATGACAACACATGTCCATGGTTAGGAAACCTTAACCATCTTTGATCAACGAGCTAGTCTAGTAGAGGCTTACTAGGGACACGGTATTTGTTTATGTATTCACACATGTATTTAAGTTTCCGATCAATACAATTCTAGCATGAATAATAAACCTTTATCATGAATAAGGAAATATAAAATAACTACTTTATTATTGCCTCTAGGGCATATTTCCTTCATGTGCATCTAGGCCAGATATTATGCTTAGTGTTTGCATGTGTGCCCGTTTTCAAGCTACACCGAAGGAGTCACACCATAAGGCTTTGAAACATATTCTTTGATATCTAGCTCAAACTCCAACACTTGGATTATGGTATCCCAAGGGTTGGGTTTTTGATCTCATTGATATTCTGACTCGGACTATGCTGGTGATCGGATGGATCATAAGTCAACATCAGGCACATGCCATTTCCTTGGACGATCCTTAGTATGTTGGTCCTCGAAGAAGCAGAACTGTGTGTCACTTTCTACAGCTGAAGCTGAGTACAATGCTGCTAGTTCTTGCTGTGCTCAATTGCTGTGGATGAAGCAAACCCTCAAGGATTATGGCATCAATATGAAGAACGCGCCTCTCTACTGCGACAACGAGAGTGCCATCAAGATTGCTCACAATCCAGTTCAGCATTCAAAGACTAAGCACATCCAGATTCGTCATCATTTTTTCGAGATCATGTGTTGAAGGGCGACATCTTCATCGACCACGAGAAGACTGAAGAACAACTGGCTGATATCTTCACAAAGCCCTTGGATGAAAAGAGATTTTGCAAGTTGTGGTGTGAGCTAAATATCTTAGAATCTTCGTGTTGGGGAACGTTGCATGGAAAACAAAAAAATTCTACGCACACGCAAGATCTATCCATGGAGATGCATAGCAACAAGAGGGGAGAGTGTGTCTATGTATCCTCATAGACCGTAAGCGGAAGTGTTTATTAACGCGGTTGATGTAGTCGAACTTCTTCGTGATCCAACCGATCAAGTACCGAACGTACGGCACCTCCGCGTTCAGCACACGTTCAGCTCGGTGATGTCCTCGCCTTCTTGATCCCGCAAGACAGGCGAAGTAGTAGATGAGTTCCGGCAGCACGACGGCGTGGTGACAGTGATGGTGATGCTTTCTCCGCAGGGCTTCGCCTAAGCACTCCGAAAATATGACCGAGGGACGAAACTATGGAGAGGGGCGCCGCACACGGCTAAGAGATGGTCGTGGCCTATGTGTGGCGCCCCCTCCCTCATACATATAGGTGGGGGGAGGGGAGGCAGCCAGGAGGTGCCCCAAGGGTGTCCGCCGGCCCCCATGGGCTCCTGCCCTGTGGCGCCCTCCCTTACCTTGTTTGCATAAGGGGGGAAGGAAAGCGGAGGAAAGGGAAGGAAGGGGGAGTCCAACTCCCCATTTTCCTTCTGTCCCCAAGAGCTGCGGCCTTAGGAGGGGCGCGCCAGCCCCTTGTGGGCTGGTGTGTTCCCCCCTTTTGGCCCATGTGGCCCATCAACCTCCCGGGGGGTTCCCGGAACTCCTTCCGGTGATCGATGACTAGCCGGTACCTCCCGAAACTCTTTCGGTGTCCAAATAGCATCGTCCTATATATCAATCTTTACCTCCAGACCATTTCAGAGCTCCTCGTCATGTCTGTGATCTCATCCGGGACTCCGAACAACATTCGGTCACCAAATCATATAACGCATATAACACTATATCGTCAATGAACGTTAAGCGTGCGGACCCTACGGGCTCGAGAACTATGTAGACATGACCGAGACACCTCTCCGGTCAATAACCAATAGCGGAACCTGGATGCCCATATTGGTTCCTACATATTCTACAAAGATCTTTATCGATCGAACCATATGACAACATACGTAATTCCCTTTGTCTATCGGTATGTTACTTGCCCGAGACTCGGTCGTGCTATCTTCATACCTAGTTCACTCTCATTACCGGCAAGTCTCTTTACTCGTTCTGTAATACATCATCTCGTAACTAACTCCTTAGTCACTTTGCTTGCAAGCTTCTTGTGATGTGTATTACCGAGAGTGTTGGGAAATGTTGCATGGAAAACAAAAAAAATTCTACGCACACGCAAGATCTATCAAGGAGATGCATAGCAACGAGAGGGGGAGAGTGTGTCTATGTACCCTCGTAGACCATAAGTGGAAGCGTTTGACAACGCAGTTGATGTAGCCAAACTTCTTCGTGTTCCAACCGATCGAGCACCGAACGTACGGCACCTCCGCGTTCAGCACATGTTCAGCTCGATGACGTCCTCCGCCTTCTTGATCCAGCAAGACGGCGAGGTAGTGGATGAGTTCCGGCAGCACAATGGCATGGTGACGGTGATGGTGAAGCTATCTCCGCAGGGCTTCGCCTAAGCACTACGAAAATATGACCGGGGGTGTAAACGGTGGAGGGGGGCGCCGCACACGGCTAGCAATTGTCTGTTCTGTGCTAGGCGCCCCCTCCCACATATATATAGGTGGGAGGGAGGGAGGGGCAGCCAAAGGGGGCGCCCAAGTAGGAGGAATCCTACTTGGGGTCTCTCCCAAGCCGTGCCCCTGCCTTTTATAGGTGCGGGGGAAAGGCAGTGGAGGGTGGCGCCCCCCCTTTTCCTTTCTCCCATGAGAGGGAGAGGCAGGAGGGGCTACCCCTCCCCCCTTTCCTTACCTAGGGCTGGCCGTCCAGGGAGAGGGGCGCACCAGCCCCCTGTGGGCTGATCTGTCCCTCCCTTGGCCCATTAAGCCCATAACACCTACCGGGGGTGTCCGGAACCCCTTCCGGTGACCCGATGGGTACCCGGTGCATCCCGAAACCCTTCTGGTGTCTGAATACCATCATCCTATATATCAATCTTTACCTCTCTACCATTTTGAGACTCCTCGTCATGTCCGTGATCTCATACGGGACTCCGAACAACATTCGGTCACCAAATCATATAACTCATATAACACTATATCGTCAACGAACGTTAAGCGTGCGGACCCTACGGGTTCGAGAACTATGTAGACATGACCGAGACACCTCTCCGGTCAATAACCAATAGCGAAACCTAGATACCCATATTGGCTCCTACATATTCTACGAAGATCTTTATCGGTCGAACCGTTATGACAACATACATAATTCCCTTTGTCCATCGGTATGTTACTTGCCCGATACTTGATCGTCGGTATCTTCATACCTAGTTTAATCTCGTTACTGGCAAGTCTCTTTACTCGTTCCATAATACATCATCCTGTAACTAACTCATTAGTCACTTTGCTTGCAAGGCTTCTTATGATGTGTATTACTGAGAGGGCCCAGAGATACCTCTCCGATACTCAGAGTGACAAATCCTAATCTCGATCTATGCCAACTCAACAAACACCTTCGGAGATACCTGTAGAGCATATTTATGATCACCCAGTTACGTTGTGACGTTTGATAGCACACAAGGCATTCCTCCGGTATCCGGGAGTTGCATAATCTCATAGTCGAAGGAATATGTATTTGACATGAAGAAAGCAATAGCAATAAACTGAACGATCATTATGCTAAGTAAACAGATGGGTCTTGTCCATCACATCATTCTCCTAATGATGTGATCCCGTTATCAAATCACAATACATGTCTATGGTTAGGAAACCTTAACCATCTTTGATCAACGAGCTAGTCTAGTAGAGTCTTACTAGGGACACAGTATTTGTTTATGTATTCACACATGTATTTAAGTTTCCGATCAATACAATTCTAGCATGAATAATAAACCTTTATCATGAATAAGGAAATATAAAATAGCTACTTTATTATTGCCTCTAGGGCATATTTCCTTCAGTCTCCCACTTGCACTAGAGTCAATAATCTACATTACATTGTAATGAATCTAACACCCATGGAGTCTTGGTGCTGATCATGTTTTGCTCGCGGAAGAGGCTTAGTCAATGGGTCTGCCAC
Organism: Thinopyrum elongatum; assembly: GCA_011799875.1. NCBI lineage: Eukaryota > Viridiplantae > Streptophyta > Magnoliopsida > Poales > Poaceae > Thinopyrum > Thinopyrum elongatum. Next base: position 242,852,293 of record CM022299.1, on the reverse strand, counting down.
ATTCAGATCCGTATGTACTTTGCAAATTTCTATGTCTCCATCCTTGACCTTTTCACGAATGGAGTTGAAGCGTCTCTTGATGTGTTTGGTTCTCTTGTGAAACCTGGATTCCTTCGCCAAGGCAATTGCTCCAGTGTTGTCACAAAAGATTTTCATTGGACTCGATGCACTGGGTATTACACCCAGATCGGATATGAACTCCTTCATCCAGACTCCTTCACGTGCTGCTTCTGAAGCAGCTATGTACTCCGCATCACGCGTAGATCCCGCCACGACGCTCTGCTTGGAACTGCACCAACTGACAGCTCCACCATTCAATATAAATATGTATCCGGTTTGTGACTTAGAGTCATCCAGATCTGTGTCGAAGCTAGCATCAACATAACCATTTACGACGAGCTCTTCGTCACCTCCATAAACAAGAAACATATCCTTGGTCCTTTTCAGGTACTTCAGGATGTTCTTGACCACTGTCCAGTGATCCACTCCTGGATTACTTTGGTACCTCCCTGCCAGACTTACGGCAAGGCACACATCAGGTCTGGTACATAGCATAGCATACATGATAGAACCTATGGCTGAGGCATAGGGAATGACTTTCATTTTCTCTCTATCTTCTGCAGTGGTCGAGCTTTGAGTCTGACTCAACTTCACACCTTGTAACACAGGCAAGAACCCTTTCTTTAACTGATCCATTTTGAACTTCTTCAAAACTTTATCAAGGTATGTGCTTTGTGAAAGTCCTATTAAGCGTCTCAATCTATCTCTATAGATCTTGATGCCCAATATATAAGCAGCTTCACCGAGGTCTTTTATTGAAAAATTCTTATTCAAGTATCCTTTTATGCTATCCAGAAATTCTATATCATTTCCAATCAACAATATGTCATCCACATATAATATCAGAAATGCTACAGAGCTCCCACTCACTTTCTTGTAAATACAGGCTTCACCGTAAGTCTGTATAAAACCATATACTTTGATCACCTCATCAAAGTGTATATTCCAACTTCGAGATGCTTGCACCAGTCCATAGATGGATCACTGGAGCTTGCACACTTTGTTAGCACCTTTAGGATCGACAAAACCTTGTGGTTGCATCATATACAACTCTTCTTTAAGAAATCCATTAAGGAATGCAGTTTTGACGTCCATTTGCCAGATTTCATAATTATAAAATCGGCAATTGCTAATATGATTCGGACAGACTTAAGCATCACTACGGGTGAGAAAGTCTCATCGTAGTCAACTCCTTGAACTTGTCGAAAACCTTTTGCAACAAGTCGAGCTTTATAGACAGTAACATTACCATCAACATCAATCTTCTTCTTGAAGATCCATTTATTCTTAATGGCTTGTCGATCATCGGGCAAGTCCACCAAAGTCCACACTTTGTTCTCATACATGGATCCTATCTCAGATTTCATGGCCTCAAGCCATTTATCGAAATCTGGGCTCATCATAGCTTCTTCATAGTTCGTAGGTTCGCCTTGGTCTAGTAACATGACTTCTAGAACAGGATTACCGTACCACTCTGGTGTGGATCGTGCTCTGGTTGACCTACGAGATTTAGTAGTAACTTGATCTGAAGTTTCATGATCAACATCATTTGATTCCTCTCTAGTTGGTGTAGGCATCATGGGAACGGATTTATCTGATGTGCTACTTTCCAATTTGAGAGAAGGTACAATTACCTCATCAAGTTCTACTTTCCTCCCACTCACTTCTTTCGAGAGAAACTCCTTCTCTAGAAAGGTTCCATTCTTGGCAACAAAAATCTTGCCTTCGGATCTGTGGTAGAAGGTGTACCCAATTGTTTCCTTAGGGTATCCTATGAAGACACACTTCTTCGATTTGGGTTCGAGCTTATTAGGCTGAAGCCTTTTGACATAAGTGTCCCAACCCCAAACTTTAAGAAACGACAGCTTAGGTTTCTTGCCAAACCATAGTTCATACGGTGTCGTCTCAATGGATTGAGATGGTGCCCTATTTAACGTGAATGCGGCTGTCTCTAATGCATAACCCCAAAACAAAAGTGGTAAATCGGTAAGAGACATCATAGAACGCATCATATCCAATAAAGTACGGTTATGACATTCGGACACACCATTACGCTGTGGTGTTCTAGGTGGCGTGAGTTGTGAAACAATTCCACATTGTTTTAAATGAAGGCCAAACTCGTAACTCAAATATTCGCCTCTGCGATCAGATCGTAGAAACTTTATTTTCTTGTTATGATGATTCTCTACTTCACTCTGAAATTCTTTGAACTTTTCAAATGTTTCAGACTTGTGTTTCATTAAGTAAATATACCCATATCTACTTAAATCATCTGTGAAGGTCAGAAAATAACGATATCCGCTGCGTGCCTCAACACTCGTCAGACCGCATACATCGGTATGTATTATTTCCAATAAGTCATTAGCTCGCTCCATTATTCCGGAGAACGGAGTTTTAGTCATCTTGCCCATGAGGCATGGTTCGCAAGTATCAAATGATTCATAATCAAGTGATTCCAAAAGTCCATCTGCATGGAGTTTCTTCATGCACCTTACACCAATATGACCTAAACGGCAGTGCCACAAGTATGTTGCACTATCATTATCAACTTTGCATCTTTTGGCATCAATATTATGAATATGTGTATCACTACTATTGAGATTCAACAAGAATAGACCACTCTTCAAGGGTGCATGACCATAAAAGATATTATTCATATAAATAGAACAACCATTATTCTCTGACTTAAATGAATAACCGTCTCGCAATAAACAAGATCCAGATATAATGTTAATGCTCAACGCGGGCACCAAATCACAATTATTGAGGTCTAAAACTAATCCCGAAGGTAGATGTAGAGGTAGCATGCCGACGGCGATCACATCGACCTTGGAACCATTTTCGACGCGCATCGTCACCTCGTCCTTAGCCAATCTTCGTTTATTCCGCAGCTCCTGTTTCGAGTTACAAGTATATATGAGCAACCGAAACAGTATCAAATACCCAGGCGCTGCTACGAGCATTAGTAAGGTACACATCAATAACATGTATATCAAATATACCTTTGTTCACTTTGCCATCCTTCTTATCCGCCAAGTATTTGGGGTAGTTCCGCTTCCAGTGACCAGTCCCTTTGCAATAGAAGCACGCTTTGGGCTTCTTCCCGGGAGTGGCAACTGGCTTGCCATTCTTATTGAAGTTCCCTTTCTTTCCCTTGCCCTTTTTCTTGAAACTAGTGGTCTTGTTAACCATCAACACTTGACGCTCCTTCTTGATTTCTACCTCCGCATCCTTGAGCATTGCGAAGAGCTCGGGAATTGTTTTATTCATCCCTTGCATATTATAGTTCATCATGAAGCCTTTGTAGCTTGGTGGCAGTGATTGAAGAACTCTGTCAATAACACAATCAACTGGAAGATCAACTCCCAGCTGAGTCAAGTGATTATAATACCCAGACATTTTGAGTATGTGTTCACTGATAGAACTGTTCTCCTCCATCTTGCAGCTATATAACTTGTTGGACACTTCTCAACCCGGGCATTTGCTTGAAATATTAACTTCAACTCCTGGAACATCTCATATGCTCCATGACGTTCAAAACATCTTTCAAGTCCTGGTTCTAAGCCGTAAAGCATGGCACACTAAACTATTGAGTAGTCATCAGATCGAGCTTGCCAGACGTTCATAACATCAGCTTCAGCTCCTGCAGCAGGCCTTTCACCTAGTGGTGCATCAAGGACATAATTCTTCTGTGCAGCAATGAGAATAATCCTCAAGTTACGGACCCAGTCTGTTGGGGATATAACCCCAGGATATGACCCGCCCATCCAGTGCCGGGTCAACAGAAGCGGCAACTTACAAAAGGGCCAGGCCAGGTGGGCCGTGGCTTACCAGAAGACTCGCCCAGGAGACTCGCCTAGGAGATTAAGCCGCCTACTCTGTGGGCCGGCCCAATTGTAAACCGCCATATGAACTTTCCTTACTTAGAAGGCAAGATAGGCTCGGGCACGGACCATATTCTGGCTCGGACTCTAATGTACACCCCGGGCATCAACCTATATATAAAGGGGGGCCCTAGGTTAGACAGGACAAGCTACAACCTCTCGAGAACTAGGCCTGCCAAGCGCACCTTTGTAATCGAGATCATCACCAATACAACCAAAGCAGGACGTAGGCTTTTACCTCTCCAAGAGGGGCCGAACCTGGGTAAATCCTTGTCCCCTTCGTGTCCACCTAACCCCTTCGATCTACCACTTGACGTGATGGCCTCGCAACTAAGTCCTATGAGGACATCTGCCGTGAAATTACCACGACAGTTGGCGCCCACCATGGGGCTATCGCACGGTGGTGTTGAGTTTTCGAAGGGTCGTCCTCCGGGACTCGAAGGGTACGTCATCGGCCGCATGACCAAGAGTCGCCGCGGCAAGCTCTACATCGACGATTCGACTTGGGGCCCCGAGGCCGACTCAATCGAGTACGGGTACCGGGTCCCCTTCGGTGGAATCCATGTCTTCATCGGCAAAGATGGCGGATCTGAGCCCGAGCCGAACGCCTCCATCGACATCGTCGAATCGGCTCGGCGCATGCAACCCGCCATCGCTAGAGCCACCATAAGACCCACCATGTCTCGCAAAGCTGGCGGGTCCAAACTTGGGCCAGATATCTTCACCAACATCGTCAAGCCGGCTCAGGACAAGTAGACCGCCCGCCCAAGGCACGCGCTCGTCGGCTTCACCCAAGGAGTCGACTATTCGGATGGCTCGGCCTCCGATGGCGACACAATCGTTCACTCTGACGATGATTTTTCATCAAGCGGTGGTGTCGTGGATTTGTCACGGCAGATGTCCTTAGTGTGAGGACTTAGTCGTGAGGCCAACGCCTCTATGTGGTAGCTTGAGAGGGGTTGAGTGGGACAAGAGACGTGAGGTTTTACCCAGGTTCGGCCCCTCAAGGTGGAGGTAAAAGCCTACGTCCTGCTTCATTGATATTGATCATGATGATGCTCACGGTTACAAGGGCGAGGTTTCGCTACCACTATCTCGAGAGCGATCGATTTGTCTGTTTCAACTCCTCCCTCTTGGGGTGCCCTGCCCCTCCTTATATAAGTTGGAGGGGCGGGTTACATGTGGAGTCCTAGTAGGACTAGGACTATTCTATTACAAGTAAATCCTAGTCTCGCTTCCTTTGTAAGGGAATACTCCTTATGCTTTCCTCTTAAGCCGGCCTACCATAAGATGAGCCGGCCTTCCATGAACCGCCTTCTAGGCCACCAAGTCTTGTTGCTCCTCTGACCCGCCTGCCGGGTCACCAATGAGTCACCAGGCCCGGCCGGGTCATCAGCGTATGGAGAGATCCGGGCGGGTCACTTAGTGAGTCGCCAAGTAGGGCGGGTCACTAGTGAGTCGCCAAGTCCGGCCGGGTCATACTTCCGGCCGGGTCATACCGCGGGGTATATCCCCGACATTAGTCCCCAGTTTAATTTGGATTTATCCATGTTAAACTGATCCTGCAAAATAAACACAAGAACAAATTTGATAGGTTGTGCTCCGGGTTAAAAGTTTTTCTGAACCGGCACCTTATCATCCTTAAGTCCTTGTCATTTCCTTCTTGATACATGCCCATGATCTCATGGCAAATCTCCTTTAGCAGATAAATTCAAACTTTGCCAATGCAAAAAAAAATCCAGATACTTCTTCTGAAAAGCCCGGGTCAATAGGCCAACTTCATAATGAATTTGCTGACATTGGTCTCTTGTAGAAAAATATTGTAAAAAATAATCCATTTGAGTCGGCCTCCAATGCTCTGACTTGACAAAAATATTGGTCTTGAAATATTCATCCAATGTTCAGCCAGCTTGAAGATGTAGAGCTGGTTTGTTCAAAAAACTGAGAACTTGAAGATATTCCTCCCTGATATGCATATCATCTGTAGCCCCCAAGTCTTAAGAGGAAAACATGGTGATAGCTTAAGACTTGCTTCAATATAAATGCTGCAACTTTGGAGAAATCCGGATTGTTTATGTAAGTCGCCAATCATAAACTGAATATTTTGCACCTCACATGTGTAGCCCCCAAGTGCCGAGTCATTATGCAGTAATGAGCAGGGACTTTGTAGATATGATCATGCAGATTTGAGCAGCAACATGTAGCCCCCAAGGGCCGGCTCGGTAAGATAATACTGAGCTGGGACTTTATATGTACTTCAAAAAATAACACCATATGATGTAGCTCCCAAGTTTCGGGTTACCTTTGACAGGAGCAATTAGTAGCCCCCAAGGGCCGGCTGATCACCATGTGATGGGTTGGGTCTTCAATGAGGCGAGTTAAAAATGACCTTGCATTAGCCCCCAAGTGCCATGGTGCATGCTTGCAGTGACATGGGACTTGCATACTTGATATAATCATGATTTGAATAATGTAGCCCCCAAGTGCCGGGTCGTGTGCCTGCAGTGACTCAGGACTATTCCTTCCATTGTAAAATAAAACCATATCCATTGTCCGGATGATGTTGCTGAAAGCCTTTGCATATTCAATATTGAACCATTCTCTCTGCTGTTAGCCGGTATTCTTGGATAAATAAATAATAGCCATTGCTATGAAACGGCTTTTGAAAACCTCAATCATAATACTGGTTATTCATAACCATAATAAAAATCCAGCCATGTTGGCTATTAAAGATTTGAATAATATAACACGGTTGAAAAAACCTCAATCATTCAATACTGGTTATGACAACCATAATGAAAATCCAGCCATATTTGGCTATTCAAGATTTGAACAATATAATCCGGTATGAAAACCTCAATCACAAGATCTTGTCTGTTGACAAGTAAATCCAGAGTTAAATACTCAGTGGCTCTTGGCCGATAGCGACTTAATGCACATTCATTGTTATCCGGGATTTGTGCAACCCGGTGGCTTGTAGCCTTTGTAAAAAACAAGAACTGATTACCCTTTTGAAACACCAATTTTAATCTTTGATGATGGGCTTAAACTTACTCATTTGTGTAAGCCATAGCTCTGCATGTCCTGCACAAAGTTTAAACAACATATGCCTTGGCGACTTAACGTCAAAAACCAGGGCGGGTAACAACCCAAACATAATATAGTCTTATGCAATTATAAAAAAGACTAGAATTAAGGCCATCAAAGCCAAAATATACTGGCGACTTAAAGTCAAAAGTCAGGGCGGGTTATCAAACCTCGCATATTCTTATAACAATCAAAAACATACCTGGAAAATTGGCTCATACTGCCGGCTTACATCGCCATATCCAGTGAGGGTGACAATCAAAAGATTTATAAGAGCATGATTCCAATTTGCGCAATCCAAAGTATACTGGCGACTTAACGTCCATAACCAGGGCAGGTTACAAAAAACCTGAAGTATTTATTCAAATATGAAAAGTCATACCTGTGAGATTGGTTCATACCGCCGGCTTGCAGTGCCTTATGTAGTAAGGGTAACAGCCCAAAACTAGAAGTGCATAACTCCAAATGCGCAATCAAAATATGCTGGCGACTTATTATCCAAAGCCAGTCTGGGTTATCAAAACCCCAAATAAGCTCAAGTATCAGTCATAAGGATTAAGGCTACATGGCCTGAATCACGTTAAACCATATATCAATATGGTACAAGGGTATGAACCCGAACAATGTTCAAAGAAAATAACAAATCAGAAAAACAAGGCTTCCATAGGCTGCCAAGCCTCAATATCAAGTGATGTTCATGGGCCGCATAGCCACTGAGTTAATCCTTCATTTAAACCTGTAAACCGGGCCTCACATGACCAACCGCCGTTTTAACCTTGACAAGTTCAGAGTCTTTATAAGATTGACTGTCAAGAGTTCGGCGGGTCATTCCAGATAATCTGGGCGGAGTGGCAGACATATAGGCAGGATAACCCGGAGTTTTTGGTGCTTTACACCTGGCATCCAAGCTGATCAAAAGGGTCAATAAATCTATGTTCATTGAACAATAAGCCCCCAAGTGACCAATAATGAGCCTTCAAGGCAGGATACCTATGTTTGAACTGCTCATTGTAGCAGGTTGTCTTTGGTACCCGTTCAATTCGGGTAATAAGCCCCCAAGCAATTTGCATCAAGGCGTATAAGCCGGATCAATAGGGTAGTCATAGCTATGCTCAATGAGCAGGAAGCCCCCAAGTAATTTTTTAAACAAGGCGTGCAAGCCGGATCAAGAGGGTAGTCACAGCTATGCTCAGTGAGCAGGAAGCCCCCAAGTAATTTGTAATAAGGCGTGTAAGCCGGATCAAGCGGGTAGTCACAGCTATGCTCAGTGAGCAGGAAGCCCCCAAGTAATTTGTAATAAGACGTGTAAGCCGGATCAAGCGGGTAGTCACAGCTATGCTCAGTGAGCAGGAAGCCCCCAAGTGACCCATAATATGATAAGCCAATAAGGCAGGATACCCATGTTTGAACCGCGCATCATGGCAGCAAATTCTCTTTGGCAACCTTTAATTTTTTCTGAGAACTCGAACTTGCGAGAGATAAATTCCTCTTGAACCGGATGTTGAACTGGAATCTTCTTTTTAAGCCGAAAATTTTCTGACGGCCTTTAAATTTGCACCAATGTGGCAGTAGCCCCCGGGACCAGGTTATCTTTCCCTCCAACGTCCTGGGGTTCTTGACCTTGCTGAAACTGGCAAGATTTGCGGAGTCATGTCATTGTAGCCCCTGAGTCTTAAGACGACTCGAGGAGTTGTCTTGAGACTCTCCATACGTGACCGTGATATAACCTGGCATATAATTGATCATCGGAACGCTGGAATATGTTGAAGCTCGGCGGGTTATAAATGACCCCATATGATTTGTGTCAGTAATCTGGCCAGCGGTTCATCCCAGCTGGCTGTTGAAGTTAATCAAACTGTAGTGACGGCGACTTGTGCGCCTGTCCGTTGATTCATCCGGTGCAGTCGAAGGTTGATATTATTATTTGCTCCAGAGCTTGTTGGAGTAAACCGGGTAGCGGGAGCGGCGACTTGCGTATGCTCATTAAGCATCTTGTGCACACATGTGCGGCCCGATGTGTTGATGTAGACTAGACCGCGAGAGTGGACAGTAAAGACAACCGTAGCATCAGAGGTGGCACGGACGCAAGCGAGTGGGCCGCGAGCATAGATAGATGAGTCGACCGCAGCATTGTAAGCCGGTGCGGACAGGAGAGTCAGCCGCGACGTTGTAAGCCGGCGCGGACGAGAGAATCGGCCGCGGCGTTGGAAATGGCACGGACGCGGGCGAGTCGGCCGCGGGCGCGGACAACGAATCAGTCGCGTGTGTTGATGTAGCGGGGGCGGCGACTTGCTCACGTATCCGTCCAGCAGCACGGCACGCACAAGCGCTAGTGCACAAATAATATTGGCGCACGCCCCTTTGCGACACCTTTGTAACGAATAATGGTCCTGCGAAAAAATACCACAGACCAGAGTAATTATTCTCAAACAATTTAACATGTGCTGATAAAATACATAGAAAGGATAGCACGTGATTTATCCGGAGGATCGAAGCAAATTTCCTCGTGGAATTTTAATGGCCTTCACATCTACCCATGCATCCACCAAGCTTTGGAGGACGTGCCCAAAAAGTACCTTTTTGCATATCAATACGTGATTGCTTTGGCCTTGGCTAATCATGTTAGCTTTGGCTGACTCCGGTCGAACTGCTTGTTCCTGGACTTTTGAGATAGCAGCGATATGGCACACCTGTCGGTCCAGCGGCCATAGGGAGAGACCGATTCGAACAGTCAAACAGCAGATCGATTAGGTCAGCCCGTTGTGTTCTCCCTCTGGTGGTGGAGCAGTACCAGTAGTAGCCAGTCCCAGACCATGTAGCTTCGTATGACATGTGAGGTCCAGCCTCTTCGGAGACTAGTTTCTTCTGTATCTTCTTTGGCGTCTGCATACGTGTTAGTGACGAGCAACTGCATCAGGAAGTCATTGGGGCTCTGGTCCCGCCAGCCCGCAGGTGGAGGCAACGGCTCGAGGCTGCACCGGCGGCTTGGAAACAGCTCCGAGCAGAGGCCGCTCGGTGAGGTAAAGGTGGCTCACAGGCAGTGGCCAGGATGAGGGACAGCGGCAGTAGCCGACCACGATGGAGCCGCGGGAGAGGAGCGACGCGGCTGGTCACGGTGAAGGCGGCTTGAGGCAGAACCTCAGTAGTGGAAGAAGACCGCCGCGACGACTTAAAAACAGCAGCTCAAAGGCGGCTCTGCTCCATGGAGACGAGTGGCGGAGACTCAGGCGTGACAGCGGTGCACCGGTGGAGGCGAACGCGACTGCGGCACGGGGCGGCTCCCCAGTGGATGCTTGACGCGGGGACAGCCGTGGCGAAGCCAAGCACGGGAGGCGGCTTGGAAACAAGCAGCGACTAGTGGGTGAGCGGGCCGACGAGGCTGGCTCGAGATGATGCAGCGCCTTGGAGTAGTGTGTAATAGCTCAGGCGGCTCTTCGGCCGGCAGCCGACCTGCTGGCAGCAGACGACGCTTGTGGGGCGGTTCTCCGCAAGGGTGAAAACGTGGCGGAGACGTGAGGCGCCGCGCGGCTCAAAAGGGTGGCCCGGAGCAGTGGCGAGGTTGGCCTGGCGCGATCGACGACGGCTCGACGCGGCGGCCTATGGAGGCTCAAGGCGAGGGAGGCCTGCAGCGAGGCGAGGTGCTGGCGAGGTGAAGCTTTGCAGCTTGGTGCAGCGACTTGGCGGCGGAGATTTGTGCTTCCGTCCAGCATGTGAGAAGTACTCATTGAACTAGTACTTTGATTGGGTCTTCACATCAGGAAGTGGAGTGGCTATAGTTGATGCAGTAGTAGCAGCGTCGCGACCGATCAATTTTCCTTGGGAGTTGCAGGGGACACGGATACAGAAATTAGCTGACGCGTCCAACCGGTGAAATAGGCTGCAGCGACTCGTACAACTAGCACTCGGACATGCAGAGGAATCTCCAAACTTGATCTCGGCGGCTAGTAATTTTTATAGGGCGGCGCGGCAGCGAAGATCAATCTTCTGTTGATCTTGGAGTGGAAAACGCCGTAGATAAATCGCTCGTATATTACACCTTGTCTCAGACTCGGCGTATCCAAATGTCGGCGGACAGATCACGTGCAGGGGCGGCAGCACAGCATGTAACCCTAAAAGTCTCAATCTCATCCCCGCCGCCGCGGAACACTTGGTCAATCTGGATCGATGAATTCATAGTTGATGTGACTTTTTCCATGCCGGCTCTTTGTCCAGCCGGAAAATTGCCAATTCTCGAACCCTAGAAAAATCCCTCCAAGAACTCAACACCACCGTGCGCAGGCCCCACGATGGGCGTCAACTGTCGTGGATTTGTCACGGCAGATGTCCTTAGTGTGAGGACTTAGTCGTGAGACCAACGCATCTATGTGGTAGCTTGAGAGGGGTTGAGTGGGACGAGAGACGCGAGGTTTTACCCAGGTTCGGCCCCTCACGGTGGAGGTAAAAGCCTACGTCCTGCTTCATTGATATTGATCATGATGATGCTCACAGTTACAAGGGCGAGGTTTCGCTACCTCTATCTCGAGAGCGATCGATTTGTCTGTTTCAACTTCTCCCCCTTGGGGTGCCCTGCCCCTCCTTATATAAGTTGGAGGGGCGGGTTACATGTGGAGTCGTAGTAGGACTAGGACTATTCTATTACAAGTAGAATCCTAGTCTCGCTTCCTTTGTAAGAGAATACTCCTTATGCTTTTCTCTTAAGCCGGCCTACCATAAGATGAGCCGGCCTTCCATGAACCGCCTTCTGCGCCACCGGGTCTTGTTGCTCCTCTGACCCGCCTGCCGGGTCACCAATGAGTCACCAGGCCCGGCCGGGTCATCAGTGAGTGGAGAGATCCGGGCGGGTCACTTAGTGAGTCGCCAAGTAGGGCGGGTCACTAGTGAGTCGCCAAGTCCGACCGGGTCATACTTCCGGCCGGGTCATACCGCGGGGTATACCCCCGACAGGTGGCGAGTCAATCCTCCTGCTTCGCGATGGTTTCCTTGGGAGCCACGTTCAAGACGAACCGGCCCAAGACTCTTTTGACCCGCCCGCTCGATCCGCAGTCTACATGGCTGGTACGGCCCTCATGACTGACCCGGCAGCGGCGGCTGCCATGGCTGGGATAGGAACCTCCAACCAGGCGTCGGCACCATCCCCGGCTCAGGCTCTGACCGAACTGGCTACGGCTCTCACCACGCTCCTCACCATACCAGTGACGCCGGAGAACCAGGCTGAAAGCAATGCTGAGATAACCAAGCTTCGCGATCAGATAACAAAGATCCAGGCTGACATAGATGCAGAGAACATCCGCCTGGCGGGTGTGCAGTCTGAGATGCGGGCCGAGGCCAAGCGACTAAGGACCGATGCCTGGCACCTGGAGCAACGTCGGAGCGCTTCAGAGGCAGTTCACGAGCGGAGGCATCGTCGCCTTCCGCCCAACCTTGAGTTCACTCAGCTGTTCACCACCCCTCAAGATACACGCCTCCGCGGCCCAGAAACAGACACGCCGGGGTCACCCGTCGTGCCACCAAACTTGGGAGTTCAGCCCACGCCGGGTCGTGCCGCTCAACCAACACTACAACCTCAGCGGGAGCTGGGTCCACGTCATGAGACCCCCCCTTGTCGTTTCCTAACGCCGTCGGGTCATTTTACCAACCCGGTGGATAACCTCGTTGCCGCGACAACCAACTTGGCAGCACTCCCTATCACGGGCCATACTCCCATTGAGAGAGAAGCGCGCAACACCATCGAGATGCTAAAGACTGCAGTGGCCCAGCAGGCCAATTACTCTTATAGCAGGGAGCGCCTCCACTCTACCCCAGTCCCAAGTCGCAGCCGGAGTAGAAGTCACCATGGTGATTCACCGGCTGTGTCCAGCAACGCTTGTCAACATCATGAGCCGCCTCGAGCTTTGCCGCATATGGGAGGCCCCAATGCCCAGGACATCGTTGACTCCGCACGGGCCCAGCGGGCAGCTGAGGCAGCAAATGAGGCGGCTCTGTCTCCACCGGTCACAACCCAATTGACCCCTACTGGAAGGTCTCTTGGAATACCTTGTCTGGCTCCGGCTCTACACAATGAGCGCATGCCCAAGGACTTTAAGGCCCCAGGAAAGTTCCCAATTACACGACGGATCTTGAGCCTGCGGCTTGGATAGAAAGCTATGAGCTCGCCATGGACATGTTGGATGTCAGTGATGCTGTATGCGCAAAATACTTAACCATGATGTTGGAAGGGCCGGCTCGTACTTGGTTGAAAACCTTGCCCGCCAATTCGATCAACACATGGGCTGAGTTGAAGGAGCGTTTTATCAAAAATTTCCAAGGCACCTGCAAGCGCCCTAAAACTATCATCGACCTTCAGCATTGCATCCAGCGCGACAATGAGTCAGCTCACCATTGGGTGGGCCGGGTCGCAGAGATCATCCATTCCTCAGGCAACATCACGGCGGCTCAGGCAGTCCTGATACTGGAGTAGAACTGTCACTTCGATCCCCTTGCCCAGAAGCTTGGGCGGCTCAAGCGAAGCGTCACAGATATGGGGGAGCTCATGAATGCCCTCACCAAGTACGCTGAGTCTGATTCTACCAAAGACCCCGGCACGGATGAGGTTCCGAACGGCAAGGGGAGGAAGGGCAACGGTGGCAAGGGCCATCAGCAGAATAATGTTGGCAACGGTGGAAAGCGCAAGAACCCGGAGGGCGGGTCAGACCTGGTTGCAAACACTAATGTAGGATACAAGTATCCGAAGAAAAATGGCGATGGAAAGAACTTTAAACCAAAGAATTTCGAGTAAGCCCTAAAGGGGCCGTGTCCAAAACATAGCCTGCCTAACAAGCCGGCCACTCATTCTTGGGAGGACTGTAGCATCATGCGAGCCTATTCACAGCGTTTTCAGAACCACCAAGGAGGTGGTGGCGGCGACCCAGGATCCACCGGCGGCGGCTCATCTGGAGGGTACCACCAACAGAGTTATCAAGGACCTGGCGGCTCAGGTGGGAACTATCAGGGATACGGTGGAAACAATCAGCAATCGGGGAACCAGCAGCAGGGCAATCAATCTGGTTATCATGGTAACCCTAAACAGCTAAACGGTGGTCACTACCACGTGTTCACTATGAATACAGACAGAAGGGATCGCAAGCTTAAAAATCGCCTTATCAACATGGTTGAGCCGGCGGCACCACAGTACCTGAGATGGTCAGAGTGTCCCATAACCTGGAGCCGGGAGGATCACCCACCCCGGGTCGATAATCTAGGTCACTTGGCTTTGGTAGTGGTGCCTCAAGTTGGGGGCTATTCTCTCACCAAGGTGCTTATGGACGGGGGAAGCAGTATTAATATTCTCTATTATGACACCTTGCGGCGCATGGGCCTGTTTGAGAAAGACCTCTCGCCATCCACCACAGTTTTTCACGGAATTGTCCTTGGCAAGTCGGCCTACCCAGTTGGCCGGGTCAAGTTGGATGTGGCTTTTGGTTCAGACACCAACTTCAGATGTGAGTCTTTGTCCTTTGAGGTGGTTAAAATCAAGAGCCCGTATCATGCCCTCTTTGCACGGCCGGCTTATGCACAATTCATGGCTCGGCCTTGCTATGTCTACCTTAAGCTCAAAATGCCTGGCCCTCGTGGCACCATTACGGTCAGTGGTGACAGGAAGATTGCCCTGTAGTGTGAAGAAGGTGACACCACGTACGCCGAGACGGCTTGTGCTGCGGAGGAGCTTCAGTACTACACCAACAACGTAGACCCGGCCGATATGACACCTCTCAAGAAGCCCACCACTAAAGCTGACCCGCCGCTCAAGTTCAAATCGGCCAAGGATACCAAGGACATTGAGTTCGTCCCGGGCGACTCATCCAAGAAGTTCACTATTGGGGCCAACATGGACCCCAAATAGGAAAGCGCGCCCGTTGAGTTTATCCATGAGAATCGGGACATCTTTGCATGGAAGCCTTCTGACATGCTGGGTGTACCGAGAAGACTCGCCGAGCACCGCCCTAATGTGGATCCTAAATTCAAACCAGTCAAGCAATACCTCCGTCGTTTTAATGAGGAGATACACAAGGCAATTGGTGAAGAGGTGGCCCGGCTCCTAGCTGTTGGGTTCATTGTCAAAGTAATTCATCCTGAGTGGCTCGCCAACCCAGTGCTTGTTCTAAAAAAATGGCACTTGGCGCATGTGTATTGACTACACAGACCTCAACAAGGCCTATCCCAGTGACCCTTTCGCCCTCCCACGCATTGATCAAATCATCGATGCCACAGCAGGCTGCGAGAGCCTCTGCTTCTTGGATGCTTATTCTGGCTATCATCAAATCAAGATGGCCATCGAGGATCAAGAGAAGACGGCTTTCATCACCCCCTTTGGAGCCTTCTGCTATGTCTCCATGCCCTTTGTACTTAAGAGTGCGGGGGCGACTTATCAGCGTTGTGTTCAGAACTGTTTTCACAATCAGATTGGATGCAATGTTCATGCCTATGTTGACGATATTGTGGTCAAATCAGCAAAGAAGGCGACTCTGCTGGATGACCTCAAGGAGACCTTTGCCAACCTTCACACATATCAGATGAAACTTAACCCGGACAAGTGCGTCTTTGGTGTTCCTGCTGGCAAGTTACTTGGTTTCCTGGTCTCAGAACGTGGCATTGAAGCCAACCCAGAGAAGATCAAGGCGATCACCTCGCTAGCTAAGCCAAAGAATCTCAATGACGTTCAGCGCCTGGCGGGTCGCATTGCCGCGTTGAGTCGGTTCGTAAGCCGCCTCGGTGAGAAAGAAATCCCTCTCTATCAGATGCTGATAAACAGATAACTTCCAGTGGAGTACTGCTACAGACGACGCCTTTGAGGCTCTCAAGAAGCAATTGGCTGAGCCTCCTGTCCTTGCTGCTCCAATCACTAAAGAGCCTATGCTCCTGTACATTGCCGCTAATAACAAAGTAGTCAGCGTAGCAGTTGTGGTGGAAAGGAAGGAGGCGGGTAAAGAGTACCTAGTTCAGAGGCCAATATATTATGTCAGCGAGGTCTTAACAGAATCCAAGCAACGTTACCCTCACTGGCAGAAACTGGTTTTTGGCATGTTTATGGCAAGTCGGAAGTTGAGGCATTACTTCTTGGAACATCATATCACAGTGGTTAGCTCGGCTCCCTTAGGTGATATCATCCACAACAGGGAAGCGACAGGCCGTATAGCCAAGTGGGCTATTGAGCTAGGTCCACATAACCTCAAGTATGTACCTCGCACGGCCATCAAATCTCAAGCACTGGTGGACTTCATTAACGATTGGACTGAACTCCAGGCTCCTGAGGAGAGACCAGACAATACGTATTGGACTATACACTTTGACGGATCCACGCAGCTTGAGGGTTCAGGGGCTGGAGTCGTCTTATCTTCCCCTCGAGGTGACAAATTAAGTTATGTGTTGAGAATCATGTTTCCTTGTACTAACAATGCAGCTGAGTACGAGGCCCTTCTTCACGGCCTCCGTATTGCTAAGGAGATGAACCTCAGCTGAGTCAGGTGTTTGGGCGACTCAGACCTGATGGCTCAACAAGTTTCTGGCACTTGGGACTCAAAAGATCCCCTCATGGCGGCTTATCGACAAGCAGTCACCAACGTTGCTGATCACTTCAAAGGATATTAGGTAGATCATATCAATCGATGACAGAATGAGGTGGCTGATGCTTTGTCACGCCTAGGTTCACAGCGCAAGCTGGTCCCTCCTGATGTTTTTCTCGATGTCCTCCATAACCCGTCGGTCAAATTGCCATCGAAAGAGGATCTTGCTATTCCTGACCCGGAGGCTCAACTCGTGGCGGCTCTACATGCTATTCCAGATTGGACAGTCCCTTACTTGGATTACTTATCCCATGGTGTGCTACCTAATGATGAGCTTACAGCTCACCTAATTGTCAGGCGTTCTAAATCCATGACCATCGTCAACGGTGAGTTACACAGGAGAAGCATCACAGGAGTTTTTCAACATTGTGTTTCACCTGAGGAAGGTCGTGAGATACTCAATGAGATCCACTCTGGCGACTGTGGCCACCATGCCGGCTCAAAGTCCTTGGTGGCAAAGGCTTTTCGTCATGGTTTTTTCTGGCTCACGGCTCATGCTGACGCTGAGGACATAGTCAAAAAGTGTGATGGATGTCAGAAGTTTGCACGCAGGCTCACGTGCCGGCTCAAGAACTCAGGATGATTCCAATCACTTGGCCCTTTGCGGTCTGGGGGCTTGATATGGTTGGTCCGTTTAAGCCGTCCCAAGATAAAAAGACTCACCTCTTGGTCGCTGTCGATAAGTTTACCAAGTGGATTAAAGCGGAACCTATCAGCAATTGTGATGCAGCTATGGCGGTCAAGTTCCTCAAGAAGTTAATCTTCCGATTTGGCTTTCCACACAGCAAGCAGTTCTGTCAAAGAGAGCACATCCGACTTGATGTGGCGTCTGTTGCGCACCCTCAATCCAATGGTCAAGCCGAGCGTGCTAATCAAGAGATTTTACGAGGTATCAAGCCTCGACTTCTGGTTCCTCTCCAGCGCACGCCGGGTTGTTGGGTTGAGGAGCTTCCTGTGATGCCCCCGGCCCAATCGTGCACTAATCATACACGCAAATGCACACGATCAAGCCTAAGGACTCATGAGAAGATATCACAACACAACTCTAAAACATAAATAAAGTCATACAAGCTTTATATTACAAGCCAGGGGCCTCGAGGGCTCGAATACATAAGCTTGCGAACAAGCGTCAGCGGAAGCATCAGATATCTGAGTACAGATATGAAATAGAAACAGAAAGGCCTTTAGAAAGGCGGAGCAAAATAAAACACTACGATCGAAAGGCGAAGGCCTCCTGCCTGGGACCCTCCGATCCTACTCCTGGTCGTCAATCAACTCGTAGTAGTATCCATCGTCTGGGTAGTAGTAGTAGCGATCGTCGGGGCATCTGTCTCAGGGGGCTCCGTCATCTTGGTCACGTCAAACTGATATGGGGAGAAAAGGAAAACAAAGCAACCGTGAGTACTCAGAAGTACTCAGCAAGCAAGGATCTACACTACATATGCAACATTTTCAATGAGAGGCTGTATATGTGGACTGGGCTGCAGAAATGCAAGAATAGAGAGAAGGCCTAGTCCTATCGGAGACTAGCATCTTCAGCGGCCTTGCAGCAGTAGAAGAGAGTAGAACAGTACAATATAATGTAGTAGTAACATTAAGTCTCAACCTCACCCAGAGATCCTTTCTCGACTCCCTGCGAGAAAGCAATCCCAGAGCCATACAGTCATCAACCTCGTCCTGAGATCCCTTCTCGACTCCCTGCGAGAAGCAATCCCAGAGCCATAGTATCCAAGTATCCAATTCTAAAATGTATCAATCAGGATACAACTCCGAGTGTCCTTTACCGTAGGACAGGCTATCGATAGAAGTTTTCTTCCCTGCAGGGGTGCACCAACTTACCCAACACGCTCGATTAACTCCGGCCGGACACACTTTCCTGGGTCATGCCCGGCCTCGGCCAAACGACACACCGCAGCCCTACCTAAAGCTCAGCAGAGAGGTCCCCGCCGGTCTACATCCTAAGCACTCAGGGGTCTTGGGCCATCGCCCTGTGCACTCCGGGTCGTTGTGTGCAGGGTGGATACCAGCACCGCCTCGGAGGGTCGGTACGATCCGACCGTGCCACAATGCTGAACTGGACGTCTGACAGAACTGTCGGCTGATGCTACGATGCAGAACGCCCATACTATGCCCATGTGATGGTTAGTGCTATCAGACCAGAGGCCTACTCGGATCAAATATCCAAATCGCTAGGACTAGGGGCTTGCGGTAACGAGCAGAGACTCACGAAAGATGTGACCCCGTCGCCTCGTCTCGAGGACTTGCTGCAAGGGTTAAGAATGCCCGGCCGCGCCTCGTATTCACCACTCGGGCACCACACTAGCAACCCGCCTTCACATCACACGCGGGTACCCCTCAGGGTCGACCCGCCTTTCCAAGTAACAATAGTACATTCCAAGTATCCGTGTGTCCATAACATCAGGGGAATCCAAGGTATCACCCTCGTTGGATTCCTACTCGATGTGTCTGTCAAGGTGAACTCGGAGGAATCACCCTCACTGGGTCCACACTTGAGGTGTTGTACGACAGCGTCGTTATCGGAAGCGGTGAAGGAGGAATCACCCTCGATGACCACGATCGAATAGCTACTCTACAGAGTTAACATCAGAAGTGCTACATGAGGTTTCACCCTCGGCACTCGATAGTAACGCTGCAGTGTCGTTACAACTAAGGGGGGGTGATGTGCGGTGTCGGGGCCTGGTCTTCAATTCCCGTTGATCGGGTCTTCTGAGGATCCAGCATGGCAGTCGGGATAAGTGGGGTCACTGATAGGTCTCTACCCAGCCTAGACTAAACAGTTTAGGATATGCAGGTAATTATCAACAGCAGGTTACAATGAACAGGCTATGCATCAGAATAGGTAAAGCAGCAGCAGCAGCAGCAATTCTAATGCAAGCATGAGAAATAGAATGGGCGATATCGGGATGATCAAAGGGGGGGGGGGCTTGCCTGGTTGCTCGATGCAAGGGCAAGGTTGTCAATGCTGTCTTCGGTCTCCGGAGCTGCGTCGGGATCTATCGAGAGAGAAGAGGGGGAGGAAACAGTATAAATATAGAGCAAACATGAGCAACGCAAAGTACGGCATGACAATATGCAGTGCCGGGTGTGTTCTAACGTGTGGTTGCACGTCACCGAGGAAGGAGGAATCCATCCGGGAATGTTTTCCCGTCTCCGGACATTTGTCAGACAGATGACCGGAGAGGAACGGTTGCATGTTCGGATAGTTAGGGACGTGTGACGGACGAACGGACCGCGTGTTCGGATTCGTTTCGTCGTTCTGAGCAATTTTCATGTACAAAGTTTTTCGATCCGAGCTACGGTTTATTTTATATTAATTTATAAGGATTTAATCAATTTCTAGAAATAACAGATTTAATTTAATTCGAAAATGTTTATTGCATCATCATGACGTCAGCATGACGTCAGCGGTCAACTCTGACCGTTGACTGGTCAAACTGACACGTGGGCCCCACTGTCATTGACTAAGACTAACTAATCAGGTTTAACTGAACTAACCTAGTTAATTAAGCTAATTAAGCATAGTTAATTAAGTTAATTAATTATTTTACTAATTAATTAATTAATTAATTATTATTATTAATGTTTATTTATTTATTTATTTTTTTAAAACATTCTGGGCCGTGGGCCCGTTCGGTCAGTGGCACAGGGGCTTGGGCCCACCTGGCAGTGGCCCAGGAGGCCATAGCGAGCGCGTGGGCGCGACGCGGCCAGGGGCGAGCGGGCGCTGGGCGCGGTCGCGCCGGCGGCCACAGCCATAGGCTTGCACGGGCGGCCGGCCGGCGAGCAGGGACGGGTGCGAGCTCGCGCGGGGTCAGCGGGTCCTGGCAGCGGCGGACGCGGCCCGGGCGACGGCGGAGACGAGCAAGGCGAGGCGGCTGCGGGCGCGCGTGATGCAGGTGAGCGGCGACAGCGGGCGCGAGGCGTGCGAGAGCCGCGCGCGCGCAGGGCGCAGCGGCAGGCGCGCGCGGGCGTGGGGGACCCGCGTGTGCGCGGTGAGCGCCGGAGAGGAGGAGAGGATGGAGCCCAGCGGGCGGGGCTCACCACGGGCCGTAGGGACTAGGCAGCGAGGCGCGGGGAGGAGGTCGGGGACGGCGAGGCGTCAACGGGGACGAGGGCGAGGCGGCGGTGGTCGGCGACGGCGCGGGGCGATGGCTGCCCGATCCAGACAGGATCGGGGAGGCGACGGCGTCAGGGGTAGGCGCGGGGTCGGGGCGCGCCGTGCGGGAGGAGACGGAGAGGCAGAGGCAGAGGCCGAGGGGGAGACGGGGACGACGGCGGGGCAGCGCAGTCCGGCGAGGGGCGGCGGTGAGCGACGGGGTCGGGGCGGCGAACGGCGTCGGGGCGCGGTCGGTGCGTGCGCGTCGGGCGCGAGCGAGGGGCGATGGCGTCGAGGACGCGTCCGGCGACGAGGCGAGGCCACGGCCTCAGTAGGGCGTCGCGCGAGAGAGAGGAGGGGCGACGAGGAGGCCGGTAGGCGAGCGGCGGCGGCCCGCAGTGGCGCTTGAGCGGGGCCAGCCGGAGCAGAGGGAGGGGGCGGGCGCGGCGCCGGGATCGGGTTCGATCCCGATCCAGGAGGGAGAAGGGGATCGGGCTAGGGTTTTGATGGGGAGTGGGGGGGGGGTTATGGGGATGGGGTGGACCGATCGGGTCGGCCTGGTCGGCTGCGCCGACTGGGCCAAGAGGCCCAGTGGGGGGGGGAGGGGCCTTTGCTTTTATTTGTTTTCTTTTCTTTTTTTTTTCTTTTTTTTATTCTTTTCTCTATTTTGCAAAAATGTCTAGGCTACTTCTGGACTTTTGTAAAATATGAGACTGGTCCAAATATTAACAGTGCAAAATTAGCCACTGCTAGAAATTGGTTTGGCGTCCATATCTTTTTGTTTGGATTTTATTTAATTTGAAAAGGATTAAATAGTGCTATGTTGCTGCTGTTTCTTGTTGTTCGAGTCCTTTTACAATTCCAACAAATGTTGCAATCATTTTTATAAATGCTTTGGGAATATTTGCAACATGAGGCACATTTTAGTTTTCAGGTTCGGACAACTTTTATTTTCCCCTTTTATTTAGATTTGAATTTTGACTTAGGAGTTGAAATGCAATATGATGTTAACGATGATCATGCACTGTTAATCATGCTGATTTGGCATTATTGAAAATGGGATTACTGTGGCTAACCACTGTGGTCAAGCCGAGCGTGCTAATCAAGAGATTTTACGAGGTATCAAGCCTCGACTTCTGGTTCCTCTCCAGCGCACGCCGGGTTGTTGGGTTGAGGAGCTTCCCTCTATCTTATGGAGCATACGGACCACCCCCAACAGATCAGCAGGCTTTATGCCTTTCTTTATGGTTTATGGCGCAGAAGCCGTTTTACCTAGTGACATACGTCATGACTCGCCCCATGTTACGGCATACATTGAAGCTGACAACGAACAAACTCGTCAAGATTCTTTGGATGCACTGGAGGAGGAGCGTGATTTAGCCGCAGCCCGCTCTGCCATATACCAACAAGACCTACACCGCTATCATAGCCGTAGAGTTCGCAGCCGCACTTTCCAGGAGGGCGACTTAGTGCTCCGGCTGATTCAGGATTAGTCCAATCTGCATAAGCTTTCACCCCCTTGGGAAGGGCCCTTCATCGTCAGTAAGAACCTTCACAATGGATCTTACTACTTGGGCGATCTCCGTCCTGACAAGGAATCTTGTACATCCGAGGAGGAGACCACCAGGCCATGGAACATAGCTCACCTAAGGCCTTATTACACCTAGAGCTCTGTCTCAGGTTCTCTTTGTACATACCTATGTGTATATACACTATTATGATCAACAAATAAAGCCGGCACCTCCGAAACTCGGGGTCTCTTTCGTTTCATCTCAATCTCTGTGCATGAGTCTTTAGCTTTTTTCTGATCATAGGTCACTTGGGGGCTTCCAACTCCACGAGTTTAGCTATCTCACCCTTTTGACTGGCACGAAAATGCCACCCCATCTTGGTTAAACCCACCTGTTTATTTGCTACTTCTCCGATCAGATGATCCGCCGTACTCTTGCCGGGTTACTCGCTATGGCGACCCTGACCTCACAAAGTTCAAACATCGGTTATGTCATGTGAGAGCCGGTTTACAGGAGCGAGGATACTCCAAGGGCTATCATGCCATACGCTTCTTTGAAGTGAGACTTAAGCCCCGAAAGCAAAGTCTGTCGAGCATCAAAAGCCGACTTAACATATGTGATTTTCTATTACAGGTTATCTTTAATGTTTATCGCCCATGAGCCCCGGTTCCTTCTACACCGGTTACATCATAAACATTTACAAGTTACCTTATTCTGGGTTAAGTCTCCATTATGCGCATTTAACACATCTGGTTCATATACCCCTGTCACAGGAATTTAAGGCATCGGTCCTAAGTCGCCCTCTATCGCCAAAGGATTTTCATTCGAATCAGAACCCTTTAAACAAAGGCAATCGGGCGGGTTTACCCCGTCACGTTCAACAGACGTCAGAATTGTGCACGATGGCACATCCAAAGGTTTTGTACTACCCTATTACATAGCCACAGGAGGGCTCTCAAAATATAAAGCAGTATTTCCATTTTGAGCTTGCGCCAACAGCAGCTTTATCTGCCAAGTCAATCTACTTTTGAGCCGCCTCCTCATCACCTTGCGCCGTCTTTGCTGCTTCGGTGATTTGAACATCATCAGCATCCCAATCAATGGTTGACAAAGCCTCAAAGAAATCACCCTCTTCAATAAGTTCGGAGGGTTCAACGTCAGGGGCAAAGCAATCCTTACATCCGGCAGGAATCAAATTGACTATCTTGAAGGTGGCTTGTTCTATGCATTTACCCGCCGCATCAAAACCTGCCTGGTACCTATCCAAATTTACTTCATGTGCAAGTTTGGTTGCCACGGACCGGGTCTCCTTCCGCAGGCGGGTGTAATCGTCCCTGGTAAATTTTTTACCATCAAAATTGAACTCTCGAAAGCCATCGGCCAATTCAGCTACGTCCATGTCTTCATTGTGTGCCTTGGCCCGGGTCAGTGCATACATGGCGGCTGTGCGAGCTGATGACCTTTTCAGTTATTTCACTTGACTCGGCAATGTTGACAGAAGATTGAGTGTCTCCTTGATCGTCTTTGGCATATCTGCCGCACCCACTATATGGCGGATGGTACGTAGACTTCCAGTAAGTTTAAGCCGCGTTCAACTGCACAAGAGGCTCTTTCTTTAGGCTCATACTTTTCTTGCCTACAAAGACGAGAACGTTTAAGTCAGTTTTTCACTATTGACATATCATTCTGAACATCACAAGGACAAAGAACTTTGCGACTTACCAAAAACCGCTTGAGTCATCTGAAAAATATGCTTCTTCAAGCTGGAGAGCTCTTCAGTTACAGATTTGAGCCGCCCTTCTACGTCCTGTGCACATTTTATAAGAGATTTTTTCTCTTTTTCATGTTCCGCAAGCTGGGACTTAAGTTTTTCATCCACCACGTACACTGCTTTCTCTCGGTCAGCAACGATTGATTCGGCGTCTGCTCGTCGCTTTTGCTCAACTTTCAGGGTTTCTTGGCAGCTGGTCAACTTGCCTTGTGCTTCAGACAGTAGCTCCTGTACACACAGAAATTACACGGAGTAAAACAATGTGAAAGTCCCAAGCAGACAACCAGTACTCTACATGGCACTTGGGGGCTAATGCACTTTCGAAATCTTATTTATCAAATAATAAGAGCCGTCCCACATTGCCATGATGAACCGGCCCTTGGTGACTATCACAATGCTCTTTTGTAAGAGCTCAGAAGGAAGAGGTTACTTCAAGACCCGACTGGTTCTAAGAAGCCAGCCGACTCTTGGGGGCTACACAAGCAAATTTCAAATATTACAAAGACCCGGCTACTTCTGAAGAAGCAATCCGGCCCTTGGGGGCTACTATATGTCTAACAACTATGCTATTACAACTCTGCATACAAATCAGCAGTGTCTTATTCGTATCCAGGTTTGGGCTGCTATCACGGATACAAATATCTAAGTGGTAAATTCTCAAGGCTCAAGACATACCTCATATTTTTGTATAAGCATGTTGACCATGTTGGCTTCCATATTCCGGCTCTCAGACAGCCGAGTCAAAAACGTCTCATGAAGCTCTGCGGCATTCAGCTCCTCCAAGTCTGATAGCTCCAGTTTCTCTTTCCCTTTGATTGAAGCTTGTCACTCGCCCTTGGATACCACTTTCGCCAAAGTTTGTGACGGCTCAGGAGCCTTGAACTCAGTTCTGGTAATGGTAAGGTCGTCCTGGGGAGGAGATGTTGTTGCTTCGTCGGCCGCTGTTTTTGACTTCAGCTCACAAGCAGGAGAGGACAGGTTAACCTTCGGCTGATTGTTGACATCCTTTGCTTGACCCTCCGTGCTGTCACCTGGTGGCGGGTTATCTTGCTCCAAGACCTCATGAGTTTCCTTAGTTTGGTCCTTGGCTGTTTCTACATGAGCCTCGACTGGCTCTGATGTCGAGCCAGACTCGCCGGACTTCTTCTTCTTAGCCTTGGCTCTACAAATTCACAAGGTGTATAACAATGTTAAAATACATCCAAAACTTGGTCAAAGAAATATGACCCGATCACATGCATACTTACCCGGGCTTGATAATCATTGGAGCCAACTGAGATCCTGACGGGTTTTCTGACGTTAATGGTGACTCCTGATAGTCCGAACCAGATGAGTTAAGAGACTATTTAAATGAGCCAGCTTGAGGGCAAGAGGGAGTTGGACGGTGAGGCACCTCATTGGCACGCTTGGGAGGGTTTGGTGCAGAATCTGAACCGCCCATCGTGGCACCAGAGTCGCCACCAGCCCCTTATCGTGATGAGCCGGCATACTGCGTTTTCTTTATTAAGAAATTAGGGTCCAAGTAAGCAAGTGGATGGGAAAAGGGCACTTTTCTCACTGTTCTTCTCAGCTTCTTGGGAACATGAATATCTGAATCAGATGAGATAGGGATTACCTCAACATTTTCGGCCCGGCTCTCACTTGCGTCATCCTAGGAAAAGCATCGACAGTTGGATTTGTATAAACACGGTTAAAGGGAAACAAGTTAATCAGAGAGAAGGAAGCTTACCTCTGAATCATCATCTTGAAGCGATTCATTAAGAGCCGGGTCATCCTTGGCCGACTCTTCAGAAGCCTCCGGATTAGAGATGGTCTTGGCCCTTTTCTTCTGTTTTGGATCTTCACCTGCCACAGCCTTACGACACTTAGCAGATGTCTTCTTCACCATTGGTCGTCTACTCCAGAAAGGATCATTCTCCTGCCAAGCAAAACATCAAAGGATTATATGCTTGAAGGGCGCGTAAAGCTAAGGTTAAAACATAATTTTCAACACTTACAGGGGGTGGCGGGTTAGACGCAGTCCGTGTAGTTGCTACCATCACCGTTCAACTCAGCTTTCTCTAGGAACGCATTAAAATTTAGGGGAATGGTAGCTCAGGCCATTGATCTACAACATAGATATGTAAAACTATAAGACTAAGTTCATGATAAATTAAGTTCAATTAATCAAATTACAAATGAACTCCCACTTAAATAAACATCCCTCAGGTTATCTAAGTGATACATGATCCAAATCAACTAACCCATGTCCGATCATCACGTGAGATGGGGTAGTCATCAATGGTGAACATTTCTATGTTGATCATATCTACTATATGACTCACGTTCGACCTTTCGGTCTCCAGTGTTCTGAGACCATGTCTGTACATGCTAGGCTCGTCAAGTTTAACCCAAGTATTCTGCATGTGCAAAACTGTCTTACACCCGTTGTATGTGAACGTAGAGTCTATCACACCCGATCATCACGTGGTGCTTCGAAACAACGAACTTTGGCAATGGTGCATACTCGGGGAGAACACTTTTATCTTGAAATTTAGTGAAGGGATCATCTTATAATGCTACCGCCGTTCTAAGCAAAATAAGATGCATAAAAGATAAACATCACATGCAATCAAAATATGTGACATGATATGGCCATCATCATCTTGTGCTTTTGATCTCCATCTCCAAAGCATCATCATGATCTCCATCATCACCGGCTCGACACCTTGATCTCCATCATTGCGTCATGGTTGTCTCGCCAACTATTGGTTCTACAACTATTGCTAACGCATAGCGATAAAGTAAAGCAATTACATGGCGTTTGCATTTCATACAATAAAGAGACAACCATAAGGCTCTTGCCGGTTGCTGATAATTTACAAAACAGGATCATCTCATACAATAACGTATATCACATCATGTCTTGACCATATCACATCACAACATGCCGTGCAAAAACAAGTTAGACGTCCTCTACTTTGTTGTTGCAAGTTTTATGTGGCTGCAACGGGCTTCTAGCAAGAACCGTTCTTACCTACGGCAAAAACCACAACGGTGTTTCATCAAGTTTGCTGTTTTAACCTTCCTCAAGGACCGGACATAGTCAAATTTGATTCAACTAAAGTAGGAGAAACAGACACCCGCCAGCCACATTTATGCAAAACTAGTTGCATGTCTGTCGGTGGAACTGGTCTCATGTGCATGGACATGTAAGGTTGGTCCGGGCCGCTTCATCCCACAATACCGCCGAATCAAAATAAGACATTGGTGGTAAGCAGTATGACTATCACCACCCACAACTCTTTGTGTTCTACTCGTGCATATCATCTACGCATAGACCTGGCTCGGATGCCACTGTTGGGAAACGTTGCATGGAAAACAAAAAATTTCAACGCACACACAAGATCTATCAAGGAGATGCATAGCAACGAGAGGGGGAGAGTGTGTCTACATACCCTCGTAGACCATAAGCAAAAGCGTTTGACAACGCGGTTGATGTAGTCGAACTTCTTCGTGTTCCAACCGATCGAGCACCGAACGTACAACACCTCCGTGTTCAGCACATGTTCAGCTCGATGACGTCCTCTGCCTTCTTGATCCAGCAAGACGGCGAGGTAGTGGATGAGTTCCGGCAGCACGATAGCATGGTGACGGTGATGGTGAAGCTATCTCCGCAGGGCTTCGCCTAAGCACTACGAAAATATGACCGGGGGTGTAAACGGTGGAGGGGGGCGCCGCACACGGCTAGGCAATTGTCTGTTCTATGCTAGGCGCCCCCTCCCACATATATATAGGTGGGAGGGAGGGACGAGCAGCCAAAGGGGGCGCCCAAGTAAGAGGAATCCTACTTGGGGTCTCTCCCAAGCCGCGCCCCTCTGCCTTGTATAGGTGCGGGGGCAAGGCAGGGGAGGGTGGCGCCCCCCCTTTTCCTTTCTCCCATGAGAGGGAAAGGCAGGAGGGGCTAGCCCTCCCCCTTTCCTTCCCTAGGGCTTGCCAGCCAGGGAGAGAGGCGCACCAGTCCCGTGTGGGCTGGTCTGTCCCTCCCTTGGCCCATTAAGCCCATAACACCTACCGGGGGTGTCCGAAACCCCTTCCGATGACCCGATGGCTACCCGGTGCATCCCGAAAACCTTCCGATGTCCGAATACCATCGTCCTATATATCAATCTTTACCACTCGACCATTTTGAGAGTCCTCATTATGTCCGTGATCTCATCCGGGACTTCGAACAACATTCGGTCACCAAATCGTATAACTCATATAACACTATATTGTCAACGAACGTTAATCGTGCGGACCCTACGGGTTCAAGAACTATGTAGACATGACCGAGATACCTCTCCGGTCAATAACCAATAGTGGAACCTGGATGCCCATATTGGCTCCTACATATTCTACAAAGATCTTTATCGGTCGAACCGTTATGACAACATACGTAATTCCCTTTGTCCATAGGTATGTTACTTGCCCGAGATTCGATCGTCGGTATCTTCATACCTAGTTCAATCTCGTTACCGGCAAGTCTCTTTACTCGTTTCGTAATACATCATCCTGTAACTAACTAGTTAGTCACTTTGCTTGCAAGGCTTCTTATGATGTGTATTACCGAGAGGGCCCAGAGATACCTCTCCGATACTCGGAGTGACAAGTCCTAATCTCGATCTATGCCAACTCAACAAACACCTTCGGAGATACCTGTAGAGAATATTTATGATCACCCAGTTATGTTGTGACGTTTGATAGCACACAAGGCATTCCTCCAGTATCCGGGAGTTGCATAATCTCATAGTCGAAGGAATATGTATTTGACATGAAGAAAGCAATAGCAATAAACTAAACGATCATTATGCTAAGCTAACGGATGGGTCTTGTCCATCACATCATTATCCTAATGATGTGATCCTGTTATCAAATGACAATACATGTCTATGGTTAGGAAACCTTAACCATCTTTGATCAATGAGCTAGTCTAGTAGAGGCTTACTAGGGACACGGTATTTGTTTATGTATTCACACATGTATTTAAGTTTTCGATCAATACAATTCTAGCATGAATAATAAACATTTATCATGAATAAGGAAATATAAAATAACAACTTTATTATTGCCTCTAGGGCATATTTCCTTCAGAGAGGGCCAAGAGATACCTCTCCGATGCACGGAGTGACAAATCCTAATCTCGATCTTTGCCAACTCAACAAACACCTTCGGAGATACCTGTAGATCATCTTTATGATCACCTTGTTACGTTGTGATGTTTCATAGCACACAAGGTATTCCTCTGGTATCTGGGAGTTGCATGATATCATAGTCGAAGGAATATGTATTTGACATTAAGAAAGCAATAGCAATAAACTAAACGATCATATGCTAAGCTAACAGATGGGTCTCGTCCATCACATCATTCTCCTAATGATGTGATCTAGTTATCAAGTGACAACACATGTCTATGGTTAGGAAACCTTAACCATCTTTGATGAACGAGCTAGTCTAGTAGAGGCTTACTAGGGACATGGTATTTGTTTATGTATCCACACATGTATTTAAGTTTCCAATCAATACAATTCTAGCATGAATAATAAACCTTTATCATGAATAAGGAAATATAATAATAACAACTTTATTATTGCCTCTAGGGCATATTTCCATCATTCTCCCACTTGCACTAGAGTCAATAATCTAGTTCACATCGCCATGTGATTAACACCCATAGTTCACATCGCCATGTGACTAACACCTAAAGAGTTTACTATAGTCAATAATCTAGTTCACATCACCATGTGATTAACAGCCAAAGAGTACTAAGGTGTGATCATGTTTTGCTTGTGAGAGAGGTGTAGTCAATGGGTCTGCCACATTCAGATCTGTATGTATTTTGTAAATTTCTATGTCTACAATGCTCTGCATGGAGCTACTCTAGCTAATTGCTCCCACGTTCAATACGTATCCAGATTGAGACTCAGAGTCATCCGGATCGGTGTCAAAGCTTTCATCGATGTAACCTTTTATGACGAAGTCTTTATCACCTCCATAAGTGAGAAACATTTCCTTAGTCCTCTAAGGATAATTTTGACCGTTGTCCAGTGATCCTCTCTTGGATTACTATCGTAACCCCTTGCCAAACTCATGGCAAGGCACACATCAGGTCTGGTACATAGCATGGCATACATAATAGAACCTATGGCTGAGGCATAGGGAATGACTTTCATTCTCTCTCTATCTTCTGCCGTGGTCGAGCTTTGAGTCTTACTCAACTGCACACCTTGCAACATAGGCAAGAACCCTTTCTTTGACTGGTCCATTTTGAACTTCTTCAGAACTTTGCCAAGGTATGTGCTTTATGAAAGTCCTATTAAGCGTCTCGATCTATCCCTATAGATCTTGATGCCCAATATGTAAGTAGCTTCACCGAGGTTTTTCATTGAAAAATTCTTATTCAAGTATCCTTTTATGCTATCCCGAAATTCTATATCATTTCCAATCAACAATATGTCATTCACATATAATATCGGAAATGCTACAGAGCTCTCCCACTCACTTTCTTGTAAATACAGGCTTCACCGTAAGTCTGTATAAAACCATATGCTTTGATCACCTTATCAAAGCATATATTCCAACTCCGAGATGCTTGCAACCGTCCATAGATGGATCGCTGGAGCTTGCACACTTTGTTAGCACCTTTAGGATCGACAAAACCTTCTGGTTGCATCATATACAACTCTTCTTTAAGAAATCCATTAAGGAATGTAGTTTTGACGTCCATTTGCCAGATTTCATAATTATAAAATGCGGCAATTGCTAACATGATTCGGACCGACTTAAGCATCGCTACGGGTGAGAAAGTCTCATCGTAGTTAACCCCTTGAACTCGTCGAAAACCTTTTGCGACAAGTCGAGCTTTGTAGATAGTGACATTACCATCAGCGTCTCACTACAAAAAAAAGACACATCCGTGACATTTTGGGCCGAACGAAATTTTTTTCTGTCATTCTTATGACACTTCTATGACGATAATTGTGACAAAACCCAGTATCATCATAGATGTGGTGGGCTCCTACTTCTATGACAAAAAATCATGACCGAAAATGGGCTTTTCATCCTGGGCGGGCCGGAGACGCACTTGCATGACATTCTTTGGGCCGTCCATGACAGAAAAAATCGTGGTAGAAGCGAGGGCGAGGAAAATTTCAGGGAGTTCCCAGTTACGGTGGGTGGTCGGGGCCGAGCGATGCACGGAGGGATTGCGCGTTTCTCTCAGACACGTACGCGCGTGGGTGCGAGGCGTTGGGCTCTAACTGAACCCGAGCGAGGCGTTCGCTTACTGAACCCGAGCGATTGCACTAGCTACGTTACTGAACATGAGCGATCGATCCCTTGGCTGTTAACTGAACCCGAGCAATTCCTTCGCTACTGCTGCTAACTGAACCCGAGCAATCGATCGCTGCTGCTGTTGCTTACTGAAGCCGATCGAACCTGCTGCCTCTTGATGAACAGTGAACATGGGGGTTGCGGTTGAATGAGTCGAGACGTACGTGGTTGGGGTTGGATGAACAGTTCCTGGTGGGGGTTGGATGAACAGGACCCCGTGGTAGTATATAGGCCGTTGCCGCTGGATGAACAGGACCCCGAGAGGAGGCCCCATAGCCGAGCTGGTTGGGGGTGGATGAACAGGACCCCCGTGGAGGGCTGGTTGAATAGTAGCCGGTGGAGGGCTGGATGAACAGTAGCCCATGGATGAACAGTAGCTGGTGGAGGCAGGAGGAAGACGCGGTGGATGAACAGTGCAGGTGGAGGCTGAAGCAAGTCGACGGTGGGTGAACAGTAGCCCGTGGAGTCCGGTTTTGCGGTACACCACACCCCTCCGATGAACAGGACCCCCGTTTCCACCATAGCGCTCCAACAAAAGTCCGTTTCCTCTGTTTTGTGGTATGCCACACCCCTCCCGATGAACAGGACCCCCGTTTCGACCGTAGTGCTCCAACACAAGTCCGTTTCCTCCGTTTTGCGGTACGCCACACCCCTCCCAATCAACAGGACCCCCATTTCGATCGTAGATGGTAGAACAGAAGGCCGTTTCCTTCGTACTGCGGTACGCCAGACCCCATTTTGGCTGTTCCGTCCAAGCCGGTTGGCTCCCGTTGAACAGGACGCATTCCGACCCAGTCTGTTGCCTCCCGATGAACAGGAAGATGTTTCTCTGTTCCGACCCAGCCGGTTGGCTGCCCGATGAACAGGACGCCATTGCTGCCGTTCGTTGCCTCTCCATGTACATGAGCCCTGGCCGTACGTATGCGCGAGTACGCGTTCGAGACCCCACCCGTATGTACGTACGTGGCCATATTTTTTGGCATGTGGCTATACGTACGTGTACACGGTTTAGATGGGACTGCCTGAACTGCTACGTCGGGGGCTCTACTACTACATGTGCCGCTGCTTGCTCGACCACGGTCCATCGTTGCAGAGAGACCGATCGACCAGTACGTACGTACATGTTCGCGACAACGTTACATACGCTTTGACAGGTGGGTCCCAGCTGTCAGGGAGAATAAGGATGCACTTCCTTGCATGCGAAGATATAGCTGGTGGGTCCCGTCTATCAGGGGGAGGAATCATTTTTATTTTGTGAGTAATAAGGAGGCACTTCCTTGTGTTCGAAGATGTAGCTGGTGGGTCCAGCTGTCAGCCTCACAACCCAAAGTCCACTTCCGATGGCTGTCATTCGTTGACCTCGTTGACCATGAGGCGTCGAGAGCATCAAGGCGGTGGACGACGGCGAGGCCTAGGAAGGGAACGACGAGGAGCCAGAGAAGACGAGGTGGGTGGATGCCCACGCGGAGGGGAGTATGAGGGTTCACTGGTTCGGCTGCGGCGTAAGGCTGCCGTCGCCGGAGAATAACAGGGGGTGTGGGTGAGTAGAGGGAAGGCCTGGCCAGTCGTAGTATGGTCGGTCTGTGAGGCCTGCGCGGCAGCACAGCCGGCCACGAGAGGCTGGAGCAGGCGGTACGGCAGGCCTGGTTTGGGCGGCTGGAGCAACAAGACCAGAGGTTGAAGACGCAGCACGGCCGTTGATTTAACATCCAACGGTCAGTGCATCTAGAATCGTTTTGACTAAGTTGACAAAGCCCGTATGCGTCAACTTAGTTGGCCCACAAGTCAGCCTCCAAATCTGGTGGGTCCCAGCTAGCAGGCGGAATCATTTTTTTGCTCGTAATAAGGTGGCACTTCCTTGCGTGCGAAGATGTTTTCTGGTTTTTTTAATTTCTTCGTTTTTGAGTTAGAATAAAAATAAAACAATTTAGCATCTTTGGTACAAGCTATATTTTCGCGAAATGGATGATAATAAAGCTGGTGGGTCCCAGCTGTCACGGAGAGGTAACTGTTTTTCTGCATAATAAAGCAAACACTTCCTTGCGTGCGAAGATGTAGCTGGTGGCTCAAACCTGTCAGGGGGAGAAATCATTTGTTTTCGCATAATAAGGAGGGACTTGCTCGCGTGTGGCCATGGGCCATGCGGGTCCCTACTGTCAGCCACTCCACATACATGCCTCTTCCGATGGCTGTCATTTGTTGACAAAGTTGACCGCCGCGCCGAGAGAACCAACGCGGTGGACGATGGCGAGGCCTAGGAAGGGAACGACCCGGAGCCGGCGAAGACACAACAGTGGATGCCCACGCGGAGGGGAGTACGAGGGTTCACTGGTTCGGCTGCGGTGTGAGGCTACCGTCGCCGGAGAATAACAGGAGGTGTTGGTGAGTAGAGGAATGGCCTGGACGGTGATGGGAGTAGGGTGGGCCGGTGAGGCCTGCGAGGCAGCACAGCCGGCCACGGGAGGTGGTAGCAGGCGGTACCGCCGGCGGTGGTTTGGGCAGCTGAAGCATGAATGTCCGAGATTGAAGAAGCACCACAACCGTTAGATGGACATCCAACGACCACTGCTACTAGAGTCGTGTGTTGACTATAAGTTGAGAAAGCCTTGCGTAAGCGTCAACTTAGTACGCCCACAAGTGACCATCACATCTATGGCGGAGAACATATAGCCCATTTGCGATTTGTTATAATGTACAACCCATTTTTTAATTCTAATGGAATTTACTCACCCATCTACTGTTTGTTAAAATTACAGCCCATTTTCTAGCCAGGACAACGGTTAATAATTTCAACCAACCGCTCAAAAAAATTCAACAAAATTTCCCACATTTTGATGGGATCTGAAATATTTTTTAACCCAAAATTTCGAGTCAGATTAAATATAATTTCAAAATAAATTTGTATTAGGTAAAAATCTAATGAAATTTAGCGCGCGCAACAAGTAATGAAATTAAAAAAATTACCTATTCGGTGCATTTTTTATATTTACAACCAATTTTTTTTAATTACAGCCCATTTATTATTTCTTAAAGCCCATTTTCTTGGCAAGTCTAATGCGGGGCGGAGAATAACAAGTTGACCTGGCTTGAGTATTCCGCAAAAAAAGTATAGCTGGGCTAGCCATTTTCACATTGAAAAATTAATATCTAGGCTGGATATTTGGTCGACATAAAAGAATAGCATGGCCAGACGGGCCACAGCCCGCCCAGTTGATACCCTGCTCCTCTGAACAACAACAAAAACATCGCTCAAGAAAAACTCTGCTCACACCTCAAAAAACAAATACTGCTCGAGCTGCTGGGTCCCAGCTGTCGGCCGCTCCTTGTGCAATTCTCTCGTTTATTGACTATATAGGTTGACAATGGTGTGGGACCGTGATGTCAGGAAACTAGGAGGAAGCAAAAAAAATATAGTTGTATATAATAAGGAGGCACTTGCGTACGTGCGGCTATGGCCCTGGTGGGTCCCCACTGTCATCCTCTCCAAGTAAAGTCATCTCCTGATTCCTCATGTTCGTTGACCATGTTGACAACGCGAGACGGCGGCGCCACGGCGAGCGCAACAACTCGAAGGACGACGGAGAGGGCCTCGCGGGCCCTACGGATGGTCTGATACAGCGCCCGCTGGTCGTTCAGGAAACCAGGATCATCGGACCCCTATGAGCACCTTCGAGAGACTGAGCCGGCATGAAACGGTAAGGCCGCGCTTGGGAGCTCTGGATTGTTTCACACCTGTATTAAAGATACAAGTGTAATTTACTCGTCACCAGAAACAACACATAAAATACAGGCGTAATGAAACTGACGGCCCGAGGTCTGTAACAAAAACCGGTGAGTTACGCGTGTAATCTGAGAAACTAGTGTATATTTTACCAGTCGAAAACGACCAACCAAGCGCTTCGCCCAAGACCATCTGCTTTTATTTACAAGCGTCAGTTTTACAAGTGGTTTTGGTTCGAAAACGACGATCCAATCACGGCCTAATACGATGAGTTGGTCGGAAGATCATACCATTTCACCTCTAACCTACCCGAGTTGTCGTATAGGCTATGAATGGAAGTATGAAAGATAAGACGATGAACTTCTTAAGCACAGAAACAACAGAAGAGGATGATCTTCTTAACATGCAAATCAATGGCATTAGATCAACATGCAAAACAATATGAAGCATTATTCTCAGGAGGCACGATGAACAGCTCGTGATGTCGCATGCCACAACATTCCAAGCTCAATTTTGCAATCAAACTCACAAGGCCTGGCATTCATAGACAACATTCAGAACAAACTCTTAAAATACCTTACATAAGTCAACATTCATGACTATGCATCTCATCAGAGTAAATATTTACTTCTGAATTGAACACATGAATAGGAAAAAAAAGATCGACGCTGCTCACAGCAAAGGGCGTCCCATTCCAAAATATCAAATGCATGTCTTCTGGCTATCATCAATGAGCACAATTTGACAAGGTTTTCCAGTTCCAAAATATTAAACGAATGTCTTCTTGGTAACATCAATGATTAAACTTTGACAAGCTTTTCCCATTCAAAATATGTAATGCCTATGATTGTCATCAGTTTGCACATTAAAATAGCACATGGAGCCAGATTAACCAGCGTATCTTTTTGTGTAGTTCCACTGAAATCAAACAATGTCTTGCGTAGCATGGTGGATTTCGTATTTATATATTGCAAGGAGTTGAACACATTGGCAGCTCCATTCAAGTAGATAGTCCGGTGGCTCAAGGTGACGATGAATGATTAGAGAACCATTCGATGTATTATGCATGATGAAGTATTATGGAGGACACGAACCATCTGAACATTTTGTGCAGTTCCACTGAAATCAAGCTGAGCATCCCTGTCTGCATAAATACAGAAAAGTGTGATGAATATAATAGTGGTACTAGTTGATTAAACACACGCTCACAACTATAATCATCTTCATTATCTTAACAGGAAAAGATAGCAATACAATAGCTTCAATTAAACATTTATTCAAAACAATACAACAATATAAGTAGCACAACATAACAAAGCACAATCATGTGGATGAAGGCCGATACTGACCTCGTTTGTTACAGCTGCGTCGGCCACTGACTTGGTCATACCTTTCCTTGTGGAGTGAATTTTGCACTCCATGTGCTGTTGAGTTTCCCATGCTCTCTGTAGACTAGTCATGTCACCAGCGTATACTAATACTCTGTAAAGCTTCTTGATCATTCCTTGTGTAATGTAGCGCAAACAGTGACTGCTTCTTTCTGCAAAGTGGAAAGACCAACTGGGCCCAATAATGCAATAGTTTGCCTTAAACACATTGGCTCCTTTTGTGCAGCTCAACTAAAATCAAAGTCGAAATAGAACCGAGCAGAAGTTTTGATATCCCTGTATGCAACAATAGGTATAAAGGAAACAATTACTAAGAACTAACGGTTGATGACTTATACTCCCAGAAGAAAAAACATCTACCTTATCTTAATGGGAAACAAAGCAGGACAATAGCAATTCTCAAACAGTGTGATTCATTCATATGAACTGAGACATTACCTTAACAGTACCTTGTTTCAACATGTATGCATAACGACAAAGCAGAAAAGTACCATTCCTAAAACAATGCAACTGATTCATATTAACAAAGACATTATCTTAACAATACCTTGGTTAAACATGTAGAAAGAACTACAAAGCAGGGTAGTACCATCTGTAAAACACTGTAACTGATATATAATAACAGAGACATTATCTCAACAATACATTTCTTAAACATGTACTCCTACCGATCCCTAACAGAAATGGTACTCCCGCCGATCCCTAACAAGTGTTGCAGTTTTGAACTAAGATTCAGTAGTTAATTCTGAGAGTGGCATTGCTTAACTTTACCAGTGGCATTAGATTAACAAAAAGCATAAACAGTTCCAGGGGAGAGTGGGCGCAACAGCACCATGTCCTTCCATCTACTTATAAAGGGGGTGATGCAAAGTTTGTTGTAACAAAGCAACAAGCATCAAGCATCATGCATGGGAAAAGACAGCAATACAATAGCTTCAATTCAACATTTATTTAAAACAGTACCACTACAAGTAGCATAGCATCTCAAAGCACACTGCACAATCATGTGGATGAAGGCCGGTACTGACCTTTCATGAGGCAGACAAGATCAAATATGAATCTGCCAACACGAATAGGAAATCCAATCTCGTTTTGTGTAGTTCAACTAAATCAAGCAAAGTTACCGGTGTGACATTTAAGTTGAACTGCACAAAACACTCTTAAAACCGAAGTGTTTTGCATAGTGAAGCAAAAGGTCGCAATAGCAACGAGTTGAATAGATATCCCTGTTTTCAGAGGTAAAAGAAGAAACAATTACTGGCCAATAAAGGAGGATGAATCGTATGGCCACAAAAAGAAGCATCTACCTTATCTTGATGGAAAACAAAGTAGGACAGTAGCATTTCTAAAACGGTTGCATTGATTCATATTAACAGAGACATTCTCTTAAAATAACATTCATTAAAAATGTAATTTACTTTTAACAATGGCATTGCTTCAATTTTCCAGCGGCATTCTTAGATTAACAACAGCAAAATAGTTGTATGGGACATGGAACATGCCAGCACCATGTGCGTCCACACGTATAAATGGGTGATGCAGAGTATGTTGCCAAGCAGCATATCTGCGTTGGTCCCATATTTGTTCTCTTTGAACATTTTTCCTATGTGAGGGCAGTAAATCTACTCCTGCACAAACTACCCGACCCCCCAGTTTCTTTCCTTTTTCAACAGAGATTGGTTCCTTACAGATGTGTGTATTGGGTTACCCCCTTTTTCCCTTTTCGACCAACAAAGCGGCTGGATAGCCAGTCTATACTACTTTCCCTCCCTCCTTTCCTCATTGAACCACGTCCTAGATTCATGCTCCACCCCACCCTCCCTTCTTTCCTCTTTGAACCAAGACCTAGATTCGACTACAGAATTGAAACAGATCCGCATGCTAGAGAAATGACGGTTTCAAAGAAAGTTATACCTTAGGGTCGTCGGGATGTGGCTAGGCGTGTGGCGGTAGGCTGGATTTGCCCACACTACGTACGCTAGCGAGGAAGAAGGGGTCGGAGGCCCTCCCACATAGGCGCTGGGTGAAACAGAACAGCGCTGCCGTCAGTGGATTGCCTCCCTCGCCGAAGGCGACAGGGTGAACACTGCACCTCCTCCCTTTCCCGGATGGCTCCTTCACCAGTTGTGAGGGGGGAGAGAGAGAGACACAGTCTTGTTTAGATCTGATGAAGTGGGTGAGAGATTGTGAATAGAGCAAACCCTAGCAAAGGAACGCTGAGCCTCCAGCGTGTATATATATATATGTAGTGCAGCGAGAGTGTGAAGAGTGCAAACCCTAGCGAACAAGCGCTGAGGCTCCAGCTTATATAGTACTAATATAGTGGAGTGGTTTTCTTTTTCTGTCCATAACAATCGTTTTAAATTGTGTACGAAATGAAACTCTTTATTTAACGTACCAGTGAAGAAAACTACGATCAAGTAATCATCCACGCGTCCTGGTCGCACTTCCTGTCGTTCATGTGCGGTACACTACCCTTCGTTAGGTGAACAACCACACACGCACCAAATTATCGAAAAGGTGTGAGAGTGTGTACAAATAAAGAAATTTAATTTCAATTATTTTGTGTGTACAGTTTACCCTCTCTCAATAATTATGGTTTGTTGTGTTAAAGTTTGACTTCAGTCAAATCTAATATGCAGAGTAAATAAAAACGGAGGGGTACTACCTCCATCCGGGTTTTTAGTCCACATCATATTTTTTAATAAAAGTCAGACCACATATTTAGTTAAAAGCTGGTCAAATAAAATTACAGGGTAGCTGAAGACAAAGTTGTGAGAAGGCTTAGAAATCAATACAAAACTTTTGCTCTTAGTACCAACGTCGATGCTTCTTCGAGAAAACATTTGGTTCATATCCAATTGTGTGATAAAATTGCACCAACGTAAACGACTGCTCCAAGATGAACTGGTGAAGGATATCGTCTTTGTGGTAACAAGCAAAGAGCACTGATGGAAGATAACCCGTTCTTCATTGAATATCGATCAACTTTGCCAGCCGATGCAGCCATGAGACGCAACCATGAGCATCGATAGCTGATCGTGGTGTGATGCATCATCAATTTTGGCGTCATGTTTGGGTCAGGCACCAATGAAGTTTGATAATCCTCACTGTGGTTTGTTTCTTCTCGGTAATCAAGCTCGAGAAAGGAAGAACT
The DNA here is from genome assembly GCA_011799875.1 of Thinopyrum elongatum. Taxonomy (NCBI): domain Eukaryota; kingdom Viridiplantae; phylum Streptophyta; class Magnoliopsida; order Poales; family Poaceae; genus Thinopyrum; species Thinopyrum elongatum. The sequence goes on along the minus strand of CM022299.1, from coordinate 242,812,648 downwards.
GAGCAACAGTGGCCATCCAATTTTGTGTAGTTCCACTAAAAATTGAGGAAGACATGCCCGAGTATGGAGATACGCATCCCTGTTTGCAAAAATATAAAAAAAATATGATATTTAAGTAGTGTCGTTACTTTGTTTTATCAGTGGAACAAGATTAACAACGGCATCTTAATTGTCAATGCCTCTACATGGGCATTGCTTCATTTTACCAGTGATAGTTTTAGATTAGTAGCAGCAATACGAGCATATGGACATTGACCGCACAACCACCATGTACTTTTTGTCAAAAAAAACATGTATACCTCCACCGATGCATAAATGATAAACCTGGACAACTTTTGAAGTGGCCTTTCCTCTATAATATAAAAAATAGGTGATGTTGGACCAGCCGACGAACCCTAGCTACTGTACATGGGTATCCGGGGAGTAGTGGTATAGAAGAAAACCTGCATGCAAAGTACAATGAAGCATGAAATCCAAAAGAAGTTATACCTCAGGTCGGCGAGATGTGGATTAGGCGGGCGGGCGGGATCTGCCCACACGACGGCAGCGAACAAGGGCGCGGAGGACCTTCGTCCGCGCCGGCGCCGGCTCAGAGAGGATGGTGCGCATCGGCTTCCTCCATCGCGTACGGCCACAATGTCAACGCTGGACCTCCTCACTTCCCGCAGGGGACGGGATCCGACCGGATCTATGACCACCGGTGAGGAGAGAGATAGAGTGGACACTGTCATCTTGTTTAGATATGGAGAGGGTGAGAGAGCGAGACATGAGAAACCCTATCAAACAAGAGGCTATATATACAATGGAGTAAAAAAATCTCTCCATAGCAGTGGTTTTAAATAGAATACGCGCATTCCCGGAAAAAAGAAACGAAAACTGGCAGACAAATCTTTTTTTAACGTACCAAGAAAGAAAACTCGATCAATAACACGCCCCCGCTTCCAGGTCGCAGTTTGTATCGCTCACGTGTGGTCCCCGACCCTCCATTATTAAGTGAACAAATTAAAGGGTCAAATTATTACGTACGTAAGCTGCCTCTTCATGTACAAATGCGCTCCATCGTGTACTCGCGGGTATCTCGGAGGCAGAGTGAGTGCGTGCACATTTCTTCTTGTACGTTGTACTCCATTTATCTCACTTCATATTGTTTCCCACTCCTATGATATTCCTATCCTAGGAACAAAATGAGGCGGTACTAAGTTTGTGTGTGTGTAGGGAGAACGAGACATCGATGATGTGTACGAGTAGTCGCGAGAGTCGTCGCACACACGCAATAGACATAGACATGCATATGACGTAAAATTCCATCTCCATCTCCATCTCCATCTCCAATCATATTTGTCTAACTGGTACATTATTTACGTTATTAATTACTCAGCAAATATTTACGTACAACATCTCTTGTTTGCGGGCATCTGGACCGCTGTCACGCCCGCTCTTGACCGCCCTGGCCAACCCGAACCCTCTTCATTACCCGCACGTGCTTCCCGCTCGAAACGGTCAGTGCCGCATTCATGCCCGGCCAGAGCGGACGCGACCTCTCACTGGCGCCGGCATTGAAGCGGCGCGCTGGCCAAGAGAGCACCGCCCGCGCCGCTTCCCGGTGCACGCGACTGCTCCGCGTTCAAACGTCGCCACGGCCGGCCACAACATGCATGTAAAAAAGTTCTTGGGAGTCCATGCTACAGCTAGCTTTCCTCCCCCTCCTCGTCAATCTCTTCCAGTAGTGCTAGTACTCCATGGTGCGATCCATCACCAAGCAGGCGGGAAACTTATCGTATACATGGTTTGCGGTGAGTGGCATGCCAAGCGACCGTGTGGGGTGGAGAAGGGTGAGACACGAACGCGACAGACGTGATTTAAACATTGGTTTTGCTTGATGGCGTGATCCAACGAAACGAAACGTTGGTTTCCAAAAGAATACTGTACTGCATGAGAGAGATAGAGTGATGGTTTGCTTCTTCCGTCTAATAACTATACCGGGTCTATGTGATTTGGCGGCTCATTGGTCACTATTACTGTGGCGGTAGAGCTTCGTAGAGCACGTGCACTCTTATTTATTTATTCTGTGATAAAACTAACTTTCTCCACTCTTACACCGGAGGAGTACGAAACACGATAGCCCAGTGACTACATGGCCCACCTCCCACTATCACCATATTCCTTGGACACCGTGCGACACCTCCAGTCCTTTTTTCTTTGCGTAGTAGTACATTTTACCACATGACCCACCATACACTCTCACATACTACCTCCGTCCCCTATGTAATTAATGCATGATATGATACTCCACACTATGAGTAGCCTTATACGCATACAAAAAAGGACCGGAGGGAGTACAAAGCTTTATGATTTTGTTTCATGCATGTATCCTGACTCCAAGGTTGCCCCGTTACAACATTCCATCAAATACAAAGGAAAACTAACACGCATGCTGATGCATCTCAATGATTCACAGATCATAGCCAATATTTACTTCACAACTAAAGACAAAAGTTGTGAGAGTGTGTACAAAAAAAAACTACCGATGGGGTCTCTATGCCGTAAACCCTAATCCCTAAAGAGGATTTAATTTCCTGGCTAGGTAGAACCTGTCGAAGGAAAGAAGCCTGGCACCCTCGGATCATACGATGCTTTTGTGCAGTTCCACTAAAATCGAGCTGAGCATCCCTGTTGGCAAAGATATTGAAGAAGTGTGATTAGAATAATAGTAGTGGCACTAGTTCATGAGACATAAACTCATCACAAATAGAAGCCGGTAGAAGTAGAGAAAGATCCACATGGAGATGGAGCTACGTGGGGAGCTGCGGCAGTGGAGCAAGCCGGCTCCAAAACAAAGTTGTACCTGGGACGTCGGGGTGTAGCTAGAAGGGCAGTTGGGAGGCGGCATCAGCCCATACCGCGGGGACCCCCGATCGGGACGCACCGATAGTGGGTTTTCTCCCTCGCCGCTGTCGACCGCGTCTACGCAGAACATCGTCCCCTTCCCCCAGCGGCGGGATCAGGCCGGATCTGTGACCAGCGGCGTGGTCACCGTCGTTCTATGCTTGTGAAGAGAGCAACCCAAGCAAGCAGGCTTGTAGCTTAGGCTCCTGCTAGTGTATATATAGTGGAGCGGTTTTCTTTTTCTCTCCATATCAACCATTTTATATTGCGTACGTGTCATTAAAGAGTGAAATGATGGTTGCTTCATCCGACTAACTTACTGTGTGATTTGACTGCTCCTGAGTGGCCCCTACACGTACTCCCCCTACGTGTATGACTGTTCCTGAGTCTCACTTGTACTTATCTCTATTTTCTTGCATGACTAGCAAGATGTCCGTGCGTTGCACGGAACATCAAGATGCATTTGTATGAGTAGTTTATCTTGTGAGAAAAGGATGAACGAGGGAAGACCTTATTTGCAAATGTGGACAGGGGTGTGGGTATCTTTTTACAAAATTGCCATAGTTTCCTTCCTATCCGTCATATATAAATCGGACGGCCTATATTGCAGGATGGCAGGCACACCATCATCACAAACTCTGTTTTTTATAAGAGTAGAGACACATAGACAGGATGTACATAGAGGAATTTTGTTACTGCATGTTGTTACGTACTACTAGTACCTACTCCCTCCTTCCGGTTCACTACTAGTACTCCCTCCATCCTAGCTTATTAGTCCCCTTTGTACTCAATTCATGGGCTCGTTTTTCTCAAGAAATTGTATTTACCAACGTATTAATATCGGGAATGCATGCGTGAACAACAAATGATTAAACCTTGCATGCAACGTATTGACAAAGCATTGACTTATGAACATGTGAATGTGAGGGACTACAACCTCGTGCATGCATGCAACAGTCACACGTAGACATGGACGCAAAAACGCGCACGAGGCCCTAATACATGCATGTCCGAGCACATGACAGAACACACACAGTCACGCTCAAGTGCTCAACCTACACGTGCATGCACACAGATACTCAGCCAGGGTGAGCTAGTGACCGTATAAGTGTATATATTGACCGCAATGAGCATATTACGAAGTCCACTGACCGTATTTTTACAAATATACAGTGACAGACAGTGTATTTATCTCGTTTCAAATTAAGCCATACTAACCGGAAAGGAGGCTGTATGGACTAGCATTACTTTGTTTTATCCCGTCAACTTGTAGAACGAGGAGAAGCTTGCAGGACGGGAGAAACTTTTGACTAATGCAAGCTCTCCCTCGCTCAGGCGGTGGACATGCAACAGTTAATTTGGTTTCAGATTGCCAGAAGCATACACTGTACTAGTACCATTATTGTTCGACTTCCCGAAGAGGCGAACAACCAAGCGCAAAGTTTAGAGTACTCAGAGTACTAGTATTACGTAGTACTACTAGTACTACTATACAGGTATGTACTACTAGGAACCGCATGGTGGAGCGTCTGCACTCTTATTTTATTTTAATCTGTGATAAAGCAATCTTTAACACATTTGGTTCTCTTCGAGGGTTCTCGCATGTGATAATGGATGTTGATTGCATGGAACACTCACCATAATTCTCTCTTAATTCTGGCTCCTATCCTGTTAGAAATAGGAGTGCTCAGTAATATTTTATCTTTTTTTTTGTTATTCAGCATGTAAACAGGCCAGCAAACCTTGCGGCGCATCTTTGTGAGAACCATGCTTGCTGCACTTTGAATGTGACCGAGAGCTGGCTTGATGAAACACCTCGATTCCTTCTTCTTTTTTTGCGGGGTACCTCGCTCCCTAGTGACCAGTCTCTTGGCTGATTGTCCTAAGAATGCTTATATATGAATAAAGCTCTCTCATTTACCCGCAAAAATGATTAAGCCATATTAACCGGAAAGGAGGGAGTATGGACTAGCACTACTTTTTGGTTTGTCCCGTCAACTCACAGAACAAGGAGAAGCTTGCAGGACAAGGTGAAGCTCGCTTACGCCCTCTCCGTCTACCTCAAGCTCAGTGGCTATCAGGACGAGGAGAAGCTTTTGACTTATGCAACCTACCCTCGCCCAGGCGGTGGACATGCAGCAGTTCATTCGGTGTCAGATTGCTAGAGGCATACAATGTAGTACCATCATTGTTCGACTTCCCGAAGAGGCGAAGAGCCAAGCGCAAGGTTTAGTAGTACGAGTAGTACTACTACTAGTATACAGGTACTAGGAACCACATGGTGGAGCGTATGTACTCTTATTTTCTTTTAGTCTCTGATAAAGTACACATTTATTTGGGAGAAGTGCGGAAAATGGCAGCCCAATAGTACTATTAAAAAACATCGAACATGTAATGATGATATCAATCAACCATGCTCGAATATATCTTGGCCTCCGTGCGAGCCCGTCTGTGTGTTCTCGCTCCTCGTCTCTCTCAAGGAATGGTGGGTTGGCCATTTTTCCATCAATTGAGATCGGTTTGCTCACACTCCGGTCCCACATGTCAGTGATATGCCAAGAGGAAGTGCGTTGACCGACAGGCCATAAGCATACTTGGTTTTGCACCTTCATACTACTCCCTCCATCATAGTTTACAGGGCACGCTTCATTCTCATGCATTTCTCTCCATGCATTTCCACCACCAGAGAGATTTTAGACGCGTTTGGTTTAATGCTCAATTAATTAGGGCGTGGTAACCGCAATCAAGTCCACAATTTTCTCTCGATGTAGGTGTGTATGCGGAGTGGAGTAAGTGAATGCATGTGTGTACCCGGGGTGGAAGCACTGCATGCATGTGTGTACGCATTATTTCCTCTAGTAATAGATGCCGTGCTATAACTACCAATGCTATTTTTCAGGCCGATCGCTAGTCGCCTTGGTCCCAGAGATTGTTGAAGTGCGCTCTATAAGTTGTGACGGAGGGAGTAGTATGAGAAGATTCAAAGAAGAGCGTATTGATGGTTGCTTCTTCCGAGCAACTTACAGTGGGAAAGGTGGGGCTTATGATTTGACTGCTCATTACTCACTATTAGTGCGGCGCAACGACCGGGCTGAATCTCCCATGCGGTTGTGCACTATAATTTGGTGCATGGCACATGGACCCTGATGCCGAAGAGGCTTCTGGCAATGCTATCAAGCTTCCAACATTTGTTTACATAATTGACGTACTATACAAATAATTTTCCAGCGACATGAAATTGTACAATGCTCTGAGCTTTCAGCTTTTGTTTCATGTGTCTTGCCATCCATGATCTTTAAAAAAAAACTAACTTCCTTGCTAATGCATCTTAATGATTAGCAGATTAGAGCTAATATTTACATCACAACCAAAGACAAAGTTGTGAGAAGGTGTTAAATTAAAATTGATCCATGCTTTGATTGGCAGCAACTTCCCCCCAGCTCTGTCTAAATCAACAAGGCATGTTGGGAAAAAAAGTAGCTGTCAGGAGCATGCAACATTTCGATCATTTTGTGTAGTTCCACTAAAATAGAGTTGAGCGTCCCTGTTCCAAAGATATTAAGTGTGATTACAATAATAGAGGACTGTTGATGAAACAATAAACACACAAATAGAAGCCGGTCACCTTTGCAGTCTCTCTTAAGACTAACTAGTTGGAGAAGATTAAGCAAATAGTTGGAGAACATTAGGCTCGGAGTTGGATGAGGAGGATAGAGCAAAACTAGTCTCCCTTTGTGCAGTCACACTGAAATGTAGAGACGTTGCCCGTGTGACATTTTAGTAGAACTGCACAAAACACTCTTAAGAAAAAAGTGATTTGTGCAGTTCACCAAAAGGTCACAATAGCAACGAGGTGAAATGGATAGCCCTGTTTGCAAAAAAGAGGTAGAAAGGAAACAATTACTGGCCAATAACAGTTGATGACACATACGATGACAAAAAGAAGCATATTCCTTGTCCTAAGGGAAGATAACAGCACGGTTGTGTTTATCTAAAACGGTGTGAGGACGAGATTGCAATATGGAAAGTACGCTGGACGAGCTACGTTTTGGGCAAAGAACTAGGGAAGATTCACATGCAAGATTTTCCACATGCAGCGACGTGGGAAGATGGGCAGTGGAGCAAGGCCGGAGGGGATACCTGGGGGTCATCAGGATGTAACTAGGATGGCGGCGGCGGGCGGGATCTGCCCATACTGCGGCAGCGAGCAAGTGGCGTAGGCCCTACCACGCCGGAGCTTGGTCAGAGAGAACGATGGGTACCATAGACCGGGACGTGCTGCCTCGGCGCCATCGAACGGAGAAACAATGCACATCCTCCCTTTCCACCGGCAGACGGGATGCAGCCGGATCAGTGATGAACGGTGAGAGAGAGAGGCCACCACCACCTTGTGTGAGATAGTGTGACGAGAGACAAACCCCGGCAGGCAGGCCCAATTGTATATAGTGGAGCAGATTTCTTTTTTCCTGATGACAATCATTTTATATTCTGTACGTGCCATTGAGGAATATAACTTTATTTAATGCTAACGCGTCAAGTCAAACTTTCTTCCGTGTACGCGTGGTACACGACCCTGCTTCGAGTAAACAACCGCTACACACGTCAAATTATCACGTGGGCTGCCTTTTCGTACAGAAATGAACTCCACCATGCACCCGCGTAGGTGTGGCCGGGAACGAGACGTGAGTACGTGCGTCGTGTGTGCACCTCTTCTTTACGTGCAGGTACGTACGTGGGTGGGTGTGAGAGAGATGGTTTGTGCGAAACAGAGGCAATGTGTCGATGATATCTCAAACAAAAAAATGTAACATATGCAATGTGTGTGAAACAGAGTCATGGATATATCATATATAGAGGGAGTGATCCACGAGAAGAGAGTGGAGGGATCATCGATGTGAGATATCGATAGAATCGAAAATAGGGATGAAGTGTGTGGGTGCACGATCGATAAAGAGTGCCATCGAATTTGTGTTTGCCCACGTCAAAGATACAGGGCGGCTGGCCTACTGGAATGTGAGAGGGCAGAGGTGCAGTTTGTCTCTGTGGCATGGATACCTACCTACAACGTTCGACTATCGGTGTGTGTGTGTGTGGGGGGGGGGGCGAGGGGTAGAGACCTAACTATAGAGAGGTAGATCGACTAGTATATGTGTGGAGTAGAGAGACCTAACTATGTATTGAGGGATATCTATCGGCATCCATGCATATGTGTAGCAGAGGAATAAGGTTGGGAGAGAGACAAAGGTAGAGTGTCGGAGGGTTGGTGGTGGAGTTGCTTCTCACAAATGGTGGGAGAGGCCTGCTAGACAAACGGAGGGTACAAGTGCAATATGAATAAGAGAGGAGATGTCTGCCTGTCTATGCACGTGCGTGTGAGAGACGGGCCGGGAGGTATGCAAGGATGATGAGGGGGCGATACGGTTGTGGTAAGCAGACGTAACTACATAGGAAGATCAATCGTCGTGTGTCGGAGAAAGGGAGAGACATAACTAGTGAGGTACATTGATCGATGCGTGGGGAAAAAGGCTTATAGTCGACCTAGCTATATGTAGGGAGATCGGTAGGTATACATGCATGCGCGTGTTAGAAGCAAATAAGGTTTGGAGAGACGGACAGGGGGAGAGGGATGCGGCTAGGAGGTGGTGCGAGAGGCCTACTATATCAAGGGGGGAGGAGTGTGCGAGTATGAGATCAATGAAAAGAGTTGCAGGAGTGTGCACCTGTGTGGAACCGTATTGGACATGGGGGGGCATGGACGGTGAGAAGAGAAGAGGGAAAGTGTGTGTTTGTGGTAGGCACACTTGGCTAGAGAGGTATATTGACCGGTGTGTGCCGGAAAGAAGGAGCCGGGGGGCCTACACACACCATGGGTGAATGACCTAAAGAGAAATAACGAATGTGCGCGATGGAGGGGACGCTGAGGAAGGGTGAGAGGGGGGCGGGCGTGTGCATGCACGATAGAAAGTTAGCGCTAGCTACAAAGAGAAGAGGATTGTGTGGGTGTAAAAGATGAACAGAGATCATAATTCATTATAAAAAAGTGGATTCGGATATTTGAAGAAGATATCATAGTGTTTTAAACCGATGCATGCATGCATATATATAATGGTGATACGCATGGTGTGGTTATGAACATGTTATACTACATATAATATATAGAACATTTATTTGAATTTGTGATAATGTGTGGCTTTTGCAGCTCAGGGCTAAATACTTGTCATAATGTAGGGGGCGGGGCACTATACTTTGTGTGATAAACACAGTGTACGTATGAAACATGGTTTAGATTATGAAGATCTAGTTAGTTCATCAAATGTACTTGTCGGATTTCGGGTTCTGCAAACCCTTGAGAGGTTCAAACTCTGGGGTGCGTGTGAAGAACTCGTCCTCCCCAATTTGACTACTCACTAATCTCACAGCCTAGCTCGACGAACTATAAGGAAAAGAGACACAGCAGTTTACCCAGGTTCGGGCCACCTTGCGGTGTAAAACCCTACTCCTGCTTTGTGGTGGATTGGCCTCGAGGGGCTGAGGATGAACTAGTACAATGGCGAACAGCCTCAGGAGGAGAGGTGTTCTTGAGCTCGAGTGAGCTGGTGGAGTGAGGGTGATCTGAATGATCCGTCTGGACTTAACTTGTCCCATCTACGGTGGTGGCTAGGTCCTATTTATAGTGGCCTTGGTCCTCTTCCCAAATGAAAGGCGGGAAGGGATCCCACAACGGCCAAATTCGAAGGGAGACAACTAGTACATGCTATCCTGACAAAAGTAGTCTTCGCCTGCAAAAGCCTCTGGTTGTAACGCCGTGGTGGGCTCGGCGATGACCTCCATCTTGCCATCCTGGCGGTCTTGGTCTTGTTGCACGGGAATGGAAACCTTTGGCTGATTCCTCGGGACTCCGTGCCTGCGCTTGCCTCTTTAGCACCAAAGAGGAAACTGGTACACTGCGCCTGCTGGCGCCCGCCTGGCCTTGGTCGTCATGGCTCACGTCATCCAGACCTCACGAGGTGAGGATTGCATAGAACTCTCCGCTCCTCAGGAGCCAGCCTGAGGATGCTGCTCCTTGTGGAGGTCTTGGTGTCGTCCGCCTCGCGAGGCTTGGCCCCTCGCGAGGGTCTTGAGTCATTGTCGCTAGAGCTGGGCCATACCAGGCCGTCGATGGAGCCACGCCGTGGGTTGCAGGCAGGCAAGTCTGGGTACCCCCGTTCCCAGAACGCCGACAGTAGCTCCCGGGCCCAAGGCGCGCTCAAACTTGGCTTCGAGGCGAAGCCAAGGGGCAAGTGCGGAGCGCCGCGGGCCCTAACCGCCTGCGGCCTTGGTCGATGCACGGCGATTGGTGGGACGTGGGCGTCTCCGCTTCCCCACTCCACCTCAGAAACCGTTTGACTTGACGAGACTCTGCTGCATGCAGAGAAAAACCATCACTGCGTGGGATCGTGGAGGTCGGCGGTTGGCCTCCCTCCGGCTATATATGAGGGGAGGGGCAGAGTCCCCCTCACTCATCTCCATCTTCTCGCTGCTCGCTCCTTCTTCTTCTTCACCTCCCAGTCTCACCGTAGCATCCATGGCGCCGACGAGGAGGTTCTCTGTCGCCGAGAAAGGGAAGGCCCCCAAGGAGGGGCCGGGTTCGCCGCCACCCAAGAGAGGGCGTGGCCGCCCCCGCAAGCATGCTGCGACCCCGATGGTAGCTCCTCAAGGGCGCAGGCGTACTCCTTCGGGGGCCGGCGTCACTTTGGGCAGCCACGGCGGCACTTCTTCTCGAGGCGGGGGCCGCCAAGGGCATGGCAGCCCCTGTGATGAAGGGCGGCGCGCCGTGGTTACCCGGCCTCCTCGGCCGTGCTTCCACTCGGCGGATGTGCTCCCGGAGTTCGTCGTGTGGTCGGAGAGGCCCGCCGGCACCTGGCTCCGACTCCCACGCTTCTTCGTGAGTGAGCTGCCGGTCGTGGGGCTTGACGGCCTCTGGCTGCAGACTGACGGCTGTTGCAGCAAGGCTTCCTGGGTTGGGGTCGAAGTCACCGCGACGGGCAGCATGTCCTTGACCCACGGTTGGTAGGCGTTTACCCGCGCGCGAGGCCTGAGTGGGAGGCACACCCTTCATTTCAGGTATGACGGCCTCGCGACCCTCTACGTGAGGGTGTTCGGGGAGGACGGCCGTCGTGCGGGGTGCTGCCCGGAAGACGGCAGCGGCGATGATGAGCTTGGCCTTGATGACGGCCACGCTTCCTTCAGCAGCGGCGCCTCCTCATCCGGCGAGAGCACCAGCAGCGGCGGCTACGACCAACCACCACGCCACCGGGCTCGCATCGGGGAAGGTGACGGGTCGTCTCGTCGCCGCGCTCCGGTGAAGCGGGAGGAAGACTCGGGCTGAGCCCGCCGGAGCCTGGCCTCGGGAGCTGCTACGGTCGTGCGGGCCGCTTTTGCTTAACCTTTCCTTTCTCCTGCACTTGAAAAAAGTAGAGGGCCCCGCTAGGGCGTGTAATGAACCAAGGCACTCGTGCCATTATGCTATGTTTGTTATTTTGATATTGTGTCGGGATACCGATATTCCGATCAGGTGCGGTTAGAATAACTTAGCTTGATATGCTTGCCATAGTTTCCCACCTCGCGAGGGTGCACCTCTCCAGCAACATCTGGTGAAGTTTGCTTCTTAACGACTCAGGAGCCGTCGGGCCTCAGGAGGCATTGTGCAGCTGCAGAATTATTAGAAAACTTCATAGGGTGTCATGCCCTTCCTTGCGCGAGCCCCCGAGCATGGGTTGGTTGTGGCTGGTGCACCGCGTCGCGATGCCCGGAGGCACGGACTTGAGAAGGTACGCATGCCCACGAGCTCATTTGAGAGCGTCTCGCAAGGATTTAAGGACCGAAGCTCTGGGGCGACAGGGCTTCGGTGAGGTGTGGTCGCGGCGAACACCAAGCGCACACACCAACCAAGCCCCCGCGCGCGGGACGCGTGAGGAGGAGCAACGGGCAACTGCCGCTCTTCCTGGGACAAGGCTGGAGAGGCGAACACATAGAGGAAAAGAAAGTTCCAGCTTTGGCAAATGAGAAACGCGAAAACTCCAAATTCCATTAAGAAGTTGCAAACCAACTACAGAAAGCAAGCAAAAGAACAGCCGCGTCCGGCACCTAGTCTAGTCTTCTCACCAGCGCGGAGCTAAGTGCTGCCACTAGGACGTGGGAGGGAGCCCCTATGAGGCCCGCAGGCGACACTCAGGAGACTCCGGGGCGTGTACAGCCCCACTCATTATTACGTGAGAGTGTCACGAGTGGAGACCTTCACAGGCGCGGGGCCTTGCTTCATGGGTAGAACTTCCGGAGGTGCTGGATATTCCAGGCGTTCTGGATGGGGATCCCGTCCTGCATCTCCAGGCGTGAGGCGCCATGCCTGGAGACACGGGCGATCCTGAACGGGCCCTCCCACATGGGTGAGAGCTTATGCAGCCCCTCCCTGGAGAGCACCCGCCTCAGGATGAGATCACCCACCTCGAGCGTCCTGGAGCGGACGTTGCGGCAGTGGTACTGCCGCAGCGCCTGCTGGTACCTTGCCGCTCGGAGCGAGGCTTGACGGCGGCGTTCCTCCCCCAGCACGAGGTCCATCCCCCGCGTGGCGTCCTGGCGTGCCTCGTCAAACGCCAAGACCCGCGTGGAGCGATGCTTGACCTCGTGAGGGAGAACCTCTTCGGCTCTGTAGACAAGGAAGAACGGAGTCTCGCCCGTCGGCTTGGTTGCGGTGGTGCGGATGGACCACAACACGGACTGGAGCTCATCGAGCCAGCCCCTGCTGCAGGCCTCGAGCTTCTTCTTGGAGGTCCTTGTCTTGAGGCCTCTCAGGACTTCTGCGTTGGCGCGCTCGGCCTGGCCATTGCTCCTGGGGTGTGCCACCGAAGCATAGCATATCTGCGTTCCAAGGTTAGCACATTATGTTTTGAAAAGGTTGCTGGTGAACTATGAGCCATTATCGGTGATGATGCAGTTAGGAACCCCGAACCGGCTCATGAGGCCTTTGATGAACTTGACGGCCGAGCCGGCCGGGATGGTGCGGACGGCTTCCACCTCCGCCCACTTGGTGAACTTGTAGATGGCGACGTAGAGGTAGCGGTAGCCCCCGGGCGCCCGTGGGAATGGCCATGTGAGCGGGATGGTCTGGAGGCCCTGAGCGGGCTGGTGGATCTGCTTGGCGTGGAACTGGCAGGCTTCACAGGACTTCACCTGCTCGGTAGCATCGTTGAGTGCCGTGGGCCAGTAGAACCCGCTGCGGAATGCCTTGCCCATGAGTGTGCATGATGAAGAGTGATGCCCACAGTCCCCACCATGTATATCGGTCAGCAGCTCGCATCCCTGCTCCCTGGAGATGCACTGTAAAGAAACGTCGTTTGGACACCTTCAATAGAGCTCACCGTCTTGGATGCAGTATGCTGTGGCCTGGCGGGCCACATGCTCCGCGTCTTCCTCCTTCTCCGGCAGGGTGCCCCGAAGTAGGTACGCCTTGAACTCCTCGGTCCAACACCCCTCCTGAGGTTCCATCGCGAGGAGGAGGCGAGCTCCTGAGGTCGGGCCACAAGCCGGGGCGCCCGACGGAGGAGCCTGGGGGAGGTCCTCGTGAGGCGGTGCTGGTTCTGCGGTGGGTGGAGCTACCGATGGCTTGAAGAACCGCTCTTCGAAGACACCAGGCTCCTGAGGCAGACGCCGGGATGTCCTCTTGGCGATGTCATCCGCCTCCTTATTTGTGCCTCGCGGCACGTGCTGCAATTCCAGGCCCAAGAATCGTTTCTCAATTTTGCATACCTCCTCAAGGTATGCTTCCATGTGCTCATCCTTCAGGGTGGTGGAGCCGTCGGTCACTCCCGAGAAAGGCTTGGTAGGCTGCAGCTGGTCGTAGGGCACCCGGAGTCGGTCGAATGTCTCGATGGAGAGAACATTGAGCCCCGCACCACCATCGATGAGAGTCTTGGTGACGAGCACATTGCTGATGGTAGGCGAGCAGAGCATCGGGAGAGCACCGACAGTTGCCGTGCACTTGAGCTGATCGGACGGGCTGAAGGTGATGGTGCACTTGGACCACCTAAGCGGATGCATTGCCTCGAGCTTGGGGAGGGCCGCGTTCACCTTACGGGCAAACTTCTTGAAGATGCGATGAGAGGCAGGGGCTTGAGCGCCGCCCAGGATGCAGGCGATGGCATGAGGCTCCTGGAAGCCCCCAGCCCCCTCGTCCTGGTGGTGGTCGTCATTCCTTCTTGGTGGTGGTGACAGCAGAGGAAGGCCAGCGTTGCCCTGGGGGCGGTCCTCACGAGGCTGGTCTCTCCAGGGGCCCTCGCGAGGCTAGCCCTGCCAGCGGTCCTCACGAGGCTGATCGCACCATTCTTGGCGGGGGTCGCGGCCGTCCCAGCGTCCTCCACCTCGGCCTCCTTCACGGCCGTAGCCTCGGTCGCTGCGCTCGGGGCGTCGACCGAGGCGCCCATCGCGAATGGCCCTGAGCTCCTGGCAGTCGTTGGTGTTGTGGCTGTGCACATTGTGGAAGACGCAGAACGGGCGGGTGCCCTTGGATGACTCTGGGTGGTCGTAGCCGCGCTTCATCTCTGGTTTGGCCGCGAGCACGGCCGGTCCCTTGCACTTCACGTCCTTGGATTTGGCCTTCTTGTCTTCTGGGTCAGCCCCTGGGAGCTCCAGGAGAGAGAGGCGACCTTGCTCAGCTCTCGCACACTTGGTTGCCATGTTGAACGTCTCCAGAGCCGTGCATAGGTCCTCATGTATGGCGAGCTCCTCCTTCATCTTGATGTCGCAGACGCCATCAGTGAACGCCGAGATGATGGCCTCTTCCGACACCTTGGGGATCTTGAGGCGGACGCTGTTGAAGTGCTGGATGTACTTCTGCAGGGTCTCTCCTGGCTGCTGCTTGATGCGCCGCAGGTCACCCGCAGCCGGTGGACGATCGCGAGTGCCCTGGAAGTTGGCAACGAAATGCTCTCGCATTTCGTCCTAGGAGGAGATCGATCCCGCGGGCAGGTTCAGGAGCCACGAGCGCGCACCATCCTTGAGGGCCATGGGAAACCAGTTCGCCATAACCTTCTCATCGCCATTGGCTGCCTCGATGCTCAGCTCGTAGAGCTGTAGGAACTCGGCAGAGTTGGGGGTGCCGTCGTAGCGCGGAGGCAGGTTGGGCTTGAACTTCCCCGGCCAGACGACGCTAGGAAGCTCTGGAGTGAATGCGCGGCAACCCGCTGTGGTCACGGGAGCCCGTCGTGGAGGTGGAGCCTGGTCTTGGCGCTCGCGCGCCACCGCTGCAGGCGGCGCGCAGTCTTGACATGGCGGTGCTGGGAGTGCACGAGCATCTTCTTGCGGCCGCTGCACCAGCTGGCAGCTTTCTTCTTCACGCGCCGGCGCCCTGAGCGGCGGGTCGCGCCGCGGGGACTCGCGCCTTGGCATGAGGGCGATGTCTTGACGGGGAGGTGGAGGAGGTGCTCCGTGGGCTACGTCACCCGCAGGAGGCGGCGGGTGAGGCAGCGAGCGAGACGGTGCAGGAGAGTCCCCGGCGGCGCTGACGAGCTCGGCGATGCGGTCCAGCCAGCCTTCGTAGAGGTCGTCGATGGGGCGGTAGCGCAGGAGCACCCGCGCCATGAGCAACGCAGCCTGCGCGTTCGCTGGCCCGCGACAAGCACGAGACGACGAACCAGCCGGAGTCAGCGACGGGGTGGCGGTGCACCCATCCCGCCGCACAGAAGGGTGCAGCGACGAAGCTTGCTGCTCGTGCCCCGCGGGGCCGGTGGCGGCGTTCGGCACTGGAGACGGGGGACGGCGAGGGCAGCCGTCTCCCGCAGGCACTGTCTGAGCGACACAGGCGGCGAGGGTGGCCCGACGCTCAGCACAAGCTCAACGAGCGTCAGCCATTGAAGCGGTGGAGCGGTGGTGGATCGACCGGCGGAAGAGAGGCTCCGACGCACCCCAACCTGGCGCGCCAAATGTCGGACTTCGGGTTCCGCAAACCCTTGAGAGGTTTGAACTCTGGGGTGCGTGCGAAGAACTCGTCCTGCCCAGTCTGCCTACTTGCTAATCTCAGAGCCTAGCTCGACGAACTGTAAGGAAAAGAGACACAACAGTTTACCCAGGTTCGGGCCACCTTGCGGTGTAAAACCCTACTCCTACTTTGTGGTGGATTGGCCTCGAGGGGCTGAGGATGAACTAGTACAATGGCGAACAGCCTCAGGAGGAGAGGTGTTCTTGAGCTCGAGTGAGCTGGTGGAGTGAGGCTGATCTGAATGATTAGTCTGGACTTAACTTGTCCCATCTACGGTGGTGGCTAGGTCCTATTTATAGTGGCCTTGGTCCTCTTCCCAATTGAAAGGCGGGAAGGGATCTCACAACGGCCAAATTCGAAGGGAGACAACTAGTACATGCTATCCTGACAAAAGTAGTCTTCGCCTGCAAAAGCCTCTGGTTGTGACGCCGTGGTGGGCTTGGCGATGACCTCCATCTTGCCGTCCTGGCGGTCTTGGTCTTGTTGCACGGGAATGGAAACCTTTGGCTGATTCTTGGGGACTCCGCGCCTGCGCTTGCCTCTTTAGCACCAAAGAGGAAACTGGTACACTACGCCTGCTGGCACCCGCCTTGCCTTGGTCGTCATGGCTCACGTCATCCGGACCTCACGAGGTGTGGATTGCATAGAACTCTCCGCTCCTCAGGAGCCAGCCTGAGGAGGCTGCTCCTCGTGGAGGTCTTGGTGTCATCCACCTCACGAGGCTTGGCCCCTCGCGAGGGTCTTGAGTCGTTGTCACTGGAGCTGGGCTGTACCAGGCCATCGATGGAGCCACGCCGTGGGTCGCAGGCAGGCAAGTCTGGGTACCCCCGTTCCCAGAACGCCGACAATACTATTATTTGGAATCAACATCAAGTGTATTCAAAATTTTGAATCCGAGTTCATATAGTACACATAGTTCATATCTATCTCTATAGTAATCATGTGGTGTGTTGTTAAGATAATATACGAATGATGGTTTAACTTGGCAACAATCATGATTGTAGATTCTTATTCAAATAGAGAAACAAATTCAAATTTAGTTCGAATTGCAGCGGTAGTATAGACATTTGGAATGCACTAAAATGTTGGTATGAGTAGGTTACATGCATTATACAGCCAGCAAAAAAATTTAATTGGACATAACATGGATTCATAGCTTTGAATAGCATTTGTACAGTAAAACGGGACAAGACTCTCTCTTTGTGTGGTGTGAATAGTTATATTTTTTTCATTTTTTTCGTTGAGGGAAGTGCGAATTGATTTGGTACGTACAATATTACACGTTAGGCTTGTCCCTAAAATTCAACCCGCGCCTTGTTATCCCGAAAATTCAGATATCGTGCTCCCAAAACTCCCGCCTTCACAACCCGGGCCTTCACAACCCATGCCTTGCTATCCTGAAATTACAACGCGCATGAAAACTCCCTCCAGCTGCCAAATCCCGACACGTGAAATCCCCCTTCTAACCCTGAGCCGATAGGGCCGCTGATTAAATCGGTGGGGGTACTTTTGTAACACACCCTACATTTTGGACAAGCGCGTCCCTAAGTCATGGTTCCCCCTCCCATCACCTCCTTTTCACCATTCAAAATCCCAGGCCGCCATAACCTGTCTACTCCAGCCGCGAAACCCCACTCTCCTCCGTCCGCCACCCCACCACTGCCCAGCCGGAGCCTCTTCCCCGACGACGTCGTCCACCGCAACAGCTCAACGTCCCTCATCCACCGCCCCGGATGAGGATCCATCGTCGATCTCGTCGTCCCTCCGGTTCAGCCACCCCGTCCTCCACCTCCAAGGAGCTGCTCCGATGATCGCCCCACCTATCGCGACTGCTCCATCCCCACAGCGCCGCCTTAACCTGCTCCACCAGAACCGCAACATCCTCACCGACTCCTTTGACGAAGCTGAGGCCTACTCGGCGCCACCAAAGAGGTTTTACACTCATCGCATCGCATCTTCTCCTTAACTTGACCTCCCGGTGCCGCCGGTGCTCGATCCCGCTCCCCCATGGCATGGCTACCTCATAGTCGGCACCGTCGATGACATCTCCACGGCGGCTCTCCCCCAGTGCGAGGCTCCCTTGGCAGCGGCGTCCATACCAGCTGGAGCTACTGCTGCTGCTCCAGCTCTCGCTCGCTCGCGCTGCTGCTGCTGCTGCTGCTGCTGCTGCTACGGCTCTCGCTCGCTCGCTCGCGCTGCTGCTGCTCTAGCACTTGCTCGCTCGCACTGCTGCTGCTCCATCTCTTGCTCGGTTGCGCTGCTGCTCTACTCTCCCCCTCGCTCGTGCTGCTGCTCTGCTCTTGCTCTCGCTCACGCTGCTGATGCTGGTACATGGGCTGCTGCAGCTACACGAGTTGCTGCTCTAGCTCTAGTTCGCGCTGCTCCTCCAGGCGCTGCTGCCCCGACTGCTATCTACTACTGTGTTCCCAGTCGATCGCCTGCTGATTTAGATAACTGTTTCTCTACTACTAGTGCTCGAGCCGTGTAAACTACATGTGAAGTGCCTCTCTGCTACCAGTGTGTTCAGTTTCGACAGTAACATTCAGATTCCACAGTAAATTTCAGTTTCGACAGTTAAGTTCAGAGTCAACAGTTTTTACCTCATCTGTTGTATTCAGGTGTTTTTTCGTGATGTAAATTTTACATCTATCTCTTTTTGGTAATGCATTTTACATCATCTATTGGAGATGCTATTGGAATCCCACTTGAGATTAACAATGTCTGTCTTGTACTGCATCAGCCTCGATGTCTTACGGCTCGCCGGAGCTGCTCCAACGATGGAACCATCCATCACAACAGAGCAGTGCCCTGGATGCCGTCTACGGACACCTCAGATCTTCTTCCACACCTTCGACAACCACCTCTGCCGCAACTTCTTCAGCGACCAACCCAATGATGCTGAGGTCGACACGGCTACGCCAAAGAGGTTGTACACTTGTTGCATCACTTATTACTCTACATTCATGTCGATCCATTAGGGCTATTTTGGTTCAAAGGAAAAAGTGAAGGAAAAACATAGCAATAGGAAATTTTCCTATGGCACTCTACTATTCAATTATTCATGCATTTCGTTGAAAGGAATGGAGAAAAACATCCACCTGGACCTACTTTTCAAAATCCTATGCTTGAAAACAAGACTAAGTGCATTAGTGGTAGAATAACATTCTAACTGTACACACTTTCATATGGTTTCACTTTAATTTGGCCATGTTTCTTTGCATTCCTCCGCTCTTCCAATTCCTGTGAACCAAACACCCAAGTTGACAGAAATCCTGTGTTTACAAATGCTTTGTTTCCCACGTGCATTCCTATCCTATTCTGGTGTTTTTCCTATCCCTGCGTTTTTAGAATCCTGCAAGCCAAAGGAGCCCTTACAGAATTACTTCAGTTACAAATAGGTGTCGAAGAAAACTTTGTGTAGTTTGTCCTGCTCCTGCCGCGACGTTGTCCACCTCACCTGAGCTGCTCCATCGACAGAAGCATCCACCAAACCAGACATCATGATTCCTGACCGGCTTTCGCCGCCTCAGATCTCCTTCCCTACTGCCGGCATCCACCGCAACTGCATCACCATCATCGACTCAGCAGATGAACCTGAGGAGTACACGGGTCCACAAGAGAGGTCGCACTCTTTTGTTTCTGCTTATGTTATTCATTGCTTAATATTACCTGCTACTTTATCGTCCTGTTCACCTCTTAGACTCCAAGTCAGGTCCAAATTAATGTTCAAACTTGAGTTTTAAAATTACTTGTGGGGCACATATCGAGGCAGCAATAAATAGTATCTCTGTCTATTATCTGGTTCACCTAGGGTATGCCTATGTTGTTCATCTTGGATGGGAAACAAATAGTAAAGGAATCATCATCTGTCTTTTTATTAAATTAAAGCTATCATCAGCCTGCTATCATTATTTTTGGATCCATCCACTGGTTGTTACCATCACTCTAGGTTTCTGCATGCTCTCCTTACATAATCTCACTATATTTTTTTCGTATGCATGTCAGATATTGTACACAGTCATGCTGAACATGTAGAGAAAAAGAGAAGAGTTTTGCGCGGCAATACAATGTCATGCAGACAATGCTCCATGGTGGGTTCAATGGCAAACCCTTCCCCCCCTCTCCAGATTGTAATCCAGAGGAAGATACCTATTCTGAGGCGGATTCAAACGCAGCTGACCACCCCTATTTACCCCCAAGGTGTTTACTCTAACTTGGCATGATGATGTTGGTCATATCATGCATATGTTGCCTTGCAGTGCCTACTTTCGACATCATATATGTCATCTGCTTAGTTTAGACATGTTCTGTAATGCCACCTGTTTAGTTTCTATGTCATATATGAGAATTATGCAGTCTCATCTCTTTTAGCCAGCCATAATATATGTGAAATATGCAATGCCATCCTGTTTAACCAGGCATCATATATTTTAATGATATCTTGCCAATCCTTTTCTTCATTACATTTCCATTTGTCAACAATGTTTGTACATTAAACTACTCTTCCCGTGAATCAGCCATTTGAGTGGGTAATGGAAAAATCTGGAGTGAAAACAAGGTCTTCAGAGCAGACAGTGCTACCTGTCGAAGCAGATCTCTTGCTGGGTCCCGATAGCTCCTCAGAGATGGATTCAGAGACAGATGACCAGTCCTATTCCCTCGACAGGTGTATGCTCTAACTTGGCACGATTATACTGCTCATATCATGCATATGGTGCCTTGCATTGCATAGTTTAGACATCATATACACAATATTCAACACCATGTTCTTAGTTCAGACATCATATATGCGAATGCCCTCTACTTAGTATATAAATCACATATGTGAATTAAATCATGCGATCCTGATTACTTAGATAACATGTATGTGAATTATGTCATGCGAACCTGTTTACTAAAGACACCATATAATTATCTCATGCCATCCTGTTTAGTTAGTCATCATATCTTTGAATTATGTCATGCTATGCTATTCAGTTTAGATAGACATCATATATGTGAAATTATGTCATGCTATCCTTTTTAGTTAAACAATATACATGTCAACTATTTCATGCCCTCTTTTTTCCACACTATTTATTGCATTTGTCTCTCATACAAGGTCTGTACATTCAACTATGTTTCCTGTTTATCAGCCATTTGAATTGGAGCGGGTGATGGCAGTATCTAGCGGAGTAAAAACACGGTCTTCAAATAAAACAGTGCTACCTCTTGGTGGAGATAGCACCCCAGTTGTACATGCACGAGAACCGGCCCTACCACACATAACCCAGACTCCCGCAGATTGTACCCCTACTGCGATGGACAGAGAACCAGCTTCACCCAATCTAACCCCAACCCCAACAGATAGTAACCCAGTTCCTGTTGACATAGAACCATCTCCAACACAGAGCTCCCAAACAAGAGTAGTTAGTAAGGCAGCTCCAGTGCCCAAAGCGCCAGTACTACCATGGCGAACCCCAACTCCACCAGTTAGTACACCTATTCCTGTGGAGGAAACACAACCAACCATTCGTAGTTTAGCATCTATCGCATTTGATGTTGTTAAATCCTATGTGCGTATCTTTGCATCACGGAAATATTGTACGGAAGATGAAGGAAAATGCCAGTTGCAGGTGTTCGTCCAGGAGTTATGTGTAAGTAATGTTATTCATGGCAATTACTTTGCTTTGTCCCATACATTCTACCTCCATGATGGTTATAATACAACAAATTTTCCCACTTTTCTCTATAGAGAAGGACCGATTTGGAAACTCAGGATGAGGTAACCTGTGCTAATACCTCTGCTATCTTCAAGAATGCTTGGTGGCAGTATCGGAATTACCTGAAGAAAACGTACTTCACTGGCAAAGAAACTCATCAAATTCCCTTACGTTCTCCTGACACACATTTACGGGACGATGTCTGGGAACGCCTTGTTCTGTACTGGTCCCAAACCAAGAATGTGGTAAGGTCTATGAGCTCATTCTTTATTTTTAAGTATTATATGCCTGCGTCTTACTGTA
Source organism: Thinopyrum elongatum (assembly GCA_011799875.1). Classification (NCBI taxonomy): domain Eukaryota; kingdom Viridiplantae; phylum Streptophyta; class Magnoliopsida; order Poales; family Poaceae; genus Thinopyrum; species Thinopyrum elongatum. Next base: position 242,790,745 of record CM022299.1, on the reverse strand, counting down.
CTCTATTCGTGTAGAACAAGTGCTTAAACCCGAAGAACAACTGTTCTCATTTAAGATTCCATTGCTATCGTGCATACTGCTTTGCTCTTGTATCACTGTATTTACTCATACAAACTTATTTTTAAATTAAAGGATCCAATCGAAACTCCAATGGCACAACAGGTATGTACAAGCATGTTTCTTTAACATGTTTGCTCTTATAAATAGCTCTGTTGATTTCAATTTCAATTGTGTATACAGTTGACTTCTCATATCATGCACATTACTAGCATCACAACAGAGCCAATAGTGTTGTTGTACATGTAGACCCGTGGTACCCATCTAAAATCTTGTTGTGCCGTGTAGTTTCCCACACTTTGTATTCTTTCAATGCTGCTTTGTCTTGAACTGATATGATTTGAACCGTGTCTCTATTTTGATTTGGCAAGACAATGCAGTGACCATAGGACATAGATATATGTTTGTTTGATGCTTTTATTATGTACTACTTAGCAATAGAAGACTTTGTAGTTTAATCCTGTCCACCTTACTAATGAACTGGTTCACCGAAATGAGTTTCATATACTACATGCTAAACCTGTTATGTGTCTTCTTGTTTCTTCTTTTAGAATGCTGACAGAATATTGGGGAAGAGTGCCTTATTAAGCAATGGTAAAGGAAGTTATGCAGATAAGGTTCAGGATAGTGAGACATCCTTGTTGGTCTCCAACAAAGCTGATAAAACAGCAGGAAAACTATCTTGAAGACAGTGAGACAACCCCAAAGTCCTATCTTGGTGTAGTGTTCGAGTTACTGGCCACTACCGCTAGCACAAGCTATTCAAACTCACTGTCTGAATCAGTTCGGTTTCTTGAGTCTCAACTACAAGCTGAAAGACATCGATCAGCTGTGCTATGACAAGAAGCCGAAGGACTGCGGAAGTCCCTAGAGAATTCAGATGCATACTTTCTGGTGCAACAGCAAGCGTTGGAGGATTTTAGTGCCAAACAGGAGAAAGCTAATAAGCTTGCTAAGCTTATTGCCAGCATGGTGGATACCCAGGATAATGTTTCTTGAGCTCTTCTGAAGTTGTTTCAGTTATGGACTTGGTTTGCTGCCGCGTTTATTTGCACTGGTGGCCAATTTAGACACCAGTGTATGTAATATGCTGCTATGTTCCCTATATTTGCACTGGTGGCGAACTTTGATGCCTAGTGGATGTAATATGTGTAATAGCCATAATAGCCTAGCGTTAGTTGCTTGCTTATTTATTTCCTTATTGCCTTATTTAGTTGTTTGCTTGTACTCACTGCAGTTCTTTTTCCGCGTTTTTCTAGTGGCCACAATAACCTATTTTTATAACTAGGCCACAATAACCATGGCAACACACGGACCGTTGTAACCATGGTCCTGCTACCTGCTGTAGTGACCATGGGCCTCTTACGGGCCGTAGGATCCATGTGCCTTCTACGGGCCGTAGGATCCATGGGCCTTATACGGGCCGTATAATCAATGGGCCTTCTATGGGCCGAATAATCATTTTGCCAAACATGGGCCGTACTATTCGTGGACCAATAACGGTCCGCAAAATGGGCCGAAAACGGGCTAGAGTGGAAATCGTCTGTTTATGGCCCGACCATAATGGGCCGTTAATAGGCCGTATTTGATGACGCTATGAAAACAGCCCAACGGGTTAACAGGCCACAATCGGGCCGACTGTAACCACGGGCTGAATTTGGCCCACAAGCGGAACAGGCTAGTAACGGACCATAAGTAACCGAATTCTGGAAATTAGCCCGAGAATAAATGGGCCCTTAGAAGGCCGAAAGGTAACACGGGCTGGAGATGGCCTACGGAGTAATGGGCCGTTAATGGGTATAAAGCGATACACTGTTCATTATGGACCAGTTTCACCTCGGGCCTTTAATGGGCCCAAAGTTAAAAAGGGCCTCGTATGGGCCGAAAGACGTCATGGGCCATACATGGGCCGGAAGTTACAATAGGCTGGAATCATATTGGACGGCCCAGATGATGCTACTGGGCCCAATTCGGATAGGCCATAACGGGTCGTGAGTTAGCGGGCTGTAAATGGGCTATATGCGAACAAGCCGTTAACAGGCTTTCCGTGGGCCGGCCCGCTACCTTTTGACCAAGTCAAATGGGCCGGCCTTATCACCGAAATGGGCCTCTATTGGGCCATGCCACGTGTCGATGTATCATAGGTGCCTGCGGTCCAATGAGTGGATGACATCTGTCCCAACGATGAGCCGACACGTGGTTCCTCTGGCCATTGAGAACTTTACACGTGGAAAATCCCCATTGGTCCGGGCTGTTAATGGATTATCGGATCCAAACCGGAACCCGATAGCTTAACGGCGACCCGTTATGATGGATGCCACGTGTCGGTTACCCTTGACGAAAGCACTTCAATGACGCGCGATTTATTGTCATGGAAGTGGACACTTCCGTGATGATAATTTTGGTAATGTCATGGAACACTTCTACGACAGCACATGTATGACTATCTTGATTCTGTCATAAAATTGTCATGGATGTACATGCATGACAGAAAACACGACCTACTGTGACAAACACGTATCATCATGGAAGTGTATTTTTTTGTAGTGTCTGTCTTCTTCTTGAAGATCCATTTATTCTCAATGGCTTGTCGATCATCGGGCAAGTCAACCAAAGTCCATACTTTGTTCTCATACATGGATCCTATCTCAGATTTCATGGCCTCAAGCCATTTATCGGAATCTGGGCTCATCATAGCTTGTTCATAGTTCGTAGGTTCACCATGGTCTAATAACATAACTTCCAGGACAGGATTACCGTACCACTCTGGTGCGGAACATCCTCTGGTCGACCTACGAGGTCCAGTAGTAACTTGATCCTAAGTTTTATGATCATCATCATTAGCTTCCTCTCCAGTTGGTGTAGGCATCACGGGAATGGTTTTATCTGATGTGCTACTTTCCAATTCGAGAGAAGGTATAATTACCTCATCAAGTTCTACTTTCCTCCCACTCACTTCTTTCGAGAGAAACTCCTTCTCTAGAAAGGACCCATTGTCGGCAACAAAGATCTTGCCTTCGGATCTGTGGTAGAAGGTGTACCCAATAGTTTCCTTAGGGTATCCTATGAAGACACACTTCTCCGATTTGGGTTCAAGCTTATCAGGCTGAAGCCTTTTGACATAAGTGTCACATCCCCAAACTTTAAGAAACGACAGCTTAGGTTTCTTGCCAAACCATAGTTTATACGGTGTCGTCTCAACAGATTTAGACGGTGCCCTATTTAACATGAATGCGTCTGTCTCTAATGCATAACCCCAAAACGATAGTGGTAAATCGGTAAGAGACATCATAGAATGCACCATATCTAATAAAGTACGGTTACGACATTCGGACACACCATTATGCTGTGGTGTTCCAGGTGGCGCGAGTTGTGAAACAATTCCACATTGTTTTAAATGAAGGCCAAACTCGTAACTCAAATATTCGCCTCCGCGATCAGATCATAGAAACTTTATTTTCTTATTACGATGATTCTCTACTTCACTCTGAAATTCCATAACTTTTCAAATGTTTCAGATTTGTGTTTCATCAAGTAGATATATCCATATCTACTCAAATCATCTGTGAAGGTTTGAAAATAACGATACCCGCCGCGTGCCTCAACACTCATTGGACCGCATACATCGGTATGTATTATTTCCAATAAGTCATTAGCTCGCTCCATTGTTCCGGAGAACGGAGTTTTAGTCATCTTTCCCATGAGGCATGGTTCACAAGTATCAAATGATCAAGTGATTCCAAAAGTCCATCCGCATGGAGTTTCTTCATGCGCTTTACACCAATATGACCTAAACGGCAGTGCCACAAGTATGTTGCACTAGCATCTTTTAGCATCAATATTATGAATATATGTATCACTACGATCGAGATTCAATAAACCATTCACATTGGGTGTATGACTGTCGGTGCAACAAACCCCAGGTGTGTTGCCCAGACTGTACATAGGCTTAAGAGCAAGGTTGCAGCATCCAAGACAAGGCCAAGCAGAAGAGGTAAGCTCTTTGAGAAATCAAAGGGGCAGATCAAGAAGACCAAGACCAACCAAACAAGCAAGATATCACTAAGGAAAAACCTCCCTTGCCGGGCAGGCGAGCCTGGCAGGGTCGTGGTTACCCCGAAGACAAGTCTCAAGACTCCCCCGACAGGCTTGCCGGGGACGCCGAGGGCAGATCACCCCGCCAAGACTCCACCGCTCCACCTCACAGTGACGCAAGTCACCTATCGGTGCGGTGTCAAGCCCCCAAGTGATTAAGTGGCTGTTACTTGTCACGTGGCAGCCATTTCTGAAGGAAGTCACCTCCATATGACACCCGTCCAGGCGACGTGTCACGCAGACAGGCGAGAAGGTGGCTGAACAGCACGACAAGGCTTGCTGGGCATGCCATGATGTGACACTAAGCGGCGCATTTAATGCTCTCTGTCCTATCTGCAGAGTTAGGTATGATAGCACTGTTTGCTATCTAATCAGTGCATAATGATTGATTTGCCACTGTGGTAACCCCTTGACCTATAAAAGGAGGGCCATGGCAACCATAGAAAGGGTTCGGAACTCGGATCTCTGTACACTCATACGCGCGTTGCTACTCTCGTCCCGAGGCAACCTTGCCGGCAAGAGCGCTGTGCCTCCACACCGTCCATACATCAATCCACCAAAGCAGGAGTAGGGTTTTACGCCTCGGGGTGGCCCGAACCTGGGTAAAAACTACCCGTGTGATCGCTGCCGTGCTGCTCTATGCCCTCCGCTCTTTATGCAATCTGCTCTTCCCCCTGCCGAACCACAAGGGGCCGATGGCCCCATAGGTGGCCGTGTTTTCCCATGACATCTTTGGCGCGCCAGGTAGGGGGAAGCACTCACGCGAACCCAAGGTGTAAGCAGCGCGTCATCTTCATCATCATTTCTTCATCAACGGCTTCGTCATCCATGGCGCCCAAGAAAAAGCCTGGTACCACGGCTCACCCGTCCACATCAAAGGCCCCTTCGCATGTGGCCGCCAATGCTGTGGGGGCTACGGGGGCGCACTGGAACGTGGACGCCGCGAGGGACGTAGCCGGCGTGAGCGGCGTCATCACTGTTCCCCCTGCGGCCGAAACGGGAGCAGGAGGCGCCGGAGGAGGACAACATAAAGAGCATCCCAGCGGCCGCGATCCACAAGGTACGGGTGGAGAGATTATTCTGTCTTCGCCTCTCCGCCCTGCTGAAGGGCGCAACCGCAGTGATGGCGCTTGCTTTGGAGCGAACCGTGACGCTCTGGCGGCCCCCGCTGCGGGTGCGGCTACAGGGCACGCGCCACCGCCGGAATAAGCCGACCAAGACGATGCGCCGGATGGGGTTGCCAATCCCCAAGCGCATCCACCTCGTCGCCATGCCACCCTGGCGACTGGCTCCCGTCGACGAGAACATGGTGCTTCCACTGCTGGCACTCAGCCCGGGCGTTCGGTCTTTTCGGTTTGTTCGGTTCGGTCTTTTCGGTCTTCCAAGAATTCGGTCTTTCATAATTGAAGACCAAAATAATTTCGGTCTTTTCGGTCCTTCACTATTCGGTCTTCGGTCTTTACTATTTGGTCTTCGGTCTAGACCAAACAAACCAAACTAATTGGTACAACTCAAATTCATGTTACTTCCAGTACCAAACTTCATGTAGTATAGAGGTGCATATATACAAAGACAACAAATATGTGTATAGAGGTGCGTATGTACATTAGAAAAATTAAGACAAGTAGCAATTGTATTGTATGCAATCTTCATGGAGTACAATACACATGCACAACACAAAATCTGGACATCATAGAACTTGAACATCACAAAATCTGGACATCACAGAACATGGTCTTGCACTCTTGCATATGGGATTTTTTATTTCGGTCTATATGGTCTATTCGGTCATGAAGATAGGAGGACCGAATAGACCGTAATTATTTCGGTCTTCTATTTGCGCAGACCATATTTTATTCGGTCTTTTCTAGTTTGGTCTTTTCGGGTTCGGCCTCGGTCTTTTCGGGTTCGGTTTTCGGTCTTCGGTTTTTATGCCCAGGGTGAGCTGGCATCGTCAGAAGTCGGGCGACGTCGCAATCTGCGTCGTCATCCATGCCAAGCACCACTTCGGAGGCCATGGCATGGGCCCAACTCCTATTGAGATTTCCATCGGCGGCCGGTCAGATGGATGAGTGGAGGGCCACCATTCAGAGCTTGATCGGTTTCGCCGAGGCGGGAGGATCACAGCGAGCAGGCCCACCACGGCCTCCGCCAGCAGCAATAACGGCCTGAGCCACTGGCCGTACCGAAGGGGCCACCCCCATGGTGCAATCTCCTCCTCGATAGCCAGCGCAGGGGCCGCAGCCAGAACCACGTGACCGAGAACCCGATGACGTATCAATGGCTTCGGCTGATCCCCGGGCACGTCAAGACCAGCGACGGGTCTTGGAAGACAGGCGGAGGGGTGACGTGCGCGTCACCATCGAGCAATGCCGCGAAACCCACCGCTAGACCGACAGGCGCAATGGCCCCCAATGTGGACGAGCCCATGCCCGATGGAGGCGGGTACCTGCCTTTCGAGGTTGGGTGCCCCGCCTTCACTCGCGAGGTGCGGCAAGTCCGTTGGCCATCTGCCCACACGTTCAAGCCAGAGATACCAGAAAAGTATGACGAAAGGTTGAACCTGGTAGAGTTCTTGAGCATCTACACCATCGCTGTTCAAGCTGCCGGAGGAAGAGATGAGAAAGTGTTCGCCAACTACTTCCCTTTGGCACTCAAGCCAAACGTGAGGTCGTGGCTGATGCATTTGCCAGAGAACTCCATCTCGACCTGGGCTGACCTATGCCATGAGTTTGTTGGCACCTTCACGGGCGGCCATCAAGAACTAGGGCGGCCCAGCAACTTGCAGCTTCTCCCACAGAAGGAAGGAGAAAGTCTGCGGAAGTACATGCAGAGATTCAGCCGGGTGCACAGGAACATTCCAGACATCCACCCGGCAGCTGTGATAGCTGCATTCCAATCCAACGTGTGCAACCACATGATACGTTCCAAGATGAACATCCGATTGACCAAGACTGTGAATGAGCTGTACACTCTGGTGGATAAGTGTGCCCGAGTAGAGGAGGGGAGGCGACTCCCCGGAGAAGAAGATGGCATCGACATTGACTCAGAGGATGATAGCGACATCGCCAACCAGAAGAAGAAGAACATGAAGTGCAAGGATAAAGCAGTGATGGCCGTTGAAGGGTCAAGCACACCTGGTACCGGCAAGAAGGCTAAGACCGAGCCTCCCGGCAAGGAGGTTACCGCGTGCACTGATTGCCGGGAAGCCTCGGCTGCCGAGAAGGCTGGGAAGGCTGACGGGCCGTACTGCAAGATCCATCGGACTAAGGGCCACAATCTTCAAGAGTGTCATCAAGTTGAGTAACTCGTCAAGAAACAAAAGGCTGAGTATGAGAAGCGTGACAAGGAAAGAGATCAGGATGGTGTTGGTGGGAAAGGCCGAGGTGGCAAGGGAGGTCGTCCTGGCAAAGGCCCTCAGCAGCAAGGAAAAGCTGCCAAGGGCCATGAGAAGAAGGGATGCGATGACGAGAGTGATGAAGGAGATGAAGAGGAAACCAACGAGCAAGAGTTCCAGAAAGCCACTGACGCCCTATGCATTGACGGAGGTGCATCCTTGCACTCCTCTCAACGCCAACTTAAACAGTGGGCGCGTGAGGTCAATGCCGTGGAGCCAGGGGCAGATTCTCGGAAGCCGCTCAAGCGGTCCCGCACGCCGATTGTGTTTGATGAAGAGGATAACCCTGACCGCACCACCGCGGTATGGTGTTTGCCATTGTTGGTTTCACCAACAATCCGCAACCTCAAGGTCACAAAGATGTTGGTTGACGGCGGGGCCAGGTTGAATCTGATATCTCCCAAGGTCATCAGCAAGCTCCAGATAGTAGATGAAGAGCTCAAGGTTACTGGTACTTTTCAAGGGATTAACCCCGTCAGGAGTCATCCTAAGGGGAAGATCACGCTGCCAGTAACTTTTGGAGGGGAGTTAAACTACCGGACTGAGAAGATCGTGTTTGATGTGGTTGACCTCCCCCTGCCGTACAACGGAATCCTTGGTCGCCCAGCCCTGGCCAAATTCATGGCGGCATCCCACTATGCCTACAACACACTGAAGATGCCAGGGCCATTGGGTGTCATTTCCATTCCATCAGACAAGAAATACGCAATCATATGCGTGGATAAGATGTACCGATAAGCAATCGCTGTAGAGGCCGCGGAAGCTATTGCTCCCGTCAAGGAAAGCAAGAAAGGGAAGAAAGCTAGCAAGGATGCAAGCAAGGAGTCCGGGAAGCGCACCTCTCCGGAGTGCGCTGCGCTTGTTGATGACTTGCCGGAGAGTTCCAATAGGAAGAGATCCAAGGCTGCTGCACCCACTTTGAAGAAGGTCCCGCCAGGGCTGGCTGGCGCTGATGGTATGTTTACTATCAGTGCCACCCTCGACGACAAATAGGAAAGCACGCTCATTGCCTTCCTGTGGGCGAATGTCGATGTGTTTGCTTGGCAACCATCTGACATCCCTGGTGTTCCCAGGGAGGTAATCGAGCACCACCTTGCTGTCTGCCCACATGCCCGGCCCATCAAGCAGAAGGTCCGAAAGCAAGCTTTGGAGCGGTAGTAGTTTATTGCCGAGGAGATCAAGAAACTTGAGGCAACTGGTTTGGTAAGAGGAGTATGGCATCCAACGTGGTTAGCAAATCCAGTGGTGGTGCTCAAGGTGAATGGGAAATGGAGGCTTTGCATAGATTTCACAGATCTGAATAAAGCATTCCTAAAGGGCCCATTCCCCTTGCCGCGCATCGACCAGATTGTGGATTCCACCTCCGGGTGTGACCTGCTTTCCTTTCTGGATGCCTACTCCGGATACCACCAGATATTCATGTCCAAGGAGGATGAAGAGAAGACCACGTTCATAACCCCCTGTGGCATGTACTGCTTTGTACGGATGCCCTTTGTCATGGGAAACCATGGCCACCTATGGGGCCATCAGCCCCTTGTGGTTTGGCAGGGGGATGAGCACATTGCACAAAGAGCGGAGAGCGTAGCACAGCACGACACAGATCACACGGGCAGTTTTACCCAGATTCGGGCCGCTGCGAGGCGTAAAACCCTACTCCTGCTTTGGTGGATTGATGGTGGATTGTGGTGGAAACACAACGCTCTAGCCCGACAGGGTTGCCTCGGGGCGAGAGCAGCTACGCGCGTACGAAAGTACAGGGGTCCGAATCCTTTCTATGGTTGCCATGGCCCTCCTTTTATAGGTCAAGGGGCCACCACAGTGGCAAATCAGTCATTGTGTACTGATTAGATAGCAAACAGTGCTATCATCCTAACTCTGTAGACATAGCAGAGCGAATTAAATGCGCCGCTTAGTGTCACATCATGGCATGCCCGACAAGCCTTGCCGGGCTACTCAGTCACCTTTTCGTCTGTCTGCTTGACATGTCTCTTGACGGATGTCATTTGGAGGTGATTTCCATAGGAAGTGGCTGCCACGTGCCAAATAACAACCACTTAGTCACTTGGGGGCTCGACATCGCACTGATCGATGACTTGCGTCGCTGTGAGGTGGAGCGATGGAGCCTTGGCAGGGTAGTTTGCCTTCGTTGTGCCCGGCAGGCCTGCCGGGACGGTCTTGAGGCTTGCCTTCGGGGGCCACCTCGGCCTCGCCAGGCTCGCCTGCCCGGCAAGGGAGGCTTTCCCTTAGTGGTGTCTTGCTCATTTAGCTTGTCTTGGTCTTCTTGGTCTGTCCTTTGATTTCTCAAAGAGCTACCTCTTCAACTTGATATTGCTTTGGATGTCACAACCTTGCTCTTTTAGGCCTGTGCACGGTCTGGGCAACAGACCTAGGGTTTGTTGCACCAACAGGAGCCCCCGGGCCTGGTCCGAACACGCTGCCGGGCGTCGTCGGGGTAGGCCCTATCCAGTGCACAGGCAAGCGGGTAGCAGTTGCTTGTCCTTTGAGATCTTCTTTGCTTCTTCGTTAACCTGAGCCCAGGTTAGTTTTCGGTTCTCCCGCCCATCGCGTAACGCCAATCGTAGTGGGGGAAATAATGGGCCACGACCCGTGGGGTACCCATGTCCCACATTCACGGGGCGGTAACCGCCACCCCATTATCCTTCCCGCTCCAAGTGCCTCCGCCACGTGTATTGCAAGCATTGTGCAAAGTTGGCGGCAGATGTGGAGGGCGCAGGAATGAGTGTCGTGGCAGAAAGCCAGGCGTTGTGGATTGGCGCAGGGGGTCGGCCTTGATTCCTCTAGCCGTTCATGGCGAGGAGGAGCAGGACTGGGCGAATGGGGCGGCTACCTTCAAGGAAAAATCTCGCCCCCTGCCCCGCTCGCCTATAAAAAGGGAACGTGGGGCAAGGCGTTTTTCCACACATATCCTTCTCTTTCCATCCTTGCAGCAATCCTTGCCTATCATGGCAAGAGGTCAGGGGCGCGGCGCTGCTCTGGTGGTAGCGACAAGAACTACTGCTCGACAGCATCTCCCTCCTCCCTCCGAAGATGTGGGGGCGGAGCCCGCCGTGGGAGGAGGCGGGAGCGGGCGAGGTCGTGGTCGTCGTGGCACCCGGGCCCAAGGAGGACGGGGTGGCACTCTGATTGCGCCTCCACCGGCCGCCCCTCCCCCGATGGAAGGCCATGTTGGAGACCAACCCTTGGAGTTAATTATTAGATTGTACAAGCCTCCGCGCGGCCGTCTCCGTCTCCCCACTCCATTCACAAGGGCGATGGAGTTCGAATAGCAGCGCGCGTTGAAGCTGCACATGAGGGGCTGCGGGAACGGCGGCATGCAGGTGGATGTAGATTTTCCCGCCCCTCATGTCATGTTCTTCCGGCGCGGCTGGAAGACCTTTGCTCGCGCCCATAGCTTGTCGGAGGGGCACATCCTCCATTTTAAATAAATGGAGGCCGACCTGCTCTCCGTCATGGTCTTTGGGTGCTCGCTTAGGGTGCTGCGCGGAGAGCTCGACTGACGACGAAAGCTCCTCCTCAAGCGATAGCGACGAGGAGGACAATGACGGCGATGACGACGACGCCGATAGGGAGTACGACGGCTCCGACACCGGCTGAACACCAGCCACACCGTCACCGTTAGGCTGGGGCACCAATATCTGCACCTACACCCCCTTCCCGGCAAGGCGATTTGCCGAGGAGTTGGATGCAGAGGTGGGAGTGGTGCCCCGGGCTCCTCCAGTAGCCTTCCAGCTGGACCCCGGCAGGCTTCCTCCCAGGCTGCAGCTTCGTTCGCCCTGCCGCGTCCTGCTGGCCCTGGTGGTGGCGGCTGGGGGGTTGTCTCCGCCGATCTCTTCACCATCACCTTCGTCTGCGCCCTCCTGCCCCCGCCAGGTTCCTTGTCAAAGGGCCTGATGGGGTCGGGCTGGGCTTCTGCCCAGGCGCTCCTTTTACCCTCTTCACCTCCCATCGTAGTGCCTAGGAGGAGAGGGACAAGAAAGGGCATCACGGGGCACTTATCTTTCTTTAATCTAAAATATGTAGGCATTTGCCAAACTTTAGTCTAAATTATGTAATCTTCCTTATCCATGTTTGCGTTCTATAAGATTTGTACTTGTTAATCAGCATATTAATGAAAAAGACAAGCCTTGCTGGGTACTTGTGCATGTAACTTATCCATGCAGAGGTGAAATGCCTCTATACATCAATGTAAACAAGTATTCCCCGGCAAAGTATCCTGCCGGTACCCTCAGTTCGTTGCCGCGGGGCTAGGCCTGCCGGGCACAAACTATATGGAGGGACCAGCCCCCGCCAATCTTTTTCCGCCGAAGGCCACTACAACTATCCTGACCGAAGCAGTGTTCGGGTCAAGGGATGGGAGCACCTAGGTTTCAAAAGGTGGCGAGGTTTCCATATGCACAAGTTGCTCTTCATAGAACACGTATGGATAAGAGATAAAACTTATCTTTTGGCTTGCCGAGGATCGCAGCATAGGCCTGTCTTCGTTTCTTCTCTCCGGGACCAAGTCCACGGCAAGAACCCTGCAACTTAGCGCAGAAGAAAACGATGCCATGTGCGATCTGATCTACATGATCATGCTATGCTTTATGCATGCATGCAAGTTTCGGGGGCCCCCCAGCGCTTCGTTTATTTATCTGTTGCTCAGGGTCTGCGCCTGGCTTTGTACAAGGGGTTACATGCAACATCGGCAAGGCCTGTACAAAAGGGTGGCTGTCGAGCAGGGCCCGACAGCCGCGCCTTACGGGTAGAACTTACAGAGATGCTCAATGTTCCATGAGTTTTGCAATTGAATGCCATCTCCGGTCTCCAGACGGACTGCGCCAGGTCTGGTGACTCGTACTACCCGGTAAGGGCCTTCCCACTTCGGCGTCAACTTGTTTGTACCCTTGGCGGACTGAACGCGCCTAAGGGCAAGGTCGCCTTCCTCAAAACTCCGAACATGAACCCTGCGGCTGTGATAGCGACGCAGGGCCTGCTGGTAGCGTGCAGCACGCGTAGCAGCCCAGAGACGGTTCTCCTCGAGTAGCACAACGTCGTCATGCCGGTGCCGTTCTTGCGTCACTTCATCGTAGGTAAGCACTTGAGGTGACCCATAAATGAGTTCCGTGGGGATAACTGTTTCTGCCCCACGGACTAGGGAGAAGGGAGTCTGCCTGGTAGCTCGATTTGGTGTCATTCTGAGGGACCAAAGAACCACCGGCAGCTCGTTGATCCATCGGCTGCCACACTTCAACAGCTTATCAAATGTTCTCGTCTTGAGTCCTCGCAACACTTCAGCGTTCGCCCTCTCAGCTTGCCCGTTGCTCCTTGGGTGTGCAACAGAGGCGAATGAGATTTTGCTTCCGAGGGCATGAACGTATTGCATGAAGGCGCGGCTCGTGAATTGGGTGCCATTGTCGGTGATGATTCGGGCAGGAACCCCAAAACGGCACACCAATCCTTTCAAGAACTTGATAGCTGACCGAGCAGTCACCTTTCTCAGAAGCTCTACTTCCGGCCACTTTGTAAACTTGTCGATTGCAACGAACAAGAATTCATAGCCCCCGGTAGCACGACGGAAAGGGCCCAAGATGTCAAGCCCCCAGACTGAAAACGACCATGAAAAAGGGATTGTCTGAAGAGCTTGGGCAGACAGATGGATTTTCTTGGAATGGACCTGGCAGGCTTCACATTTGGCGACCAACTCAACTGCATCTTGGAGGGCTGTGGGCCAGTAAAATCCTTGCCGGAAGGCTTTTCCAACCAGAGCCCTCGATCCAATGTGTGAGCTGCACATACCCTTGTGTATCTCTACCAATAGTTCCCTTCCTTCTTCCCAACAAATGCACTTCAATTTCACACCATTGGGTCTCCTTCTGTATAGCGTGTCGTCCATGAACTGATACATACTGGCCCTCCGGGCTACTCTTACAGCTTCTTCTTGCTCTTCAGGAAGTTCTCCAGTTTGGAGGAAATGGACAATGTGCCGCGCCCAAGTTGGAGCCTGGGGCTCGACAACGAGGACTAGCGGCACCTCCTCATTCGTGGGAGCGCGTCCCTCGACCGCAGGGACCGGTGGTCTGGCGGGAGGGCATAGCTCAGCGATCGAAGGGGAGTTGTTCCCGCCAAGCTCTCTGCCAGGGGCCTCGGGAGGCTCTGCCAGGAGAAGCTTGCCGGAGTCTAGTTTCCTCCTCTTTCTGGCCATTGTTTCCGGGGATACAGAGGGCTGAGTCAGATGGAGAACAAAAGTTCCTGGTTCCACAGGAAGTTTTTGCGCAGCGCACTTTGACAGATGATCAGCAATGCTATTTTTCGCACGTGGCACGTGCTCTGTTTGCAATCCGTCAAAGCGCTCCTCCAACTTTCTTACTTCCTCGACGTATGCCTCCATCAATGGACTTTGGTAATACTTAGTCACTTGTGTCACCACAAGTTGTGAATCTTCGCGGATGATCAGCTTTTTGATTCCCAGTTCTATTCGAATCCTGAGCCCGGCAAGGAGCCCTTCATACTCTGCAGTATTGTTGGTAGCCTCCTCCCGGGCAAAATGCATCTGAACGACGTACTTCAGGTGCTCCCCAGTGGGGGCAACGAGAAGCACGCCAGCTCCTACACCTTGTAGGGAGAAGGCACCATCGAAATACATAATCCATTCTTGGGGCGCCTCCTTGCCGGGGATAACTGTCTCCAACACTTCTTCATCAGGGGTTGGCGTCCACTCTGTAATGAACTCTGCTAGTGCTCTGCTCTGAATGGTTGACGTGCTTTCAAACTTCAAACCAAAGCTGTACAACTCCAAAGCCCATTCCACAATCCTGCCGGTGGCCTCAGGGTTTCAGAGTATGCGTTGCAAGGGGAAGCGGGTGACAACCGTGATCTCGTGGGCTTGGAAATAGTGGTCTAGTTTCCTTGAGGCCATGATGAGGCCAAAAATCCACTTTTGCACGCCAGAGTACCTTGATCTAGCCCCCTGCAATAGGGAGCTAACGAAGTACACTGGGCGCTGCACCACTTTCTTCCTTGCCGCGACCATAGAACTGCTTCCGCTGCCCTGCCTTTCCTCGCTTTGGACTGACTCTGGTCTTGCCGAGACAGATTCACTTTCTTCTCCAGAGGGGACGGTGGTGGTTGCTGCCTCGTCTACTTCCCGTTGTGCCACCAGTGCTGCACTAACTACTTGATTGGTTGCCGCTAAGTATAGCAGCAACGACTCTTGTGGTTTGGGAGCAACCAAAGTGGGCACAGAGGAGAGATCGGGGTCCACTCCATTGGCCCTACCTTCTTCAAGATTTTGAAGAATGGCAAGGCGCGCTCGGCAGACTTGGAAATGAACCTGCAAAGCGCGGCAACACATCCAGTTAAACGCCTCACGTCCTTAACTGTCTTGGGTGCTTGAATCTGCTTGATAGCCTTGATCTTGTCGGGGTTGGCCTCTATCCCCCGGTGGGACACAAAGAAGCCAAGTAGCTTGCCGGAAGGAACGCCAAACACGCACTTCTTCGGGTTCAACTTCAAGTTGATCTTACGCAGATTAGCAAAGGTTTCTTTCAAATCCTGGATGAGAGTTGATCTGTCCTTGGTCTTAACCACAATATCATCCATGTAAGCTTCAACATTTCTGTGCAGTTGGGACTCAAAGCCAATCTGTACTACTCTTGCAAAAGTGGATCCGGCGCTCTTTAACCCGAAGGGCATCCATACGAAGCAGTACGTGCCACATGGGGTTATGAACGTGGTCTTATCCTCGTCTTCCTTGGACATAAAGATCTGGTGGTATCCAGAGTATGCATCTAGAAAAGAGAGCAAGTCACACCCGGAGGTGGAATCCACAATCTGGTCAATGCACGGCAAGGGAAACGGGTCCTTCGGGCATGCCTTGTTCAGATCCGTAAAATCTATGCAAAGCCTCCATTTTCCATTAGCCTTACGCACCACCACAGGATTTCCTAACCATGTTGGATGCAGTACTCCTCTGACCAGACCAGCTGCCTCAAGTTTCTTGATCTCCTCGGCAATGAACTGCTGCCACTCCAAAGGTTGCTTCTGGACCTTCTGCTTGACGGGTTGGGCATGTGGGTAGACAACAAGGTGGTGCTCGATTACCTCCCTGGGAACACCGGGGATATCAGATGGTTGCCAAGCAAACACATCGATATTCGCCCTCAAGAAGGAAATGAGTGCACTTTCCTATTTGTCATCGAGGGTGGCACTGATACTGAAGGTACCATCAGCGCCAGCCAGCCCTGCCGGGACCTTTTTAAAAGCACGTGCAGCTGCCTTGGATCTCTTGCTATTGGAGCTCTCCGGCAAGTCATCAACGGGTGCAACATACTCCAAAGAGGCACGTCCCGGATTCCTTGTAGGCATCCTTGCTATCTCTCTTCTTCTTGTTGTTTTCCCTGGCGGTAACACTATCTTCCGCGGCCTCTACCGTGACTGCTTCCCGGTACATCTTGTCCACACAAATGATTGCATCCTTCTTATCTGACGGAATGGAAATGACGCCCATCGGCCCTGGCATCTTCAAGGTGTTGTAGGCATAGTGGGATGCCACCATGAATTTGGCGAGGGCTGGGTGACCGAGGATTCCATTGTACGGCAGGGGGAGGTCAACCACATCAAAAATGATCTTCTCAGTTCGGTAGTTTAACTCCCCCCTGAACGTCACCGGCAGCGTGATCTTCCCCTTAGGATGACTCCTGCTGGGGTTGACCCCTTGAAACGTGCCAGTAACCTTGAGCTCTTCCTCTACAATCTGAAGTTTGCTGATGACCTTTGGAGAAATCAGATTCAACCCGGCCCCGTCGTCAACCAACATCTTTGTGACCTTGAGGTTGCGGATTGTTGGTGAGACCAACAACGGCAAGCACCCTACCGCAGTGGTGCGGTCAGGGTGATCCTCTTCGTCAAAGATGATGGGCGTGCGGGACCACTTGAGCGGCTTCTGAGAACCTGCCGCTGGCTCCACGACATTGACTTCACGCGCCCACTGTTTAAGCCGGCGGTGAGAGGAGTGCAGAGATGCACCTCCGTCAATGCACAGGGCGTCAGTGGCTTTCTGGAACTCCTGCTTGCTGGTTTCCCCTTCATCTCCTCTGTCACTCTCATCACTGCAATCCTCCTTCTTATGGCCTCTGGCAGGTTTCCCTTGATTCTGAGGTGCCTTGCCGGGGGAGCTTGCTCTGCCGCCTCGGCCCTTCCCGCCAGCGCCATCTTGACCTTTCTCCTTGTCCCGCTTCTCGTACTCAGCCCTCTGCTTCTTGACGAGTTGCTCGACCTGATGACACTCCTGGAGATCGTGGCCCTTGGTCCGATGGATCTTGCAGTACGGACCATCACCTTTCCCAGCCTTCTCGGCAGCCGCAGCCTCCCGGCAATCAGTGCACGCGGCAACCTCCTTGCCGGGAACTTCGGTCTTGGCCTTCTTGCTGGTACTAGGTGCGTCCGATCCCTCGACAGTCATCACTGCTTTATCCTTGCGCCTTTTGCTGTGCTTCTTGTTCTTCTTCTTCTGATGGATGGCTTCGTCGTCATCCTCTGAGCCGATGTCGACGCCATCCTCTTCACCGGGGAGCCACCTCCCCTCCTCTATCCGAGCACACTTATCCACTAGAGTGTAAAGCTCCTTCACAGTCTTGGGCAGTCGAACATTCATCTTGGAACGTGTCCGACGATTGCGCACGTTGGACTAGAATGCATCTATCACAGCTGCCGGGTGGATATCTGGAATGTTCTTGTGCACTTGGCTGAACCTTTGCATGTACTTCCGCAGGGTCTCTCCTTCCTTTTGCGGGAGGAGCTGCAAGTTGCTGGGCCGCCCTGGTTCTTGATGGCCACCCGTGAAGGCACCAACAAACTCATGGCACAGGTCAGCCCTGGTCCAAATGGAGTTCTCCGGCAGGTGCATTAGCCAAGACCTCACATTTGGCTTGAGTGCCAAAGGGGAGTAGTTGGCGAACACCTTGTCGTCTCTTCCCCCGATAGCTTGAACATCGATGGTATAGATGCTCAAGAACTCTACCGGGTTTAGTTTCCTGTCGTACTTCTCTGGTATTTCTGGCTTGAACATGCGGGCAGATGGCCAACGGACTTGTCGCAACTCACGAGTGAAGGCGGGGCACCCAACCTCAAAAGGTAGGTACCCACCTTTACCGAGAGTGGGCTCATCGACGTTAGGGCCATTGTGCCTATCAAACTGGCGGTGGGTGTCGCGGTGTCGCTCGATGATGACGCGCGCGCCTTCCCTTTGCCCGTCCTCCAGGACTCGCCGTTGGTCTTGATGCGCTTGATGGTCGGACGAAGCCATTGAGACGTTGTCGGGTTCTTGATTGCGTGGCTCTGGCTGTGGCCCCTGCGCAGGTTGCCGTGGAGGGGACTGCACCGTGGGGGTGGCCCCTTCGGTACGGCCAGCAGCGCGGACCGTTGTCGTCGCCTGGGGAGGCCGTGGCGGGCCAGCTCGCTGTGATCCTCCCGCCTCGGTGAAACCCATCAGGCTTTGAATGGCGGCTCTCCACTCATCCATCTGATCGGCTGCTGGCGGAAATCTCAGCAGCAGCTGGGCCTGTGCCATGGCCTCTGAAGCGGTGCTTGGCATGGATGTCCACGTAGACTGTAGCATCGCCTGTCTCCTTACGGTGCCGGAAGTAGTTGCGCCATGTCCTCGTCATCGTGAGCCCGTCGCAAGGGTGGCGTGGTGACAAGGTGGAGGCGCTCGAGGGCCAGTGACTTCGTTTGGCGCATCGGCCGGGTCAGCCCGTTCTGGGTGTGGCGCATGCCCCGCGGCCGTGCCCACAGTGGGAGCGGCCGGAGAGTTGCGATTTGCCCCAGTGCGAGTGGCACCGCTGTGGATGTGCCCTTAGACCGAGCAGAGAGGCGCATACGGAATGATTTCTCCATTCGTACCTCGTGGAGCGTGGCCGCTGGGATGCTGTTGGCGCTATCCTTCTCCGGTGCCTTTTGTCCTCGTTTCGGCCGTAGGGGAGGTGATGACGACGCCGCCCGCGCCGACCACGTCCCCCGCAGCGTCCACGTCTCCGTGCGTCCCCGTAGCCCCCGCGGCATCAGCGGCCGCGTGCGATGGGGCCTTCAAAGTGGACGGATGGGCTGCATCACCGGGCTTCTTCTTGGGCGCCATGGACGATGGAGCCGTCGATGAAGAAGATGATGAAGATGATGATAACGCGCTGCCTATGCTTCTCGGGTTCGCGCAAGTGCTTCCCCCTACCTGGCGCGCCAAAGATGTCGTGGGAAACCACGGCCACCTATGGGGCCATCAGCCCCTTGTGGTTCGGCAGGGGGGATGAGCACATTGCACAAAGAGCGAAGAGCGTAGCACAGCATGGCACAGATCACACGGGTAGTTTTACCCAGGTTCGGGCTGCCGCGAGGCGTAAAACCCTACTCCTGCTTTGGTGGATTGATGCTGGATTGTGGTGGAAACACATCGTTCTAGCCCAGCAGGGTTGCCTCAGGGCGAGAGAAGCTATGCTCGTACGAAAGTACAGGGGTCCAAATCCTTTCTATGGTTGCCATGGCCCTCCTTTTATTGGTCAAGGGGTCACCACAGTGGCAAATCAGTCATTGTGTACTGATTAGATAGCAAACAGTGCTATCATACCTAACTCTGTAGACAAAGCAGAGCGCATTAAATGTGCCGCTTAGTGTCACATCATGACATGCCCGGCAAGCCTTGCCGAGCTACTCAGCCACCTTTTCGTCTGTCTGCTTGACACGTCTCTGGACGGGTGTCATTTGGAGGTGATTTCCATTGGAAGTGGCTGCCACGTGCCAAATAACAGCCACTTAGTCACTTGGGGGCTCGACACCGCACCGATCGATGACTTGCGTCGCTGTGAGGTGGAGCGGTGGAGCCTTGGTGGGGTAGTTTGCCTTCGTTGTGCCCGACATGCCTGCCGGGACGGTCTTGAGGCTTGCCTTCGGGGCCACCTCGGCCTCGCCAGGCTCGCCTACCCGGCAAGGGAGGCTTTCCCTTAGTGGTGTCTTGCTCATTTAGTTTGTTTTGGTCTTCTTGGTCTGCCTTTGATTTCTCAAAGAGCTACCTCTTCAACTTGATATTGCTTTGGATGTCGCAACCTTGCTCTTTTAGGCCTGTGCATGGTCTAGGCAACAGACCTAGGGTTTGTTGCACCGACACCCTTTGGGTTAAAGAGCACTGGATCCACTTTTGCAAGAGCAGTACAGATTGGCTTTGAGTCTCAGCTGCACAGAAATATTGAAGCCTACATGGATGACATAGTGGCCAAAACCAAGGACAAGTCAACTCTTATTCAGGACTTGGAGGAGACTTTTGCTAATTTGCGCAAGATCAACTTGAAGCTGAATCCAGAGAAGTGTGTGTTTGGTGTTCCTTCTAGAAAGCTACTTGGCTTCTTTGTGTCCCACCCGGGGATAGAGGCCAACCCCGACAAGATCAAGGCAATTGAGCAGATTCAAGCACCCAAGACAGTTAAAGACATGAGGCGTTTGACTGGATGTGTTGCCATGCTGAACAGGTTGATTTCCAAGTCCGCCGAGCGCGCCCTGCCGTTCTTCAAAATCTTGAAGAAGCCAGGGCCCATGGAGTGGACCCCGGAGGTAGACGCAGCGCTACAAGATTTGAAGGCCTATTTTTCCTCTGTTCCCACCTTAGTCACTCCGAAACCACAAGAGTCGTTGCTGCTGTACTTAGCGGCAACCAATCAAGTGGTTAGTGCGGCGCTGGTGGTGCAGCGGGAAGTTGATGAAGAAGCAGATGCAACTATCGTCCCCTCTGGAGAAGGAAGTGAATTCGCCCCGACAGGGTCAGAGGCAGATCAGAGCAAGGAAGAGCGGGGCAGTGAGGACAGTTCCAAGGTCGCGTCAAGGAAGAAGGTGGTGCAGCGGCCAGTGTACTTTGTCAGCTCCCTACTACAGGGGTTAGGTGGAGGTACTCTGGCGTGCAAAAGTTGATTTTTGGCCTCATCATGGCCTCAAGGAAACTGCGCGACTACTTCCAAGCCCACAATATCACGGTTGTCACCCGCTTCCCCTTGCAACGCATATTGAGGAACCCTGAGGCCACTGGCAGGATAGTGGAGTGGGCTTTGGAATTGTCCAACTTTGGTTTGAAGTTTGAGAGCACGTCAACCATCCAGAGCAGAGCACTAGCGGTGTTCATTGCGGAGTGGACACCTACCCCTGACGAAGAAGTGCTGGAGACAGTCGTTCCCGGCAAGGAAGCGCCCCAAGAATGGATCATGTACTTTGATGGTGCCTTCTCCCTGCAAGGTGCATGAGCTGGCATGCTTCTCGTTGCTCCCACTGGGGAGGACCTCAAGTATGTCATTCAAATGCATTTCCCCCGGGAGAAGGCTACCAACAATACTGCAGAGTATGAAGGGCTCCTTGCCGAGTTCAGGATCACGACAGAACTGGGAATCAAGAAGCTGATCATTCGTGGAGATTCACAGCTGGTGGTGAGACAAGTGAACAAGGATTATCAAAGCCCGTTGATGGAGGCATACATTGAGGAAGTGAGAAAGTTGGTGGAGCGATTTGATGGATTGCAAATAGAGCATATACCTCATGCGGAAAACAGCATTGCTGATCATCTGTCAAAGTGCGCTACGCAAAAACTCCCTGTGGAACCAGGGACTTTTGTTCTCCATCTGACTCAACCCTCCGTATCCCTAGCAACAATGGCCAGCAAGAGGAGGAAATTGAACTCCAGCAAGCCTCTCTCGGCAGAGCTTCCTAAAGCCCCCTGCAGAGAGCTTGGCAGGAACAACTCCCCTTCGATCGGTGAGCTGCACCCTCCCGCCGAACTACCAGTCTTTGCGATTGAGGCATGCGCTCCTGTCAACGAGGAGGTGCCGCTAGTCCTTGTTGCCGAGCCTCAGGCTCCAACTTGGGCGCGACACATTGTTCATTTCCTCCAAACAGGAGAACTTCCCGAAGAGCAAGAAGAAGCTGAAAGAGTAGCCCGGAGGGCCAGTATGTATCAGTTCGTTGACGACACGCTATACAGAAGAAGGCCCAACAGTGTGAAATTGAAGTGCATTTGCCAAGAAGAAGGAAAGGAACTGTTGGCAGAGATACACAAGGGTATGTGCGGCTCCCACATTGGATCAAGGGCCCTGGTTGGAAAAGCCTTCGGGCAAGGATTTTACTGGCCCACGGCCCTCGAAGATGCAATTGAGCTAGTCACCAAATGTGAAGCCTGCCAGTTCCACTCTAAGAATATCCATCAGCCTGCCCAAGCTCTTCAGACGATCCCTTTGTCATGGCCCTTCTCGGTCTGGGGGCTCGACATCTTGGGCCCCTTCCCCTGTGCTACCGGGGGATTTGAGTTCTTGTTCATTGCTATCGACAAGTTCACAAAGTGGCCAGAGGTGGAGCCCGTGAGGAAGGTGACAACACAGTCAGCTATCAAGTTCTTGAAAGGATTGGTGTGCCATTTCGGAGTGCCCGCCAGAATCATCACTGGCAATGGCACCCAATTCACAAGCCGCGCCTTCATGCAATACGTTCATGCCCTCGGAAGCAAAGTCTCGTTTGCCTCTGTTGCCCATCCCAGAAGCAATGGACAAGCTGAGAGGGTGAACGCTGAAGTGCTGCAAGGACTCAAGACAAGAACATTTGATAGGCTGCGGAAGTGTGGCAGGCGATGGATCGATGAGCTGCCGGTGGTTCTTTGGTCCCTCCGTACGACACCAAATCGAGCTACTGGTCAGACTCCCTTCTCCCTAGTCTATGGGGCAGAAGCAGTGATCCCCACATAACTCATATTCGGATCACCTTGAGTGCTTGCCTACAATGAAGTAGTGTAGGAACATCACTGGCGTGACGACGCTGTGCTACTTGAGGAGAACCGTCTCCGGGCTGCTACGTGTGCTGCACGCTACCAGCAAGCCCATCATCGCTATCACAGCCGCAGGGTTCATGCCCGGAGTTTTGAGGAAGGCGACCTTGTCCTTAGGCGTGTTCAGTCCGCCAAGAAGGCAAAAAAGTTGACGCCGAAGTGGGAAGGCCCTTACTAGGTAGTACGAGTCACCAGACCTGGCGCAGTCCGTCTGGAGACCGGAGATGGCATTCAATTGCAAAACTCATGGAACATTGAGCATTGTAAGTTCTACCCGTAAGGCGCAGCTATCGGGCCCTGCCCGGCAGCCACCCTTTTGTACAAGCCTTGTCGATGTTGCATGTAACCCTTTGTACAAAGCCAGACGCAGACCCTGAGCACCAGATAAATAAATGAAGCGCTTGGGGCCCCCCAAAACTTGCATGCATGCATAAGCATATCATGAGCATAGCATGATCATGTAGATGAGATCGCATGTGGCATTGTTTTCATCTGCACTAAGTTGCAGGGTTCTTGCCGTGGACTTGGTCCCGATGAGAAGAAATGAAGATGAGCCTACGTGACGATCCCCGACAAGCCAAACAGATAAGTTTCTCCTTATCAATTCCTATTCTGTAAGGTGAAAACTTGTGCATATGAAAACCTCATCACCTTCGAAACATAGGTGCTCCCATCCTTTGTCCTGAACATTGCTTCAGGCAAGGTGGTTGCAGTGGCCTTTGATGGAGAGGGTTCGACGAGGGGCTGGTTCCTTTTTATAGTTTTATGCCTGGCAGGCCTTGCCCCGCGGCAGCAAACTAAGGGTACCGACAGGATAGTCTGCCGAGGGAATCTTGTTTACTTGAACGTATAGAGGCACCTCACCTCTGCATGGATATGATACATGCACAAGTACCCGGCAAGGCTTGTCTTTTTCATTAATATGCTTACAAACAAGTACAGATCTTACAGAGCACAAACATGGATAAAGAAGTTTACATTATTTAGACTAAAGTTTGGCAAGTGCCCACACATTTTAGACTGAAAAAAGATAAAACACCCCGAGATGCCTTTGCTCTGTCCCTCTCTTCCTCGAAACCGCAGGGGGAGACTAAGAAGACGGAGGGAGGACCTGGCTGGGATTCGGCGCCTCCCCAGGACCAGGAAGGCGCCGTTCCCGGGCTGGGAGGGAGGAACCGGAGGGCAGTTGCAGATGGTGGTGCTGCCAAGGCCCCGCCGGTGATGATGGTGCTGCCGGCGATCACGCCACGTCGGAGCGGTCATCCCCGCTCTTGACACGTCGTGGGCTGCTGCCACCCTCCTCGTCACTGTCGCTCGAAGTGGCACGCTCGCCGCTGCTCGAGCCCCCGCTGCGGCGACCAGGGCGGGCACCAAGCGCTCCGGGCGACTCCATAGAGAGCATGGTCGTCTCCATCGACCCGAAGCTAGAAAAATGCCGTCCCCTGAAGAAGCATGCATGGGCACAAGGATCCCGCCCGTACGCAAGACGGATAGTACCTCAAAGGAGGAGATCTGCCGTAACCAATGGCGAACCGCTTCCGCGGTCTCCCTTCATCATCACGGGCGAAGAGAGGATAGGCCATGGTCGACTCCCATGCTTCGTATCTATTATGGACTCCAGCATGGTGCCGCCCACATGGCCCCTCACTGAAGTTGGGATCGCGGGTGGCCCAGCGATGAGCACGCCGGAGCCGCTACCTCCGCCGCCGCCGCTGCACCGCCCGCGCGCCCACATGAAACCTTTTCCGCCCACGCTAAGCATCGGACCGCCACTCTAGGCCGAAAGCCTTGTGCGAGGACGGGAAAGGGACCCTCTCTCGACAAAGGCGTAGCAGCGCCCTTGTTCCCCTCCCCTCGCCGTGACGAAGACACAACACCAGAAGACGGAGGGGGATGGAAGGGATTGGTCTGAGCCTGCACCCCAGTCCACGTCCCCTTTTATAGGGGAAACGAGGCCGGAGCTGGCTCCTCCCGCTGGAGAAACAACCGCCCCTCTTCACCAATCCAAGAAGACTGGGTCCTTGCCATGGCACTCTCTCCCGCACCACGCACCTCGATTACCTACCCCACTCAATGCATGCAGCATACGTGGCAAGGAATAAGGACGTGGTGGGAAGAGTGAATTGGCAGTTACTCCCCCATGCATTAAAGTCATTCACATGCCATTACAGAGATGGCCCCACTGCAGTTGGCGTTACGCGACAAACGGGGAAACCGGAAACTGACTCGAGCACAGGTTAATGAAGAAGCAAAGAAGAACTCAAAGGACAAGCTACCGTGGCCCTCTCGCCTGTGTACTGGACAGGGCCTACCCCGACGATGCTCGGCAACGCGTTCAGGCCAGGCCTGGGGGCTCCTGTCGGTGGAACAAACCCCAGGTGTGTTGCCCAGATTGTACACACGCTTAAGAGCAAGGTTGCAGCATCCAATACCAGGCCAAGCAGAAGAGATAAGCTCTTTGAGAAATAAAAGGGGCAGATCAAGAAGACCAAGACCAACCAAACAAGCAAGATATCACTAAGGAAAAACCTCCCTTGCCTGGCAGGGTCGAGGTTACCCCAAAGACAAGTCTCAAGACTCCCCCGGCAGGCTTGCCGGGGACGCCAAGGGCGGATCACCCCGCCAAGACTCCACCACTCCACCTCACAGCGACGCAAGTCACCTATCGGTGCGGTGTCAAGCCCCCAAGTGATTAAGTGGCTGTTACTTGTCATGTGGCAGCCATTTCTGAAAGAAGTCACCTCC
Source organism: Thinopyrum elongatum (assembly GCA_011799875.1). NCBI lineage: Eukaryota > Viridiplantae > Streptophyta > Magnoliopsida > Poales > Poaceae > Thinopyrum > Thinopyrum elongatum. Next base: position 242,765,615 of record CM022299.1, on the reverse strand, counting down.
ATATGACACCCATCCAGGCGATGTGTCACGCAGACAGGCGAGAAGGTGGCTGAACAGCACGTCAAGGCTTGCCGGGCACGCCATGATGTGACACTAAGCGGCGCATTTAATGCTCTTTGTCCTGTCTATAGAGATAGGTATGATAGCACTGTTTGCTATCTAATCAGTGCATAATGACTGATTTGCCACTGTGGTAACCCCTTGACCTATAAAAGGAGGACCATGGCAACCATAGAAAGGGTTCGGAACTCGGATCTCTGTACACTCATACGAGCATAGCTACTCTCGTCCCGAGGCAACTTGCCAGGCAAGAGCACTGCATCTCCACCCCGTCCATACATCAATCCACCAAAGCAGGAGTAGGGTTTTATGCCTCGTGGCGGCCCGAACTTGGGTAAAAACTACCAGTGTGATCGCTGCCGTGCTACTCTATGCCCTCCGCTCTTTGTGCAATGTGCTCTTTCCCCCTGCCGAACCACAAGGGGCCGATGGCCCCATAGGTTGTCGTGTTTTTCCACGACAATGACCATAGAAGGTTTTATTCATGTAAACATAACAACAATTATTCTCTGACTTAAATGAATAACCGTATTGCAATAAACATGATCTAATCTTGTTCATGCTCAACGCAAACACCAAATAACATTTATTCAGGCTCAACACTAATCCCGAAGGTAGAGGGAGTGTGCGATGGTGATCATATCAATCTTGGAAACAGTTCCAACACACATCGTCACCTCGCCCTTCACTAGTCTCTATTTATTCTGCAACTCCTGTTTCGAGTTACTAATCTTAGCAACTGAACCGGTATCAAATACCCAGGGGCTACTATGAGCACCAGTAAGGTACACATCAATAACACGTATATCAAATATACCTTTGTTTACTTTGCGATCCTTCTTATCCGCCAAGTATTTGGGGCAGTTCCGCTTCCAGTGACCATTTTCCTTACAGTAGAAGCACTTAGTTTCAGGATTGGGTCCAACTTTGGGCTTCTTCACGGGAGCGGCAACTTGCTTGCCATTCTTCTTAAAGTTCCCTTTCTTTCCCTTGCCCTTTTTCTTGAAACTACTGGTCTTGTTAACCATCAACAGTTGATGCTCCTTCTTGATTTCTACCTCCGCTGATTTCAGCATCGCAAAGAGCTCAGGAATCATTTTCTTCATCCCTTGCATATTATAGTTCATCACGAAGCTCTAGTAGCTTGGTGATAGTGACTGCAGAATTTTGTCAATCACTATCTTATTTGGAAGATTAACTCCCACTTGATTCAAGCGATTGTAGTGCCCAGACATTCTGAGCACATGCTCACTGGTTGAGCTATTCTCCTCCATCTTGTAGGCAAAGTACTTGTCAGAGGTCTCATACCTCTCAACACGGGCATGAGCCTGAAATACCAATTTCAGCTCTTGGAACATCTCATATGTTCCATGGTGTTCAAAACGTCTTTGGAGCCCCGATTCTAAGCCATAAAGCATGGCACACTAAACTATCAAGTAGTCATCAGATCAAGCTTTGCCAAACGCTCATAACGTCTGCATCAGCTCCTGCAACAGGTCTGTCACCTAGCAGTGCATCAAGGACATAATTGTTCTGTGCAGCAATGAGGATAATCCTTGGATCACGGACCCAATCCGCATTATTGCTACCATCAACTTTCAACTTAGTTTTTTTAGGAACGTATCAAAAAATGGGGAAGCTACATCACGAGCTATTGAACTACAACATAATTTGCAAAGGCATTTTGACTATGTTCATGATAAATCTTAGTTCAATTAATCAAATTACTAATGAACTCCCACTTAAATCAACACCCCTCAAGTTGTCTAAGTGATACATGATCCAAATCAACTAACCCATGTCCGATCATCACGTGAGATGGCGTAGTCATCAATGGTGAACATCTGTATGTTGATCATATCTACTATATGACTCACGTTCGACCTTTCGGTCTCCAGTGTTTCGAGACCATGTCTCTACATGCTAGGCTCGTCAAGTTTAACCCAAGTATTCTGCATGTGCAAAACTGTCTTACACCTATTGTATGTGAACGTAGAGTCTATCACATCCGATCATCACGAGGTGCTTCGAAACGACGAACTTTGGCAACGGTGCATACTAGGGGAGAACACTTTTATCTTGAAATTTAGTGAAGGGATCATCTTATAATGCTATCGCCGTTCTAAGCAAAATAAGATGCATAAAGGATAAACATCACAAGCAATCAAAATATGTGACATGATATGGCCATCATCATCTTGTGCTTTTGATCTCCATCTCCAAAGCATCGTCATGATCTCTATCGTTACCGGCTCGACACCTTGATCTCCATCGTTGCGGCGTGGTCGTCTCGCCAACTATTGCTACTACAACTATTACTAATGCATAGCGACAAAGTAAAGCAATTACATGGTGTTTGTATTTCATACAATAATTAAGAGTCAACCCTAAGGCTCCTGCCGGTTGTCGATATTACAAAACATGATCATCTCATACATCAACATATATCACATCATATCTTGGCCATATCACATCACTACATGCCCTGCAAAAACAAGTTAGACGTCCTCTACTTTGTTGTTGCAAGTTTTACGTGGCTGCTACGGGCTTCTAGCAAGAACCGTTCTTAACTACGCAAATACCACAACGGTGATTATCAAGTTTGCTGTTTTAACCTTCTTTAAGGACCGACCGTAGTCTAATTTGATTCAACTAAAGTAGGAGAAACAGACACCCGCCAGCCACCTTTATTCAAAATAAGTTGCATGTCAGTCGGTGGAACCGGTCTCATGTGCATGGACATGTAAGGTTGGTCCGGGCCGCTTCATCCCACAATACCGCCGAATAAAAATAAGACGTTGGTGGTAAGCAGTATGACCATCACCGCCCACAACTCCTTTGTGTTCTACTCGTGCATATCATCTACGCATAGACCTGGCTCGGATGCCACTGTTGGGGAATGTTGCATGGAAAAAAAATCTACGCACACGCAAGATCTATCCATGGAGATGCATAGCAACGAGAGGGAAGAGTGTGTCTACGTAACATTGTAGACTGTAAGCGTAAGTGTTTATTAACACGGTTGATGCAGTCGAACTTCTTCGTGATCCAACCGATCAAGTATCGAACATACGACACCTCCGTGTTCAGCACACGTTTAGCTTGGTGACGTCCTCGCCTTCTTGATCCAGCAAGACGAGCGAAGTAGTAGATGATTTCTGACAACACGATGGCATGGTGATGGTGGTGGTGATGCTATCTTCGCAGGGTTCGCCTAAGCACTCCAAAAATATGACCGAGGGATGAAGCTGTGGAGAGGGGCGCCGCACACGGCTAAGAGATTGTCGTGGCCTATGTGTGGCGCCCCCTCCCTCATATATATAGGTGGGGGGAGGGGAGGCAGCCAGGAGGCACCCCAAGGGTGGCCACCGGCCCCCTTGGGCACCTGCCCTGTGGCGCCCTCCTTACCTTGTTTGCACAAGGGGGGAAGGAAAGGGGAGGAGAGGGAAGGAAGGGGAGGCCGACTCCCCCTTTTCCTTCTCTCCCCAAGGGCTGCAACCTTAGGAGGGGCGCGCCAGCCCCTTGTGGGCTGGTGTGTTCCCCCTTTTGGCCCATGTAGCCCATTAACCTCCGGGGGGGGGGGGGGTTGGGTGTTTTGCGGGGGTCCCGGAACCCCTTCCGATGATCGATGACTACTCGGTACCTGCCGAAACTCTTCCGGTGTCCAAATAGCATCATCCTATATATCAATCTTTACCTCCGGACCATTCTGGAGCTCCTTGTCATGTCTGTGATCTCATCCGGGACTCCGAACAACATTTGGTCACCAAATCATATAACTCATATAACACTATATCGTCAACGAACTTTAACCACGCGGACCCTACGGGTTCAAGAACTATGTAGACATGACCGAGACACCTCTCCGATCAATAACCAATAGCAGAACCTGGATGCCCATATTAGTTACTACATATTCTACGAAGATCTTTATCGGTCGAACCTTATGACAACATACATAATTCCCTTTGTCTGTTGGTATGTTACTTGTCCGAGATTCGATCGTCGGTATCTTCATACCTAGTTCAATCTCGTTACTAGCAAGTCTCTTTACTCGTTCCATAATACATCATCTCATAACTAACTCCTTAGACACTTTGCTTGCTAGCTTCTTGTGATGTGTATTACCGAGAGGGCCCAGAGATACCTCTCCGATACACGGAGTGACAAATCCTAATCTCGATCTATGCCAACTCAACAAACACCTTTGGAGATACCTGTAGAGCATCTTTATGATCACCCAGTTACGTTGTGATGTTTGATAGCACACAAGGTATTCCTCCGGTATCCGGGAGTTGCATGATCTCATAGTCGAAGGAATATGTATTTGACATTAAGAAAGCAATAGCAATAAACTGAACGATCATATGCTAAGCTAACTGATGGCTCTCGTCCATCACATCATGCTCCTAATGATGTGATCCCGTTATCAAGTGACAACACGTGTCTATGGTTAGGAAACCTTAACCATCTTTGATCAACGAGCTAGTCTAGTAGAGGCTTACTAGGGACACGGTATTTGTTTATGTATCCACACATGTATTTAAGTTTCCGATCAATACAATTCTAGCATGAATAATAAACCTTTATCATGAATAAGGAAATATAATAATAACAACTTTATTATTGCCTCTAGGGCATATTTCCATCACTTCAAATGTTCTTTAAAAGGACACACATCCTAACAGTTATGCAAAATTGATGACTCTGATGTGCAACACACGAAGTAACATTTTTCTTCAATCAATGAAGACTAACCCTCTAACTGTGAATAAATTAATGAAAAATTTGATTCTTAGAGCCCTACGACAATTGTACTCGGTGTATGAAATCATCGTTCTTATACGGTGGGTCACGCCACCAACCATAGTTGAAAACCTTCAAAATTAAGTTTTTCGTCATTTTGCAAATTCTTCAAATTCCTCAAGTTTGCATTTTCTTCAAACTTACAACTGGTGTTCTTCATTGACTATATATATTTGAGTTTTCAATGTCCTCAACAACATTCACTTATTGCTAATTCTTCAAGTTGATTTTGTCGGATTCAGGGCTCCACTGACCCAAGAAGGTTTGAACTCTGGAGCGTGTGTGAAGATCTCAACCAGCTCAAGTCTCAAGCTCACCACCCACAACCTAGCCTCGTCGAGTTCGCGTGAGCATGGAAGAAGATGATGAACATAGCAGTTTACCCAGGTTCGGGCCACCTTGCGGTGTAAAACCCTACTCCTGCTTTGTGGTGGATTGGCCTCACGAGGAGGCTGAGGATGAACTAGTACAGTGGATGAGCAGCCTCGCGAGGGCTCAAGTGGTGCTGGTGGAATGGTCAAGTGTCCGGTCCGAGGATCCCCTTCTACGGTGATGGCTAGCCTCTACTTATAGTGGCCTTGGTCCTCTTCCCTCAAAACTTAGGCGGGAAGGGATCCCACAACGGCCAATTTGAAAGAGGACAAGAAGTGCATCTAATCCTGATGAAAGGTAGTCTTCGCCTGCAAAGCTTCTGGTCATGAAGCAGAGGTGGGCTCGGTGATGACATACATCCTACCGAGCTCATGGTCTTGGTCTTGTTACACTGGAATGGAAAGCTTAGGGGGATTCCTTGGGAACCCGCGTCTGTCCTTGCTCCCTTAGCACCAAAGGGGAAATTGTCTCCTCTGCCCCCGCTGGTGCCCGCCTGGCCTTGGTCGTCATGGCTTGCGTCATCGCAGCCTCGTGAGGCTGGGTACCTGCATAGAAGTCTCCGCCCCTCGGGAGGCGGCCTGGGGAGGCCGCTCCTCTGCAGGTCTTGGTGTCATTCGCCTCATGAGGCTAGGGCCCTCGCGAGGGTCTTGCCTTGGAGTTGTTGTAGCTGGGCCGTATAGGGCCGTCTATGGGCCCACACGCTGGGCCGCAGGCAGGCAGTTCTGGGTACCCCCGATCCCAGAACGCCAACAATAGCCCCCGGGCCCAAGGCACGCCCGGCCTGGCTTCGAGGTGAAGGCAAGGAAAGGAAGGCGAAGCGCCACGGCCCCCAATCGCCTGCGGGCCAGGCTCGACGCGTGGCGCATGATGGGACGCGGGCGCCTCCGTTTACCCTTGTCGCCTCGGCAACCGCCCCGACAGATGAAAGTCTTGGATGTGCATGCTATGAGATCACCATTGCGGGAAGGTGGAGGGACGCCGGTTGGCCCACGATCGCCTATAAGAGGGTGAGGGGGCAGTGCCCCGTCCCATATTTGTCTTCTCGCTCTCTCTTCTCCTATCTCTGCTGCAGCCACCATCTTGCCGAAGCGACCATGGCGCCATTGAGGAGGTTCACCACTGAAGAGAAGGGCAAGGCCCCCAAGGAGGGCCCAGAGGTGCCGCCGCTCAAGAGGGGGCGCGATCGCCCTCGCAAGTCCACGACAACGCCCGCAGCGATCCCCCACGGACGATGTCATGCATCGCTGGGGGTCCGCATCGACTCCGGCAGCCGCCAGAGGGATTCTTCCCGCGGGCGCTACCACGGAAGCCGCAGAGGCCGAAGGGGAGGGCACATGGCAGCCGCCCATCCACTTTACCCGCGGGCCCACTCTGACGATACGGCCCGAGAGTTTGTGGTGTGGGTGGTGATGCCACCGCGCACCTGGATCAGGCTCCCGCGCCCCCTGGTGGAGGAGCTGCCAGCGAGGGGGCCTGTCGAGCTGTGGCTGCAACACAACGGCTGCTGCAACCAACCCTCACAGGCGGAGGTTGAGGCTACCTTCTCTGGTGATGTCTTCATGACTCGGGGATGGGGAGCGATCGCCCGTGCCTGTGGCTCGAAGGGGAGGCACGCCCTCCACTTCAAGTACGATGGGGAGGCGACGCTCTTCTTCAAGGTCTTCGAGGAAGACGGAAGTCACCTGGAGTGCTGCCCGGAGGGCGATAGCAGCGGCGGCGATCGCCCCTCCGATGGCGACGGCCGGCAGGGCGGCGACGTCCTCGGCCGTGAACTTGCCCTTGTTCGCGAGGCCTCCAGCAGTGGCGGTACCTTCTCTGAGGGGAGCTTGAGCGGCGATGACTACAACGAGCCACCGTGCCGCTGCGCCCAGGTCAAGGAGGAGGGGGACACTGACTTGGCGCCGTGATGCCAAAGCTGGTGCCTCCTGAGCTGCAGCTCTCGGGCGGCCTTTTATTTTGTTTTATTTCCTACATCAAAATCATGAGGGGCCCCGTGGGGGCATGTAAGGACCGTGGCGCTTGCGCCTTTATATTAATGTTTCCAGCTCATGTTGCGTTTGTGTTTCTCGCCTGGTCACGGGTCCCCTTTTGTTCTTACGATGGCTCAGTGCTCTACGTCGACAGGACCCAGTCCCCAGGCGAGCTTCAACCGTCGCTGGTATGCCAGGTCGTGATGCCGTGGTCAAGGCTAGGAGATGAGCGTCTTGAGGTCCGGTAAGAGCCCCTGAGACGCGATGCTCAGGAGGTCCCCTTTGGCACACAAGCGGATCCCAGAACATTAAGAGGGGGGATTCCTTGCCCGAGCGAGTGCGCGAGAAAATAAAGCGTCAGTGGTAAGGCTCATGCTGGTGTGTGTGGGATCACTTAGCTTGGCGAGCTTGCGGTCCGTGGTGGCTCTTTCGTTGTGAGGGCGTGCTTTCCTGGAGCTTTTGATCCTGCGCGCGCCTCCTGTTTTGAAAAGAAAGAGCACAAGTCCCACTAGGGGTGTGTGAAGGAATTGACATCCATTATATTTTGAAAGAACGCCTATGCTATTGGGCCGCAACCTTCTCCCCATACTCCCTCGCAAGGCACACCGCCCCCTCTCTCTGCCGAGCTCGATGCTCTAGGTCCTCAGGACCCGACCCTCGAGTGGAGCTCAGCCGCCGCTGGTATGCCAGGTCGTGATGCCGTGGTCAAGGCTAGGGGTTGAGGGCACGAGAGCCAGTAGGAGCCCCTGAGGCGTGATGCTCAGGAGCCCCCCATTCGATGTGCAAGCGTTCTGCGTGGAAAAGGAGCGGTTCCGCCTTGCGGGGGTAGCTAGGGAAGAGGGCCTCGACCAGCAGCCAAGGCGGGCGGACTGGTTTACTTAGCCTTTGTGAGTTGGACCGCTGCCCGGCCGGAGCCGGCCCTTCTGAGGTAGCAGGGTGTCGGCCACATTGCTTGAACACCCGTCTCCTGTGGTTCCTGCGAATTAGGCAATTACATAGTACTAGAGGCGTCGCGCGTTCGCTGGTCTGCTCGTGATCGTTCCATGAGAAGACGAAGCCCTAAGGACCTGGTGAGGTGACTTGTACGGGGCCGGCCCGAGAGTTAGTGCTCAGTCTCTTAGATTTATCGACGCTGCAGGGACGGACCCGAGCACAGGCGCCGTGCCGGTAGCCCCCTCTCATGGGACGCTCGGAAGGAGAATTGGCGACACGTGAAGCCTGCGAAGGTGACTCCAGAAGTGATACAACATCATGCGTAAGGTTAATAGCCAGAGCGGCTCACGAGGGCATAAGCAGTTCAAGGTACATGTGCAAAATGATATAGCTGCAGGGGCGGGCCCTAACAGCTTGAGGATAATGCAGCCCAAGGGGCGCCCTCAACTAAATAAACCAAAAAGTCACCTGGCACCATTGTTGTAGAAGCGTCGAGGTAGCTAAGGATGCGTGCCGTGAAGATAGATCCTAATGAGCTGGGCGGCTCCGGAGGCCCGGGAAGCTCATGAGGTTCGGGGGGCTCGCAGGGGTCCGGGACCTCCTGAGACATGACCGCCAAGCGCCTGGCCTCGTCAGATGCCATAGCACACTGCACCAGGCGCTGGTACGAGGCGCCCACATTTAGCAGGCCGAACGGCATGCAGACGTAGTTGCAGGGGTAGCCCCCACTCCGGCCAACACTTGCCGGCCAGAAGAGATCCTGTGAATCGGCCCTGTTGAGGCCTGGGATGTTGACGCAGACGCGTAGCTTGCCACCTGCGTCGGGGGCGGTAGCTGCACGGGGTGGTGTGGGGCGATGCTCGCCGTGCATGGCCTGCGCCTCCTGAAGCTCTTCGATCGCCTTGGTGATGAATTCCCGCGTCCCTGGCGCCTCGCGCCTCACTCCTTGCTTGTGGGGGCGCTGAAAGGATCGAGAAGAGGGGTCTAGGGGGGGGGGTGATTAGACCCTCAACAAGCAAAAGTGGCAGTTTTTAAGTTCTTCAAGTTAAGGTGGAGTTTTAGCACAAGTTTAAGCATTCACAATACATTTCAAGCAAGCATGGCAAGAGTATGAGCAGCGAAAAGAGTAAAGCATGCTAGTTGCAAGAAAGTAAAGGGATGGGATTGGAGTGTGCAAATGCAATGTAGACACGGAGATTTTTTGGCGTGGTTCCGATAGGTGGTGCTATCGTACATCCATGTTGATGGAGACTTCAACCCACGAAGGGTAACGGTTGCGTGAGTCCACGGAGGGCTCCACCCACAAAGGGTCCATGAAGAAGCAACCTTGTCTATCCCACCATGGCCATCGCCCACGAAGGACTTGCCTCACTCGGGTTGATCTTCACGAAGTAGGTGATCTCCTTGCCCTTACAAACTCCTTGGTTCAACTCCACAATCTTTTCGGAGGCTCCCAAGTGACACCTAACCAATCTAGGAGACACCACTCTCCAAAAGGTAATAGATGGTGTGATGATGATGAACTCCTTGCTCTTGTGCTTCAAATGATAGTCTCCCCAACACTCAACTCTCTCTCACAGATTTGGCTATGGTGGAAAGATGATTTGAGTGGAAAGCAACTTGGGGAAGGCTAGAGATCAAGATTCTTGTGGTTAGATTGGAATGTCTTGGTCTCAACACATGAGTAGGTGGTTCTCTCTCTGAAAATGAGTAGTGGAAGTGTAGGCACGTTCTGATGGCTCTCTCACAAATGGAGAAGGGGGTGGAGGGGTATATATAGCCTCCACACAAAATTCAACCGTTACACACATTTGACCCAACTCAGTCAGACCGAATAGAAGAACTCGGTGAGACCGATATAGTTCAAAATGTGAACGTTAGGAATCTCGATGGGACCGACTGGACCAACTCGGTGGGACCGATGTGCTAGGGCTAGGGCAAAACCTCATCTCAATGAGACCGATTGCTTGAACTTGGTGAGACCGATTTCAGCAAAGAGCAAACAGAGAGTTGGTCAAGCAAACTCGGTGGGACCGATTGCACATTTTGGTGAGACTGAAATAATTACAACAGGTAATAGAGAGTTTGCTGGGCCATCTCGGTGAGACCGAGATCCGTATCGGTGTAACCGAATTGCTAGGGTTTCTGGCAGTGGCTATGTCAACTGAACTCGGTGGCGCCGGATAGAATGGTTCGGTGGGGCCGAGTTTGACTTTGAGTTTTGGACATATTTGGAATGAGAAAGTGGCTGAGGGTTTTGGAGCAATATCACTAAGCACTTTGAGCAAGTAGACCATTAAGCAACACCTCATCCCCTTTTAATAGTATTTGCTTTCCTATGGACTCAATGTGATCTTGGATCACTAAAATAGAAATGAAGAGTCTTGAGCTATTGCCAATCTTTGTCCTTAGCATTTTGAAGGGGTTCCACATCCTCTTGTCCTTGCCATGCCATTTGTTGAACTTGTCTGAAATACACTAGATAGAAGCATTAGTCCAACAAGAGATATGTTGACATTAATTACCAAAATCACACAGGGAGCACTTGTGCTTTCAGGCGCGCATTAAGGCACGCCTCCAAGTGGTGCCCGAGCAGCTCCCTCGTCGCACTGGTCAGGTCGGAAGCCCTCCAGATGGAATCCCCCAATCCCATCCCGAGGGAGGCATCGGACGTGCCTTCCTATGCGGGAGGAAGAGGTGCCCCGACAGCAGGCACAATACTTGAGGCGCCACCAGAGGGCTTCTTGAGCTCCGGTGGACCGTTGGGAAGGAGCTCCTTCTTCTTCGCGGGGGTGGCCTTAGGAGGCAGGACACCACCCTTATCATCAGAGTTCTCGACCATAGCGGCATGGTAGGCACTCTCAAGGGAACAAACGGCATCCTTCTCATCGCAGGCGACCGTGATGACGCTGCTGCATCCTGGCATGTTGAGGACGTTGTAACCATGGTGGGTCACTGCCATGAACTTGGCAAGAGCTGGGTACTCGAGGATGGTGTTGTACGGGAGGCTTATGTGGGCGACGTCGAAGTCAATGAGCTCGGTATGGTAGTTGTCGCGCTTGCCGAAGGTGATAGGAAGGCGCACCTGCCCTATGGGTGTGGTGGAGCCATTGGTCACTCCTGAGAAGGGCTTGGTGGGGAGGAGCTGGTCATAATGCACTTGGAGCGTGTCGAACGTTTCCACCGAGAGGACATTGAGCCCAGCGCCATCGTCGATGAGGGTCTTGGTGACGAGGACATTGCTGATGGTGGGTGTGCAGAGCATGGGGAGTGCGCCTGCGGCGGTCGAGCACTTGAGGTGGTCCTTGGAGTCGAAGGTAATCGTGTACTGCGACCACCTGAGGGGACGCGCGGCCTCGATCTTCGGGAGGGCCGTGTTCATCTCACAAGAGAACTGCTTGAAGATGCGGTTTGAAGCAGGGGCCTGGGCACCACCCAGGATGCAAGCGATTGCTCGGGGTTCCTGGAAGCCCCCAGCCCCATCATCCTGTCGGTTGTCGTCATTTCTCCTTGGTGGCGGTGGCAACGGAGGGAGGCCGGCATTGCCCTGAGGACGATCCTCTCGAGGCTGATCGCGCCAGGGGCCGTCGCAAGGCTGATCCCGCCAGCGGTCCTCGCGAGGCTGGTCGCACCAGTCCTGACGAGGGTCGCGGTTGTCCCAGCGATCCCCGCCATGGCCGTAGCCACGTTCGCCGCGCTCGGGGCGGCATCCAAGGTGCCCGTCATGGAGCGCCCTGAGCTCCTGGCAGTCGTTGGTGTTGTGGCTATGAACATTATGGAAGATGCAGAACGGGCGGTTGCCCCTGGGGGGCTCATCATGGTCGCGGCCACGCTTCATCTCGGGTTGTACTGCGCTTTGCCTCCTTAGTCTTGGCCTTCTTGTCTTCAGGGTAAACTCCGGAAGCTCGAGAAGGGAGAGGAGGCCTTCCTCGGCCCTTGCGCACTTGTTCACCAGGTTGAATATCTCCAGGGCCGAGCACAAGTCCTCATGGATGGCGAGCTCCTCTTTTATCTTGACATCCCGGACGCCATCAGTGAACGCCGAGATGATGGCCTCATCCGACGCCTTCGGGATATTGAGGCAAACATTCATGTAGCGCTATATGTATTTGTGCAGGGTCTCGCCCGGCTGCTGCTTCACGCGCCGCAGGTTGCCCATCGCAGGGGCGTGGTCACGGGTGCCCTGGAAGTTGGCGATGAAGCGCTCGCGAAGCTCGTCCCAGGAGGAAATCGACCCCTCCGGGAGGTGAAGGAGCCAGGAGCGTGCACCATCCTTGAGAGCCATGGGGAACCAGTTCGCCATGACCTTGTCATCACCATTTGCCGTCTCGATGCTCAGCGAGTAGAGCTGTAGGAACTCTGCAGGGTCAGGGGTGCCGTCGTAGCACGGAGGCAGGTGTAGCTTGAACTTGCCAGGCCAGACGACGCGGCGCAGCTCCGGGATGAAGGCACGGCAGCCCGCCGCACTCACGGGTGGAGCCACCGCGCGAGCGGGGGGAGCTCGGTCATGACGTCCGCACGCCGCAGCCTCCGGCGGCGCATGGTCTTGATGCTGGCGCGGTGGCGCTGGGAGTGCACGTGCGTCACCTTGTGGCCGCTGCACCACCTGGCAGCTTGCCTCATCGCGTGCCGGCGCTCCACGCAGCGGGTAACGCTGGGGCGCGTCGCACCTGGGCTCAGGGTCGGCGTCGTGCAGAGGAGGAGGAGGAGGCGCGCCATGGGCTACATCGCACGTCTGGGATGGCAGGGGACAGAGTGAGCGGGATGGCACAGGGACCTCACCGGCAGTGTTGATGAGCTGAGCGATGTGGCCGAGCCAGTCGTCGTAGCGGTCGTTGGCCGGGCGGTAATGCAGCACCTCGCGCGCCATGAGCAGCGCAGCCTGCGCATTCGCCGGCCCGCTGCGAACGTGGGAAGACGACACCATGGCGGGAGTGGGAGATGAAGTGGCGGTGCGGCCATCGCACCGCACGGAGGGTGGCAGCGACGAATCCTGCTGCTCGTGAGTAGCAGGGTCAGTGGCAGTGTTAGCTGCGGGAGAAGCGGAGCAGCGAGGGACACCATGGCCCACAGGTGCTTTCTGGGCGACGCGAGCAGCCTGGTACTCGCGCGGACTCGGCGTGCGTCAGCCATGGGAGTGACGAAGCATAGATGAAGCGGGACTGGAAGGAGGATTTCGACACGCCCCTACCTGGCGCGCCAAATGTCGGATTCAGGGCTCCGCTGACCCAAGAAGGTTCGAACTATGGGGCGTGTGCGAAGATCTCAACCAGCTCAAGTCTCAAGCTCACCACCCTACAGCCTAGCCTCGTCGAGTTCACGCGAGTAGGGAAGAAGAAGATGAACACAATACACCCAGGTTCGGGCCACCTTGCGGTGTAAAACCCTATTCCTGCTTTGTGGTGGATTGGCCTCACAAGGAGGCTGAGGATGAACTAGTACAGTGGAACAGCAGCCTCGCGAGGGCTCAAGTGGTGCCGGTGGAATGGTCAAGGGTCTGGTCCGGGGATCCCCTTCTACGGTGATGGCTAGCCTCTACTTATAGTGGCCTTGGTCCTCTTCCCTCAAAAGTTAGGCGGGAAGGGATCCCACAGTGACCAATTTGAAAGGGGACAAGAAGTACATCTAATCCCGACGAAAGGTAGTCTTCGCCTGCAAAGCTTCTGGTCGTGACATAGAGGTGGGCTCGGCGATGACATCCGTCATGCCGAACTCATGGTCTTGGTCTTGTTGCACCAGAATGGAAAGCTTTGGGGGATTCCTTGGGAACCCGCGCCTATCCTTGATCCCTTAGCACCAAAGGGGAAACTGTCTCCTCAGCACGTGCTGGCGCCCGCCTGGCCTTGGTCATCATGGCTTGCGTCATCGCAGCCTCGTGAGGCTGGGTAGCTGCATAGAAGTCTCCGCCCCTCGGGAGGTGGCCTGGGGAGGCCGCTCCTCTGGAGGTCTTGGTGTCGTTCGCCTCGCGAGCCTAGGGCCCTCGCGAGGGTCTTGCCTTGGAGTTGCTGTAGCTGGGCCGTACAGCGCCGTCGATGGGGCCGTGCGCTGGGCCGCAGGTAGGCAGATCTAGGTACCCTCGATCCCAGAACACCGACAAATTTTTCCTCTAAGTGAATGCGATCGGACCCGTTCCCCTCTATGCTAAACTCAACCCAATCTGTTCACAAATTCTTCATACGCGTTCTATTTGAAACCCGTTCAAAGTCTTCACTGTGTCCTTGATAGCTGAAGAATTTGTGAATGAAACATTAAAATTTTCATATCTAATTTTTTGGCCGTTGCCGCTCAAACCTTTCCCACTTCCCCCGACAGGATTATAATACTCACCCACGATCCCCCATGATCTCAACTACTCAGTACGTGGGTGACACATGCCAAAAGGATAGGAAGGGTTAGGGGTACAAATGTCCAAAATCTTCGGGCGCTCGGTTTTTCACCTCGGCTATAAATACCCCTTCCCTTCTACTGCCCTCATTTACTCTGCTCGATCTCACTTCTCCTTGCTTGAGCTCTAACCTAGCACCACCGCTAAGCTTCATCACCACCGGAGACCTTCACTTCCTCGACCTCCTCGCCGTCGTACTCGCGCTGGCAGCGGAAATCTTCACTACGCCGCCACCGTAGCTGTCTCCCTCCGCCTAGTTAGGGCGTGGGAGATCTGGACTGACAAACTTCCAAGTTCTATCTCCCACTTTGTCGTGTTCTTCATCAAGTGTAATTAAAATCTGATTTTACTGCCCTACTTTGATCCTTATGATTTCACAAAATCCTCAAAAGGTGTTTATTGTTCAACAATCTACTTCTTAAGCACCACAAATCTTCTTTCACTTGATCTATTTCTCTAAGTTATGATTTTCCTCAAGATTCCTTAATTGTGTGGATTATCAAATCTATACAACTTTGGAACCTGAGTCAAGAACACTTAGTGAAATTCCTCAAGACATCTATGGTCAAATTTCTCAACTTGATATTTTTGAAAAAATTCTGAGAATGCATCTGACCTCTTCAAATTCTTCACTCCTATACTCTGTTTACAGGTACAAAATGTATGCTGGTGAATCTCTAGGTTCTCATCAACTTAACTCATTTGCATCGTTCCTCGAAGACAAATTGCATACTTCCTCAAAATCTTTAAAAGTTCTAGGTCCTCAAGTGAGGAAAATGGCAGAAGGGAAAAGACCTCAGAAAGGAGGAAAGAAGCCTGAGACAAACATTGCATTTGAAATCCCTGAGGATATCTATGATGAATACTGCACTCTTGATGAAGAAAATCATGGCAAAGAGACCAAGAAATAGCGCAAAACGCGCATTCAGAGAATAGAGAGGAGATGGGCTAAGGAATGGAAGGAATATCGTTATGTTACTCCAAAGTACATGAAGAAATTCGCTGTAAATACTCCATGCCCAAGACCACCACTAGCTGCTGGCCAAAGAGCTGATCCTACCAGCATCAGGCATGGTGAGAAATTTCCTAAGGAATGGGCCAAGTGCCAAGCAAAGCTTCGAAAAGCTGCTGTAGAAGCAGTGAAGAAATTCAATGAGGATTCTCAAGCTGCTGCTGAGGCCTCTGCTAGTAGAACTGCACCAAAGAAGGCCATGCAGAAGAAACCAGCTATGAAGCCAAAGCCTTCAAGCTCAATGTCCTCACGGACAAGTTCCTCAACTACAAAGCCCTCAGAGCCAATTCCTCGGGCAACTTCCTCAAGGGCAGCTCCTATGCCCTCTGTGGCTGCAAAATCCTTAGCTGCTGCTGCCATGTCCTCAACACTCATGCAGCTTGCAACATGTCAGCGGATTGCTGGATTTTCAATTATCTCAGGGGCATCTGCAACTTCCACAGCCCATCCAGATTCCTCGAGTGGTCCAACATTGCTGAAGGTCAAGTCCACTGCTGGGAGCGGTAAGAGGCCAAGTCTTTCGGATTCAGGGTTCTGCAGACCCAAGAAGGTTCGAACTCTAGGGCGTGTGTGAAGAACTCAACCTATCCAGCCTACCAGCTCGTCACCCCACAACCTAGCCTAGCCGGACTCGCGTGAGCAAGGAAGAAGATGAACATGATAGTTTACCCAGGTTCGGGCCACTTTGCGGTGTAAAACCGTACTCCTGCTTTGTGGTGGATTGGCCTCATGAGGGACTTAGGATGAACAAGTATAGAGGATGAACAACCTCGCGAGGTCTCGGGGGTGAGAGTGAGTCGACCCCTTCTATGGTGGTGGCTAACCTATCTTTATGGTGGCCTTGGTCCTCTTCCCCCAAAACATAGGCGGGAAGGGATCCCATAGTGGCCAATTTGAAAGGGGACAAGTAGTACATCTTATCCTGATGAAAGGTGGTCTTCGCCTGCAAAGCTTCAGGTTGTGACGCAGCGGTGGGCTCGGCGATGACATCCATCCTGCCCTGCTGGTGGTCTTGGTCTTGTAGCACCGAAATGGAAACCTTTGGTAGATTCCTCGGGAACCCACGCCTGTCCTTGCCTCCTTAGTACCAAAGAGGAAACTGCCTCCTCTGCGCCCGCTGGCACCCGCCTGGCCTTGGTCGTCATGGCTTGCATCATTGTAGCCTCATGAGGCTAGTACCTACATAGAAATCTCCGCTCCTCGGGAGGCAGCCCCCTCCGGAGGTCTTGGTGTTGTCCGCCTCGCGAGGCCAGGGGGCCCCGCGAGGGTCTTGTCTTGGCGGTCTTGTAGGCGGGCCAAGTCGATGCGTGGCGCTTGACGGGATGTGGGCGTCTCTGCTTCCCCATGTCGCATCGGCAACTGCCCGATTTTACAAGTGCCTGGTGCATGCAGCGAGGCCATCATTGCTTGGGACGTGAGAGGCCGCCGGTTAGCCTTCCTCCGCCTATAAATGGGAATGGGGGCGGAGCCCCCAGCCCATCTTCTTCTTCTTGCTGCCTGCTCCTTCTTCTTCTCCATCATCCGACCATCTTGCCGAAGCA
Source organism: Thinopyrum elongatum (assembly GCA_011799875.1). Classification (NCBI taxonomy): domain Eukaryota; kingdom Viridiplantae; phylum Streptophyta; class Magnoliopsida; order Poales; family Poaceae; genus Thinopyrum; species Thinopyrum elongatum. Next base: position 242,748,536 of record CM022299.1, on the reverse strand, counting down.
TCCATTGCACTGGTGAGGAGGTTTTCCACCGCCGAGAAAGGAAAGGCCCCCAAGGAGGGACCAGACTCACCGCCACCCAAGAGGGGCCGCGGTCGTCCCTGCAAGTATGCCGTGACGCCGGCGGTGGCTCCCCGAGGGTGTGGGCGTGCCCCCTCGAAGGTTGGCGATACTTCTAGCGGTCGTGGGAAGGCTCCCTCCCATGTCGGAAGCTGCCGCGGGAAGCATGTGGCGGCCGTCCGGCCACCGCACCCGCTATCCCATTCAGCCGACACACCCTCGGAGTTCGTGGTGTGGGCGGAAATGCTAGCAGGCACCTGGTTCCAGCTCCCGCGCTCCTTCGTGAGCGCCCTGCTGGCCAGGGGGCCTGGCGGCCTCTGGCTGCAGTACGACGGCTGTTGCAGCAAGGCCTCATGGGTGGAGGTCGAGGTCACCCCCGCCGGCAACGTTTTCCTGAACTGCGGGTGGAAGCCGTTCGCCCGCGCACGTGGTCTGCAGGGGAGGTGTACCCTCCACTTCAGGCACGACAGAGCGATGACCCTCTATGTCCAGATCTTCGGCGAGGACGGCAAGCATCTGGGATGCTGCCCGGAGGGCGACGATGACGATGTCCACCCCTCTGACCATGACGGCCGGAGGGGCGTGATAACCCACAAGTATAGGGGATCGCAACAGTTTTTGAGGGTAGAGTATTCAACCCAAATTTATTGATTCGACACAAGGGGAGCCAAAGAATATTTGCAAGTATTAGCAGCTGAGTTGTCAATTCAACCACACCTGGAGATTAATTATCTGCAGCAAAGTGATCAGTAGCAAAGTAGTATGATAGTTTTGATAGTAGTAGCAACAGTAATAGTAACGGTAACAGTGATAGCAATGATTTTGTAGCAAGTGCAACAGTGACAATAGCAGTAGTAACTTAGCAAGAACAATATGAGAGAAATTCATAGGCATTGGATCGGTGAATTCGTTGGATGATATTCATCACATAACAATCATAACCTAGGGCGATACAACACTAGCTCCAGTTCATAAATATAATGTAGGCATGTATTCCGTAAATAGTCATACGTGCTTATGCAAAGAACTTGCATGACATCTTTTGTCCAACCCTCCCATGGCAGCGGGGTCCTCTTGGAAACTAAGGGATATTAAGGCCTCCTTTTAATAGAGAACCGGAACAAAGCATTAACACATAGTGAATACATGAACTCCTCAAACTACGGTCATCACCGGGAAGTGTCCCGACTATTGTCACTCCGGGGTTGGCGGATCATAACACGTAGTAGGTGACTATAACTTGCAAGATTGGATCTAGAACATAGATATAATGGTGATAACATAAACGGTTCAGATCTGAAATCATGGCACCCGGGCCCAAAGTGACAAGCATTAAGCATGGCAAAGTCATAGCAACATCAATCTCAGAACATAATGGATACTAGGGATGAAGCCCTAACAAAACTAACTCGATTACATGATGAATCTCATCCAACTCCTCACCCACCAGCGAGCCTACGAAGGAATTACTCACTCCCGGTGGGGAGCATCATGGAATTGCTGATGGAGAAGGGTTGGTGGTGACGAAGATCGAAGATCCCCCTCTCCGGAGCCCCAAACGGACTCTAGATCTGGCCTCCCGATGAAGAACATGAGGTGGCGGCGGCTCCATCTCGTGAAACGTGATAATTCTTCCTCCCTGATTTTTCTCTCCAAATATGTGATTTTATAGTATCAGGGTTGAAGTCTGCGGGGCCACCAGGTGGGGACAACCCACCTCGGTGCGCCTGGAGGGGGGCGCACCCTGGTGGGTTGTGCCCACCCAGGTGCCCCCCTCCGGTGGTTCTTGGCTCCAGAAATTCTTATTTATTGAATAAAAAATCCTCGCAAAGTTTCGTTCCAATCCGAGAACTTTTATTTCTGCACAAAAACAACACCATGGTAGTTTTGCTGAAAACAACGTCAGTCCGGGTTAGTTACATTCAAATCGTGCAAACTAGAGTCCAAAACAAGAGGAAAAGTGTTAGGAAAAGTAGATATGATGGAAACGTATCAACTCCCCCAAGCTTAAACCTTTGCTTGTTCTCAAGCAATTCAGTTGATAAACTGAAAGTGAAAAAGAAAAACTTTTATGAACTCTTTTGCTCTTGTTTACATAAATAAGCTTAAGTTGCACCCAGGTTTTCAGCAAAGATTATAACTAACCATGTTGACAATAACTCTTAAAAATTATATTAACTCATAACAATGGCATAATCAACTAGCGAGCAATAATAAGATATCTCAAACAATCAACACTTTGTCAAAGCAACCATGATATAATATGACAATAGTGGTATCTCACTAGCCCTTTCTGAGACCGCAAATCATAAATGCAGAGCACCTCCAAAGTTCAAGCAACGACTAAACATTGTAATTCATGGTAGAAAAGATCCAGTCATGATGCACCCAACATTAGCTATACACAATGCATGAGGATGACAATAGTGCTCTCAGGTCCTGGGGGAGTTTTGTTTAATTATTTGCAATTTGAATTCGGGACTGGGAATCCCTATTACTGCCCCTCTCATGCAAGGACGAGTGAATAAACACTCATCATGAGAATAACCCGCTTAACATGGAAGATACTGACTATCTCCTATCGCTCTATGAACAATCCAGGCACACAAAAAGGATATTTATTTGAAGTTTTTCAGAGGTGGCACATGCAAATTTACTTAGGACGGCAAGGTAATACCGCATATAGGTAGGTATGGTGGACTCATCTAGAATAACTTGGGTTTCAGGGTTTTGATGCACAAGCAGAATTTCCACTTAGTACAGGTGAAGGCAAGCAATTAGGTTGAGAAGCGGCCAGCTAGAGAGCAAAAATGGTCATGAACATGCATTATGCATAAGTAACATTGGATACTAGCATGAGTAGGATATGAACACCATGAACATAAATATCATAGAGGCTATGTTGGTTTTGATTCAACTACATGCATGAACATGTGCCAAGTCAAGCCACCTGAACATTCAGAGGAGGATACCATATCATCATACTACATCACAATTATTTTAACGCAATGTTGACATCCAAGATAAATCATTATCCACTCCTAGCTACTTAAGCATGACATGAGAAACTATAATCTCTAAGGGTCATTGCAAACATGTTTGATCATAATGAGCTGAATCATGGATACTAGGTTAAACATATTTACAAAAATAGAACAAGTTGAGTTCATACCTGTTTCTCTCTGCCATAGCCAGTTCATCAAATATCGTCATCATTGCCCTTCACTTGCACGACCGAACGATATGAAAATAATAATAGTGCAAGAGTGCCATGGACTAAGCTGGAATCTGCAAATATTTTATTCAAAAAGAAGAAAATAAGGTAATACGGGCTCTCTGTTAGATCAACAACAATGCATATGAGAGCCACTCAACATTTTCATCGTGGTCTTCTCCTCGGTATGACTCAATAAAAATAAATTCAGAGAAACACACTGAAATATTTTTGGAGTTTTTTGGTTTTCTGAAAGAAAGCAAATTTAAGAAAGGAAAAACAAAAACGAGAAAAACTATTTACACGGGAGAGCTCCCAACAAGCAAAAAGAAGAACAAGGAAATCTTTTTGGGTTTTCTTTTTTAAATACTACAGCTAGTTATACTAGAAAGAAGCAGGAAATATTTTTGTATTTTCTCAAAGTTTTTTAAACACACAAGAAGAAGGCGAAAAAAATAAATCTAGCATGAATAATACAATGAAAAAGTGTGGACACCGACAACTGGAATGAAATGTGTGAACATGAATGTAATGTTGGTGGAAATACGTACTCCCCCAAGCTTAGGCTTTTGGCCTAACTTGGTAATCACCACTCGAAGAAGCCATGGTGTCCTATGTTGAAGTGCTGGGGAGCAGGCACCTGAGGGTCCCATTCCTGAGGCTCCGCCTGTGCCACAGCCAGGTTGTTCCGGTAGGCGACAATGTCCTCAGGCATAATCCTGTATCCGCCCCTGGCAATAGGATCAAACAAAGCAGGTGCAGGCAACAGAATAATATCACGAGTGTCCTCACTAAAAACAAGGTTATAAGGAAAATCACTAGTAGTGTTCTCGCCATCAATAAATTGGTGATGTGCCATAGCCGAGCGATCTAGATAAACCTTGGGTAAAGGATAATCATGCTGGCGTATCTGAATGTTAAAGTGACTCGCCAAGCGAGTAGCATAAATACCACCATGTATCTTACCCTTGGATCTGTTAATGTGTAGGCGACATGCCACAATAGCTCCCAAGCTATAAGTGTTGTCGCCGTAAAGTGCATGACATAAAACAACAAAGTCAGGCGCACTGAGTGCACCTACCTTCTCTCTAGCAAGCAAACACTTCGCAATGAATAGAGCAAAATAATGCACAGCCGGAAAGTGTAAGCTAGTAGCAGTGACAGCCGATACCCCTCTCACATCCCCCACAGTCAGGGTGTGGTAAAAACCATCAAACTCTGTGGGCCTAGGCTCTAATAAATCCCCGTCAGAAAGGATCATGCATATGTCACAAAACTCAGTAAGTGGTATCTGATGGGGTTCAACATATAAGTCAAACTGCACCTCAGGAGGATTATTCCTACTCAAGAAATGAAAACTTTGCACAAAGGAATTTATGAGGAGATGATACTATTCACATTTAGCTGCAATGAAGTCAGTGAGGCCAGCATTAGCAGCATATTGTGCAAACTCTTGACGGATTCCGGCTCCCTCCATGAATGGGTTATGCGGCCACTCGCACGGCCGTACCTCCGCCATTCTCTGGGTGCGGAGATCACTGTCAGAAGACTCCCCAATAACTCCCTTGGAGTTCTTCTTGGAAGCAAACTTCCTAAAGATACTCATCTTTTTCCTATAAACAAAATTCTGAAATTTTTAGTCCACAAAATTTTTTCTCAACAAAACTTTACAAGATTGATAGCAACTACTCATAGGGATGCATAGAGGCCATATCAAGCATTCAAACTACTTTGGACCAATGGAGGAGTCACATACCAAGCAACAATCCCCCAAAACAGTTTCGGAAACAGAGCTTCGAGCACAGAGATCGAAATCCATGGGTTTGAGAGCAAGAACACGAGACAAAGAGCAATGGTAATTTTTTTCTGGAGGTAGGTGATGATATGGAGTGAAGGGATAAGTGAGGGGGCCCACATGGGGACCACAACCCACCAGGGCGCGCCTGGGGGTGCTGGCGAGCCCAGGTGGGTTGTGCCCACCTGGAGCACCTCCCTCTGATGTTATTTGCACCAAAAATTCCTAAATATTCAGAAAAAAATCGTATTAAATTTTCAGAGCATTCTGAGAACTTTTATTTTTGGGTCACTTTTTATTGCACAGAAAACTCAGGAAACAGGCATGGCATTTTATTTTATTTAACTAATAAAAACAGAAAACAAAAGGTAGGGACAGAAGGTAGTGCTCACTAAATTCATCAACTTCATACCTCTCAAAAATGATTCATTAATAAGGTTGATCAAGTCTTATTAACAACCACTTCCGATTAGCATGAAACCGAAGAACTTTCATAAAACACTAAGTTTCCTCAATGGGGATATGAATGTCCCCAACAATAAGCATTTCATATTTCTTTTTGGCAGTAGGTAGAGGTAGTTGAAAACTTCCAATAGTGATTGTCGGAGATTTTTCAATAACATTAATACCATTCACTTGGAATTGTTTCTTCGGAAAGTGCACCATATGCTCATTACCATTGATATGAAAAGAGACCTTGCTTTTATTGCAATCAATAACAGCCCCTGCAGTATTCAAGAAGGGTCTACCGAGGACAATCGACATGTTGTCATCCTCGGGCATCTCATGTATAAAAAAGTCAGTCAAGATAGTAACATTAGCAACAACAACCGGCACATCCTCACAAATACCGATAGGTATGGCAGTTGATTTATCAGCCATTTGCAAAGACATTTCAGTAAGTGTGAGTTTATTCAAAACAAGTCTTTTATATAAAGAGAAAGGCATAACACTAACACCAGCTCCTAAATCACATAAAACAGTTTTCACATAGTTTCTTTTGATGGAGCAAGGTATACTTGGTATTCCCGGATCTCCAAGTTTTTAGGTACTCCATCCTTAAAAGTATAATTAGCAAGCATGGTAAAAGTATAATTAGCAAGCATGGTGGAAATTTCAACTTTTGGTATTTTTCTCTTATTGGTGATGATGTCTTTCATGTACTTTGCATAAGGAGGCATTTTTAAGATATCAGTCAAGTGAGTACGCAAAAAGACTGGCCTCAGCATTTCAGCAAAGCGTTCAAATTCTTCATCATCTTTCTTTTTGGTTGACTTAGGTGGAAAGGGCATAGGTTTTTGAACCCACGGTTCTCTTTCCTTACCGTGTTTTCTAGCAACAAAGTCCCTTTTATCATATCTTTTATTCTTGGTTTGTGGGTTATCAAGATCAGCTGCTGGTTCTATCTCAACATCATTATCTGGTTCCTTATTATTTGTTTGAGTATCTTCATGAACCTCATCATTGTCTTTTTCATTTTCAGAAGGTGGGTGTTCACTACCTAATTGAGTTTCAGCATCAGAGATAGAGACTTCATTATCATTATCAGGAGGTTTTTCAACTTCAGGTTCACTAGAAGCATGCAAAGTCCTATCATTTTTCTTCTTCTTTTTCTTTTTAAAAGGACTAAGTACATCAGTGTCAACTCTTTGAGAGTCTTGTTCAATTCTTTTTGGGTGTCCCTTGGGATAAAGTGGTTCCTGAGTCATTCTACCTCCTCTAGTCATTACTCTAACAACATGATCATTGATATTATTATTCATTTCATCAAGCAACTCTCTTTGAGATTTAGCAACTTGTTCTAATTGAGTTTGAACCATAGAAGCATGTTTTCCCACACCTCTAACATCATTTGAGATTCTAAATAACAAGTCACTCAAGCGAGCAATCATATCAGAATTGTATTTCAATTGTTTCATAACATTTGCATTGAAGTGATCTTGCTTTCTAATGTAATTATCAAACTCATAAAGGCATTGACTAGGATGTTTATTATAAGGAATATCACCTTCATCGAACTTTAGTACAGAATTTACCTCTACCACCTTAGGTGGCGGTGGTGTTTCAAGCCCATGTATTTCTTCGATAGGTGGTAAATTTTTAACATCCTCTACTTTAATACCTTTTTCCTTCATGGATTTCTTTGCCTCTTGCATATCTTCAGGACTGAGATATAAGATACCCCTCTTCTTCGGAGTAGGTTCGAGTGGTGGTTCGGGAAGAGTCCAATCATCATAATTTTTCAATATGTTATTCAATAATTCTTCAGCTCGTTCAACAGTTCGCTCCCTAAAAACACAACCAGCACAACTATCTAGGAAATCCCTAGAAGCATCGGTTAGTCCATTATAGAAGATATCAAGTATTTCATTTTTCTTAAGAGGATGAGCAGGCAAAGCATTAAGCAATTGGAGAAGCCTCCCCCAAGCTTGTGGGAGACTCTCTTCTTCAACTTGCGCAAAGTTAAATATTTCCTGTAAAGCAGCTTGTTTCTTATGAGCAGGATTTTTTTCAGAGAAGTAATAAATCATATCTTGGGGACTATGCACACAACCAGGAGCAAGAGTATTGTACCAAGCCTTAGCATCACCCTTTAATGAGAACGGACATAATTTAAGAATACAATAGTAGCGAATTTTCTCATCATGAGCAAATAGGGTGGCTATGTCATTTAACTTAGTAAGATGTGCCACAACAGTTTCAGTTTCATAACCATGGAAAGGATCATATTCAACCAAAGTAATTAACTCTGGGCTGACAGAGAATTCATAATCCTTATCATCAGCAAAGATAGGTGAAGTAGCAAACTTAGGATCACATTTCATTCTAGCATTCAAAGTCTTTTCTTTATACTTGCATAATAATTTTTCCAGATCATCTCTATCCTTACAAGCAAGAATGTCTCTAGTTGTCTCCTCATCCATAACATAACCTTCCGGTACTTTTTGCAATTCAGATCTAGGAGAACTAGGTCTAATACGTGTTTCAAGATTTTTAGTTTCAAGCTCTTCATCAGTTTCAGCATACTCAAAAGCTTTAGTTCTAGCAAGTTGTTCATCAAGAAATTCACTTAGTGGCACATTATCATCAAGCAAGGTACTAGCATCATCATGAGTAGCATTCATAGTAGAAGTAGCATCATCAATAACTTGCGACATATCAGAATTGATAGCATGTGGTGGTGTTGCAAGTCTACTTATAACAGAATGTGAATCTAAAGCGGAGCTGGATGGCAGTTCCTTACCTCCCCTCATCTTAGAGGGAAAAATCTTAGTCTTAGCATCCTTCAGATTCTTCATAGTGACAATTTGATAATAATCCCAAGTGACTCAACAAATATAGCTATGCTCCCCGACAACGGCGCCAGAAAAAGGTCTTGGTAACCCACAAGTATAGGGGATCGCAACAGTTTTCGAGGGTAGAGTATTCAACCCAAATTTATTGATTCGACACTAGGGGAGCCAAAGAATATTTGCAAGTATTAGCAACTGAGTTGTCAATTCAACCACACCTGGAGATTAATTATCTGCAGCAAAGTGATCAGTAGCAAAGTAATATGATAGCAATAGTAATAGTAATGGTAACAGTGATAGCAATGATTTTGTAGCAAGTGCAACAGTGACAATAGCAGTAGTAACTTAGCAAGAACAATATGAGAGAAATTCATAGGCATTGGATCGGTGAATTCGTTGGATGATATTCATCATATAATAGTCATAACCTAGGGCGATACGGCACTAGTTCCAGTTCATAAATATAATGTAGGCATGTATTCCGTAAATAGTCATACGTGCTTATGCAAAGAACTTGCATGACATCTTTTGTCCTACCCTCCCGTGGCAGTGGGGTCCTATTGGAAACTAAGGGACATTAAGGCCTCCTTTCAATAGAGAACCGGAACAAAGCATTAACACATAGTGAATACATGAACTCCTCAAACTACGGTCATCACCGGGAAGTGTCCCGACTATTGTCACTCCGGGGTTGCCGGATCATAACACGTAGTAGGTGACTATAACTTGCAAGATCGGATCTAGAACATAGATATAATGGTGATAACATAAATGGTTCAGATCTGAAATCATGGCACCCGGGCCCAAAGTGACAAGCATTAAGCATGGCAAAGTCATAGCAACATCAATCTCAGAACATAATGGATACTAGGGATGAAGCCCTAACAAAACTAACTCGATTACATGATGAATCTCATCCAACTCCTCACCCACCAGCGAGCCTACGAAGGAATTACTCACTCCGGTGGGGAGCATCATGGAATTGGTGATGGAGAAGGGTTGGTGGTGACGAAGGTCGAAGATCCCCCTCTCCGGAGCCCCAAACGGACTCTAGATCCGGCCTCCTGATGAAGAACAGGAGGTGGCGGCGGCTCCATCTCGTGAAACGCGATAATTCTTCCTCCCTGATTTTTCTCTCCAAATATGTGATTTTATAGTATCAGGGTTGAAGTCTGCGGGGCCACCAGGTGTGGACAACCCACCTAGGTGCGCCTGGAGGGGGGCGCGCCCTGGTGGGTTGTGCCCACCCAGGTGCCCCCTCCGGTGGTTCTTGGCTCCAGAAATTCTTATTTATTGAATAAAAAAATCCTCGCAAAGTTTCGTTCCAATCCGAGAACTTTTATTTCTGCACAAAAACAACACCATGGTAGTTCTGCTAAAAACAACGTCAGTCCGGGTTAGTTTCATTCAAATCGTGCAAACTAGAGTCCAAAACAAGAGGAAAAGCATTAGGAAAAGTAGATACGATGGAGATGTATCAGGGCGGTGGCATCCTCGGTGGTGAACTCGCCCTTGGCGACGGCCGAGGCGCCTCCAGCGACGGCGGCTCCTCCTCTGGGGAGAGCACGAGCAATGATGACTACGACGAGCCGCCGCGTCGCCGATCCCAGACCGGGGAGGGCGGCGAGCCAACCCATCGCTGCGCTCCCGCTCAAGAGGACGACGACCCACCTCGCCATCGCGCTCCGGTGAAGCAGGAGGAGGACTCTGACTAAGCGCAGACATCGCTGGGGCTAGGCCCCAGGAGCCGCGGTGGTCGCGAGGCTACTTTTCCTTTTTTCCTTTTCCCTGCATCAAGAAGTTTAGAAGGCCCTGCCGAGGCATGTAATGGACCATGGCGCCCGTGCCGTTATGTTAACATTTTTATTTCGTATCTTAGCATTCGTATTGCTACCAATCGACATGCTCTTGTCGATCGTGATTAGGATAACTTAGCTTGGTGTGCTTGCGGTAGACTATGCCGCGAAGGCGTGCTCCTCCGGAGCTTGGGTCCCCTGCGTGCCTCTCGTTCCAGAGAGATCTTGTGGGGGATTTCCTTCTCAAGGATCCGAAGGTTCTCAGTCCTCAGGAGACGCCCAACGGCCGCAAGGTCTCTAGCGGGCCATGAGAATATGGGGCCTCCGGAGATGCTTTGCCCCACAGGGCGCCGCGCCTCACGCGAGCCCCCGGGCGAAGGCCGATCATCACTAGTACACCGGGTCGTGATGCCCGGCGAGGCCAGGAGATGAGGACTTGGGAGGGTGCACATGCCCGTTGGCTCATTTAAGAGCGTCACGCGAGGATCAGGATGCCAAAGTAAGACGCCAGGGCTTTGGCGAGGTGTGTTCGCGGGCTGACCCAGACGTACACATTGTGCCCAGCCCCCACTCGCGAGACGCGCGGAGAGGAGTGACGTGCAACTGCAAGACTCGAAAGAGCAAACGCTGCAAGTAGAAAAATTCCCATCCCTTTCAAATAAAGACGCGAGAACTTTGAATTTCATTCCAAGAAGTGGCAAATCAGCTACAAAAGCAAGCAAAAGAACAGCCGCGTCCAGCGCCTACACTAGTCTTCTAGTCTTCCCGCCAGCACGAAGCATGGGGCTTCCACTAGGCGTGGGCATAGTCGTTGAAAGACCGTGTCGTCCGCCAGCACGGAGCATGGGGCTTCCACTTGGACGTGGGTGGGAGCCCCCATGAGGCCCCAGGGTGGTACTCAGGAGACTCCGGGGCGTGTACAACCCCATTTATTATTACATGAGAGTGTCACGGGTAGAACTTCCGGAGGTGTTGGATGTTCCAGGCATTCTGGATGGGGACCCCGTCTTGCGTCTCCAGGCGCGCGGCGCCAGGCCTAGAGACATGGGCGATCCTAAACAGGCCCTCCCACATAGGCGAGAGCTTGTGAAGCCCCTCCCTGGAGAGCACCCACCTCATGACGAGTTCACCCACCTCGAGGGTCCTGGAGCGGACGCTGCGGCAGTGATACCGCCACAGCGCCTGCTGGTACCTCCCGGCATGGAGCAAGGCTTGGCGGCGGCCCTCCTCCCCGAGCACGAGATCTATCCCCCGTGAGGCATCCTGGGGTGCCTCGTGAAACGCCAAGACCTGCGGGGAGCGATGTTTGACATCGTGTGGGAGGATTGCCTCAGCCCCGTAGACGAGGAAGAACGGGTCTCGCCGGTGGGCTTAGTCGCAGTGGTGCGGATGGACCACAGCACGGACTGAAGCTCACCGAGCCAACCCCTGTCGCAGGCCTCAAGCTTCTTCCTGACGCTCCTTGTCTTAAGGCCCCTCAGGACCTCCGCGTTGGCGCGTTCAGCCTGGCCGTTGCTCTGTGGGTGTGCCACTGAAGCGTAACATATATGCGTTCCAAGGTTAGCACAATATATCCTGAAGAGATTGCTTGTGAACTGAGAGCCATTGTCAGTGATGATATGGTTAGGGACCCCGAAACGGCTCACGAGGCCCTTGATGAACTTGACGGCTGAGCCAGCAGGAATGGTGCGCACGGGCTCCACCTCCGCCCACTTGGTGAATTTGTCGATGGCGACATAGAGGTAGCGGTAGCCCCCGGCCGCTTGGAGGAACGGGCCCAGGATGTCCAGCCCCCAGACCGCGAATGTCCACGAGAGCAGGATGGTCTGGAGGCCCTGAGCGGGCTGGTGGATCTGTTTGGCATGGAACTGGCAGGCCTCACAGGATAAGACCAGCTCGGTGGCATCATTGACCGTCGTGGGCTAGTAGAACCCGCTACGGAGTACCTTGCCCACGAGGGTGCGTGATGAAGAATGGTGCCCGCAATCCCCGCCGTGGATGTCAGCCAGCAATTTGCGCCCTTGCTCCTTGGATATGCATTGCAGCGAGACGTTGTTGGGACGCCTTCGGTAGAGCTCACCGTCCTGCAAGCAATAAGCGATGGCCTGACGAGCCACGCTTTCCGCCTCCTTCTCCGGCAGGGCGCCGCGGAGCAGGTACGCCTTGAACTCTTCGGTCCAGCAACCCTCCTGAGGTTCCAGTGCTAGGAGCAGGCGGACTCCTAAGGTAGGGCCGCAGGCCGAGGCTCCTGAGGAGGGGGCCTGGGGCGGCTCCTCCCGAAGCAGCATCTAGCCCGCAGCACAGGGGGGGGAGCGCCGACGGCTTGAAGAGCCTCTCGTTGAAGATGCCAGGCCTCTGGGGCTCGCGTCGGGACGCCCTCTTGGTGATATCGTCCGCCTCCTTGTTCGTGCCACGCGGGACGTGCTGCAATTCCAAGCCCAAGAAGCGTTTTTCAATTTTGCGTGCCTCTTCTAAGTATGCCTCCATGTGCTCGTCCTTAGGCTTGTATTCAGAGTCGCCCTTGATAGTGAGACGCTTGACCCCCAGGGCCGCCGCGGCCCTGAGGCCAGCGATCAGGCCCTCGTACTCCGTGATGTTGTTGGAGACCTTCTCGCCATGCTGAAAGCAGGGCTGCACAGCGTAGTATAGCTCATCCTGAGTCGGCGAGATGAGCACGGCTCCAGCCCCCATGCCCTGCCGCGCAAATGCGCTGTCGAAGTACATGACCCAGCCATCGGGTGCCTCGTCTCCGGGCGTGAGGTACCGATCTTTGCCCATCCCCCTGTCAGGGGCACCCGTCCATTCTACCACGAAGTCAATGAGGGCTACGCCCTTGATGACCCTACTGGTGCTGAACTCCTGCTGGAACGCTTGCAGCTCGATGTTCCACTCGGCAACCCTCCCCGCGGCATTGGTGCTACGGAGCACCTTCTCCAGGGGGTACGCAGAGACAACCTTGATGGGGTGGCCTTGGAAGTAGTGGCGCAGTTTCCCAGAAAAATGCCAAATTTGAACACGTTCCATTCGACGGGGTATGTTGATTGTAGAAAAAACTGAATGACAAGCTAGGAAGGAATTTTGGATTCCCGGCCCCTTCAATCTTGCTGATTTCCCCCTCGAAACCATGAAATTTCCTCGGTGATGGTTCGATTTATGAATGGCGTGCATGACGACATAAGGCAAACATTCTCAAATTTTTACCAGGGCATGGTGAGGCCATACCATGGCACCACGCCAGGCATCATGTTTTCCAAGCATGTATTTCATTTTTGTATAGTTGTTAACCCAGTAAATGACGCGTTTATGGTTGACTATTGCGACACATTTCCTTGAAATATTTGCCCATTCCTTGTAAAAGGCATGAGAATGTACTAAATAGCACGAGCATGGTTTTCGAGACCGTTCTCGTGCACCTTTTGATGCACTGATTGTTTGAATTTGAATTATGTGCATTAATGTCTAGATAATGCACATAATCCCCTAAATATTGTAAATGAACCCGGAAAAGTGCCAAATTTGAACACGGTGATTTGCAGGGTTTATGTTCATCATAGAAAAAACTCATGGACAAAGGACAAATGAAATTTGGATTCCCCTTCAATATCGGTGATTTACTATCGCACACAATTCATCTCACTCGCCTCTGGGAACCGTGTGTGTTCACCCACACATGCAAAAGGAAAAAGAAAACCCTCGCTCACTTCGTCCCACCCAGTCGCTGCGGACTCCTCCGCAACTCTGCACCTCATCAACTTGTATCGCGGCGGCCACCCTAAGCTCGATGGCTGTTGTCGGCGGGCGAAGGTCGCGCTGCAAACGGCACGGGATTTCGCCCCTACCGCTTTCCGCTGCCTATCTGTAGTGCTGCACCGACATTCTAGACTCTGGTCGATTGGGGTTTGCTGCGGGATTGGGTCGGGGATTTTTCTCATGGAGAAGGTAATCAACTTAGTGAAATATTCACTCATCTCTTATCGCAGTCCGTTCGTCACTGTTAATCAACCGGCAGAAATCCCCGTGGATTCATTTTTGTTCTAGCTGATTCGTGGGTGTTCATTCATGTGTCCACAGTGCAAGCACAAATTGGGCAAGTGTGGTTGCGGCCAGTCAGAAACGAAGTTCTATCTCACCATTTCGGATGACTTCAGGGAGCGCTCGGTATGTTCAATCTCAACCTACCACGGTCGGCATGGCCTAAATTTGTGAACATATACCGTCTGTTGCTACATTTGGATAAAAGGTACGGTACCACGTGCAACCTAGATGTCGAAGCCGATTCCCCCCTATATTAGGAAAATATATGATGTATTGTTCATTCGGTTACTCTCATATTTGCATCAAATCTTTGTTACATTATCTATTTTTAATTATATATTTTTGTACTTTGCTTTCATCTATATATTGATCTGTTCTATGAGTTACTCCCATATTTGCATCTTGCTCTGTTATTTCAATATATCTATTTATGATCTTAATTTTCATTTCAAGCAGTACATCCCTTGCTTTGCAAGAACAGGAGTAGAAGGAAATCTTGGGCTTTACTTTGTTGATGACTCCATGGATGTCATATTGACAACGCAGCATGGATTTACAATGACGGTTAATGTAAAACTTGATAAAGATGGTCACTCCTATTTCGATGCGGACCTTTGGAGAAAAATGTCTAAGTGTTATGAACTGAAAGCTGGCAATAAAATTCTAGTGCGTGCACCACAGCCTGGTCTAATTAACATGGATGTTTACTTCCCCAACGTCATCAGCCGATCAAAGTTTGATCGAGGTTAGTGTCCTTTCAACTTTCTCCATGCTGGCATATTACGTAGCAAAATTGGGGTATTTGTTTTGACTAATTGATCACTATTTCAGCAACCAATTGTGATTTCATTTTCTGACTCCGTTCCTAGGCAGTAACAAATTCTATTTACCAATTTATGTGCACTATATATTCTTCTGCCATGTTCTGAATAAATAATACCTTTCCACCTTTTAAGCAGGATATGTTGGATGCATAGTGAATGATCTGTATGTTACTAAGCATACCAAATTTCACTGGAAGGACTTGAAGCATGTCATAAACTTTGTTGATAATCTGACAGAGATAGCACAACGTATGAACGCTGGATTTTGGATGGGATTAATTATACCTATGGTGCACACATTGTCAAGACCAATTGTGTGCACAAAACACTGGTAAAAAGTTTTATTTTAATGTTGATGCTCATAAACTATATATATCTTCAATGATATGTTACAATTGGTTTTTATTCTACATTTCAACAGAAATTGCCCGCTGTAGCAGTTCCTGGATTGATTTCCCGGCGTGGTTGAATTACACTTGTGCCTGCTAATAACGCAAAAGTGATTGCAAGGTATTGCATTTCCCGCAAAAATGGAACCATTCAAATTAACAAGTTCTCGCTTGTTGTGGCAATGCATCCATATTGGAAAATTGAGACACTGTTCTACTCATGCTCTACCAAGGCACAGGAGGGCTCTTCCTTTTCATTGACAAGATGCCGAGTCACCGTGATCAAGCTGGTTCCAGCGGATAGTTGTGGTTGTTGGCCCTCAGCCTCTTAAAAGGTGCTAGCTGTTACTATGTTAAGTATGTAGATATGGACCATATGGTTGTTGGCCCTCAGCCTCTTAAAATGTGATAGTTGTTACTATGTTAAGTATGTAGATATGGACCATATGGTTGTCAAAACCATGTTACGTAGATCCTCTTTTTGTCGAATAGTGTAATCACTATATATATGTTACTCAAATGCTGTTAGCCAAGTTCTTAAATTTTCATGGAAAGTATTAGTATCGTACACAGTTCATTGAGTTTAAGCGTGTGCCCAATGTCCAGAAGGCATATGCATATTACCTGTCCATATTGCAAATTCACACACGTGTTAACATAAGGAAACATATGTGTAACTTACTAATCATCGCACATGAGTACTCGCAGACGCATCGTGTGCGATACTCCTAGCCACCGCAAGCAACTAGTTTGCGTTTTTCAAAGCTTTTTGTATACACAGAATCACACACGAACTAACTGTAGTAACCGTCTGTGTTGTAATTTCTCATCGCAAACAGTTCATCCGAGTCGGCTATTTACCGCGTATCACACACATCTTGTTTACACGACTCATTTGTGTTCTTTTGGCTCATCGCAAACAGTTCATCTATGTGAACTGTATGCCGCATATCACACACATCTTGTTAAGTTGCACCATTTCTGTTGTGTTCCCTAATCAAAAACAGTTCATCCGAGTGAACCGTATGCTGTATATCACACACACCTTGATCTAGCTAACCGTTTCTGTTGCACTCCCTAATAGCATCGGAGCGAACTGTATGCCGTATATCACACACACATTGATATGGCTGCCCGTTTCTGTCGTTCTGCCTCATCGCAAACAGTTCGGATGGATCAACCGTGTGCCCTACATCACACACGCAACTAAAATCGGAACCGTGTTTGATGGCTCTGCCATCGCAAACGTTTTGCATCTTTTTTGATGATTTTTTTACATCACCGTTTGTGATTAATGCATTGCACACAGTTTCGTCACAGGGTCTCTGATCGTAGTGTCGCGTTAGCAGCATCCTACAGTAGTGACGGGCCATACTAGGCCGTCGAGGGAGCCACGCCATGGGACGCAGGCAGGCAAGTCTGGGTACCCTGGTTCCCAGAACGCCGACAAAGTCCTCACAAGAAACAAGTGGCTTTCAAAGAGCCTTCAGGTGAAGAAACTGATGATGAGGCTGATGATGATGAACTCGCTGAAATCATGAGAGACAGGCAGCAAAGGGCTGCAAGAGCCAAAGGCAGCTCTGTTCCTCTTATGTTGTATCCTAGGAAGATCCTCGATTTCATCAACATTTGGCATAAGGATCCAAATACTCCACTTCCTGACCTAAACCCGACTCCTGGTCAAAGTCACATGTTGACCGCCTTCATAGGTGAAGAAAAATGGAAATTTGAAAACGCAAGAAAGGTCAAGAAGGACCAGCACAAGAAAGAGCACTTTCTGAGGAACAACGTTCTGACCTTGTCTTATCAAGAACTTGTCACTGTGCAATAGGAGATCAATGGCCTCAGTGAAGAATTTGATCGCTATCATGCTGATTGGCTAGGTGCCAAGGTCAGATTCGTTAACATTGCAAAAATGACCATCCAGGACCAGAACTGAAGTGTTGCTGCTCAAGCGCAACCACGAATTCTTCTAGCTGGAACTTCTGATCAGCCTGCTGAAGAAGCTACACGTGCAACTGAAGAAATTCAGGCTGTTGAAGCATCTACCAGGGCAGCTGAAAAAATTCCTGCTTCTGAAGAAACTTCAAGGGCAACACCCAATGTTGTGCCTGAAGAACAACCAAGGCCAGCTGAAGAATCTGCTGAGCCTGAAGAAAATGAGAATGCCAGGGCGACTACATCAGTCGTGCCTGAAGAATCTGCACCAATTTCATCCTCTGCTCCTCCTGCAAAATCTTCAAGGGTGAAGAAAATCACACTTCCTTCTGCATCAGAAGTGAAGAAAACCAAGGCTACGGAGAAGGAAGCCGCGAAGAAAAGGAAAGCATCAACATCTTCAGAATCCTCAGCTCCCAAGAAATTGAGGATTTTGACAAGTTCCTCAACTGAACCAACTGATGCAATCCCCATTTCTGCAGTGCCATCAAAGGAGATAGTTCCTTTTGGTGAAGAATATGTCATTCCAGATGATGATAATGAAGAAGAAACTCATTCTGCTGCTTCCTCGAAGCTGATTGATAAAGAAATAGAGATGGAAGCTAATGCTTCAACCCCACTAGTATCATCGCCCCAGCCTCAGTTCACTGCTGAAGAGGCTGGTGTTGAAGAAGCTGATGAGGATGTGGACATTGGTTCGACCACTCCACTTCTCAATGATGATTACTGGGAAACACTCCACCCCAATTCACCAATTGCCACACCTCTCAAACAAATTCCTCAGTCCCTTGTGCAGACTGAAGAAATATTAACTAGATCTGAGGGTCGTCAATCTTCACTTAAGTCCATTCCTGAAGAAATTCCAGCTGCATCAGCTGAAGAAATGAATACCCAGACTGCTGCTGATGAAACTGCCGCTTCAATTCCTAAGTCTGTTGCTCCTGAAATTGTGCCACACATGATTGTGGCCCTACTACTACAAATCTTCAGCCGAAGCCCTCAAATCCTCACTCTGGCACAAGAAGGCCAAAATTCAACAATATCAATTTCTTTGTTGAGCATCATTTTTCACTAATGGAAATCCTTATGACTCAGCAAGGTTAAGGCGCAAAAGGTTCTGGGCTGCTAGCCAAATGAATTTCTATGCCTTAGTTTTATTCGATAAGGATAAAGTCTTCCAACACAGGCAAATTCCTCATGTGGATATGGAGTCCATTCCATGCTTCACTCCAGTACTGAATGTTCTTCACGAAGCTAGACTCCTTAACTTCTGTGCCGACATATGTGATTGGAATGAAGAGCTAATTCTTTAATTCTATGCAACCCTGCACATCTCTGGAAATGTCTCAGATGTCAACTTATGGATACTGGACTGGATGACTGATAACACTCACTTCAAAGCTCCAGCGACTGAATTGCTTCATGCCATTCCAGTTAGTCCTACGACAAAAGGTGCAAGGCTCATATATGAGGAACCTGAACTTCCAAATCATCTCATGCAAGTGTTGATGAAGCCTTTGCATCAAGGCCAAGCTCCAAGAACAACCTTCCTAGTGAAGGATTTGTTGTATGTGCCCAGAATAGTCTTCCGCATCCTGACCAAAACCCTCAGTCCTATCAAAGGCCACAATTCTGAAGAAGAAGTTGTTGGCATCATGAAGAATCTGCTGTTCAACATCATTCATGGCATTCCCATAAACTATCACGATTTCTGCATGAGGACTTTGGCCAATGTTGCACTGTCTCCTTTTGACTTGAATCCCTATGCTCCCTGGCTTATGAAATTCATTCGAATCAGGTCTTCAATTCCATACAAGGTTGACTTTCAGAATCACCTCAGTTTTCGGCCTCCAATTGAAGTCCTCAAAAGGACAATTTCCTCAGTTGATGAAAAAGGGAAGGCTGCTGTCATTGATGAAGGCACTCGTCCATTGGATGGTCAACTTCGTAAGGCTGCATCTTACTCCGCCAATGATGACTCTGCCACACAAGACTCCACTGCAAAAACCACAGGGCAAAATCCTCAAGCCACTAACCCGCATGTGATGACTGATCGTGAGGTTCTTCTAAGTCTTCACCAGAAAGTCAATCAAAATCACAAGTAGGTCAAGCGTCAATTTGGTTCAATTCTTCAGAACATGACTGTCACTCAGACCATGATGAAGAAGAACCATCACTATGTGGATGAAATTTTTGACCGCACTTGGGCCATACTTTCCCATCTTTACACGGACAAAGACCCCAAGCAGATGGACTTTTAGCAGAACTTTGACTGGTCACATCCTCCTTCAAAAAAATTCAAGAAAGTCAAAGTTCCTCCGCTCGTCACAAGTTCATATTCTTCATCGCGTGCAACAGATGAAGCTGAGGATCTCGACGACATTACGGCAGGTCCTACACCAACAAATGACCCCGACAACACTGGCGCTCCTCCACCACCTTCAAGATGATATTCTTTAGGGGCGTTAGTCCTCAATTTTTGTCCCTTTTGGTCATTTGATGACAAAGGGGTAGAAAGTTGAGTTAGTCTTCAAGCGGGTCTCTATATCAGGGTTGTTTTTTGTTTAAGTTACAACTCTCGCTCTTCTGAAGTGTTTGTTTGATGAGTTGTAAACTTAAGTCCAATGGTGGTCTGACACTCTTGAACTGCTTTCTGCATGCTTATTTCCTCAAGTTCCTTAATGCACGCATGCTCAATTTTGTCAGACACATTTTCCATCATGCATTTCAAATTATTCATACTATATGTTAAATGCGTGAATGGATTACAAGATATAGGGGGAGATCTCCATGATTTTATTCTACCATGTGCATTTGCAGTCCAAAGCAAATTCCTCAAATATGCACATCTTCAGGGGGAGTTCTTCTATATCTTGTAATCAAATTCCTCAAAATCAGCATTTACACTTCATATGTTTATCCCCGTTGAAAACTTAACCTATTTGTCATCAATCACCAAAAAGGGGGAGATTGTAAGTGCATCCAGTGTCCCTTAGTGATTTTGGTGTATTGAAGACTTATAGGTTAAGGGACTAATGTGTTTGTGAGTGTACACAGGCCTTATAAGTCTCTGAGGAGTTTGATATATCCGATGAATGTCGAACCCTAAAAATGAATGTCTTTTAGGAATGAAGTATGTCTATCAGAGGGGGGGGGGGGTGAATGGGAGTTATAAAATTTCTTCGGAAATATCAAAACTCTCGGAACCCAGCAGCGGAGCAAATGAAAAACAGTTTACAGTGAGCGAATATAAACTACCGAATGGTTACTAAGGGCATGCATCGAGACAAATCACATGATTGAAATAGACTGAATGTAACTAGGAGGGAAAAAGTTAACCAGTGATACTCGATGGCGACAAGGAATTTGGGAGACCAGTTCGTCCTTCTGCACAAGGACTACGTCTGGTTGGAGGGGTTGTGATTTAACACAAAAGATAAACTCTCTTCACCCTATTCTCCTCGACAATTGATTCGTCAACCAATGTCGATCACTCGTGGTAGATACTTGAGGCGATCTCCAAATCTTTACAGACTTCTTCTTCGAGACCACAATTACTCTTGGTCTCTGAAGAAATTGACACCTAACCGTCTAGAGAGTTTGCAGCTCTCTAGAGTAATAGGCGGAGCATACGGGACTTAGATTCGAGTGATGCCGAACCACTATCTAGTTTTTTGGCTCTAGGGGTTTTCTCTCGGTGGATTTTAAACTCAAATCACTCGGAGAGGGGGTTGCTCAACAATCTTCTCAGAATCAAACGCAGCAGCCACCGGACAAAGCCGGTGTGGGGTGGCTATTTATCGCCGCTGCCTTCCCTGGTGGGAAATGACCATTTTGGACACATGGTCCAGCCAATGGCCAACCGACACGTTCTCAATGGTCAGATTTCAAAGAGCAACGATAACATTACTTGAGGAACAACTAATGCCAACTCCTCGGTCAGAAACAAATCTCCCGCAGCGAAGAAGATCACAGTCTCTTGCTGGCAAGTATTTGCCCGGAGCACAAAGAGATTTCTCTCGCAACTTTTCATAGGATTTGGGTTTAGCATCAGTGAATCAAAGTTTCGAATGCTACACCCCTCTTAATAGTATGGTGGTCCTGTGACTCAATAAAGAGAAGAGAAACAATGAAATAAATGGTGCGTCTTCACTTCTGTCGGTGTTCTAGGAACGGGGATACCCAGACTTGCCTGCCTACGGCCCAAGGCATGGCTCCTTCGACGGCCTGGTACGGCCCAGCTTCAGCGACAACAACTCAAGACCCTCGCAAGGCGGACGCCACCAAGACCTCCACGAGGAGCTCAAGAACACCTCTCCTCCTGAGGCTGTTCGCCACTGTACTAGTTCATCCTCAGCCCCTCGAGGCCAATCCACCACAAAGCAGGAGTAGGGTTTTACACCGCAAGGTGGCCCGAACCTGGGTAAACTGCTGTGTCTCTTTTCCTTATAGTTCGTCGAGCTAGGATGTGAGATTAGCGAGTAGGCAGACTGGGGAGGACGAGTTCTTTGCATGCACCCCAAAGTTCGAACCTCTCAAGGGTTTGCGGAACCCGAAATCTGACATTTAGCGTGCCAGGTAGGGGTGCGTCGGAGCCTCTCCCCCGCTGGTTGGTACACCACCGCTCCACTGCTTCCATGGCTGACGCTCGTCGAGCTCGTGCTGAGCGCCGGGCCGCCCTCGCCGCCCGCGTCACTCAGACAGCGCCTGCGAATGATGGATGCCCTTGCTGTCCCCCGTTTCCAGTGGAGAACACCGCCACCGGCCCTGCGGGGCACGAGCAGCAAGCTTCATCACTGCAGCCTTCTGTGTGGCGGGATGGGCGCACCGCCACCCCGTCGCTGACTCCGGCTGGTTCATCGTCTCATGCTCGTCGCGGGCCGGCGAACACGCATGCTACATTGCTCATGGCGTGCGAGCTCCTGCGCTACCGCCTCGTCGATGACCTATACGAAGACTGGCTGGACCGCATCGCCGAGCTTGTCAGCGCCGCCGGGGACTCTCCTGCACCATCTCACTCATTGCCTCACCCGCCGTCTGCTGCAGGTGACGTGGCCCACGGAGCACCTCCTCCACCTCCCCATCAAGACGTCGCCCTCGGGACAAGGCACGAGGCCCCGCGGCGTGACCCGCCACGCAGGGCGCCGACGCGTGAAGAGGAAAGCTGCCAGGTGGTGCAGCGGCCGCAAGAAGATGCTCGTGCACTCCCAGCACCGCCACGTTAAGACCGCGCGCCGCCTGCAGCGGTGGTGCGCGAGCACCAAGACCAGGCTCCACCTCCACGACGGGCTCCCGTGACCACAACGGGTTGCCACACATTCACTCCGGAGCTACGCAGCGTCGTCTGGCTGGGGAAGTTCAAGCCCACCTGCCTCTGCGCTATGACGGCACCCCCGACCCTGCCGAGTTCCTGCAGCTCTACGAGCTGAGCATCGAGGCAGCCAACGGCGACGAGAAGGTTATGGCGAACTAGTTTCCCATGGCCCTCAAGGATGGTGCGCGCTCGTGGCTCCTGAACCTACCCGCGGGATCGATCTCCTCCTGGGATGAAATGCGAGAGCGTTTCGTCGCCAACTTCCAGGGTACTCGTGACCGTCCACCGACTGCGGGTGACCTGTGGCGCATCAAGTAGCAGCCAGGAGAGACCTTGCAGAAGTACATCCAGCGCTTCAACAGCGTCCGCCTCAAGATCCCCAAGGTGTCGGACGAGGCCATCATCTCAGCGTTCACTGATGGCGTCCACGACATCAAGATGAAGGAGGAGCTCGCCATACATGAGGACCTGTGCATGGCTCTGAAGATGTTCAACATGGCAACCAAGTGTGCGAGAGCTGAGGAAGGTCGCCTCTCTCTCCTGGAGCTCCCAGGGGCTGACCCAGAAGACAAGAAGGCCAAAGCCAAGGATGTGAAGCGCAAGGGACCGGCCGTGCTCGCGGCCGAACCAGAGATGAAGTGCGGCTGTGACCACCCAGAGTCATCCAAGGGCAGCCACCCGTTCTGCGTCTTGCACAACATGCACAACCACAACACCAACGACTGCCAGGAGCTTAGGGCCATCCGCGACGGGCGCCTCGGTCGACGCCCCGAGCGCAGCGACCGAGGCTACGGGCGCCTCGGTCGATGCCCCAAGCGCATCAACCGAGGCTACGGCCGCGGAGGAGGCTGAGGTGGAGGATGCTGGGATGGCCGCGACCCCCGCCAAGAATGGCGCGATCAGCCTCGTGAGGACCGCTGGCAGGGCCAGCCTTGTGAGGGCCCCTGGAGAGACCAGCCTCATGATGACCGCCCTCAGGGCAACGCTGGCCTTCCTCCGCTGCCGCCACCACCAAGAAGGAATGACGACCACTGACGTGGTTCTAAGTCTGATAGTAGAATAGGGGGTAGGTATGAGGAGGCAAGATCCTAGCTACGATGAGGTTGTGCACGCAAGATTTACGAGTTCGGGCCCTTCTCGGAGGAAGTAACAGCCCTACGTCTCGGTGCCCGGAGGCTCGGTCGATTGAATTATGCGTGAAGTTACAGGGGGTGCCAACCCTTGTGCCAGTGGAGGGGGGTGGCTTATATAGAGTGCGCCAGGACCCCAGCCGTCCCACGTTACAAGGGGTTCAATGTTCATAAAGACAGGACATTACTGATAACGCCAGCACTAAAGGCAAATAAATGATCATTAAGACTACGGAGTGAACGCCTGACCATTGCTATCCTGAGTGACCTTAGATCTTCTGTCTTCCGAGTGGTTTCTGGTGTGGTCGAGTGAGTACACCCCGGTCGAATGGAATTGAGTTATCCGAGTGAACTGTTGGTCGAGTGGGTTGCACCCTGTGGTGATTTCAGTCGGTAGATGATGTTATCCTTTGAATGTCCTTGGCCTTAGAGCAGTGTCCTCGGGGAAGGGTGTCTAGGTCAGGCCTATTACCCTACCCTAGGTACATGTCTTTGTCATTAGCCCCCGAATGGATCTGGGTCCGAGTGGAGAAGGGGTTGAAGATGGTTTCGACCCGATTTATATGCTTCAGAGGCATTTTAACCGGGCCGGTGATCTTTGTAAAAACTTCAACTTCATTTTCAGTCGCCTGGGCCCATTCAGAGGTCGTCGAGTGATTTTTTGCTTATAAGCTCTGAGTGTTGGTATGGTATAAAATCCTCGGCGCGATTGGTCACCCTGCCGCTTCCGGATCTCACGGGATTCGAAATTTGGAGAAGCGCGCGGGACGGAGAGTACCGCAGTAAATGCAGCGGGTTAGGCAGGGACACCTTGATTCTCGTGCCACCTTTTTCGCCATGTATCCAGCGCGTGACTGTTGCGGGATTTGACTGGATTGCCTGGGCCCACAAGTCAGCCACTCGGGAGCAGGCCCATATAAGGCGTCGGGGCCGATGAGCCTGGCACTATGCTCTCCATCCCCTTCTTCCTCTCCTGTTTCACCACCACATTTGCGGCCACCTTCGACGCCACCGCCCCGTTCGAGCGCAGCCTGCCGTGATGGGGAAGGAGAAGACGGCGGCCCTGGAGCGTGCGAAGAAAGCGACGGCGGCAGCGAAGGGCAAGAAGACGAGTCCGGGTAAATCGTCGTCGAGATCCGGCCTGCCGCCCGGCTGGATCCAGGGTGACTAGATTCGATCCACAATTCAGCAAGAGGATCTAGAGGATCTGGTCGAGGGGGGCTTGATCGCTCATGGATCCTGGAGGCTGCTAGGTGATGAGACCGAGCCGCAGCCGCAGGAGGGTGAGTGCGTCCTCCTCACGACCCACGTCGACCGCGGTTTATCTCTGCCCCCTCATCCTTTTTTCCGAGGTTTTCTGAACTTTTTTGGGGCCCAACTTCATCACTTTTCCCCGAACACCATCACATACCTCGCTGCGTTTGTCTCCATGTGTGAGAATTTTCTGGGTTGTCGACCGCATTGGGGTCTCTTCAAACACATCTTTACTTGCCGCTCACAGTCTATGAAAAAGGCCAATCCGAGTGATGAGAGGACGCACGTCATCCAGATGTGCGGAGGTCTAGGGATCCAGATGAGAGGAAAAAGCACGTTTCCACCTATGACTCTTCCCGATTCGGTCAGAGGGTGGCAGTCGACCTGGTTTTATTGTAAGGACAAACCAACTCCTGGTTAGTCAACTGGCCTTCCCCCCTTCACCATGGGGCGAATTGAGAAGCCCTCTCCCTTGAAAGTGACTCCAGCAGAAAAAGCGGAGGTGAATATGTTGGTTGAACGAGTAATCCAACTTGTCCGCGATGGTGTGACCGGCATGGATTTGCTAGAGGTGTTTCTCACTCGCCGCATCCAGCCGCTCCAGGCCCGCGATCATCCTATGTGGATGTACTCGGGCGCCGATGATTTTGCTCGGATCCACCCGGAGGAAGTTGCCGAGGAGACGGTGGCGCAGTGGCTGCAGGGCATTACCGGAAACAAAGACAACCCCAGGGGGTCCAGGAGAATTCTGCCACTCAGCACTGATAATGAACAAGACAAGGTCAGAACTTCGATGTCGAGTGACTTTTACTCTAATTTGTAAACTGTCTTTGGAACCGACTGATGCTTGTTCGATTCTTTGCTTCGCAGATATATACTGAGATGTACTCGATGCCCAACGGGGAGCAGATCCAGGAAGGAGAAGAGAGCGGAGGTGACAGCGGCGACTGGAACTCCGATGGCGAGAGTGATGAAGAGCATGAAAAGTCGAGCAGTGATGAGGAGGTCGATTCTCCACCTCGCGCGGAAAAGCGTTCCAAGCACAAGCACGACCCAGCAAGTATCCGGGGCAAGGTGGCAGCACCAACTGGACAGACTTTGAAGCGCACTCGGACATCTTCTCCGGTGCCGACTGAGAAGGCTCCGAAGCAGCTCAAGACAGCACCGTCAAAGCCACGGAAGGCTTTGCCCAAGATCAAGGTTGACATTCCCGTCGCCTCTACGTAAGTGTTTTGTTTTCACCCTTTGTTCCAAGAATCTTATATCAGTTGTCGACCCATTCACCTGCTTGACCGAGTGAACCTTGAGATTTGCAGCGCTGCTACCTCCGGGACTTCTGCTTACCAAGATGATGGTGACGAGGAGATGGAGGACGCGGTCACATCCAAAGCGGGTATGACCCCTGTTATCTCGTCTTTTCTTTGCTAGCCGATTCTTCAGTCGACTGAACTCTTGTGGTCGATTCTTTTGCAGCTCCGCAAAATGTTATTGAACTTCAAGACAATGATGAAGATGAGCCACAGAAGCTCGTGGGTAGGAGGAGCAGGACCTCGGTCAAGAAGGTACCAGCTAGCAAGACGCCTCAGTCGACGCCGGCGACGGAACCAGCTATCCAGCAATCCGGGGACTTCAACCGTGCCTCCGTTACTTTTGCGAATCCCTTGTCGAGTGTTCGTCCTTCATCGTCGACTGTGCCAGCCCTTGCTTCGTCTGTCCAACTTCATGCCTCAAGCTCTCAAGCCACTGCAACTGATACACCGACTCCACCTCCCACCGCCCATCACGTCCCAGAAGACCAAGTGAGTGCTGCCAAGGAGGCTATACGCCAGGCTGGCATTATGATGGAGCAGATGAAGGTGGTGCGCGAGGCCAGTCAAGCTACCTATGATGCCAGCTCAGCACTTCAGGCCAATGTCCAGGTTAGCTTACTTCCGACTGAACTCCATCTTGACGCTTGTTCTGTTAGGATATGATATTTAGAAACTGCTGCTTTATTCGCAAGACGTCCGTGAATGAGTGTTTTGGAACCTTAATTGCACACCCATTGTCAGTCTGTACACCCATTGGGTGTTTTAATTTTTGTTGAGTAGTTTTTCCACTTGAGTCGACTAGGTTTTGTTGATTGAATCTCTGAACCAGTGGGGGCACGCTGAGTGCACCCACTGGGTGTAGTCCCCGAGACCGCCATCGAATGTTTGATTCGGCAGGGGTCTTTGAACAGAGCTTTTCCACTCGGTCTGGGCAGATCATGCCGAGTGGAACCTTTACCAGTGGGGGCACGCTCAGTGCACCCACTGGGTGTAGTCCCCGAGACCGTAGTCGACTGCGGGCAATCGGCTATGGTCTGAGTTTTTTTTTTTGACTGGATGGACCAAGTCGATTGAAAAAGTCGGACCAGTGGGGGCACGCTGAGTGCACCCACTGGGTGTAGTCCCCGAGACTATTGGTGAATGTTTGATTCGGCAGTAGTCTTAGAACTATTTGAACTTGCTACTTTATTGCTCGGAAACAACCAATCTTTGTGTCTGCCGACTGACTATCTTCTGAACACAGAAATCTTGTGATCTTGGAACCCGGTTCGCCGACTTGGAGAAGAAGCAAATCCAGCTCAATCTTGACCTGCAGTTGGCTCAAAACAACTTGCAGAAGGCTAAGGATGACGCTGCTGGTAAGGAAAGCTTGTCGACCGGTTCTCTTGCCATCTTTTCTCCTCCTTTTTCTGATTCGAATGTTATTCTTTCTAGAAACAATGAGACAGGCTTTGGAGGAGAAGGACCTTGACCTTGCGGCTGCGAAGAAAGCCGCCGAAGACAAAACGGCGCTTGCCGACCAAAAGATGGCCTCAGTCGGAAAGCTGGAGGGAGAGAATACCAAGCTAAAGGCTGCTGTTGACGAAGCCAACAAAGAAGTGACTCGTCTGAAGAACTACAAACGGACCCTGACCGACAAAGTATAAGACATCACCCGCAGGAGGGACGAGCTGGAGAACTATCTGGGAGGACTCGCCAAAAAATTATTCCTCATGCTTGAAGGTACTATTCTCAGTGCGATTGGTTTCCTTTCGTTGACTCATCATACTGCTGTCGACTCATTATTTCTCTGCGAGTGCAGAATTCTGTCAAGACTTCGAGGAAGAGACTGGGTGAGTCGAGACGAACTTGGACCCCATCAACTCCCCTGTCAAAGATGAAGCTGCCATGAACGTGCTCCGACTGGAGTCTCGCCTTGCCAGTGCCTTGGAATATCTTGCTCGACTCAAGGTTGCGGTGTCGCGGATCGACACAGCGCTCTGGCCAAGGGAAACGCTCCGAAACGATCTCGAGTCTCTGATGACTCGACTCAACGAGATTCCTGGTCGAGTGCAGGAGTGGAAGAAGTCCGCTGCTCGATGCGGTGCTGACGTAGCTTTGTCCCTGGTTTGTGTCCACTGCAAGGAAGCCAGAGAAGAGAAGCTAGCGGCAATCAAGGTCGCCAACACCAAGAAACTTGACTTCCAGTCTTTCATGGGGACCTTCATTGCTGCTGCTACTCGAATAGCAGATGGAATCGACCTGGACGAGTTTGTCGAGACTGCCAGCCCTCTGCGGTGTGAATGAAACTTTTATGATCTGATTCAATTTGCCTCGGTATGCCGAGTGATCTTGTAACCGTAAAACTCCTTCGGGCCTGATGCCCGAGTACTTTAAACTCCTTTGTCCGAACTTTTATGATCCGATTTAATTTGCCTCGGTATGCCGAGTGATTTTGTAACCGTAAAACTCCTTCGGGCCTGATGCTCGAGTACTTTAAGCTACTTCGTCCGAACTTAGTTTGCCTTTAAATATGCTTGTTTTTATTTCCTAGTGGAACTTGTATCTTCACTCAGAACAGATGCAGTTCTGAGGAGAGGATCACGGACGACCTGCACCTCGTCGTCCTTTTAGATCAGGATGGAGCGTGTTTTACACTTAGGCGAGTACAAGACTGCAGCTAAGCCCCCGAGTGAGAGGGTTGCTCATCACTCGGTAGGATTTTACAAACTTAGGTGAGTACAGGACTGCAGCTAAGCCTCCGAGTGAGAGGGCTGCTCATCACTCGGTAGGATTTTACAAACTTAGGCGAGTACAGGACTGCAGCTAAGCCCCCGAGTGAGAGGGTTGCTCATCACTCGGTAGGATTTTATGAACTTAGGCGAGTACAGGACTGCAGCTAAGCCTCCGAGTGAGAGGATTGCTCATCACTCAGTAGGATTTTACAAACTTAGGCGAGTACAGGACTGCAGCTAAGCCCCCGAGTGAGAGGATTGCTCATCACTCGGTAGGATTTTACAAACTTAGGCGAGTACAGGACTGCAGCTAAGCCCCCGAGTGAGAGGGTTGCTCACCACTCGGTAGGATTTTACGAACTTAGGCGAGTACAGGACCGCAGCTAAGCCCCCGAGTGAGAGGGTTGCTCATCACTCGGTAGGATTTTTTGAACTTAGGCGAATCGGATTCGCGGCTAAGCCACCCACTGGGGGATTTTAGACACATGTATTAGTAACAACAATCATTTAGGAGACTGTAAAACCATGTCTTTGATAAACGAACTGAAAGGTACTCTTTATTACATCTCATCAGTCTGAACACTTAAGTATAAAAATGGCGGAGTAGCTCCGCATTCCAAGCGCGTGGCTGGTCTTTATTATGCTCCACATTGTAGAGGTGATACGCTCCATTGTGGAGCACCTTGGTGACGATGAAGGGACCTTCCCAAGTGGGGGCAAGTTTGTGAGGCCGTTGCTGGTCCACTCGGAGCACAAGGTCCCCTTCCTGAAATGCTCGACCCTTCACATTTCTGGCATATAATCGATGAAGGTCTTGCTGATAAATGGTCGATCGGATCAAGGCCATCTCTCTTTCTTCTTCCAGAAGATCGACAGCATCTTCTCAAGCTCGTTCTGCTTCGGCTTCTGAAAAAAGTTCTACTCGGGGCGCATTGTGAAGCAAGTCACTCGGCAGCACAGCCTCAGCCCCATAGACCATGAAGAAGGGGGTTCGACCAATCGACCGATTTGGTGTTGTTCTTAATCCCCAAAGGACTGACGATAGCTCATCTACCCAAGCGCCGGCCGCATGCTTGAGGTCGCGCATCAATCGAGGTTTCAGCCCTTTGAGAATCAAACCGTTCGCTCTTTCTGTTTGTCCATTCGACTGAGGGTGGGCGACTGAAGCATAGTCGACCCAAGTACCTTGGGACGCACAGAAAGCTCGGAACTCATCAGAATCAAAGTTCGACCCATTATCCGTGATGATGCTGTGTGGGACTCCGTACCTAAATGTTAACCCTCTGATGAAGCTGACTGCAGTACTTGCATCCAGGTTTTTGACAGGTTTAGCTTCGATCCATTTGGTGAACTTGTCAACTGCTACAAGCACATGGGTGAAACCACTCCTGCCAGTCTTCAGAGGTCCTACCATATCTAAACCCCAAACAGCGAATGGCCAGACGAGTGGAATGGTCTTCAGGGCTGAGGCAGGTTTGTGGGACATGTTGGAGTAGAACTAACAGCCCTCACATTTGTCAATTATTTCCATTGCCATCTCATTTGCTCGCGGCCAATAAAACCCTGCTCGATACGCTTTGGCCACGATGGCCCGAGAAGACGCATGGTGACCACAGGTTCCCGAGTGAATATCATCGAGGATCATTCGGCCTTCCTCCGGGGTGATGCATTTCTGGACGACCCCAGTGACACTTTCTCTATAGAGTTGCCCCCCCATTACTGTAAAGGCTTTGGATCGACGGGCAATCCGGCGAGCCTCTTCTTCATCCTCTTGAAGCTCTTTCCGGAGAATATATGCGATATACGACACTATCCAATCAAGAATAACGATCAAAACTTCCATGATCAAGTCGACCACAGCTGGGATTTCAACTTCAGTCGGATCAGTGGAACTTTTAGGCTGTGGGGGCTCTTCAATGAAGGGATCTTCTTGAACTAATGGTGCGTGAATATGCTCCAAAAACACATTGCTGGGAATAGGTTCCCGCTTGGAACCTATTTTCGCCAAGTCATCAGCTGCTTGATTCTTCAGTCGGGGTATATGGTGGAGCTCTAGCCCTTCAAACTTCTTTTCTAACTTTCTCACCGCATTGCAATAACCAGTCATAGCTTGGCTCCTGACGTCCCA
This sequence comes from Thinopyrum elongatum, assembly GCA_011799875.1. NCBI lineage: Eukaryota > Viridiplantae > Streptophyta > Magnoliopsida > Poales > Poaceae > Thinopyrum > Thinopyrum elongatum. The sequence goes on along the minus strand of CM022299.1, from coordinate 242,717,345 downwards.
CTCCTTCATCACTTGATTAACCACTAAATCTGAGTCACCGTAAACCATTAGGCGGCGGACGCCGAGTGAAATGGCCATACGCAACCCGTACAAGAGTGCCTCATATTCAGCTTCATTGTTGGAGGAATCAAAGTGAATCTGAAGAACATATCTGAGGTTGTCGCCTCGTGCAGATACCAGGACTACTCCAGCGCCTGAACCATTCAACATCTTGGACCCATCGAAGAACATAGTCCAATGTTCCGACTGTATCTGGGTCGGTAACTGTTGTTCAATCCACTCGACGAGGAAATCTGCTATCGCTTGAGATTTGATCGCTTTCTTTGCCTCGAACTTGATATCCAGCGGAAGGAGTTCAATCGCCCACTTTGCCACTCGACGAGTTGCATCTTTGTTGTTCAGAATTTCTGACAACGGAGCATCGCTGACGACTGTAATCGAATGATCTGAGAAGTAATGTGCAACCTTCTTTGTGGTCAAGTAAATTCCATAGACAAGCTTCTGATAATGTGGATATCTCTGCTTGGATGGGGTTAAGACTTCAGAAATATAGTACACTAGGCATTGAACCTTGTAGGTTTTACCTTCTTCTTCCCGCTCGACTGTGAGTACCGTACTGACAACCTGTCCAGTGGCTGCTATATAAAGCAGTAAAGGTTCTTTGCTGATTGGAGCAGCAAGCACCGGCTGGGTGAAAAGCAGGGCTTTGAGCTCTGCAAACGCTGCGTCAGCTTCCGGAGTCCACTCGAACATATCAGATTTCTTCATCAGTCGGTAAAGAGGTAATGCCTTTTCGCCGAGACGAGAAATGAATCGACTCAAAGCAGCCAAACAACCAGTAAGCTTCTGAACATCGTGTACACGCACAGGGCGTTTAATTCGGAGGATTGCACCAACTTTCTCTGGGTTTGCATCGATCCCACGTTCGGAAATGAGGAAACCGAGTAACTTTCCACCTGGAACTCTGAATGTACACTTCGACGGATTAAGCTTGATATCATAACTTCTCAAATTGGCAAAGGTTTCGGCAAGGTCAGTCAGCAGGTCGGAACCTTTGCGCGACTTAACCACGATGTCATCCATGTATGCTTCCACATTCCGACTGATTTGAGCTAGCAGACACTTCTGTATCATGCGCATGAACGTGGCACTAGCATTCTTGAGACCAAAGGGCATGGTGATGTAGCAAAAGCACTCGAATGGGGTGATAAAAGCTGTTTTTATTTCATCAGGTCCATACAGTCGGATCTGATGGTACCCGGAATATGCATCCAGGAAGGACAATCGCTCACATCCCGCAGCTGAGTCGACTATCTGATCGATGCGGGGGAGAGGAAAATGATCTTTCGGGCAGGCCCGATTGATATGCTTGAAATCAATGCACATACGGAGTGAATCGTCCTTCTTGGGAACCATGACAACATTGGCGAGCCACTCGGAGTGGTAAATTTTGCAGATGAACTCAGCTGCCAAAATCCGAGCCACCTCTTCGCCGATTGCCCTTCTCTTCTCTGCAGCGGACCGACGGAGGTGCTCTTTCACGGGTTTTGCCTTTGGATCGACTCACAAACGGTGCTCAGCCAGCCCCCTGGGTACACCCGGCATGTCAGACGGCTTCCATGCGAAGATGTCCCAGTTCTCACGGAGGAACTGGATGAGCGCTTCTTCCTATTTGCTGTCGAGTGTTGTTGAGATATGAGTCGGAGCAGCACTGGGATCGGTCGGGTGAATGTGAACAGGCTTTGTTTCACCGGATGACTGAAATGCAGACTCGGAAGCAGGCTTCTTACCACGCAACAAATCACTCGGATCTGCAGTCTTCTTATATTCTTCCATTTCTATCGCTGCCATCTGTTCATCGGCTATCTTAGAGCCCTTCTGGAGGCACTCTTCTGCTCGTTGCCGATTACCAGTGACCGTGATCACGCCCCTGGGGTCAGGCATCTTCAGCTTGAGGTACACATAACACGGTCGAGCCATGAAACGGGCATATGCAGTTCTGCCCAGAATAGCAAGATAGGCACTGTGAAAATCCACAACTTCAAATGTCAACTTCTCCTTACGGTAATTCTTTGAGTCACCGAAAACCACGTCAAGAGTGATCTGTCCGAGTGAATCAGCTTTCTTCCCTGGAATGACACCGTGGAACCGCATGTTGCTCTCACTGAGCTTGGACATCGGAATGCCCATCCCACAAAGAGTCTCAGCATACAAAATGTTCAAGCCACTGCCACCATCCATCAAGACTTTGGTCAGTCGGGTGCCCCCAATGACCGGGTCGACCACCAATGCTTGCCTCCCGGGGGTGGCGACGTGCGGTGGGTGGTCAGATTGGTCGAATGTGATGGGAGTCTTTGACCATTTCAAATATGTCGTCATTGCCAGAGCAACCATGTTTACCTCTCTGTTGATGACTTTCAGTCGACTTTTACTCTCAATGTCAGCAAAAATCATCAAAGTGGAATTGACGTTAGGGAAACCGTCATCATCTTCTTCCTTGTCACCATCCTTGTCAGACTCTTTTTCCTTTTCATTGGGCTGTTTCTCTCAGAACTGCTGGATCAGGAGCCGACATTGTCGAGTGGTATGTTTGGGATAAATCAGATTTCCCTCTTCATCCTTCTTAGTGTGAATGTGACATGGCAAGTCCAACACATCGTTCCCTGCCTGATCTTTCACCTTCTTGGGGATCCAGGGTCCCTTGGGCTTCCCCTTGAATTTTCCTTGAGTTACAACTGCAGCTTCACCTGGACCTGCTGGCTCGGCTTTGCGTTTCTGCTTCCGACCCACTCCGGTGTCTTGGGCGACTGGTTTGCCCTTTCCACTGCGGAGTCGGTCCTCTTCTTCACCATTAGCGTACCGGGTGGCTATTTCCATCATTCGGGTCAGAGACATATCTCTTGTCCGACCGAATTTCAAGTTAAGCTCCCGATACCGAACGCCCTCCTTGAAGGCACAAACTGCTTGGTGTTGGGATACATTTTCTACTGTGTGGTGTAAAGTGGTCCATCTTTGGATGTAATCCCTCAGAGTTTCATTCGGCTTCTGTACACAATGTTGCAATTCCGTCAACCCCGCAGGTCATTTGCATGTGCCCTCGAATGTCCTGACAAACACTTGGGTTAACTCCTCCCAGCTGAATATACTGCCTGGAGCCAATTGATTCAGCCATGCTCTGGCCGACCCTTCCAGCATGAGAGGAAGATGTTTCATAGCTACCTCATCATTTCCACCACCGATCTGAACAGCCACTCGGTAATCTTCCAGCCAAGTGTCAGGCTTCGACTCACCGGTGAACTTACTAACCCCAGTCGCCAACCTGAAGTTGGGGGGGATCTCAGCGGCTCTGATAGCTCTGCTAAAACACTCGGGACCCGAAACATGAATCCTGCTTCCACTCGGGCGATCCCTGCCTTGCCCCTCTCTGTGTGCTCGGTTCCTGTTGACCAAACCTTGCACTAAAATTGACCTCGCATCAAACCCTGGCTCTCTTGGGTCGACCGGCGTCCTCCGCCCTCCGCTGTACGGGCGCCTGTCATCATAGTGCCGGGGCACATATGATCCGCTTCTCGGAGGGGGTGTAGGCGCTCGACGGCGGTCATCACGGCCGAGTCGATGATCGTACTGCTCGTGGATCCGACCCAAGTGCTGATCTTGGCGATGCACCCGCCCCTCACGCCGCGGGGGCGATCTTGGGCTGTGAGCCGATTGAACTGTGTCAGCCACCACAGATCTGCTATGGATTCTGTTACGCGACTGTGATACTGCAGTGTTTTGGTCTCCTGCCGCCTGGAGCAGAGCCCGGATCTGCATCAAACCTCGTCCAGCTTCTGACTGGGATGGCTGGATGGATTCTGCTATACGAGCTGCAGCTGCAAGATTCTGAATCGGAGTGTGGTATACCTGAGGTTCAGGAGGAAACAATTGCTGCCGTCGACTGGACTCAGGAATCCGCTGCCGAGCATGTTCGTCGAGTGCATGTTGAAGATTTTTGAGTCGAGTGCGTTCAGCCAAAGGGGCCAAGCATGCTGCCTCCAAGGCCCGAGCCTCAGAGGTCTCTCTGACGATGGGCGTGTGGAGTGCTTCCTCGTTACGGCGGTGAAGTTCCTCCCTCCGCTGTGAAGAGAGGGTTTCGGGGTGGTATTCCTCGTGAACACGCGACGGATCGCCACCGCCGTCGCCGCCTCCGTTGCAACGCATGCCAGGTGGGCTACGTGGCGTGTCGACCATCAGGACCTCCGCCGCAGGATCGCTGCTGTCGCACTCGGCCAGAGTCTCGACGGAGCCAGTCGATAGATCGAACAGGCCGTAGAGAGATTCATCGGGCTCGATTGCCGCGACTTGAGGGGTGGCCGACTGACGTGCCACCGCATGCCTCACCCACCGCTGAAGCCGCGATCGACCGGATCGCTTGCGACGGCGAACAGCGGGGAACGAAGACGCCGTAGGAAACGACCGATATTGGGTCGACGGCTGCCGCAGAAGGACGCCGCGGACACACGCGCGAAAGTGCGTCGCCCCGCAGACGGGGAACGTCTCGACGTCGAGGGGGGCCTCCTGGAGCCAGGTGGAGTCGTCGGCGATGAAGACGAGCGCGTCGAGACGGATCTCGTGGCCCTTAGCCAAACCTCCACCCGAAACCATGATAATGGGAATCGGAAAAAATCGCAACCTCACCGGAAAGTCGCTAAGACACCAGCCCCACGGTGGGCGCCAACTGTCGTGGTTCTAAGTCTGACAGTAGAATAGGGGGTAGGTATGAGGAGGCAAGATCCTAGCTACGATGAGGTTGTGCATGCAATATTTACGAGTTCGGGCCCTTCTCGGAGGAAGTAACAGCCCTACGTCTCGGTGCCCGGAGGCTCGGTCGATTGAATTATGCGTGAAGTTACAGGGGGTGCCAACCCTTGTGCCAGTGGAGGGGGGTGGCTTATATACAGTGCGCCAGGACCCCAGCCGTCCCACGTTACAAGGGGTTCAATGTTCATAAAGACAGGACGTTACTGATAACGCCAGCACTAAAGGCAAATAAATGATCATTAAGACTACGGAGTGAACGCCTGACCATTGCTATCCTGATTGACCTTAGATCTTCTGTCTTCCGAGTGGTTTCTGGTGTGGTCGAGTGAGTACACCCCGGTCGAATGGAATTGAGTTATCCGAGTGAACTGTTGGTCGAGTGCGTTGCACCCTGTGGTGATTTCAGTCGGTAGATGATGTTATCCTTTGAATGTCCTTGGCCTTAGAGCAGTGTCCTCGGGGAAGGGTGTCTAGGTCAGGCCTATTACCCTACCCTAGGTACATGTCTTTGTCAACCACCACCAGGACGAGGGGGCTGGGGGCTTCCAGGAGCCTCATACCATCGCCTGCATCCTGGGCGGCGCTCAGGCCCCTGCCTCTCATCGCATGTTCAAGCAGTTTGCCCGTGAGGTGAACGCGGCCCTCCCCAAGCTCGAGGCAACGCGTCCGCTCAGGTGGTCCAAGTGCACCATCACCTTCAGCCCATCCGATCAGCTCAAGTGCGCGGCAACTGCCGGCGCTCTCCCGATGCTCTGCTCGCCTACCATCAGCAACGTGCTCATCACCAAGACTCTGATCGATGGCGGTGCGGGGCTCAATGTTCTCTCCATCGAGACATTCGACCGACTCCAGGTGCCCTATGACCAGTTGTAGCCTACCAAGCCTTTCTCAGGAGTGACCGACGGCTCCACCACACCGATAGGGCAGATCCGCCTCCCTGTCATGTTCAGCAAGCGCGACAACTACCGCACTGAGCTCATCATCTTCGACGTCGCCTACATTCGCCTTCCATACAACACCATCCTTGGTATCCGGCCCTGGCCAAGTTCATGGCGGAGACTCATCATGGTTACAATGTCCTCAAGATGCCAGGGAGCTGCGGCGTCATCATGGTCGCCTGCGAGGAGAAGGACGCGGTGTGCTATCCCGAGCGCGCCTACCAGGCTGCGGCGGTCGAGAACTCAGACGATGAAGGCGCCGTCTACCCTCCTGAGGCTGTCCCCAAGAAGAAGAAGCAGCTGCTCCGCCAAGGACCTCACGAGAGTGGGGTGTCCAGCGGCACCACCTCAGGCCCTAGGCCCACTGATGGGGCGCCTGCCTCTCTCGCATAGGAAGGCGCGCCCAGCGCCCCTCTCAGGCTGGGCTTGGGGGCTCTCCTCTGGAGGGCCTCTGACCTGGCCAACGTCACGAGGGAGGTGCTCGGGCACCATGTGGAGGCGTGCTACAGTGCGCGCTTCCGCCAGGAGGGTACAAGGCGCGAGGTGCTAGGTGCTAGGTGCTCAGGAGTTCATCACCAAGGCAATCGAGGAGCTTCAGGAGGCAAGAGCTATGCGAGGCGACCATCGCCCACCACCCGGCGCGGCTCCTTGTCCCGGCGAGGACAGCGAGCTGCGCGTTTGCGTCAGAATCCCAGGGCTCAATAGGGCCGCATCTCAGGAGCGCTTCTGGCCATCCTGTGCTGGCCGGTGCGAGGGTCCCCCTCACAGCTATGTTCGCATGCCTTTGGGCTTGTCGAGCGCGGCTGCTACATTCCAGCGCCACATGCGAGGCGTCCTGGCGGCTCATGAGGCCAGAAGCCAGGCGATCCTATCAGAGGAGGAGATGGATCCCCGCGAGCCCCCCGGGCTCCCAGAGCCTCCCGAGGTTCGGGGCCTGGGCGGCTCATGAGGAGCGACTTCTGCGGCGCGCGTCTTCAGCTACTCCAACATCTCTTCAGCAACGGTGCCAGGTGACATTTTCTGGTTTGTTCAGTTGGGGGCGCCCCTCGGGCTGCATTATCCCCAAGCCGCGTGGGTCCGCCCCTGCAGCATGTAGCATTTTGCATCTATCAGAACTAGCTCTACCCTATCCATGAGTTTATTTATGATTATCACTTGACTGTCTGGTGCTTCGTCACCACGAACATCGTACGCCCTTGCAAGCCCACCCACGACCGCCTCATGATTAAGGACTGGCATGGCGTCTGTGCTCGGGTCCGTCCCTGCAGCGTCGCTAAACCCAAGTGGCTGAGCTCTGGCTCGCGGGCCTGCTCCCGTGCATGTCACCTCCCCTGGTCCTTGGTGCCTTGTTCTTGCATGAGCTAATCGGGGGTGGGTAAGTTAGGGCGTGCGACCCGGTGCCTCGCCACCGCGGGAGCCGCACGCCGGTTGTCTTTCTTCAGGACATTCGCATGAGAAGACTGGGCATGGCGTCTGTCCTCGAGTCCGTCCCTGCAGCGTCAACAAACCCAACGGCTGAGCTTTGTCTGGCGGGCCGGACCCGTTCATGTCACCTCCTGGGGTCGTTGGTGTTTGGCCTTCTCATGCGATAACCTCAGGAGTTCACTCGGCGCAGGTTGCCTAACCATCTCACAGGACTATCACAAGTGCTACGGATCAAATTCAGGCGCAACCCGCCTTGAGGTAGGGCCTCGTGAGTCCCGCACTGGCTCACGAGTGCCCATACACACCTCCTCTAGCCCTGCCGTGCAAGCCACGTGTCAGGGCGGGGCTGTACACACCCCGGGGTCTCCCCTCAGAGGGAGCCCCCACCCACGTACCAGTGGAAGCACCATGCTCCGTGCTGGCAGTCGACATGGTCGAGGAGCGGATATGCCCGTGCAAGAGCGGTAGCGCCATGCTCCGCGCTGGTGATAAACAACTGGGGGCAGCCTAACGGCTGCACTAACCTCAGGAGAGCCACCAGGCTCGGTGTTCAGCCTTACCGTGCTGCTTTCCCCTCAAGAGAGTAGTGCGAGGGGGCTGGGCACAGGGGCTACGCTCAGGTCATGCCTAGCATACGCCACCGTGCCAGGTCCCTCGGACCTGGTCTTCGCGCATACCTCCCGAGCGAAAGCCTAGTGAGGACAGGTATGGGGGTTTTTGTTTGCACGTCAAGGGGGACTCCTGAGCATCGCGACTCAGGAGCCTAACTGGCCATGTAGCCCCTCACCCCTTGGTCTCGTCCTGGCAATCCGGACGCCCCAACGGCGGCTGAGGTATGCACGGGGCCGGGCCCTGCCGATGCAGAACGGCAAGACCCACTCTCGCGTCTCCTTCCCGAGGGCTGTTCGTACGTCAAGGGGAACTCCTCAGCATCGCGACTCAGGAGCCTAACTGGCCACGTAGCTCCTCACCCCTTGGTCTCGTCCTGGCGATCCGGACGACCCAACGGCGGCTGAGGTATGCGCGGGGCCGGGCCTTGCTAACGCAGAACATCAAAGCAAACGGAAAGGAAACCACAGAACCTTAGCAAATTATTACAAAACATACTGTCTCTTAAAGTTCCAAAGCATAAGTTCTTACGCCTCCATGAGGCATGATACATGTTGCAGGAATAGAACAAGGGGGAAGCGCCACCATCTCCTTCAGCCTTGGACGCCACCGTTGCCCGCTTGGGGAGTCCCGTCACCGACGACGTCGCCGCCGTCCTTGCCGTCAGCCGTAGGCACAAGGTCAACGGCGATGAACTTCTGTAGCAGGGCCTCCACTTGACCCTTCACGGCCTCGGCAGCAGCGTCTTGGAGCTCAGGGTCCACGGGCTCGAGCAGGGCACCAAAGTTGAAGCTGGAGTCACGAAGATGGAGGTGGCTGAAGACGCGCGTTGCGGCCGAGGCCGAAAGCGCGCGGGCTTCTCCCTCCACCATGGGATCCACTCCGACGACGATGCCCTCGAGTGCCGCGACGAGCTTGGGGAGCAGCCCAGCGGGGCCTTCCTCAGGAGTCACCAGCGGCTCCTTGTACCCGCTCCCGTAGAGATCTTGCAGTGTGTTGCGGGACCTCTGCTCGAGGGCTTCGAAGGCGGCATGCCCCACGGTGGCCGCCTCCTCAACCTTGGCAAGGTGTTTCTCCCTGGCCTCCAACTGAGCCTTCTCGTCGGAGACAAGCTGGGCATGGGACGCCTGGGCCGCCTCCACCTCCTCCTTCAGCTTCTCCAGGCGGCCGCGCTCCATGGCCTGCTCCTGAGATGCCTGCTCCAGCTCGGCGTCACGACCGATGACCGCAGACTCCCGCTCCTTCAGCTTTTCCTCCTGCTTCTCTAGTTGGCGGGCGCGGGTGGCCTGCTCGTCGCGGAGGGCTTTCAGCTTAGCCTCCGCCGTGTGGCAGAGCTCCTCAGTGTCCTTCACGTCCTTCAACGCCACGTCACGGGCGATGGCCACCACGCCGGCCACGAGTCAGCCTGGAGCCACCTCGAGACCAGCTCTAGGCGCCCCGACGCCCGGCGCCGGTCGGGGCCCCGAAGATCGTTCGGAAGTTGATCTAGCACGGAGAAGGCCTGCTCCAAAGCACCGGGTGTGGTAGAAGAACCGCGGCCCGCTGGCGTGGCGGCTGGAAGAGGAGACGCCGGCGGCATCAAGACTGGCAAACCAGCAACAGCAAGGATGGCCGGGGGCTCTGGAGCCCTCGGGTCATCAGCAGGCGCGCTGAAGGCAAGCGTCCCTGAAGCCGGCGCGGCCGCAGGGGCATCCTTCTCCTGAGGTTGGGCCCCTGAGCCTCGCAAGGGCAACCCTGCGGCAGGAGGATGCGAGCTAGCCTCGTCCATCTGCGCCAGAACCTCTGGGGCTGAGGTGGGCTGCTTGGCCTCAGGAGCCTTCGCCTCCTCCTTCTTCCTTTTCGCTGCCGGCATTGGCCTGGCCGCAGAGAGGAAAATGTCAGAGCACTACGTCAAGAGCAGGAAGGAAAGACAAGATGGTGCACTTACTGATCCGTGGCAACGTACTCCCTCGTCCTCTTCAGGAGCGCGATGCCCACAGGCTCCGTGGTCGCGAGCCCCGCCGCGCTCTCAGGAGGGGATGAGCGCGCGGCGGCCGGATCTGCGGCAGCGGCGGCCGACGGCGGGGCGGAGGCGCCACCTCGGGAAAGCAACAATGACCTATCCTTCTTTGGGACAGCTTGCTTCAGCTTCTTCGGAGGGGTGCCCCTGGACCTCGTGGTGACCCCGGCAGAGCGCGGCGACTCCCTGACTGGGTGCTCGTCGGCGTCGTCGTCAGAGAAGGCGCAGAGGAGCTCGCTCTGCCGTGGGGGAGAAGTCTCCCCCACCTCCTCCAAGGTCGCCTCTGAGCTCTCATTCCCCTCCTCCCCAGAGGGATCGCCGGAGGACACCGGCACCAGGGAGCCCGCGGGCAGGGAAGGCTCCAGCGGCATGAGCCCCCGCTCATTGAAGACTGGCATGGCGGCGGCTATCTTCTCCCCGTCGGCGCGACGGTACAATGGGAGATGGGCGTCCGGGGGGCCACACTGGTCCTTCCCGAGCAAGGTGCGCACAACCTTGCTCAGCTCCTTGTCAGACAAGTTGTCTGGGCGCAATCGGAGGTCGTCTTCCACGGCCTTGAAGCTCCACAGGGGGCGCGAGTGTGCCTGGAGCGGAGCCAGGTGCTGCGTCAGGAACTCCTTGACAATCATGGCCCCTATCAGCTTCTCCGCCTTCGGGTCCTCCGCCTTCAGGTCGGCCGTCATCCTCTCCAGCAACTGCTCCGCCCTGGGGTCGGTGGGCTTCTCGTGAGCCCATCGATCCAGGGGCATCTACAGCGCGGTCGGCAGCTCCAGCCGAGCGTGGGAGCACTTGGCGTCCATGAAGATCCACTTGTTTCGGAAGTCCTCCACCTTCTTCCCGGCCCACGAGATCGCGTTGCTGCCGTTGGCCACGATGAAGCTGGCGCACCCAGAGCACTGGCCGCTGCTTATCCGGAGGTAGAAGAAGTGGCGAAACAGCGCGACGGAGGGCGTCACCCCCACGAACGCTTCATAGTAGAAGGCAAAGATCGACAGGAGGAGGATGGAGTTGGGATGAAGATGGAGGGCATGGAGACCATAGTGGTTGAGGACGGCGTAGAAGAAACGGGAGAAAGGGGGAACCAGCCTAGCGAAGACGTTGTGCAGGAAGAAGGGGTAGAAGGTGTCACCCAAGGCTTCCGGCTGGGCGGTGCCGACCCGGAGCGCCGTCCCCCTCCCTCATTGTCGCCGCCGGCCGTCAGCGGGAGAACAGTGGCAAGGTGCTTCTCCTCGGCGATGGAGGATGCGCTCAAGGCCGGCTCAAACCAGGGAGCCGAGCGTGCGGCAGAGGCCGATGACTTCGCCTTGTCGGTGGCCATCGGTGGTGAGTCCGGGGAAAGGATTCAGCAGATCTGGAGGCGCGCTGAGCAGAAGGAGAAGGGGATCTGGAACAAGATGGAAAGAAGGCAATGAAGGCTCAGCGGCAAGCGCTAGCCTTTTTGTCAGCCAGTGACAGTTGCCGAGGCGGCATGGGGAAGCGGAGATGCCCACGTCCCATCAATCACCACGCGTCGACCAAGGCCGCAGGCGGTTAGGGCCTGCGGCGCTCTGCACTTGCCCCTTGGCTTCGCCTTGAAGCTAAGTTCGAGCGTGCCTTGGGCCCGGGCGCTACTGTCGGTGTCCTGGGAACGGGGGTACCAAGACTTGCCTGCCTGCGGCCCACGGCGTGGCTCCATCGACGGCCTGGTACGGCCCAGCTTCAGCGACAACAACTCAAGACCCTCGCGAGGAGCCAAGCCTCGCGAGGCGGACGACACTAAGACCTCCACGAGGAGCGGCCCCCTCAGGCTGGCTCCTGAGGAGCGGAGAGTTCTATGCAAGCCTCACCTCATGAGGTCCGGATGACGTGAGCCATGACGACCAAGGCCAGGCAGGCGCCAGCGGGTGCAGTGTACCAATTTCCTCTTTGGTGCTAAAGAGGCAAGCGCAGGCGCGGAGTCCCGAGGAATCAGCCAAAGGTTTCCATTCCCGTGCAACGAGGCCAAGACCGTTAGGACGGCAGTATGGAGGTCATCACCGAGCCCACCACGACGTCACGACCAGAGGCTTTTGCAGGCGAAGACTACTTTTGTCAGGATAGCATGTACTAGTTGTCTCCCTTCAAATTTGGCCGTTGTGGGATCCCTTCCCGCCTTTCATTTGGGAAGAGGACCAAGGCCACTATAAATAGGACTTAGCCACCACCGTAGAGAGGGATCGGATCGGACCCCCGGGACGGATCATTCAGATCACCCACACCCCACCAGCTCACTCGAGCTCAAGAACACCTCTCCTCTTGAGGCTATTCGCCACTGTACTAGTTCATCCTCGGCCCCTCGAGGCCAATCCACCACAAAGCAGGAGTAGGGTTTTACACCGCAAGGTGGCCCGAACCTGGGTAAACTGCTGTGTCTCTTTTCCTTACAGTTCGTCGAGCTAGGCTGTGAGATTAGTGAGTAGGCAGACTGGGGAGGACGAGTTGTTCGCACGCACCCCAGAGTTCGAACCTCTCAAGGGTTTGCGGAACCCGAAATCCAACAACTTCGTCTTCAAACTCCTTGGTCGCAGTCACTTCCTTCGGACAAGCACCGAACCAATTGCTTTACGTCAGCAATTTTTGAGGGGTCGCTCTTGTTATTATAATCTTCAGTGATAACCTTCACTTCTGCACAAGGGATTATCTTCATTGTTTGAATCAAACTCCTCTTGAATCTAGGGACCTGTTACTCTGTGTGCACAAGCAAACACATAAGTCCCATACTGTTTATGTCAACAAGCTCCAAAACATAAGGAGGCAAATCGTTGCACCAATAATTTCCCCCTTTTTGGACGATTGTTGACAAAACAGATAGTCATCAAAGTGAAGTAGATAGGTGAAAAGTAATTCGAACAAGGGTGTAGAAGTGTTACTTTGCCCGATGATGAAATAGACTCCCCCTAAATGTATGCAGGGATAAAGATATGAGATTAAATCTCCTGCAAATATTGAAGTATTCAGAGGAAATTTCAATCATTCGAGACAATGATTCGCACTGATTATATATAATCCATCGAGATCGTAGTGCAATCATTCATATCTTCCGATAATAATTCCACTTGCAAAACAAATGCTTCGAGAGGAATAGTGCAGCAGGCGGGGTTATTAACATTACAGCACCGAAGTTTAACATCATAGAGTAGATTGTCTTTAAACCATTAGTTTCAAACTCACATGAAACCAAACCAAAGAAACACAGAAAGCAAACCTATCGAGACTTGATGTAATTCTCCCCCTTTTTGTCAATGAGTGTCAAAAAGGTGATGAATAACATGAGTGCAAAAAGCGGAGAACTTGATTAACTCGGTGGCATCTCCCGAAGAACTGTCTGATGAGATTTCAGCTTCGAAAGTGACTGGATCAGCTTCGGCTTCAGCAGCAGCAGATTTTCCTTCAGGAATGACAACTCAGAGCTGAGAAGACGAGGCCATATTGGGATCAGCCACTTGAGGAACATGGGAGAGCACATTTCCTTTGGCAGGTTTTTCTGTTGGTGAGGTGGCTTCAGATTCTTCGAGCGGTTTGCGAAGCTTAAGATCCAGAAGATCAGTAGTTGGCTCTTGAGTAGGTAGCGGAGGAGTACGTCGATCTTGGAAATCTTCAATAGAGAAGCCTTTATCAATATAATCATAGAGCTCTTTGAGATTGATATTTAGGAGTTGTTTCTCGGTAAAGAACTTGCGAAGCAATTTCCAGAGCCGTTTCTTGTTCTCATCCGGAATCATATGCATGATCTTGGTTCGATTGTTGATTGCATTCAGCTTAGAGGCAAGATGTTCTTTCTCGCGTTGACCCTCAACGATGTGCTGTAGTAGCAGTTGTTGTGTGCGCAAACTGACTTCAAGTTGCGATGGAGGTTGGTGTGAAGTCATTCAGTCATGCTGAGGTAGACGTGGCCCGTCGAATGTTTTGTGATAATCCTGAGGGCTTGACGTGGGCAATTTTCCTGAAGAAATATCTTCCATAATTTGCATCGTATCGTGAACAGGAGGAATGAAGCTTTTGTGTCTTTGCTTTGCCAGATACTCTATGCGCATGGCGTGATCAACAACTTCTAGATCCATGGCGCATAAACTTTGACGCAGTTGGGATACTGAGCAGAATCCTCAAGATTGTGCAGAAACATATACTCAACATCGAAGACATACCATTCAGATATAGCATAGATTACATTCCAAAGAACATCTGAGATGAATTTGTCTGTGTTCATCCCGGCCAGAGGGCAAATGGTGTAAGAGAGCATATGATAAAGAGTTTGATTCTTGAAAGTTAAATGCTTAGGTAGGGGAGGACCAGTGTAGTCATGAATCTTATCTTCATCCATGGTGCACCGAAAGATTTCATCTGAAATAGCATCAATGTTTTGCACCCGAATTTCATTGTTACCATGCTCAAAACAAGGGAAATGGAAGTGTGAGACAAAATCTGTTAAAGTGCACTTGATGCATTTGCCTTCGGTCATCCACTCCATAATCCATTTGGAGCTGTCAGATTCATCACCAGAGATGTATAAAGTGGCATAGAACTGAAGAATTATCTCTCTGTTCCAAGGATGTTCGAATGCAAATACATTGGTGAGGCAGAAATCTTCTAGATCTTGCAGCAATTGATTGAAGCAGGCAACATTCTTCATAGCTGGAATGTCAGGATATTCATGAGGAAAAATCTTCTTGCTGTCATAGAGGACCCGAGAGTAATATATAGCATGTTCCTTTGTCCATAAGCGAGGCGATTCAGAGGTGTGTGGTCCATTATACAGACTGTCTTGAAAGAATTTTGGATGCGTATTCCGATTGAAAAGCAGACCTTTGGCACCAGCACTAGCCGAAAACAAAGGCAGTTGTTCATGAGGGAATGGCTATTTGAGTTTGTCTTTGACTGAGATCACTTCATCTCCATATACAACCGAGTCAGAATGACGAGAAGAAACATATTTATGTTCGGACGGACCAATGTTTGGAATTATTTGCGTTGTGTCGATAGACAACTTAGTTGGGAGGGAGCAGGTGGCACAATGGATGGAGCTGCAGAGGTAGTAGGCAACAGAGCAGATTCCTTTACGGTAGGCACTGAAGCCGAATCAAGAACTGGGTTCACTGGAGTATGTTGTTGCTGATCAGTTGGAGGAGCTGAAACATTCGGTGTTTCACGAGCGGGAGAAGCTTGAGGTTCGGAGTGAACGATTTCACCTTCCTCAGAAACATTTTGCTGAGAAGGAATATCAGCTTGAGCAAGGGAGGCCACAGACACTGGTTTAGTTGGCCTTGGCGAGGGAGGAGCATCCGAGACTTGAACTGGGGGCGGTGAATGAATAGCTGGCTCAGGAGACTTTTCTTTCTGAGGCTGAGAATCTGTATCACGTGACTTCTCTATCGAAGCATGAGGAACATTTTTCTTCGCAAATTTCTTTCGACGCCTCTTGGTTTGCTATGCAGATTGATCAATGTGGCCTTTGACGAGATCATCGTAGCCAGTAACTTTTGGTTGATGCTCAAAACAGATCTTTTGAACAATTTTATCGAGATCTGTGTGAAAATGCAACCTTTTGTGCAGGAGGAGAGTCAGGGAATGGTTGATATCCTTGTAGGAATCTTTGAGTGATGTAATGACAAACTTGGAAGTAGCAGTTTTCATTTGATTATCAAGATCATTTAGTTCAACAGTCAAATTGTTGAGTTCTACTGCATCTTCTCTCAGTTCTTGCACAATAGTAGTGGCCTGAGATATCACTTCAGGAGGGATAGGTAGAGAGGCCACTTCACCATTGAATGGATTATCCACAAATTTATCAAGCTGTTCCATGATGAACACATGATTATAGTAGTGAGGAGCATCAGATTTGGCAATTGGAACAGATGGCAGTTGCACTTGCTCGGAAGGAGGTTTTGAAGCCAATGGCTGAGTTAAGGTAGGAGCAAACTTAGCAGTCTTCTCCTTCGGAGCAACAACTTGAGGAGCATTTTGCTCGGCAGTAGGGGCCTTGATTTTCTTCACATCAGGCTCGGGAATTTGTTCACCAGGCTTGGCCGTACTCACAGGAGCATCAACAACCAAATCCTTCAGATTGATAGCTTCTGGATGAGGAGTTGTATCCACATGTTGTTTCATAGTGACAGTGGTAGGTGGAGTTTTTCTGAGAATGATCTTCTTTGGTGGTGCTGTTGGAACTATAGGGACCCGAAGATCAGGCAACACCGTTGAAGTAGTGATATTCACTTGCTCGCTGAGAGTAGCAGCTACTTCGTCCTTAGTGAGTGGAGGGTCATCTTGATCCGAAGATTCTCAGCTAATTCAACCTTTATCTTCTTCGATGCACTCTTTTTCCTCGATGCAGTAGCACTGGGATCATGCTTGCACTTAGAGCGACCTTCAGATTTACCTTCGGCCTTTTTCTTTTCTACATCATCTTTGAGAAGGCGACAATTTTCTTCTTCTCGAGCCTTTTCCTTTTCAGCCTTCTTGGCTCGCTTGATGGCATTGCGCTGACACTTAGCAAGCTCATCAGGATAGGATTCGGGTGTGCGAAGGGAAGTCTCATGAGCATTTGGTGGCGGCGGCGGTCTCACTTGGGGATCATTTGGTCTGATGAGACCAATTTCTCGGCAGTCACCCCATGGTGGATGAAATGCAATGTTTTGAGCAAATCGAGGATGAATCATTTCATAATTGAACCATTTGCGCACCCAGTGACATCGAATCCATTGCAGACGCTTATCTCTGTGATGCTTTGTTTCTCCTGGAACAGTGTTATAATTATCATGGGAAATGTATTCAGTTGTGTTTGTATAAGGTTGCCTGCCACCCTTCTTCTTCTTCAGAGCATCTTCTTCTTGCTTGTCGGCATTTTGCATGGTGCGTTTGCGTTTGCTGGTAGATGGGCCTACTGTTGGGCCCTTAGCATTCAGAGCTTTTGATTCATCAGCTGTGCCCAAAACAACATCTTCTCCATCAGCCATGCTCACTGGTCGAGCAGAATCCTCAACTGACTGCATACACCTGTGAATAAGGATAGATACGAGGGAAAATGGGGACAGGGTTATGAATGCTCACAACGAAGATTTTGCAAAAGCGTTTCGAAGAAGAATTAGATGCAGATTTTGAGAAATGTTTCGGATGAAGGAACTGTGTAGAACAAACTAGTAGGTTCGAAGAAAATACTAGTTAATGTGCTATTCATTCCATTCATTTGAGACATAACACAAACCCTAGATCTAAAAAACATTAGGATGCGAGGGACTACTACAAACCACATCCGCACAAGTTACCTAACAGATAAGATCCGAGAATTGCGGTAAAAACAGGTAAGTTCAACCGCGGACGAACTTGAACGAGAAGAACGGAAGGACGAGTTCACGCTACACATACCCTAACTTGGTGATGTGCAGCAACTACGGTGGTGTGGGGAGGAGGATGATCTGCGGTAGCGAGGAATGACTCCGGCGACCCCTTTCCGGCAGCGAAGCGGCAAAGGCGATCGACGGTGTCGAGCGCAAGGTGGAGCGGTGCGGTAGGGCTTCGGAAAGAGATGGAGGGGAAAGAGAGAGATGAATGAAGGAGCGGTGGCGATGCGGTTTATATATGCGAGGAGAAATAACCGCATCGTGTGAATCAGATCGGACGGCCACAGTCGAGGGACATTTGCAATTCAATGGACCAGATAAACTGGCAGTTGGTGAAGAGCACGTGGCAACCGTCATAAAAGATTGTGGTCCCGACTTGGGGGGAAACCCCAAATTTTGGAGAGCTTTCACCAAAATGATTTAAGTTCGGAACGAACATTTAACGTGGTCAAGGACACCAGATAAAGTTTCGGTGCCAGATGAAATTGAGCATTCATAACGGAACAACATAGACTAGAAGAGATAGAATAGAGGGAAAACAGGGTCCTAGGCATTTCACCCAGAGAAATAAACACAAACATCTGAACGAAAAGCTATGAGTGAAATACATTCGGACTAACACAAAATTCTTCAACCGAAAGGCAGCTCAACGAGGGAAAATTGTGGTGGCGTGATCCACCGTATAAGAACTGTATGGCCCCGAGCGTCGCACAATTATCGTGGCACCCGGTTAGTCTAGTTCTTCGTTAATGTTTCACTCTCAGAAAGAAAATTTCACTTTGTCGAAATTTTCATACTCTTTGAGTGTTATGCACCCATTTCTTCTAAGATGTGAAAGTGTTGGTACAGGTGCCGAGTCCAGCTTACTGCACGTTTGTGGAATCTAGGATATTTAGGTCACACCGTAATGCACAGAATTTTTTCTCATGGAGAGGCTTGGTGAAGATATCAGCGAGATTGTCGTCAGTGCTGACGTGATCAATAACAATATCTCCTCGAGCAACATGATCGCGAATGAAATGATGTCTGATGACAATATGCTTGGTGCGAGAGTGCTGTAATGGATTGTGTGCAATTTTGATCGCACTCTCATTGTCGCAATATAGAGGAATATTCTTGACCTTGATGCCATAATCCTTCAGTGTCTGCTTCATCCATAACAACTGAGTGCAACATGCGCCAGCAGCAATATATTCGACCTCAGTCGTAGAGAGAGATACACAATTATGCTTCCTTGACGACCAACATACCAATGATCTACCGAGGAAATGACATGTCCCCGAAGTAGATTTCCGATCAACCAAGTCACATGCGTAATCTAAGTCTAAATATCCAACAAGATCAAACTGTGCTCCCTTAGGATACCATAAACCTAAGGTGGGGGTGTGAGCCAAATATCTCACAATACGCTTGACCGCTTGGTGATGCGATTCTTTCGGTGCAGCTTGATAGCGGGTACACATACAAACACTCAACATAATACCAGGTCTGGATGCACATAGGTAGAGTAAAGAACCAATCATCAAACGATAAGCTTTCCAATCGTAATCCTTACCATACACATCTGCGTCCAGCTTACCATTCGTGGGCATTGGAGTTTTGTAGCCCTTAAGTTTGCAATCTTGCATTTCAAACTTCTTCAGACAGTCTCTCAGATATTTCTCCTGAGATATGAAAATTCCATTGTCCTGTTGACGTATTTGCAGTCCGAGAAAGAACTTGAGTTCACCCATCATAGACATTTGATATTTCTCGGACATCATTTTCCCGAACTCCAAGCTGCAAGCATTGTTAGTACAGCCGAAAATAATATCATCCACATAAATTTGACACACGAAAAGAACACCATCAATAGCACGTGTGAAAAGAGTGGAATCAGTGGATCCTGGCTTGAACCCTTTTTCGAGCAAAAACCTCTTCAAGGTGTCTTGCCAAGCTCGAGAGGCTTGCTTCAACCCATACAGAGCCTTCTTCAACCTGAAAACATTGTTAGGAAACTGAGGGTTTTCAAAGCGAGGTGGCTGCCTAACATAAACTTCCTCATCAATTTCACCATTGAGGAAAGCACTTTTCACATCCATTTGATAAAGCAGGATATCATTGTAGTTTGCATAGGCGAGAAGAATACGAATTGCCTCAAGGCGGGTAACAGGAGCATAAGTTTCACCAAAATCAATACCTTCTACCTATGTATACCCTTGAGCAACAAGACGTGCTTTGTTTCTCACAACAATGCCATTTTCATCTTGCTTGTTCCGGAATATCCATTTAGTGCCGATGATATTGTGCTTCTTAGGATTCGGTTTGTCAACAAATTCCCATACATCATTCAATTCAAATTGCACCAACTCTTCTTGCATAGCATTCATGCAATCAGGATCATTCATGGCTTCCTCATACTTGGTAGGTTCTACCAATGCGACAAAGGAGAAACTGCCACAGTAGTTAGCCAAACGAGTGAGAGAACGAGTTGTGGGTCGATAACCTGGATTCTTGAGATCTTTGAGAATTAATGTAGTGTCAACTCGAGTTGGCACTCATGGATGGGGATTTCTATCTTGATGATCATTTACATTTTCCTTAGTATTAGCACCAGGATTAGCATTTGTTTCGCCATTTTCATCGGGATTGCCATTGAGATTGGCATTTGTGTTCGGAATGGCATTCTGTTCGGCAATGGCTTGACAAGTTCTGCTTCGAGTCATGGGGGCATCATCATCGGAAGAATTAGGTTCATTTCCTTCAACTGGCTTGACGCTCCCAATGGCCATTTGCCAAATAGCATCTAAAATCGATGGTTCATCTATCACATCAGGCAGGTGCTCCTTTTGGGAGACGTTAGATTCATCAAACCACACATTTACCGCTTTAACCTTCCCATGGTGGGAGTTATAGACACGATAAGTATGCGAGTTCGAGCCATAACCAAGAAGAAAACCTTTATGTGCCTTAGGTGCAAACTTGGAATTATGATTCATGTCACGAATGTAACAAGGTGCACCAAAAACATGTAAATAGGAAACATTCGGTTTCTTGCCAGTGATAAGCTCATATGAAGTTTTCTTAAGGAACTTGTGAAGATAAACATGATTCACAACATGACAAGCAGTGTTAATAGCATCAGCCCATAAGCGAATAGGAGTTTTATACTCACTGAGCATTGTTCTCGCCATTTCAATGAGAGTTCTGTTCTTTCACTCAACAACTCCATTCAGTTGGGGAGTGTATGCATCAGAGAACTCATGAGTAATACCATTTTCGTTGAGAAAATCCTCGATATGAGTATTTTTGAACTCAGTACCATTGTCGCTTCTGACATGCTTAATTCGCACATCATATTCATTCTGGGCCTTCTTGGCGAACCTTTTGAAGATGTCTTGGGTGCATGTTTTTTCTTCGAGAAAGAATACCCAAGTGTAATGAGAGAAATCATCAACAATAACCAGACCATAATGACCGCCACTGAAACTTGCATAGTTTTGAGGTCCGAGTAAATCCATATGAAGAATTTCCACAGGCCTTGTAGTGCTCATGACTGTTTTTGAAGAATGATGCTTCTTGGCCAATTAGCTGGCCTCACATGCAGCACATAAACGATCTTTGTCGAACTTTACATCAGGAATGCCACGGAGATGATTTTTCTTCACTAGAGTCTGCAAATTTCTCATACCTGCATGGCCAAGTCTTCGGAGCCACAACCAACCTTCAGTTGCTTTTGCGAGCAAACAAGTTTGGACTGAGTGACCCTTAGAGAAATCCACAATATATAAATCACCCTTTCTATTTCCCTCAAAAATGAAGGAATTGTCAGAGGCCATAAAAACAATGCATTTGGATATAGAAAATAGAACTAGCATGCCTAGATCACAAAGCTTGCCAACTGACATGAGATTGAATCCAAGAGACTGAACAAGTAAAACATCATCAATGCTCTTGTCTTTGGATATAGCGATTTTACCTAACCCAATTACCTTTCCTTTGTTGTTGTCGCCAAAAGTGATATACTTTAGAGATGAAGCGGTTAAGTTGGGGTCGACAAACAACGACTTGTCTCCGGTCAGATGACTAGTGCATCCACTATCCATTATCCATTCGGTACACCCGGAGACATAGTCCTGCAAAAGATGGCTTTCTTAACCACCTACATCTTTTTAGGTGGCTTCGAAACAAGTGAGCGAGCAGGATATGATTTCTTTTGATAACCATAATTGTTACTCGAAGCAGTGCGAGCATAATTGTAAGAATAGGCATTGAAATTCTTTCCAAATGAATGAGTATAGTGGTTGAATGAGGTATGCATGTACTCATTTTGTCGAGCATTTTCAGTCTACATGGTTAGTAAAGGAGAGATAGGCAATGCATTGATAGTTTTCCTGGGCACCCATATAGCTTTCTTTGGGGGGCCATTTCTGCTGTTAGGTCCAACATAGCGAGCAACAACCTCACCACGTTGGTTTTTGAACAACTTATAGTTGTCCAGAGAATCATCATAAGAGTATTCAGGGATAGGGGAGTCATATCCCGAAACCAAAGCTGGATCAAACGTTTTGCTCTTGGCTGGTACCCACACAGTGCGAGGATATTGATCAGGTTCCCAGTAGGTGCCATATTCATTCAGTTTTCTGTCAAAACCGATACCTTCTTTCCTGGGATTTTTGTCAAGAATGGATTTCTTGAGAACATCACAAAGGGTTTGATGCCCTTTGAGAGACTTGAACATTCCTTTCTGAATAAGATCCTTCAACCTAGCATTTTCATAAGACACAGAACCATTTTCCTTGACAGAGGGGTTAGCATTCACAGAAGATTCAACATTTGATTCAGCATTACTGCGTTCAAGGCATTTTAATTAAGGTGGAACAAACACTTTAGGTTTCTCTTTGAGTTGTTGGTTGAGAAAAGAATTTTCTCTGATCGAATCCTCATGAGCTTCTCTCAGCGACTCGAGTTCCTGTTTCCTTTTCAGGTAATCATAGGTCAATCTCGTGGCCGGCCGAGAGAAAATCATGATGATTTGATAGTTCTACCATTCATGACATGAGAGTGGAATGCTCTTCTGTCAACAACTGATTTTTCTCCATCTCCTCAACCAACAACCCTTCAGATTTCCTGAGGGTTTTCTCAATTTTCTCAAGAGAGTTTTGTTGTATATTAGCAATTTTGATCAGTTTAGCATGGTCATCCTCATCTGAAGAATATTGATCACTCGTGTGAACCTTGTGATGTTTGAAGGATACCTTTTCTTTTGAAGCTTTGGCCATGAAGCAGTAGGCAGGAGATTCATTGTCGCTTGAATGGTTGTCGAAGAAGTTTGATGTAGGGTTGGTGGCACATGCTATACCAGCCATGCCGGAATCAGAATCTTCATCGGATTCATCAACTTCTTCGGAGTTAGATGACTCTTCTTCATCGAAATCCATCTCCTTGCCTATGTATGCCTTGGCCTAGCGAGAGGTATTCTTCGGTTGGAGGAGGACTTGGAAGGATTCCATGAGGAAGATCTTGACAACGACTTGGAGGAGGAGCTGTCCTTCTTGTTGAAGAACTTCTTTGTTTTCTTCTCATCATTGGAATCGTAGTTCTTGCTCTTGTTTTTGCCTTGATAGTCTCCTGGATCATATCTTCCACTGGCACGGATTTCAGCTTCCCAGAGAGGGCAATATGAGAGGAAATGTCCTGGCTTTTTGCACTTGAAGCAGGTGTAATCTCCAGTGAGTTTTGATGAAGATTTTGAACCGCCAGAGTTGCTGGATCCTTCTTCTGGAACTGTTTCTTCCTGTGAAGGCGCTGGAATCTTTTCGTGATCAATGTGAGATCTTTGCTGATCCTTTCTGGGTCATCAGAATCTTCTTCGGCATTTCCTTCGGAGGAAGAATCAGCCACAACCTTGAGAGCATGACTTTTGCGATGACTTGAGACATAGAGATCTCTCTTTTCTTCTTCTTGTTCCTCAAGGGTGTTTAGCCTTTCCATGATATCAGCATAGTCGAGATATTTGAAATCAGCTCGTTCCTTGATCATCAGAACTAGAGTGTCGAAAGAACTGTCAAGAGATCGGAGCAGTTTCTTCACAACTTCATGGTCAGTCATATGTTTGGCGCCGAGGCCTTGTAGCTCATTTGGAATGTGTTGGGATCTACGGTAGGGTGTGTCGACTACAAATTAAAATTTTCCTACGCGCAGAACATCCAAGAACATGCCGTGCAGCGCAAGTAGAGTTGGGGCAGCGCATCTCCGGAGTCGTCTCCTCCTCGTCCGATCTCCCTCGAACAGCCAGTCGTGGATCCCGCGTGCAAGTTCGCTGGAGCGGCGCAGGTGCACCGCCTCTAACAGTATCCACGCGTGCAGGAGGAACCCTGTGCGGCGGACTGCTAGGTCCGATCGCATAGTCGATGGCGAGTGGAGGTGGCTATTCGCAACACATGCAAACCCTAGTGACAATGCCAAAGCGATCAACCAAATGAGTGTGCCGCACCCCCACTATATATATAGGCACCCGTCGCAGGCTCAACACTTGGGCCTCGCATGGATCCTAAAGCCCAAAGTCTGTCTGGCCTGGATCCGAGTCCGAGTAGGATTACATCTGACTCGGGGAGTCAGATCGGGCCTCACAGGTTCCTTCCCTTAAGCGCGCGACCCCTTAGGTTCTCGTTCACTTGGTCGCAAGTCAGATCACATCTGACTCGGCTAGTCGGTAGCAGCCTCTAGCAAAGCATGCCCACACCAAGTGTCCGATGAAGCTGGTTAGGCGAACCTGTACGACGTGTCACACTTCTATTCCCTTTGCCACACGATATATGTTGTCGGGCTCAAGGCGAGTCTGTCATCCTTGTGCTAGCCCGACCTCTTTCTTGTTCCAGTGATGCCGACCACTAACTGGATTATCTCATAATCCCTGTCGCATGGCCATGCTTATCTTGGTCGGATCACACGAGGGGCCCAGAGTATATCTCTCCTGATCGGAGGGGCAAATCCCATCTTGCTGGACCATGTCTCATGGCATGGGTCTGGACAAGCCCAAAACCTACCTTTGTAACTACCCAGTCACGGAGTAGCGTTTGGTCGGCCCAAAGCAGGTCTGTCACCATCCCGAGTACATGCGCCAGCTCAGGTCTTAGGACATACAATGTATGTTGTACTAGAGACTCACAGATGACATATCATTGCGTCTCATAGTTGGGTCTGTCTGACTCGGACCTTATCTCAACTCGGATCCGACTACGTCGAATCTGACCAGATCCTTCCGAGTCCATATTATCCAGTTAGCATCCAATGCTCCATGGCAACTGAGACCAAGCCATCGATCGTGTCATATGCTAGTCTAGTCGGTTGTGCGTCCACACATAAGCATCCACACAGTCGTTGATCCCGACAAGTTCCTTGCCGGCGGCTCCAGGGAGCTCTGCCGGAAAGTACTATCCAGAATTCAACTTTCTTCTCTTTTCTTGCCGCATTGATGGTACCACAGATGGTTGAGTCAAATGAAGCACAAAAGTTCCTGGTTCCACAGGCAACTTGAGGGCAGCGCGCTTTGACAAGTCGTCAGCAATACTGTTTTCGGCACGAGGAATGTGCTTCATTTGCAGACCGTCAAACCGCTCTTCCATTTTTCTCACTTCATCCACATAAGCTTGCATCAATGGACTCTGATAATTCTTATTAACTTGCCTGACAACAAGCTGTGAATCGCCTCTGATGACGAGCTTCTTGATACCAAGGTCTCTCGTGATCCTGAGACCGGCAAGCAGGCCCTCGTACTCCGCAGTGTTGTTTGTCGAACTCTCCCAGGGAAAATGCATCTGGATTACATACTTGAGGTGCTCTCCTGTGGGTGCGAGAAGCAGCACGCCAGCACCGACGCCTTGCAGCAAAAAAGCCCCGTGAAAGTACATAACCCATTCTTGATCAATTTCCTTGCCGGGGAGAGTCGTTTCTCGAACCTCTTCGTCTGGCGTTGGTGTCCATTCCGCAATGAACTCTGCCAAGGCCCTGCTCTGAATTGTCGAAGTGCTTTCAAACTTGAGACCAAAGCTCGACAACTCCAACACCCACTCCACAATCCTGCCGGTTGCTTCTGGATTTCGCAAAATCCATTGCAATGGAAAGCGAGTGACGACGGTAATTTCATGTGCTTGAAAATAATGGCGCAGCTTCCTCGAGGCCATAAGGAGGCCGAAGAGCAACTTATGCACGCCAGAAAATCTTGACCTAGCCCCTTGCAAAAGAGAGCTAACAAAATAAACTGGGCGCTGCACCACCTTTTTCTTTTGCACTGGTTCTTTTAACTGCGCAGATTCTATCTTGCCGGGATCAACCCTTGCCGGGGAAGATCCTGCCGCGTCGCTTGGCGGTCCTGCCGCTAGTGTTGCCTCCTCATCAGCTTCTCTCTGCGCCACTAACGCAGCACTAACCACTTGATTTGTCGCTGCCAGATATAGCAGCAACGGCTCTCGTGGTTTAGGCGCGACTAGTGTCGGTGGAGAAGAAAGGTATTTCTTCAAATCTTGTAGCGCAGCCTCCGCTTCCGGAGTCCATTTCATTGGTCCTACCTTCTTCAAAATTTTGAAAAAGGGCAGGGCGCGCTCAACAGATTTGGAAATAAACCTGCTTAGGGCAGCAACACAGCCGGCAAGACGACGTACATCCTTGATGCGTCTTGGCGCTTCAATCTGCTCAATAGCTTTGATCTTGTCGGGGTTCGCTTCGATCCCCCGTTGAGATACAAAGAATCCGGGAAGCTTGCCGGAAGGAACACCAAACATGCACTTCTCAGGATTGAGCTTTAAGTTGATCTTGCGCAGATTTGCAAATGTTTCTTCTAGATCTTGTATGAGCGTCGCCTTGTCCTTGGTTTTGACCACTATGTCATCCATGTATGCCTCCATATTTCTATGAAGCTGAGGCTCAAAACCAATTTGGACCGCTCTCGCAAATGTAGAACCAGCACTTTTCAACCCGAAAGGCATTCGTATAAAACAATACGTACCACATGGGGTGATAAATGCGGTCTTTTCTTCGTCTTCTTTTGCCATGAAGATCTGGTGATACCCTGAGTAGGCATCAAGGAAGGACAGTAGATCACAACCAGCAGTGGAGTCCACAATCTGGTCGATGCACGGCAAGGTTAAAGGATCTTTTGGACAGGCTTTATTGATGTCTGTATAATCAATACACAGCCTCCATTTCCCATTCGCCTTGCGCACTACAACCGGATTTGCCAACCAAGTTGGGTGAAGCACTCCTCTGACCAATCCTGCCGCTTCCAGCTTCCTGATTTCTTCAGCGATAAATGCTTGCCGCTCCAAGGCTTGCTTCCTGACCCTGTGCTTGACGGGCTGCGTGTGAGGACAGATAGCAAGGTGGTGCTCAATTACCTCGCTGGGAACACCGGGGATGTCAGACGGTTGCCATGCAAACATGTCGGCATTCGCCCGCAGGAAGGCAATGAGCGCGCTTTCCTATTTGTCATCTAGGGCGGAACTTATGGTGAAAGTTCCTCCCGTTCCGTCCTGCCTGACGGGCACCTTCTTGGTCTCTGGTGGAGCAGCCTTGGATTTCTTGTTCTTGCCGGTGGAACTCTCTGGTGCGTCCTCAACGGAAGCGCAGCACTCCGAGGAGGCGCGCTTGTCGGAGTTCGCGCCAAGATTCTTGCCGGTTTTCTTCTTCCCCCCGGGAGTTCCAGCGGCAGGAGCAGATGCCTTGACGGCAGGTGCTGCAACTGCTTCCCGGTAGAGTTGGTCAGCACAGATGAGTGCATCCTTCTTGTCGGAGTGGACAGTGATGACACTCAACGGCCCAGGCATCTTCCACACATTATACGCGTTGTGTGATGCTGCCATAAACTTAGCCAGCGCGGGGCAACCAAGGATCCCATTGTATGACATAGGAATCTTGGCAACATTAAACACCACCTTCTCTATCCTGTAGTTGAGCTCGCTACCAAATGTAATCGGTAGCATAATCTTGCCTTTTGGCTGGGTCCTTCCTGGATTGACCCCTTGAAACGTGCCCGTTTCCTCGAGATCTTCATCAGGAATTTGGAGCCTCTTGAGCACATCCGGCGAGATTAGGTTCAGTCTGGCCCCACCGTCAACTAGCATTTTCGTCACCTTGAGGTTGCGGATTGTCGGTGAGACCAACAATGGCAAGCACCCGACCGCGGTTGTGCGATGAGGGTGATCCTTGGCGTCGAAAATGATAGGCGTGTTGGACCACTTCAGGGGCTTACATGCATCGAACGATGGCTCTGTTGCATTAACTTCTCGCACCCACTGTTTAAGTCGATGGTGGGAAGAATGCAACGAGGTGCCCCCGTCGATACACATGGCCTCTGTAGCTTTCTGAAATTCTTGCTCACTGGACTCATCATCTTCCCCATCATCATCATCACCCTCTTCTTTGTCACGGCCTCGAGCGGGCCTCTCCCTCTGTTGCTTGGCCTTGCCGTGGCGACCCCCTCAGCCACCGTGCTTCTTGCCAGACCCCTCTACACTGTCTTGGGCCTTCTCCTTGTCCCGCTTTTCATATTCAGCTCTCTGCTTCTCGACAAGCTGCTCAACTTGCCGGCAGTTTTGGAGATCGTGGCCCTTGGTGCGGTGGATCTTGCAATACTGCTTGCCGGAGCTTTCCGACTTGTCGGCAACCGCCAAGGCCTGGCAGGAGGCGCACCCGGCAAGTTCCTTGCCGGTGTCTTCATCCTTGGCCTTCTTGGCGGTGCCGGGGCTGCCGGATTCCTCAACAGCAAGCACGGCCTTGCCTCTGAGCTTCTTGTTCCGCCGCCGGCCTTTCCTTGACGGGGTTGCAGCGTCTTCATCTTCTGATTCGCCCCCTGCGCCAACAGCCTCGCCAGGGAGTTTCCTCCCTTCTTTAGCTCGAGCGCACTTGTCGGCCAAAGCGTAAAGCTCGACAATACTCCTGACTTTGTTCATTGCCAGCTCTTCCCGCATTTTGCGGTTATGCACGTTCTGATGAAACGCGCTAACGACAGCGGCAGGGTGAACATCAGGAATATTGTACTACACCCGGCTAAATCTCTGGATAAACTTGCGCAGGGATTCGCCCTCCTTCTGAGGGATGATATGCAAATCACTCTCTTGGCCAGGAGCTTGGTGGCCTCCAACAAAGGCGCCAACAAACTGATGGCACAGATCTGACCAAGAAGAAATAGAATTCTCCAGCAGATGCATCAACCATGACCTGACGTTGGGTTTGAGCACCAACGGGAAGTAGTTGGCAAGTATCTTGTCGTCTTGGCCCCCGGCAGCCTGCACCGCAATGGTGTAGATGCTCAAGAACTACGAGGGGTGAGTCTTGCCATCATATTTCTCCGGGACCTCTGGCTTGAAGGTTCGGGAATTGGGCCACTGGACTTGCCGCAGCTCATGGGTAAACGCTGGAGTACCTACCTCGTAAGGCAAGTCGCCTGCGTCCCCTGGCGCAGGCTCGTCGACAGTGGGCCCTGCGCACTTATCAGATTGATAGCGTGCTTCCCGTCGCCGCTCGATGGTGGTTCGAGCGTCCTCTTTGCTTCGTTCTTGGAGAACTTGACGCTGGTCGCGGCGCACCCGTGGATCGGACGATGCCGTGGAATCATCGTCATGGCCATCAGTCTGCCAGGTTGTCGACCGCCGCTGGTGTCGTGGAGGGGAGTGCACCATGGTTGCACCACCTCCGGTTTTCTCCACATCGGCTCGCACCAGATCGATGGACCGCCGTTGTGAGGGCCCTGCCTCCTGTGGCCCTTCTTTGTTGGCGAAGCCAATGAGGCTCTGGATAGTAGCTCGCCACTCCTCCATCTTCTCCGGAGCAGGAGGGAAATTGAGGAGCAGCTGCGCATGTGCCAAAGCTTCCGCTGGCGTAGGCGGCGGCGACAGGTGCGAGGTACGTGAGGTGCTCTGACTCCTAACAATGTTAGAAGGAGCACCGTCATGATCATGCGACCGCGCGCCACTTCCGCCAGCAGTTTGGCGTGCATGCTGGGCCTGCGCACCTTGGGATCGATGTGCAGAAGTCTTTTCATGGGGACGCCCTGAACCACCAGCACCATGACGTTGCTCATCGTACACGACCTGGGAAGGCCGCGATGCTTGCGCCGACGCGGGAGCCCTAGAAGGCGTTCTTCAATCTCTGGAGTTCGTTGCGCCGCCCGTAGGCAACACAGCTCCATCTCTAGATCCAGCGGCGTGTGGGTTGCCGCTGCCGCTGCGAACGACGCCGCTCGCCTGGCTTGGATCACCGGAACATCATGGAGGCTCTAAACCTCTTCCTTCTGCATCCGCGCCATCACCCGTACGCGAGGGCACAGGCAAAACGGACGTGGATGGTTGCGCCGTTGCGGCGCTCTTCTTCTTGGGTGGCATGATGATGAA
This sequence comes from Thinopyrum elongatum, assembly GCA_011799875.1. NCBI lineage: Eukaryota > Viridiplantae > Streptophyta > Magnoliopsida > Poales > Poaceae > Thinopyrum > Thinopyrum elongatum. The sequence goes on along the minus strand of CM022299.1, from coordinate 242,687,851 downwards.
GATGATGAAGAAACTAAGGCGCCGATCACTGGATCAGGTTTGCGCAACCTCGAACCCCCTACCTGGCGCGCCAAAGATGTCGGCGTACGACACCTATGGGATCCTAAAGGACCCCTTTACGGTTCGGCAGGGAGAGAGATATGCACAAAGAGCAGAACCAACGATCGACGCGGGGCGATTTTACCCAGGTTCGGGCCGCTAATCAGCGTAAAACCCTACTCTTGCCTTGTTTTATTATGAGTGTTCTTAAGCCCAGGCTCCAGGAGCGCTTGCAATGAACAGTACGTTCAAAGAGCGGCTACGCATGCAGAATGGGCCAGAAGATCCTCCTCCTGTAGCAGTTGCCTTGGGCCTCCTTTCATATGCTCAAAGGGGTCACCAAAGTGGCAAAATGTACATACATTGAGGTTTAAAGTAGCTACAGGGTTATCATACCTAACCACTGACGGATTAGGATGAATGCATTTAATGCACCGTGAGGTGTCCGTTTAGGTGTCCTCACTTTCTTGGGGATGGAAAAAGGGGCCATCCCATCAGCACCGCTTAAGCTCTCCTCCACTGGCGCGTTGCCACGCACCCAGAGAAGGACCAAGAATGCCAGGCTGGTTGCTGTGCCGAAGTGGTGGCATAGTGGCAGAATCTTGCCGGGCGCCGAATCTTGCCGGGCCCAAATCTTGCCGGGTTTCGTGAGCCACCCCGGCAAGATCTTGCCGGGGGCCTAGTCTTCGGTCTTCAGATCTTATTAACTCCTGATCCTTTGATTCTCGGTCTGAGTGTCCCCTTAACAATCTTGCACTAATCTCCAATTACTCCCCCGGCAAGACTTGCCGCGGGCTTGGCTACGACTGCCCGTGCACAAGTATGGGGTACTAAAGTCCCAATAGTTAGTACACCGACAGGTTCCCTGACTGACTCCGGTATGATCTCATCATCCGCCGAGCCGTCTCCGAGTGGTCCTCGAATTTCTTCGAGTCAGACCATCCTCCCATTGGCTTCTCGACTGAGAAACTCTTTCTCAAGGAAAACCCCGTTCCGAGCAACAAACACTTTGTTCTCTTCCGGTTGTAGAAGCTATATCCCAAGGTTTCCCTCGGATATCCCACGAATATGCATTTATCCGACTTGGGTGTAAGCTTGTCTGACATAAGTCGCTTGACAAATGCTTCACAACCCCAAATCTTTAGAAAAGACAAATTGGGACTCTTCCCAGTCCACATCTCATGTGGTGTCTTGTCTACGGATTTTGATGGTACCCTGTTAAGTGTGAAAGCTGCAGTTTCTAGATCATATCCCCAGAATGACAAGGGTAAATCCGATTTGCTCATCATAGATCAAACCATCTCTAACAAGGTACGATTCCTCTGTTCCGACACACCATTTCTTTGTGGTGTACCTGGAGGTGTGAGCTGAGGTACTATACCTCGGCTTTTCAAATGATTATCAAACTCCTGGCTCATGTACTCACCTCCACGATCAGATCGTAGAAGCTTTATAGTTTTGCCGAGCTGATTCTCAACCTCGTTTTGAAACTCCTTGAACTTTTCAAAAGTTTCCGATTTGTGCCTCATGAAATAGATGTATCCATATCTACTCAAGTCATCGGTAAAAGTCACGAAGTACTGATAGCCACCTCTGGCAGTTGTGCTCATCGGACGAAGTTAGGAGCCCATCATCATGGAGCTTCTTCATGCGTTTTAGACTAATGTGTCCAAGGCGGCAATGCCAGAAGTTTTTCAGATTTATCTCATTAGGCTTATGCCTCTTGACATTCATGTTATAGACTGGTTCTGTTTCTAGATTCAATATAAAAAGCCCATCAACAATGGGTGCATAGCCGTGGAACATACCATTCAAATAAAACGAACAACCATTGTCCTTTAAATTGAATTCATATCCCTGACTCATCAAGCATGAGGCAGAAATAATGTTCTGACTAAGTGCAGGAATGTAATAACAATTATTTAATTCCAAAAAAAAATCTAGAAGGAAGCTGGAGCTGCATCGTGCCGACCTCCAACGCAGCAACTCTTGCTTTGTTACCGACCCTGATGTCAATCTCCCCTTGTGCCACACACCTAGTTCTTACTAGCCCCTGCATCGAGTTGCAAATATGAACAACCGATCCGGTATCAAATACCCAAGAGCTACTAGGTATGTCAGCAAGGTAAATGTCTATAACATATGCAACAAGTGTACCTTTGCCTGAAGAAGCATTTCCGGCCTTCTTGCCATGCTCTACAAGCCACTTGCTACAGTTCCTCATCCAGTGACCAGTCTACTTGCAATGATAGCAAATGGTCTTCGAGTCCGGTCCTTCGGCTCAGCGGCGGAGTTTACCGACTCTGTGCTCTTTGCCTTAGCCTTTTTCTTGGACCAACTCTTCTTGAACTTAGCCAATTTCTGCACCATCAACACTTGATGCGTGCCTTTCTTAATATCCTACTCTGCCACCTTGAGCATCCCATGCAATTCAGTGAGTTTCTTATCCATGCCATGCATATGATAGTTCGAGATAAACGTCCCATAGCTGGGCAGAAGAGAACCCAGAACTGCATCAGTAGCCAGCTCATCCAAGAGCGGGAAGTCCAACCGATCCAAAGCTTGCACGTATCCGATCATCTTGATCACATGTGGGCTTAGTTGATCACCTTCCTTCAGCTTGCAATCCATCAAGGATTGCCAGACGTTGAACCTTTCGGTCCTAGCCTGTGTCTGAAACATGCTCTTGAGACTCTTGATCATATCGTAAGCCTCAACATTTTTGAAATGCTTTTGCAAATCGGGCTCCATACAAGCCAGCATCAGATAGCTGATCTCCGTTGATTCATCAACGAGTTTCTGGTAGGCATTCTTAGTTGTGTCATTAGCATTATCGGTAGGTTTGTCAGTGCAACAAACCCTGGTGTATGTTGCCCTGACTGTAAACAGGCTCAAGGGCAAGGTTCTAGCATCCTAGACAAGGCCAAGTAGGAGGATAGCTCTTTGAGGAAACAAAGGGCGGATCAAGAAGACCAAGACAAGCCAAAACAGCAAGATATCACCAAGGGAAAAGCCTCCCTTGCCGGGCAGGCGAGCCTGGTCAGGTCAAGGCCACCCCAACAGCAAGTCCCAAGACCTCCCCGGCAAGGGTTGCCGGGACGCTGGCAGCCTGCTACCCCGCGAGGGCTCCACCGCCCCACCTCACAGCGACGCAAGTCGCCTATCAGTGCGGTGTCGAGCCCCCAAGTGAATAAGTGGCAGTCATTCAGCACCTGGCAGTCATTTCTGATGAAGATCACCCCTAAATGACACCCGTCCAGATGCGTGTCATGCAAGCAGGCGAGAAGGTGGTTGAATGGCACGGCAAGGCTTGCCGAGCTGCATCCACGAAGTGACACTAAACATGCATTTAATGCACCTTGTCATGTCTACAGAGTTAGGTATGATAGCACTGTGGCTATCTAATCACTGGATAATGACTGTTTTGCCACTGTGGTAAACCCTTGACCTATAAAAGGAGGGCCGAGGCAACCTTAGAAAGGATTCGGACCCTTGTACACTCGTACGCGTGTAGCTGCTCTCCCCAAGGCGACCTTGCCGGGCTTGAGCACTGCGCAATTGCCACTGTCCTCCACTTAATCCACCAAAGCAGGAGTAGGGTTTTACACATCGTGGCGGCCCGAACCTGGGTAAAAACCACCCGCGTTACCAATGCCGTGCTATTCTATGACCTCCGCTCTTTGTGCAACGTGCCCTTCCCCCTTGACGAACCACAAAGGGGCCGATGGCCCCATAGGTGATCGTGTCGAACCACGACATCTTTGGCGCACCAGGTAGGGGGAAGCGATTGTGCGAACCCGAGGACGTAGACAGCGCGCCGATCTTCATCACCATCTCCTTCGACGATGGCGTCATCACCCATGGCGCCCAAGAAAAAGTCCGGTGCAGCAGCCCGTCCTTCCACCTCAAAGGCCCCCTCGCATGCAGCCACCAATCCCATGGGGGCCGCGGTGGCGTCGGGGGATGCGAGCGCTGCGGGGGACGCGACCAGCACAGGCGGCGCCGTCGTCGTTCCTCCCACGGCTGAGGTGGGACCGGGAGGCGCCGGAGGAGGACAGCGTCAGCAACATATTAGCGGCCACGCTCCACAAGATGCGGGAGGGGAGAACATCCAATTCCCGCCTTTCCACCTCATGGGAGAACGCAGCCGCAGTGATGGCGCCCACTCCGGCGTTAACCGCAACCTCCTAGCTGCCCCAGCTACGGGTGCAGCTATGAGGCACACGCCTTCCCCAGGACAAGGCAACCAAGACAAAGCGCTGAACGGAGCCATCAACCCCCAAGCATGTCCTTCTCGTCGTCATGCCGCCCTCGCGACTGGCTCGCGACGACGAGAGCGCGACGCCGCCACTGCCGGTACCGTCAGGAGTCGGGCGACATCGCGATCTACGTCATTGTCCATCCCAAGCACTGCTTCGGAGGCCATGGCTCGAGCCTAGCTCTTGTTGAGATTCCTGCCAGCTGCCGACCAAATGGATGAATGGAGAGCCACCATTCAAAGTTTGATTGGTTTCACTGAGGCAGGGGGGTCACAACGGGTGGGCTCGCCACGGCATCCGCAGGCAGTGGCAACGGCACGAGCCGCTGGCCGTGCGGAAGGGGCCAACCTCACGGTGCAGTCCCCCCCACCCCGACAGCCAGCACAGGGGCCGCAGCCAGAGCCGCACGACCAGGAACACGACGATGGGTCAATGGATTCATCTGATCCTCGAGCCCATCGAGATCAGCGGCAGGTCCTGGAGGACAAGCGGAGGGAAGAGGCACGCGTCACCATAGAACGGCACCGCGAAACCGACCGCTAGTCCGACAGGCGCAATGGCCCCAACGGTGATGAGCCTGCGCCCGGTGGAGACAGATACCTACCCTTCAAGGTTGGGTGTCCTGTCTTCACTCGTGAGCTGCAGCAAGTCCGTTGGCTATCTCTGCCCGTACGTTCTAGTCAGAGATACCAGAAAAATACGATGGAAGACTTAACCCGGCAGACTTGAGCATCTATACCATTGCTGTTCAAGCCGCCGGGGGAAGAGATGAAAAGATATTTGCCAACTACTTCTCTTTGGCACTCAAGCCAAATGTGAGGTCATGGTGATGCACTTGCCGGAGAACTCCATCTCGACTTGCGTTGATCTGTGCCACGAGTTTATTGGTGCCTTCACGGGTGGCCATCAAGAACCAGGGCGGCCCAGCGATTTGCAGCTCCTTCCACAAAAGGAAGGGGAGAGTTTGCGGAAGTACATGCAGAGGTTCAGCCGGGTGAACAGGAACATTCCAGATATCCACCCAGCATCTGTGATTGCCGCGTTCCAGCCCAATGTACGCAACCGCAGGATACGTTCCAAAATGAACATTCGATTGCCGAAGACTGTGAACGAGCTATACACCTTGGCGGAGAAGTGTGCCCGTATGGAGGAGGGGAGGCGTCTCCCCGGAGAAGAGGATGGCGTCGACGTCGACTCGGAAGATGACGACAATGCTGCTAGCCAGAAGAAGAAGAACAAGAAACACAACAAGAAGCGCAAGGATAAAGCAGTACTGGCTGTTGAAGGATCAAGCACACCTAGTGCCGGCAAGAAGGCCAAGACCGAGGCTCCCCGCAAGGAAGTTGCCGCGTGCACTGATTGTCGGGAAGCTGCGGCTGCCGAGAAGGCTGGGAAGGCAGACATGCCATACTTCAAGATCCATCGGACCAAGGGCCATGATCTCCAAGAGTGTCATCAAGTTGAGCAACTCGTCAAGAAGCGAAAAGCTGAGTACGAGAAGCGCGACAAGGAGAGAGACCAAGATGGCGTTGGCGGGAAGGGTCGAGGCGGCCGCCTCGGAAAGGTTCCCTAATGTCAAGAGAAACCTGCTAGAGGTCATGAGAAGAAGGAATGTGGTGACAAAAGTGATGAAAGGGATGAAGAGGAAACCAGAGAGCAAGAGTTCCAGAAAGCCACTGACGCCCTGTGCATTGATGGGGGTGCATCCTTGCACTCCTCTCACCGCCAGCTGAAACAATGGGCGCGTGAGGTCAATGCTGTGGATCCAATGCCAGATTCGCGGAAACCGCTCAAATGGTCTCGCACGCCCATCATCTTTGACAAAGAGGATCACCCTGACCGCACCACTATGGTAGGGTGCTTGCCATTGTTGGTTTCACCAACAATCCGCAACCTCAAGATCACAAAGATGTTGGTTGACAGCGGGGACGGGTTGAATCTGATTTCCCCCAAGGTGCTCAGCAAGCTACAGATAACAGATGAAGAGCTCAAGGTTACTGGCATGTTTCAAGGAATCAACCCTGGCAGGAGTTGTCCAAAGGGGAAGATCACGCTGTCGGTGACATTTGGAGGAGAATTGAACTTCCAGACTGAGAAAATTGTGTTCGATGTGGTTGAGCTTCCGTTGCCGTACAATGGGATACTTGGACGACCTGCCCTGGCAAAGTTCATGGCGGCATCCCACTATGCCTACAATACCTTGAAGATGCTAGGACCAATGGGCGTTATTTCCATCCCATCAGACAAGAAGGACGCAATTATATGCGTGGACAAGATGTACAGGGATGCGGTCGCTGCCGAGGCCGCGGAGGCTGCAGTCCCCACCAAGGAAAACAAACAAGGGAGAAAGGCTAGCAAGGATGTCGGCAAGGAATCCGGGAAGCGCGCCTCTTCGGAGTTTGCTGCACCCGTTAATGATTTGCCGGAGAGTTCTACTAGCAAGAGATCCAAGGTTGCTGCACCCGCTGTGAAGAAGGTCCCGGCAGGGCTGGTTGGCGCTGATGGTACATTCACTATCAGCTCCACCCTTGACGACAAATAGGAAAGCACACTCGTTACCTTCCTGTGGGCGAATGTCGTTGTGTTTGCTTGGCAACCATCTGACAACCCCGGTGTTCCCAGGGAGGTAATCGAGCACCACCTTGCTGTCTGCCCTCATGCCCAGCCCGTCAAGCAGAAGGTCCAGAAGCAAGCCTTGAACCGGCAGCAGTTCATTGCCGAGGAGATCAAGAAACTTGAGGCAGCTGGTTTGGTCAGAGGAGTATTGCACCCAACATGGTTGGCAAATCCAGTGGTGGTGCGCAAGGCGAGTGGGAAATGGAGGCTTTGCATAGATTTCACAGATCTGAATAAAGCATGCCCGAAGGACCCATTCCCCTTGCCGCGCATCGACCAGATCATGGATTCCACCTTCGGGTGTGATCTACTTTCCTTCTTGGATGCCTACTCCGGGTACCACTAGATATTCATGTCCAAAGAAGATGAAGAGAAGATAGCGTTCATAACCCCCTGTGGCACGTACTGCTTTGTACGGATGCCCTTCAGGTTAAAGAGCGCTGGAGCCACTTTTGCGAGAGCAGTACAAATTGGTTTTGAGTCCCAGCCGCACAGGAATATTGAAGCTTACATGGATGACATAGTGGTCAAAACCAAGGACAAGTCAACTCTCATTCAGGACTTGGAAGAGACCTTTGCAAATCTGCTCAAGATCAACTTGAAGCAAAACCCAGAGAAGTGTGTGTTTGGCATTCCTTCTGGCAAGCTACTTGGCTTCTTCGTGTCCCACCGGGGGATAGAGGACAACCCCGGCAAGATCAAGGTGATCGAGCAGATTCAAGCACCCAAGACAGTTAAAGATGTGAGGCGTTCGACTGGATGTGTTACCACGCTAAGCAGGTTCATTTCCAAGTCTGCCGAGCGCGCCTTGCCATTCTTCAAAATCTTGAAGAAGGCATGGCCTGTGGAGTGGACCCCGGAGGTAGAAGCTTCGCTGCAAGATTTGAAGACCTATCTCTCCTTTGTTCCCACCTTAGTCGCTCCTAAACCGCAAGAGCCATTGCTGCTATACATAGCAGCAACCAATCAAGTGGTTAGTGCAGCGCTGGTGGTGCAGTGAGGAGTAGATGAAGGAGCAGCCCCGGCTACTGTTCTCTCCGGAGGGGAAAGTAAACTCGTCCCAGCATGGTCAGATGCAGATCAGGACAAAGAGGAGGAAACTGGACTCCGGCAAGCCTCTCCCGGCAGAGCTTCCTGATGCCCCCGGCAGAGAGGTTGGCGGGAACAACTCCACTTCGCTTGGCGAGCAGCACCCTCCCGCCGAACTACTAATCCTCGCGGTTGAGGCATGCGCTCCCACGAATGAGGAGGTGCCGCTGATCCTTGTTGTCGAGCCTCAGGCTCCAACTTGGGCGCGGCACATAGTCCGTTACCTCCAAACAGGAGAACTTCCCTAAGAGCAAGAAGAAGCTGAAAGAGTAGCCCGGAGGGCCAATATGTATCAGTTCGTCGATAATGCACTATACAGAAGGAGGCCCAACGGTGTGAAATTGAAGTGCATTTGTCGGGAAGAAGGGAAGGAATTGTTGGCACAGATACACGGAGGCATGTGCGGCTCTCATATTGGATCAAGGGCCTTGGTTGGAAAAGCTTTCCGGCAAGGTTTCTACTGGCCCACGGCCCTGCAAGATGTAATAGAGCTAGTCACCAGATGTGAAGCCTGCCAGTTCCACTCCAAGAATATCCATCAACCTGCTCAATCTCTCCAGACGATCCCTTTGTCATGGCCCTTTTCGGTTTGGGGGCTTGACATCTTGGGCCCCTTCCCCCGTGCTACCGGGGGCTTTGAGTTCTTGTACGTCGCCATCAACAAGTTCACAAAGTGGCCGGAGGTGGAGCCCGTGAGGAAGGTGACCACACAGTCAACTATCAAGTTCCTGAAAGGACTGGTGTGCCGCTTCAGAGTACCCGCCAGGGTCATTACTCACAACAGCACCCAGTTCACGAGCCGCGCCTTCATGCAATACGTTCAAGCCCTCGGAAGCAAAGTTTCATTTGCCTCTGTTGCTCATCCCAGAAGCAATGGACAAGCTGAGAGGGCGAATGCTGAAGTGCTACGAGGACTCAAGACAAGAACATTTGATAGGATGCAGAAATGTGGCAGGCGCTGGATTGGTGAGCTGCCGGTGGTTCTTTGGTCCCTCCGTACGACACCAAATCGAGCTACCGCCAGACTCCCTTCTCCCTAGTCTGTGGGGCAGAAGCAGTGATCCCCATGGAACTCATATATGGGTCACCTCGAGTACTTGCCTACGATGAAGTAGAGCAAGAGCAGCACCAACATGACGATGCCATGCTCCTCGAGGAGAACCGTCTCTAGGCTGTTACGCATGCTGCAGGCTATCAGCAAGCCCTGCGCCGCTATCATAGCCGCAGGGTTCATCCCCGGAGCCTTGAGGAAGGCGACCTTGTCCTTAGGCGCGTTCAATCCGCCAAGGGTGCAAACAAGTTGATGCCAAAGTGGGAAGGCCCTTACCGGGTAGTACAAGTCACCAGACCTGGCGCAGTCCGTCTGGAGACCGGAGATGGCATTCAATTGCAAAACTCATGGAATATTGAGCATCTTCATAAGTTCTACCCATAAGGCGCGGCTGTCGGGCCCTGCCCGGCAGCCACCCTTTTGTAAAAGCCTTGCCGATGCTGCATGTAACCCTTTGTACAAAGCCAGGTGCAGACCCTGAGCAGCAGATAAATAAACGAAGCGTTGGGGCCCCCAAAAACTTGCATGCATGCATAACATAACATGAACATGGCATGACCATGTAGATAAGGGCATATGTAGCATTGTTTTCCTCTGCACTTAACTGCAGGGCTCTTGCCACGGACCCAGTCCCGAAGAGAAGAAATGGAGACAAGCCTACATATTGGTCCCCGACAAGCCAAACAGATAAGTTCCTTCTTGTCCATAAATGTTCTGTAAGGTGAAAACTTGTGCATATGAAAACCTTGTCACCTTCGAAGCATAGGTGCTCCCATCCTTTATCACAAACATTGCTTCGGTCAATGTGGTTGTAGTGGCCTTTGACAAAGGAGGTTCGACAAGGGGCTGGTCCCTTTCCATAGTTTTGAGCCCGGCAGGCTAAGCCCCGCTGCAACAAACAGAAGGAACCGGCAGGATAGCTTGTCGCAGATAACTTGTTTACTTAAATGTATAGAGGCATCTCACCTCTGCATGGACATTGTACATGCACAAGTACCCGGCAAGGCTTGTCTTTTTCATTAATATGCGAATAAGCAAGTACAGATCTTACAGAACACAAATATGGATAAAGAAGATTACATATTTGAGACTAAAGTTTGGCAAATGCCTACATGTCTTAGACTAAAAAAAGATAAGTGCCCCGTAATCCCTTTCTCGTCCCTCTCCTCCTAGCAACTATCGCGGGAGGTGAAGAGGGAAAAAGGAGTGCCTGGGCAGAAGCCCAGCCTGACGTCATCAGAACCCGCGAGACGGAGTCTGACAAGATCGAGAGGGCGTGGGCGAAGGTGATGGATGGGGGAGTGACTAGGCGATGCCCTGATCACCGCCACCAGGGCCAGCCGGACACGGCAGGGCGAACGAAGATGGAGCCACGAGGAAGCCTGCTGGGGTCCAGCTGGAAGACTGCTGGAGGAGGCAAGGGTGCCACCCGCACCCAACACCCCGGCAAATAGCCTTGCCGGGGAAGAGATGCAGGTGCAGATGGCGGTGCTGCCGGCTGACGGTGACGGTGCGGCTGGTGTTCAGCCGGAGTCAGAGCCGTCGTCCTCTCCATCGGCTCTGTCGTCATCGTCGTCCACTATCGCTCGAGGAGGACCTTTCATCGTCAGTCGAGCTCTCCGCGCAGCACCCTAAGCGAGCACCGGAGCATCCGAAGACCTTGACGGAGAGCAGGGTGGCGTCCATTAACTTGAAATGGAGGACGTGCCCGACCGCCAAGCTATGGGCACGGGCAAAAGTCTTCCAGCCACGCCGGAGAAGCATGAGATGAGGAGCGGGGAACTCCACGTCCGCCTGCATGCTGCCGTTACAGCAGCCCCTATGGGCAGCCTCAACCCCGGCGGCTGCTCAATCTCCATCACCCTTGCAAATGGAGTAGGAAGCCGGAGATGGCTGCGCGGGGGCCCTTTCAGCTTGACAATGAACTCAAGTGGCTGGTTCCCGACGTGGCCTTCATTAGGGTCCTGAGCAGCCGGAGAAGGTGCAATCAAAGCACCGCCTCGTCCTCCTCGACCCCGAGCGCCGCGGCGACCACGACCTTGTCCTCTCGCGCCTCCCCTCACAACGGGCTCTGCTCCCGCATCCCCAACAGGAGGAGGGAGGCGCTGTCGACCAGAAGGCCTCATCGCTGCCACTGGAGTGCCACCACGACCTCTCCCTCTCACCATGATGGAAAAGCAATGCCAGAAGAGAGGAGGAGGAGATAGGTGTGAGCCAGCACCTTGCCCACGTTCCCTCTTTATAGGCGAACAGGGTCGGGGGCTGGCCCCTCGCCAAGGGGCCAACCGCCTCGCTCTGCGAATCCGACTCTTCCGCACCTCCAATGGCTCATGGAATCAGGGCCGACCCTGTGCGCCAATCCAAGGCGCCTGGCTTTCTACCATGGCACACATTTCTGTGCTCCCCGCGTCCGCCACCAACCCTGCGCAATGCATGCAGCATACATGACGGAAACGCCAGAAACGAAGAAGCTAGTGGAATGGAAGTTTTCACTCCGTGAATGTGGGATGTGGGTAGCCACAAATCATGGCTTAAAAACTCCCCCATAGCATCTTGCACGATGCACAGCAAAACCAAAAACTGAATCAAGCATAGATTGATGAAGAGGCAAAGAAAATATCAAGAGATGAGCTACCACAAACTCTTCGCCTGTGTACTAGATAGGACCTACCTCGACGATGCTCAGCACACTGGTACAGCGAGGTGCTATACAAACGGTTTTTAACCCCTTTCCGCGACGGTGTTCTAAACCGTCGCCTAGTGAGTGACTGCGATAGGGGGGTCCTTCCCACATGACCCAGAAACCGTCGGGGATAGGCCCTCCTGGTACACACGCTCGGCAAAATGAGGTCATGTGTGACGGGCGAGAGATCAAATATGGTTATACGTATAGTTGTGCTAAAAAAATACAATTATACAGGCCAAATCATTTCCGATCGTAAGTACATCCCACACAGTCAGTCCCGGCTAAACGTATCCGTTCGTATGTATATTCCGCACAGTTAATCCAAGGACTATGTTTCCGTTAGTATGTACATCCCACACAGTTAATCTAAGAAGTACGTTTCTGTTCATATATACATCCCACACAGTCACTCCAAGGAAAACGTTTCCGTTCGCAGGTACATCACACACAATTTTCCCTATTAAATCGTTTATGATAGCGTTGCCATTGCACATGATATTAACAATTTTATCGTTTGCGTTAATGAATGCATCACACACGGTGCGTAGAAGAAACTGTGTGGCAAAGGCTGTCCATCACACACAGTTTTTATGTGGTAAATGTTTGCGCAAGGTGGCCTAACGCAAACAGTTTTCAAGAGGATGTCGTGTGTGATTGTTCATTGATCCAACACGGTTTATGCCTAGAAACTCTGTGCGTTGCCTGAGGTCATCGCCCATGGTGTTTTCTCAATAACCGTTTGTAATAGAAAAACCCAATTAGCAGGCTAATTGGCCATTAGCAGGCTAATTGCCCTATTATTAATAATCCATTGATTAATCTAACTGACATTTCATATTAAGCACACAATATATTTCATTTTCATATTAAGGAATCAGGATTTCATAATTGAAATATGTCAGAGTACAACATCATATAGCTTCGGTACTCAGCTACCCCATTACACAACTGCACCAGCACCAAGTTTCACATGTAACATCTATAACCTTTTGAAATTAGCATCATAGATGGTACATAGACAGAAGGATCTCATCTGGAAAACTGCTGAAGTGGAAGGCGAATATTGAGCCTTCATTGATGTTGAAGTTCTTTGCAACTTTAGGCCACTGCCTGTCCATGCTTCGTTCTCTTCAGGAACACTTCAATATTGAACCGTGGGTGTCGTATGAATACCTTCCTCGCCTCCTGACCATACAGGTGGTTTGAGAGGTAATCATCAGTGAACTGCTTTGGAAAGGCCTGATAACAAGGATATGCATAAATATCTTCTCTAGATTTGAAATGGCGCAAAGGAATTAAAAAGACAAGGTATAACAGTTAGTACCATCCCGTAGTGAACTGATGTCTTCTTCATTGTGCAGACAAAGATCTTGTTGTTTTTTGTCGCTAATTTCTTTATCGTAACAATCTTTCTGAGTTTCTCGACTTGACTGATATTCATGGACAACTCATTTCCACATATGCAAAAAGGGTCAAACAGTGGGTCAAAACCTCTGACAGCAGGACCTACATGTGCAAGACCAAATTGTTAAAAACCTAATATTTAAAAACAAGAAGTGGAAAGGTGTGTTATTAACTGCAACATGCCTAATATTTAAGAACAAGCAAACGTAGTCGTTCAAACTTGTATTGTGCAGGTCTAAGTACACTAGTTATTGGCCCTATTTGGATCCATGGATTAGAGTTAGTTTGAGCTAGTTTGGGCTCAAATAGCCCTAAAGTATCCAAACATGAGGGCTAGTTTGAGCTAGTTGCGTCAAACCCACCCAAAACAACTATCCCACCCAAGAGGTGCTGATTGGGGCTAGTTTTGCTAGTGCATTTATTATCAATCTAACACTGTCATCCAAACACCTCTTTGGCTAGAGTTAGTTCAGGGTTAGTCATTGTTTAGTATCATTGTTATTTAGGAAACATAGAATAGCGTAGGATTTACTCTACCTTGACTTGTACTCCAAGATGCCCATGTACTCCTATATATATGCCCACGAGGCTCAAGAAATACAATCAACTATTCCACCAATCTCTCTCTCCCTCCCTTTTAACTGTCATGAGCTAGAAACTAACTCTAACCTCTAGCTAAGTTAGAGTATCCAAACAGTGCCATTGTTAAATCAAATGGAAAGGCGTGTTCAATACTCCCTCCGGTCCTTTTTACTCTGCATATAAGAATTGTCTGAAGTCAAACTTCATAAAGTTTCACCTTATTTATATGAAAAAATATCAACATATACCATGCTAAAGTTATACTCCCTCCGTCCGAAAAAACTTGTCCCTCAAATGGATGTATCTAACATCAAGTTAGTGCTAGATACATCCATTTGAGGAACAAGCCTGGGACAAGCTTTTTCGGACGGAGGGAGTACAATATGGAAATTTAAGTCATGACACATGTACTGATATTTATTTCATATTGTGAATGTTGGTATTTTGTTCTATAAAGTTGGTCAAACTTTATGAGGCTTGACTTTAGACAAATCTTATATGCAAACTAAAAAGATTTGGAGGGAGTACAACATGCTTAACAATAACCAAATATAGTCATTCATAGAGCTATTGTTAAATTTGGTATTTGTGAAATTGAACTGCACAGTTCATACTAGCACATATAGAACATCACACTGTTAATAGCTGAAATAAACAAGGCATACTACGAACAACCAAAGATGGCAATTGAAATTGGACATATGCTAACTACAAACAACCGAACAACCATAAACCGTAGAAATAAACAAGGTGTAATGCAAACAACCAAATATAGCAATAAATACTGGACAGGTTCTCACTACAAAAGGGGTTCGAGAAAACAAATCATGGGTTTCCTCACTTGTCACAGATTGGCTCCTCCTCGTGGTCACCGTCGATGAGGTCTGACTTGCCAGCTGAGGATCCCAAGCCAGTGTCGTAGAACGTGTCCTTCAGAAATGACAAAAGGGGCTCCATGGCGATGAAGGATGGCAAATTGTTCATAACGAGCCGCAGGAGATCAGTGGCAGGGCCATCGATGAGATCAACGGCTATCAAACCCGAAGGGTTGGGGGTGGGCAACTTAACCTGTGACATAAACCGCGTCAAGCCGTCGGTGTCGATGACCTCGATGTCGTAGCCAGCGACCGCGACATGCCAGAATACTCTAGCCCGCTGATTGAAAGGCTCAATCCAGGTCCAGTCATCGTCGTCAGCTTCCTCGGCGGGCACCTCACCGACGTCGGGTAAAGAGGCCGCGGTAAAGCTCTTTTGGGCCATTCGCTCCTCGAGCTCCCCGAGAAGCGTAGCCGGGCTTAGGCTACGACGCTTTGGTGTGGGGGAGGGGTGTGGGGATGGGGATCTCTGGGAAAGGGGGCGTTTCGCAGGCATCATCTAAGAAACTCAGGGTGGCGAGGGTATGTATATCGGTGAGTAAACTGCACAGACAGACCGACAGAGGTTGACGATCGAGGCGGCGCGGCGGCGGCGGTGACCTAGCTAGGTTTGGAGTGAGGGTGTAACGACCCGAGACCGACGCTCTAGACACCTTCCATGTTTTTGTTGTATCCGCTTTATTTATTTTTTGCTTGTTGCATTTCATCATGTCATCAGGCGCATTGCATCCGCATGTTTTCATAAAACCCGTAGTCGTTCACAGTTGCCGCTTCTTCCTCGTCTCCATTGACCTTTGTCATGCCCCTTTGTCTTTGTCGACCTCTCTCAGACCCCCTCTCGTGCGCGTCCGAAAACTGCTCCGAACCCGACCCGGGCAGTCGTTACCAATGTGTCCGGATCATCCTCAAACATCCCCAAAACATCTTCGGTTTCTTGTTGGACTCTCCTAACTTATTTATCTCGAACCGTCCGATTACGATCGGAGGGACCAGATGACCCTAAGCCTAGCCCACTTGCTATATATAGTCGACAACCCTACACCAATTGACGGTGTCCTGGACTAGGGGGTACTCACCATGTCATCTCCCAACCAGTGGGTTGGGCCGAGGACCCCCGTGGTGGTTCACTAATGGGCCAGTTTGGACAGCCGATGACATATACGAGGAAGATTCCACAAGACTTGGTGATCAAGACAAGGACTCCTCTCCACCAACGTAGCCGACTAGGACTCTTGTTATCCTAGGCCTCCGATACATTATATAAGCCGAGGCCAGGCTCGTTGATAGATGGATTATGACATTACTCATCATACCCCTAGGGTTTAGACCACAACATATGATCTCGAGGTAGATCAACTCTGTACTTTGATACTCCATCAATATAAACAAGAGCAGGACGTAGGATTTTACCTCCATTAAGAGGGTCCGAACCTGGGTAAAACACCGTGTTCATCGTCTCTGTTACCATCGATCCTAAATCCACAGCTCGGGACCCCCTACCCCGAGGTCTGCCGGTTTTGACACCGACAATGGTGCTTTCATTGAGAGTTCCGCTGTGTGATCGGCAATGGATCAATGGCTCGCCCGCAAGCTCAACTGCGACATCGGCATATTCGTCGCCGGCTGGACTGGTCACCTTGGCTCAACCGAGGACCGCGCTCCGCCTCAGATCATCATGATCGGACAAGGGCCATCATCAACATCAACTCCGATCTCTATCAAGATCATGGAGGAATCATCCATATAGCTCGGGGGCTCAACTTCAACATTGTCCTCGGGCGACCGTGCTGTTTTTCTATACAGCGGATTTGTATTCGCTGTCGCCACTTCCTCGAGTGTCGTTTTGACAATTCCTTTGGTGGAATAGTGTGGAATTATGTATATAACAACCGTGTAAAATTTCGTCGCGTTCCTATGGAGGAATCTCCGGCGATCTATGATATACCGGAACCCTGTCAAATCTGGGCGTGAATCTGGACGAGTTTAAGGCGTAGAGTCCAGCGTCTAGCTCGGACGTCCTTTGGAAGATCCAACCATTGATCGGCTGCGGAATTCCTATATCTACCACCCCTCAAAATTTCAGCTCGATCCGACCGTTCAAACTCCGGGAAACCTCCAATGAGCGCAGCAATTTTCGGATCTGTTTTTTGCGCGAAAACGAATCCGACCCGAGTTCATCTTTCTTCATGAACGGGATATTGGACAACCTTTCTGGAGGAATCTCTTTCGAGGGTATTGTGTTTTGCTTCCGAACACATGCTCACAAATTTTGCTTCTTTTCGAAGGTAACCTTCATCATTACGCCGGTGTCAAACCAGCCTGACAACGTTCCTGCACGACTGCCGACCTGCGCCAGACGGGTCGTCACTTCATCGAGCCGAACATAACCTCTTCGGATCATTATCTCAGCAAGCCGAACAAGATTTCGGCATCGTGAAGGGTAAATCATCACCAACATTGTTGCCCCATGAATTATACGGAGCGAGCACACCGGCATCGCTGCATGGTCACTTCATCAAGCGGGCATCGACCGCATCACAAGATCCGGCCCACGACGGCACCGCCGCACTATTGCTTCTTCAAGCCTGGATGTGACCTCTGCGTCCGAAGATCGGGAGTCAATTCCGGCCGGACTCGCCTCTCTTATCCCGTATCCAGCTTCAATCCTGGACGCGGCTTCGGCGTCCGAACATCAGGAGTCAACTCTGGCCGGACTCGCCCCTCGCACCATAGTGCCGGAGGACGATTCCGAAGAAATCCCAAATACTAATCCGGCTGACCAAGCCGATGTCCACCACGCCAACCTGCTTCGACACCTCGGCCGGCATGGGGCTGCAAATGTTATAATACCGACCTGCCCCGTCACCTCGGCTAGACCGGGGACCTCGCCATCTCTTCATCAACCTACTCCGGTGACTTCGACGTCACCAGCCGACCAGCTTCGTCATGTTAGCTGGACCGGGGGCTTCGCCTCGCCACATCGACTGTGCGGCATCACCACCTCATCAAGCTGAACTCCTCGCTCGGTTACCTCGGGCTTGGGGGCTGGGACCTTGGCTAGGCTGCGGACTACGTCTTTGTCCCGCCACGAGCTCGGACCTCGTCAACAATACCGAGCACATTAACCAGCTAAGTCGCCTCCATGCTCAGTTAAAAAAAATATATATTTTATTTTATATCTTGTTCGGTTCAACCAAACATTATATTTGTGTTAAACAAGAAAGTTGTTCATTCAAATGTTGATTGTTAAACACTTCTTTTTTCCGCCGAGCTCTTCGTCACCTCGGTTATGAGGGTTTTTGTCACCTCGGCTGGACCAGGGGCTTCGGCTCGCCACATCGATCGTGCGGCATCGCCACTTCATCGGGCCGAGCTCTTCGCTCGGGCACCTCGGGACCGGCTTGGGGGCTAGGACCTCGACCTGCCGCAAGCTCGGCCCACATCATCAACGCCGAACACATTAACCAGCTAAGTCGCTTTCATGCTCAAAGTTTTTACATTTTTAATTTGTGTTCGGCTCGACCGTGCTCACATACGTTGTTTGTAAAAAGAAACTCCCTTTACCCATGTTAACTGGGGGCTCTTAAAATTTATATGAGCCGCTCTATAATAAGTATTTTTTTCTTTCTTCTTAGTCGTTGCAAAGTCTTTTTCTACTACTCCTTTCTTGACTCGAGTGTGTGGTCAATAGCCGGATAGCCTGTTTTCTCTCTAAAGCCGCTCGCGTTTAGTTCTCTAAACTGGCCTGAGAAACACTCCGCCTTCGGGATAGGAGGTTGAAGCTGAAGGCTGACCCGCCTGAAGTCTAGAGATCAGATGTCTCATGTTAAAGCACGACAGAAGTACAAATTTTTTAAGACCAATTTTTGGATTGGCACCAAAACTTGTTTTTAGTTCGGGCGTAAAATTTTACCGAAGGTTTTTGGTTTCCCCAGCCTATGGCACTTTTAACCTATTTGTGTGTTTCTAGCATAAGTCTCGCAGTGCGACGCCGGACACATTTAAAGCTTCGGCAATATCAACGGGGGGCTGCGACTAGAGCCGAACCCACCAAAGCCAAGGCACTCCGAGGAGTCCTCGGCAAAACGTTCTCGGATATTGCTTTATATGCACCAGTTTCGAATTGTGTCTTCGGTCAATAGTTGGGTTGCCTGGCTCCTGTGCTTGCCTCCTATGTTCCGCTTTGTTCGGCTAGGAGTGCAAAGGGAGAACCACTACGATTGTACTTCCGGTTTAACTGGTCAAGTACCTCAGTGGAGAAAGTCGAAAACTGACTGTCACAATGAGCGTAAACTAGTCGGCGATCCGATGACCATATTAAACAATGAGCCTTTCATAAGATTGGCCGAAGTGTTACTGGTTTGACCCCGGTTGACGCCGAACACTAACCGGGGGCTAGTAACTGGCCCCGAACTTCCAACTCCTAAGACTAAGTGAAAGTTATAAAGCCTGCATATCTGATTGCCTCATTTCCACTAACACAACCGCCTCTGGGCACCGAGACGTCGGCTAAGGGTTGTATTGTTAGTACGGAAACACCCTGTGTAGCATCTACAAAGGGGTGGAAGCCGACGATGGGCCACTTTCAGTTTATAAACAATCTCAATGGAGAATTTGCCTTCCATAATTATCGTAATAAAGCCATAAATATGCATCAATTTGACTTAAGATTTTGGCCAAGCTGGGTTGCCTGGCTCCTGTGCTTACCCCTACGTTCCTGATTGTTCGGCTAGGCGGTAAAGGGAGCACCTCTGTGACTGTTACTACCGGGTCATCCGGATTAGTACCTCAGACTGGGTGAAGCCTAAAGCTAGCCATCTTAAAGGATATAATTGGTCGGCAACGATGGAAGCGAAAATTCTGGTTCATCATGGACCACAGAGTTGGGGAACTCTCCCCTAACTAAATGCTCAATATTTTCCTCCCACATTGATCGGAGATGAGGTTTCATGATCATGGTCAGCATGAGAACCCAAAGAAAGGAACCGAGAGCGGAAATATTTTCTTTGGAAGATGTTTCTTACATAGTAATATAACATATCTCTCCGCATACCTTTGTTTATAAAACCGTATGACCGGATTGCCTCGTTTGCCATAAATCTTTGCCTTCATAAAGGCTTTATAAAGTTGGACAAACACTCCTCGGCTACTGACTGAGGAGGTTGAAGCCGATGGTCGGTTAACAAAGTTTTGTACAATGTGGATCCGAGCATTAGTGATGTAAAGTACTTGGATACATAGAATCATTACACATAAATTGTGATATACTCCGGACATTGATCCTTAATTCGGCCACCCATGCCCACATTAAGGCTCGGGGGCTACTGGGCTTCGCACTTCTCATTTACAAATATTAAAGGGGCACATCGATCCCCTGATCTGGTGTTGCCACCCGACCATTGGCTCGGGGGCTACTGCATCGACGATTCAATGCAGACAGTTTACAAAGTGCGAAATAGTTCCTGAGGAGATTATGATCCTCAGGTTGCTCAGCCGCACCCAACCTGAGTCGCAAGGAATATGCACACCACATTTCTATTCCTAAGTATGCTACAAAGCTAGGAGCTGATCCTCAGGCCGATTTTGTGAATCGACCTGAGTCTCAGGGGCTACTGGGATCACCGGTTTTATGCCATCCTTCAGTGCATCTCGGGTTTTAGACCGACACACACCTTGAGGGCTACTGGCTATATATCTCGGCAGAGAATAAATTGCACCAATTGAAAATATTCACAAAAAATCAGCCCGCAGTCAGGGTGGTGCACCACCTCGGAAGCAGTCCGGCATAAAGCTCGGGCGCCAGTGGCTGGCTCCATAGAGGGCATTTCCGGTATTAAGCTTGGCTGAATTCATTCAATCTTTTGAAGACCGAGGTAGTTATGACACCTCGGATGCTGACCATCGTTAGAACTCGGATGCAGTCTGGCGTTGGAGCTCGAAAGTAGTACGGCATAAAGCTCGGATTCGAATGGCTCGTTCCATAAAAGACTACTCCGCCATTTAAGCTCGGCTGAACTCCTTCAACTTTTTTGAACCAAGGTGATCTATGACACCTCGGATACAGTCCGACGTTGGAGCTCGGATACAATCTGGCGTTGGAGCTCGGAAGCGGTCTGGCGTTGGTGCTCGACTGCAAAAGATACCTCGGAAGCAGTCCGGCATAAAGCTCGGTTGCAAGTGGCTAGATCCATAGAGGGCATCTTCGGCATTAAGCTCATTTGAACCCTTTTAACCTTTTCAAGACCGAGGTAGTTTATGACACTTCGGATTTAGTTCGGCGTTGGAGCTCGGACGTAAGAGGATACCTTGAATGCCGAATAGTGTTGGAGCTCGGCTGTGAAAAGACGCCTCGGATTTAGTTCGGCATTAGAGTTCGGACGCAAGAGGGCGCCGTCGCACGGGAAGCAATTCAAACCCCAGGTGTGGCGTAAAAAACTTACAAGGCATTGATAAAGGCCGATAACTTAAAAAGACTCCTCGGATACCCTACGTATGAACTCTTCGGAAACACCTCGGCGATCCTCAAGATCGGAGATGGGAAGATTTGTTGAACCAGTTTTCAAGACCGACGACCGAAGATGAAGAACAGTTCGGAAGAATTGAGGAGCGTCCCCAGCTTGAAGACCGGTTCAGGGGGCTACTGATGGTGTCCTGGACTAGGGGGTACTCACCATGTCGTCTCCCAACCAGTGGGTTGGGCCGAGGACCCCCGTGGCGGTTCACTAATGGGCCAGTTCGGACAGCCGATGACATATACGAGGAAGATTCCACAAGACTTGGTGATCAAGACAAGGACTCCTCTCCACCAACGTAGCCGACTAGGACTCTTGTTATCCTAGGCCTCCGGTACATTATATAAGCCGAGGTCAGGCTCGTTGATAGATGGATTATGACATTACTCATCATACCCCTGGGGTTTAGACCACAACATATGATCTCGAGGTAGATCAACTCTGTACTTTGATACTCCATCCATATAAACAAGAGCAGGACGTAGGGTTTTACCTCCATTAAGAGGGCCCGAACCTGGGTAAAACACCGTGTTCATCGTCTCTATTACCATCGATCCTAAATCCATAGCTCGGGACCCCCTAGCCCGAGGTCTGCCGGTTTTGACACCGACACCAATCCCTAAAACCTAGGCCTCAAGTCCCATCCATCCCCTCACCCGCCGCCGCCACCCACTCACCATCTACATCGGGATCCTCCCGATCCATCCAACCACCTACCTCCTCGTCTTGCACACCCAGCCAGTCACCACCCGATCCAGTCGGGGGCCTCGATCTGGGGCATCCCTGAGTGCCCTCCCTCATGCCCGAGCCACTGTCCAGGAGCTCCTCGAGCACCCGCGCCCGCCGCCGGTAGAGTCCACAGCCAGACGTGCCCCTGCTTCTTTCTCCCGCTCCTCTGATCTTCTCTCCCTCCGGTTCCTTCTCTCTCAAAATTCACTCTGTTTGAGTTTCCTTGATGCCTCGCCGGAGACCAGCACCGCTCCACCTCCCTCCTGCCCATCCCCGCGTGCCGCCGGCCATTAGGACCCGAGCCTCGCTGGACCCCCCCCTCGCCTTCGCCGTCTCCAGCAGTTTTTGCGCCGTCCCGGAGTTCCGCTGCCACCGCCGCCGCGTTCCTGCATCATTCCTGCCGCGTCTTCACTCCCGAGGCCCCGCCTCACTGGAGCCAGGAGCTGAGACCCGCTGCGCACGAGCCTCCTCCAACCATTCCTCCGCGCTGTCCTCTGCAACCCCAACGGCCACCTCGTCCGTCCCGCCACCGGCCGACCGAACCAGCAGTACTCCTCCTATCGCTCCCCTCTTCTCTTCATCTTTGTTTTCTTCTCGTTGACCCTTGCATCTGCCCGTAACCTCTCTGTCTCTCATCATCTTCACAGGGTCCCCGCAAGATCCATCCGCTCTGATCCTGCTCCCGGCCTCCTGCGTCCCCGCCGGAGCTCCCAGCGCCGCCAGGAGCGTGCGTTCCCCTCGATCCCCTACTTCGTTCGAACAGGCCACAGCCATGCAGGCATTGACTGCTGCGGTCCACTGTCCCGCCCGTGGGCCTCGATCCGCTACGAGGCCCAGCCGCAAGCCACGCCGGCCTGCTGCTTCCTCCTCCACCGTCCGGGCCAAGAGCCCATGGGTGACCAGCCCCAACAACCCCTCTCCTGTGCACTGTTAGCCCAGGCTGCAAATTCAGCCCGCATGTGTTTTTTTTCCTGTTATGCGAATTTCTCCATTAGCCAGAAAACTGCATATTTACAGAAAAGTCCCTCATGTTCATGCATTTAATAACTCCAGAACCGTGCATCATATGTAAATAATTTATATATGTAAAATGCATAGAATTTCATCTAGTTTCATAAGTTGCAACTTTCATCCATGTTAAAAATATTTAAATTGCTATTTGCATTTAATTTGCATAAATAACATGTTAAAATGGTTTATTTCATAACTAAATAACCATAGCTCCGAATTAAATAAACTATATATGTAAATGTGGTAGAAAAATGTATAGATTAACATGGTGCACTTTATTTCCCTGTTTAACAACATTAAAATGGTGTTTTAGGCAGAACAGTAGCAAATTCGAAAATTGCAAATGGGGATTTTCCAGAATTGTTATGTGTTGCTCCCGCCTCATTTAAACTTGCCTAGATAGGCAATTTCATTATGCCTCACCTCTTGCCATGTTAACAACATTTAATATTGTTGGGTACATAAACGGGAGAGAAATAAATAATTGTTGTGAAGTTTCGTCAATATGCACTTAATTTTTACTATTGTTTGTTGCACTTTGCCATGCCATGACTCATTAAACCGGACATGCATCATACTTGGTTGCGCATCATGCCATGTTTATGCTTGTTCATTTACCATGTTGTTTGCTTCTTTCCGGTTGTACTACTTCTCGATAGTTCCGGTTACATTGCGATTGTGAGGATCCGTTCGACTACGTTGGTTCGTCTTCTTCATGGACTCAGTCTTCATCCTACCGTGATCTCAGGAAAGATGACCGTTACCTTGGATCTCACTACTATGTTTGCTTTGCTAGTTGTCTCGATGCTATTGCTATGTCGCGCTAACTACCACTTGTTATCAAGCCTCCCACTTGCCATGAAACAGCCTCTAACCTTTTCACCCTCCCAGCAAACCGTTGTTTGGCTATGTTACCGCTTTGCTCAGCCCCTCTTATAGCGTTGCTAGTTGCAGGTGCAATTCTCAGGTTGTTCCATGTTGGGACATGGATATCATGGGATATCACAAAATCTCTTATTTAATTAATGCATCAATATACTTGGTATAGGGTGGAAGGCTCGGCCTTTTGCCTGGTGTTTTATTCCACTCTTGCCGCCCTAGTTTCCGTCATACCGGTGTTATGTTCCTTGATTTTGTGTTCCTAACACGGTCGGTGTTTATGGGTCCCCCTTGACAGTTCGCGTTGAATAAAACCCTTCCAGCAAGGCCCAACTTTGGTTTTACCATTTGCCTAATAACAACTAAAACTTGCATAGGAACTTCCCGGGCCCCGAGGATAATTAATCAACAACCCGGGCAGTGCTCGACATGAGTGTTGGTCCACCTGCCTAGCAGTCGGTGGTGCCGCCTCAGGGCAACTCGAGGTATTTGGCCATCGCCCACTTAGCATAGACGGTGTTGTCCTGAGAACGAGATACGCGCGGCTCTTATCGGGGTGTCGACACACCGGGTGGTCTTGCTGGATTTGTTTTACCATTGTCGAAATGTCTTGTGCACCGGGATTCCGAGTTTGATCGGATTGTCCCCAAGATGGAGATTTGCCTCTACTGATCATGAGAGTTTTTCATGGACTAAGTTGGGACACCCCTACAGGGTTTAAACTTTCGAAAGCCATGCCCGCGGTTATGTGGCAGATGGGAATTTTTAATATCCGGTTGTAGAGAACTTGACTCCATGTCCGAAATAAAATACACCAGCCGCGTGCGTAACCATGACCGTTTCTTTTCGAGTGAGTTCGAGAAGAGAACACGGTGGTGTTATGTTTGACTCGTAAGTAGTTCAGGATCACTTCTTGATCATTACTAGTTTGCGACCGTTATGCGTAGTTGCTCTTCTTACTCTTGTACTCATAAGTTAGCCACCATACAAATGCTTAGTGCTTGCTGCAACCTCACCACTTATCCATTCCATACCCATTAAGCTTTGCTAGTCTTGATACCCATGGTAATGGGATTGCTGAGTCCTCATGGCTCACAGATTACTACAACAACAGTTGCAGGTACAGGTAATGCGATGATCTGACGTGAGAGCGATGCTCGCTTGTTTTGGAGTTCTTCTTCTGCTTCTTCTTCTTCGATCAAGGGATAGGTTCCGGGTCGGGAGCCTGGGATTAGCAGGGTGGATGTCGTTCTTCTTTTTCGTTTGGTTTCGTCCGTAGTAGGATCCTTCTCTTCTATATGATGATTGCTATGTATTGATGAACTGTTGTAATCATGTTGTAGCTTGTGGCGAGTGTAAGCCTTTATCTTGTATTCTCATCTATTCAGTACATGGTATGTTGTCATGATGTCCACCTTGCTATGCGCTCGAAATGCGATTGTGCCTCAATCATGAATTCATCATGTGATTGGGATAGAATCGCATCTTGGGCGCTACAAGTTGGTATCAGAGCCTTACCGACCGCAGGAGCCCCCTTGATTGATCGAACCGCTACCATTGTTGAGTCTAGAAAAAACACTATTTTGAGTCTAGTTATATCGGAGAGTAGGAATTCTTTTTACTCCTCATCCCCATCGTCGCTCTGGTGAGGAATCATGATGTAGGTGTTTTTGTTTCCATCACTCTCCTTTTTCACTCAAATTTTTTTTAGGATCACGCGGGTATTGTTCGAATCGTTGCGATATCGGTGTGATGGGAATTCTGTCTTGGTGCCTCCTGTCTGACTTGACTTCTTCCGGGGAGTTGAGCTCCAAGGGGTTCTTGTCACATTCGTGATCGTTTCAATTCCGGAATACCAGAGGACACCGACATCGAAAACGCTTCAATACTCTTTGTGGTGAGAGTAGTTTGCGCCACCCAGTACTGGGGAGAGCGATCAGATGTATTGCCACAACTAGTATATCGGATGTTTTCGAAGGTCTGAGGTACAAGATTTCCGAGGTTTTCTTGGTTATGTGTTGACGGATGGATACAGTTGGAGCATAGGAATTGTTAGTTGTGTGAGATATTTGTGCCTCCCTGTATCCCCAACACCAGAATGCATAACCAGAAAGTTTCGGGAGTTCATAGGTGGGAATTCAAGTAGTTACCTAGGATATCTTTCCAACAGATGCATGATATGAGATTGGGGTTCGACGTCTAGTGGTCCGCCTGTCCACGGTTGGTTTTACAGTGGTCTCATTGTGTCTTAATGAGCCCTGTGTAGTTTTGCTATGGCTCAGGGACGCTTCGTATGTCATGTGCACTGCCTTGTACATGATGGTGCTGTACGATCGAGCCCGTGTGGGCCCCACCACGAAAATTTCGGACGAAATCTCTATCATATGTTTGTTCCGGCTTATTTTGCAAGCCAGTCCTTTGTTTTGTTTTGAGTTGTGGTATTCGAGTTGCTTCAATGTCAAGTGTTGATTCCATACCTTTCCTAAGCGGTGTTCTCATATTTCTATGTGAATACTAATCCTTCTTGATCATCGAGTTTGTCATGTCAATTCTTTTTCAACCGGTGTGCTTCTCTTCAAGTTATCCCTTACGGGCGTCGTTGAGAAGTCTGAGGATTCGTCTGTTTCATCCGTCCCAAGTTGCCTTTAGTTTTTCCACCATCCCACCCTTTTGTTCAAGGACTCAGATTTCTTAATCAAGTATCCATTTTATTGTTGCGGAGTCTCTTCATTCTTTTCCTTCAATGTTCTTATCTAGTGATTCTCATGAAGATGCTAAGGAAGCTTTAAGTTTATCATTCTTCATTCTCTTTCTTCTCCGGTGGACTAATTGCAAGCTTTCGGTGTTGATCATATCCCTTTCGTCCTTTCATATGCTTTCTCATGCGATGCACCTATTATTTATCCACCTTTTTATTCATATCCGGAGTGCTGAAATATCTCAGAAGACTCGTGTTTTCATTCAAGATCCGCTCATTCTATTTTGTGGTTGCTACCTCATTCAAGTTGTTCGAATCTTACCGGTGCAAACTCTCTTTCAAGCAATCATTTCAACGGTGTTTTTCTTGAGTGGGCCCTAACCCACAGGTCTTTTCCTAGGATCTTACATGACCCTTCTAATTTTTTGGAGTGATTCTCTAATGCTTTTCAAAGTTTGACGTAAGAATGAATTTTCATTAGTCAATTGTCCTCTCCAAGATCGCTTTCAAATTCTTTTCATCCTTCGCTCAACCTTTCTTTATTCATTCTTATGGAGTGTCTAAACAATTCATGGTGGTGTTTCCCATCGTCATCCTCAGTTGTTGAAGACCTAAGAAGAGTTTTCCTCCAAATCTTGTCCGTTTTCTCAAAGATTCGTGGTTCTAGCTTCATGCCATCCTCGCAATTGTCTTGATTGTGAGAATTATTTTCACACCCATCCGGAGCATTTTGTGAGTTCTTCCCATTTTATTCCTCCGAAGGCCATCATTTTAGAAGATTTATTCATTCTCAATGTTCAGCTCCCATTCCCCAATTCTTCCGGTGCATCGTTCAAGTATTCTCTAGTTAGCTTGTCATCTCTTTGTTCTCTTGTATCTAAGTTCCCTCAAGTATTTTTGTTCATTTTCAAACTCTTCCCGGTGATTCATTCTCTTTTCTTCGTTCATTTTCAAATTCTTATGGTGGTTCGTTCAAGATTCCTCTTCCTTTATATCGTATCAATTCATTTGTTCTTACCAAAATCCTACCGGTGGTTTGTTCAAGACCTTCCCAAGTTTGCGCTATATCTCTCCTTAATCCTTTTCAAGAAGAATAAGTGGTATAAAAAATCCATTGCTTGTCACCAAGTTAAATTGGTGAAGGATAGCATAACATAATTCTTATTCTTGTTTCACCCAAGTGATTAATTCCTTCTTCTCGAGTTCATTCATGACATCAATTCTCGGTTCCAAGTGCTTCAGCTTTTTCTTTTCGGAGTTCGAAGCTCTCTCAATTATCTCATCGCGAAGCTTCATCTAAATCATTATAAGGCTTCTACCGGAGTTCTTTTCAACTTTCCTTTCATTTGATCATTCTTTTATTACCGGAGTTCTTACGAAGGCTCAACATGGTGGTTCGTCAAGGATTCCTTTCTTTCTCGAATTGCTCTTCAAGATTTTTCTCGAAGTTAAGCTCTGCCAAGCTATACTCTAAAATAAACATGGTGTTCAACACATGTTTTGTTTTGAGGAGTTCAAGCATATTTCAATTTCCATTCTGAAGTACAATTCTTTCTACCATATCTTTTGTGGTGGTGTTATTTCATTCTTGACAACTTCTCTTCGTGTTTCATGATTCACAAGTTGTCAAGAATGAGGTATTTTAAATCCATCAATCTCTTCGTTGATCTCAAGCAAGCAATTGTTTTCGTTAGTGGCAGAATTTCACCTCAAGTTTTGAGATGTTTTCATAAGCCCACAAGCACCTTATTATTTTTGTTGTCGATTTTTTTCAACAACTCCGTTCAACCCTTCTCCTAAGGATGCTCTTTCAAATTCATTTGAGGTAGAAGATGTTGTTTTCTTCTCCGTTCTTTTCATTCAATTCTTTCATTTGTTCCGGAGGCATTGTGTTGTTGCTCTCGTCAAGTATCATCCCATCTTGTCAAGTTCATGTTAAATTTCTTCCATGTTCTATCGGAGTGCTGTCTAAAGTATGTCAATCTTGTTCCTTGGTTATCTCGTTATACTGGTGTGGTCATATTCTTTTGGTTTGTTAAGCTCTTATTTCATGTCTTTCAACCTACAAGGTTCTCGTAATGTTCCTTGTTCCTCTTTGCTAACAAAGTGTTTGCAATCATGTTCATCTCCATTGTATTCTTTCTTTCAATTTGTTCAACCTCTCAAGGTTCGTGGTTTCACTCGGTTGTTGAAGAAGCAACTTGTGTTACCTCTTCCTCTTCCGCTTCTCTCGGGTGCCATCCTTAGATCTCGGGACGAGATCTCTTGTAAGTGGGGGAGAGTTGTAACGACCCGAGTCCGACGCTCCCGACGCCTTCCATGTTTTTGTTGTATCCGCTTTATTTATTTTTTGCTTGTTGCATTTCATCATGTCATCATGCGCATTGCATCCGCATGTTTTCATAAAACCCGTAGTCGTTTGTAGTTGATGCTTCTTCCTCATCTCTGTTGACCTTTGTCAGGCCCCTTTGTCTTTGTCGACCTCTCTCAGACCCCCTCTCGTGCGCGTCCGAAAACTGCTCCGAACCCGTCCCGGGCAGTCGTTACCAATGGGTCCGAATCATCCTCAAACATCCCCAAAACATCTTCGGTTCCTTGTTGGATTCTCCTAACCTATTTATCTCGAACCGTCCGATTACGATTGGAGGGACCAAATGACCCTAAGCCTAGCCCACTTGCTATATATAGTCGACAACCCTAGACCAATCCCTAAAACCTAGGCCTCATGTCCCATCCATCCCCTCAGCCGCCGCCGCCACCCACTCGCCATCTAGATCGGGATCCTCCCGATCCATCCAACCACCTACCTCCTCGTCTTGCACACCCAGCCAGTCACCGCTCGATCCAGTCGGGGGCCTCGATTGGGGGCATCCCTGAGTGCCCTCCCTCATGCCCGAGCCACTGTCCAGGAGCTCCTCGAGCACCCGCGCCCGCCGCCGGCAGAGTCCACAGCCAGACGTGCCCCTGCTTCTTTCTCCCGCTCCTCTGATCTTCTCTTCCTCCGGTTCCTTCTCTCTCAAATTTCACTCTGTTTTCTTCTACAGGGAGTTTGCTTGCTGCCTCATCAGAGACCAGCGCCGCTGCACCTCCCGCCTGCCCGTCCCCGCGCGCCGCCGGCCACTGCGACCCGAGCCTCGCCGGACCCCCCTCGCCTTCGCCGTCTCCTGCAGTTTCCGCGCCGTCCCGGAGTTCCTCCTCCGCCGCCACGTTCTTGCATCATTCTTGCTGCGTCTTCACTCCCGAGGCCCTGCCTCACCGGAGCCAGGAGACGAGTCCCGCTGCGCCCGAGCCTCCTCCAACCGTGCCTCCGCGCCGTCCTCCGCGACCCCAACGGCCACCTCGTCTGTCCCGCCACCGGCCAACCGAACCAGCAGTACTCCTCCTGTCGCTCCCCTCTTCTCTTCGTCTTTGTTTTCTTCTCGTTGACCCTTGCATCTGCCCGTAACCTCTCTGTCTCTCATCATCTTCACAGGGTCCCCGCAAGATCCGTCCGCTCTGATCCTGCTCCCGGCCTCCTGCGTCCCCGCCGGAGCTCCCAGCGCCGCCAGGAGCGTGCATTCCCCTCGATCCCCTACTTCGTTCGAACAGGCCACAGCCACGCAGGCATTGACCGTGTGGTCCACTGCCCCGCCCATGGGCCTCGATCTGCTACGAGGCCCAGCCGCAAGCCACGCCGGCCTGCTGCTTCCTCCTCCACCGACCGGGCCAAGAGCCCATGGGTGAGCAGCCCCAACAGCCCCTCTCCTGTGCACTGTTGGGCCAGGCTGCAAATTCGGCATGCATGTGCTTTTTTTCCTGTTCTGCGAATTTCTCCATTATCCAGAAAACTGCATATTTACAGAAAAGTCCCTCATGTTCATGCATTTAATAACTCCAGAACCATGCATCATATGTAAATAATTTATATATGTAAAATGCTTAGAATTTCATCTAGTTTCATAAGTTGCAACTTTCATCCATGTTAAAAATATTTAAATTGCTATTTGCATTTAATTTGCATTCATAACATGTTAAAATGGTTTATTTCATAACTAAATAACCGTAGCTTCGAATTAAATAAACTATATATGTAAATGGGGTAGAAAAATGTATAGATTAACATGGTGCACTTTATTTCCCTGTTTAACAACATTAAAATGGTGTTTTAGGCAGAACAGTAGCAAATTCGAAAATTGCAAATGGGGATTTTTCGGAATTGTTATGTGTTGCTCCGGCCTCATTTAAACTTGCCTAGATAGGTAGTTTCATTATGCCTCACCTCTTGCCATGTTAACAACATTTAATATTGTTGGGTACATAAACGAGGGAGAACTAAATAATTATTGTGAAGTTCCGTCAATATGCACTTAATTTGTAGTATTGTTTGTTGCACTTTGCCATGCCATGACTCATTAAACCGGACATGCATCATACTATGTTGCGCATCATGCCATGTTCATGCTTGTTCGTTTACCATGTTGTTTGCTTGTTTCTGGTTGTACTTCTTCTCGATAGTTCCAGTTATGTTGCGATTGTGAGGATCCGTTCGACTACGTTGGTTCGTCTTCTTCATGGACTCAGTCTTCTTCCTAGCGGGATCTCAGGCAAGATGACTGTTACCTTGGATCTCACTACTATCTTTGCTTTGCTAGTTGTGTCGATGCTATCGCTATGTCGCGCTACCTACCACTTGTTATCAAGCCTCCCAATTGCCATGAAACAGCCTCTAACCTTTTCACCCTCCCAGCAAACCGTTGTTTGGCTATGTTACCGCTTTGCTCAGCCCCTCTTATAGCGTTGCTAGTTGCAGGTGCAGTTCTCAGGTTGTTCCATGTTGGGACATGGATATCATGGGATATCACAAAATCTCTTATTTAATTAATGCATCTATATACTTGGTAAACGGTGGAAGGCTCGGCCTTTTGCCTGGTGTTTTATTCCACTCTTGCCACCCTAGTTTCCGTCATACCGGTGTTATGTTCCTTGATTTTGCGTTCCTAACACGGTTGTGGTTTATGGGCCCCCCTTGACAGTTCATGTTGAATAAAACTCTTCCAGCAAGGCCCAACTTTGGTTTTACCATTTGCCTAATAACAACTAAAACTTGCATAGGGACTTCCCGGGCCCCGAGGATAATTAATCAACAACCTGGGCAGTGCTCGACATGAGTGTTGGTCCACCTACCTAGCAGTCGGCGGTGCCGCCTCGGGGCAACTCAAGGTATTTGGCTATCGTCCACTTAGCATAGACGGTGTTTTCCTGAGAACGAGATACGCGCGGCTCTTATCAGGGTGTCGACACACCGGGTGGTATTGCTGGATTTGTTTTACCATTGTCGAAATGTCTTGTGCACCGGGATTCCGAGTTTGATCGGGTAGTCCCCAAGATGGAGATTTGCCTCTGCTGATCATGAGAGTTTTTCATGGACTAAGTTGGGACACCCCTACAGGGTTTAAACTTTCGAAAGCCATGCCCGCGGTTATGTGGCAGATGGGAATTTTTAATATCCGGTTGTAGAGAACTTGACTCCATGTCCGAAATAAAATACACCAACCGCGTGCGTAACCGTGACCATTTCTTTTTGAGTGAGTTCGAGAAGAGAACACGGTGGTGTTATGTTTGACTCGTAAGTAGTTCAGGATCACTTCTTGATCATTACTAGTTTGCGACCGTTATGCGTAGTTGCTCTTCTCACTCTTGTACTTGTAAGTTAGCCACCATACAAATGCTTAGTGCTTGCTGCAACCTCACCACTTATCCATTCCATACCCATTAAGCTTTGCTAGTATTGATACCCATGGTAATTGGATTGCTGAGTCCTCGTGGCTCACAGATTACTACAACAACAGTTGCAGGTAAAGGTAATGCGATGATCTGACGTGAGAGCGATGCTTGCTTGTTTTGGAGTTCTTCTTCTGCTTCTTCTTCGATTAAAGGATAGGTTCCGGGTCGGGAGCCTGGATTTAGCAGGGTGGACGTCATTCTTCTTTTTCGTTTGGTTTCATCCGTAGTCGGATCCTGCTCTTCTATATGATGATTGCTATGTATTGATGAACTGTTGTAATCATGTTGTAGCTTGTGGTGAGTGTAAGCCTTTATCTTGTATTCTCATCTATTCAGTACATGGTATGTTGTAATGATGTCCACCTTGCTATGCGCTCGAAATGCGATTGTGCCCCAATCATGAATTCATCACGTGATTGGGATAGAATTGCATCTTGGGCGCTACAGAGGGAGGGGTGGTGTGTATGTGTGTGAGCGGGGGATTTGGGGGTGAGCGAAGGATTTGGGGTGTGTTTGTGGAGGGCGTCCAAGGAGGTGTTTGAGGAAATGCCGTGGGTACTGAAATTTTTACTAGGCGGGAGTAAAATGGTGGGGCTACCGAAAATTTGGATCAAGGGTTCGAAGCAGAGCGGGGCGGGATTAACGAACATCACACACGGTTAAAACATAATAGTCGTGTGCTATCAAACAGAAAACCACTCCAGCCGAGCAGATATTTTGAGATTGCGAGGGATGCAGGCGGGAGTAAAATGCCGGGGCTCCAGTTAAAAAAAATCTGGGGCTACTAAAAATTGGATCAACTGATTGAAGCAGACCGGGAGTAACAGACATCGCACACTGTCCACACATACAAATCGTGTGCTATCAAACAGAAAAACCCTCTACGTGGGTATATATTTTCGAGATTACGAGGCATTAGATATTTTCGAGAGCGGGAGGCAAGCCTTGTGGAGCCCAATCTACTGTGTTCATGTGAGTGACTGCAGGGGCACGGACGTGGCACACGGGTAGTTTGACCGAACCGCGTCTGTTGCGTACCGAATTGCAGACGGTTTCTGCTTCGAACTCGTGTGCTATTTACAAATTTGTCCAAAAGCATAACGCGGGAAAGGGTCAGAACACGAACACACTTGCATGTGGACCAAATATATGTATGAAAAGGGTGGTTTGATGTTCGAATACCCAATGCACAACTTTGATGTGGCACCTGTCGCACAAAGCGCACAGTATTGCTAGTCAGCCACCCCCTACGAACCCCACTTCGTGTCGGCGGTAAGGGAATCCTAGCTATGAATGCATGCCCCGAGATAGTTAGGTTTGAAATCTCACCCTACCGTAACACAAAACTTATAGGAGTCCATCATATATATGGTCAAACTTTCCCTTTCGCTTCCGGACAAAGGTGGACCTGTCCCGACCCACAAATGCATGCTTGTGGCAGGAGATGGGTGGGACCACATAGGAACCACCTGCGGGTGGCCCTATATTATATGTATGAAAAGGGTGTGGTGTCATATTTAACTATACCATTCACAACTTTGATGTGGCACGTGTGCCTCGCAAAATAACCAGACTTCCTCGACCCCACGAAGGTTGCGGGTAGTGCGAAGTACCCCCCCCCCCCAACACACACACATGTGTTGGGGGGAGGGCATCTCACCAAGACGTACTATAACATGGACCAAACAGAATCCAACTTGATCGTACAACCTCTCTCGCTTGTTGTTGCTCAAAGTGATGGACGTCCACACGGCCCCGCGAAATGGGCTAGCTTGTCGCCGATAAACTCGCGAGGGAGTATTGTCTGAAGACAAAAACCACTCAGTGCATGTGGCCCAATTATGTATGGAAGTGGTGTGTGTGGTACTGGTGTTCGAATATGCAATGCACAAATTTGATTTGGCACCATGCTTTGGAACCATAAAATCCCCACACTGATCGAGGGTTCACGATGCGTAGCATGCATGCGCTCAAACTTAATTAGGCCTAGAATGATCGACCTACTACTGTACGGTAACATGAACCAAAGAAGAAGAATCCGCCCCGGTAACCTTTCTCGTCGTTGGTCAAAATGATGGACGTCCACGCGGGCCCACAAATATATATAGGCTTGTCGCCCATATATAACCAAGCGAGTGAGAGTGTGCAAAGATAACCATTGCATGCATGTGTCCCAAACATATTTATGGAGGTGCGTGATGCATGCATATGTGTTGAATTAATACCTAATGCACAACATTGATGTGGTGCATGCGTTCAAAATCGCATAGGTCCCACACAGAGCAAGAGGTTCATGACGTATCGTGTGCTCGCCCCCCCTCGATCCAGCGGGATGGATTCATGTGTACACATGTGCTATTATATATGTAATCTCACCTATATCGCGAGACAAGTAAAAAATTAATCCCCTCCTAAGTCAAAATAATTAACCTCTCTCGTTGTCGGTGAAAGTGATGGACCAAGCGGGCCGACAGATAGAAGCATCGCCGATTACCACGCGAGTTAGTGCCACAGGACAACCACCATCTCCTGCATGTGTGCCAAAACATATATATGGAGAGGTGTGTGGTTGTGATGTTTTGAATACCTAATGCACAACCTTTGATGTGGCATTTGCCTCAAAAACCGCAAAGTCCCCACACAGAGTGAGGTTCATGTGTGACACCTAGTATATGTTGGTCCCATCTCCCCTTCGACACGTACTATATATATATACTCCTACCCTAACACATCCCTAAAAGAATTATTCCTCCTTGTTCGTCAAATGTGCCTCTCTCTCTCGTTGGGTCAAAGTGATGGAGGACGACCTCTCGCGGGCCCATAGATGGAAGCACCGCACGCGAGTGAGTTCCTATAGGACAACCACCGCCTGCATGGTATTGCGCGATGTTTGAATACCAATGCACGACTTTGATGTGGCACCTGCCTCGGGAACCAAAAAGTCCCCACATGGAGCGAGGTTATGACACACACACACACACACACCACCACCACCACCACCACCACCACCACCAACACCACCTCCATTCTGAGGCATGTCAAACTTTTTCTGCAGTGAACATGTGACCAAAGGAGTGTCGTGTTAAACTTAAAAAAAACAGAGATCATTCGACCCGTTTTATACATTGATTAATTTGCTAGGGATTTAATGTGCAAAAATCAAATTTGAGCTACATGTGCACCAAAATGGATTGCAAAATCATATGTGTGTCCCTCGGTGCATGTTTCCTCGTGAAAGAAATTTCAAAACATTGAGAATATTGATTTTTAAAATTCAGTAAATCCAAAACTTAGCTGAAATTCATGAAACTTATCGTGGTGTCATATATGGACACCAGTAGACTGTGATATTGTATTTTTTTCGTCAAATTTGAGACAAGTTTTGATATAATCTACTTACAAACGGGAGATTGTTAATAACTGGCAACCAATATCTTATACGGAATATTTATTCGGACCGTGTGCGTTAGACCGTGCCATGCTTCGGTTAAGCAGTAAAGCGGCAGAATGAATCATCAAAAAACAAAAAAATTATACGTGCCACGTGCCCCGTGTGGCGTGCGAGTAGGCGTGAGTTGACGAGACGCATGCGAGCAGTCTGCCACGCAGGCAGACCGGGAGGCGCGTGTGCAGGCGTGTGAATTGACGGGAGGCATTTTCGCTGCATAGTGTCACCAGGAGGCCTGCGAGTAGCTGTGTGAAATGATGGTATAGGAATGACAGAAGTCTGCCGCACAGGCTCACCGGGAAGCGAGACAGCCTTTGATCGCCGCCCGCCTCGCTCCCACTGGTCCATATTAATGGCGTGCCCGAGCGGCCGCACCACCCCATCCTCGCCACACACACAATCCTCTCTCTCTGCCCGCATCCTCGACGCCGCTCTCAGTCCTCAAAGCCGGCACCCCCCATCCTCGCCACACACACAATCCTCTCTCTCCGCCCGCATCCTTGACGCCGCTCTCAGTCCTCAAAGCCGTCAGTGTATGAGGATGTCGCCGAAGCGCCCCATCGGAGGGAGTGGCGACGCCGGGGCTGCTGAAGCACCGGAGCACGGCGTGAATATGGAGACAGAGGTTTCCGTCACCGCCGACGAGGTGGAGAACGAGGCTGCCAACAAGCGGAGGCGGGTCGAGAAAGAACCGCAAGCGACTCCAGCAGGCCTAGACTTCATCAGTAGCCTCCCCGATGATATGTTGACAGTCATCATATCCCTCCTCCCAATCAAATATGGGGCGAGGACAACCGCCCTTTCCCGACGGTGGCGTCCCCTATGGCTCTCCACCCCTCTCGACCTCCTCGACGCCCACAAGCTCTGCCATGGCTATCGCAAAAGCTTGGATGCATTCTCCCAGATCCTCGGCAGTCACCATGGCCCAATCAGAGGCCTTATCATGGGAAAGTTTCATTCCAACGGCAAGGACCGAGCCAAGCTTGACGAGTGGTTCCGATCCCCCGCCCTAGATCAGCTCGAGGAGCTCAGTTTTAATGATGGGCATATGCGCTCGCTGCCAACGTCCACGCTCTGCTTCACGCCCACGCTGTGCCTCGCCAAGTTCATGAACTGCCATTCCCCCCCTAATGATGCGCCCGCTCTTTTTCTACCACGACTGAAGCACCTCGAGCTCGTCGTCGTCTGCATCCCAAAGGATGACATGGAGCGCCTGCTCCGCAGCTATACTGCACTCGAGTTCCTTCGTCTTCAGGCGATGAATTGGTCGAGTAGCTTCCACATCACCTCTAGGACTCTCCGGACTATTTATGTGTGTTGCTGGTGCTGCAATGAGAGATCACAAAAGGTGGACCACAATATGGTCATTGAGGACACACCTTCACTTGAGAGATTACTTGTAGTTGATCAACAAGGTCCAACAAGAATCAATGTCATTTCTGCGCTAAAATTGACAATGGTGTGCTACTCGTCTGTCAAATACTCCTACTTTTAGGTACAACAGTCGCCTTCTACCTCTCCTTCTTAATATCAACATTATTTCTAATTTCAAAGATGTATGTTCGTTTGTCATCTAGAAAAGCTTCACCCAGATTCTGCGCACAGTGAAGATCTTGGCACTAGAATCTATCGGCCCCAACCTGGACCAAGTTGTCAGTTTCCTGAGATGCTTTCCGTGCCTGAAGAAGCTGTATATCGAGGTGATGTTCCTTTCCTGTTAAATGTTAACCATAAGGGAGTTCAATTTTGGCATCTTTTCCCAAGTTTATAATGACAATGTACTACGATTTCTGAAGGAATTTTGGAGGATTTCAGGACATACACCCCCCACCCCCACCCCATATTGGTTGCTTGATTCATATGGTTACAATCCATAAGCATTTCTCCTTTGGATTCATCTGTACTAGTTTTCTTAGGGAATTTTTCATCCACTCCAACCTCTTGTGAAGAAGGCTACATTTTTCTAGATTGTAATCAAATGCCCATGTTAATCATGACAGATCGAAGATGGCACGTTGGTGCATTTTACAAATCCTGGAAACCAAATAGGCCTGGAGTAGTGTTCAAAACTGCATGTAGGCACTAACACGTTCTCTTCTTTTGCAGATAATAATAGGCCCGGTGGTGGATAATGTGAGACAATATAATGACAATCACATCGAATGCCTAGATCTGCATCTCTAAAAAAATACTTTGAAACCCTACCGAGGGACCTTACCAGAGATTATATTCGCCAGGTTCTTTGTTACCCGAGCAAGGGTGCTGAAGGTAATGAGGTTGAACATGCATTTACATATAAATTATGAATGGTATGTTGATCAGAGCCGGCAGCACATGCAGAATGGAAGAGCCTCCAAAAAAGCTAAACTTCATATTGGAACTGCATATGACAGAGTAATTGGAAGTCATTGTGTCAACCTCATACAAGACTTGTCAGCGGTTGATCCCTTTGCAAAAATGATGAGGTTTCAAAACCGTCCTTACTATTGGTAATTTTAGTTTGAACCTCTCTTATATCCATGTCAGATGATCACCACGGGTGTTTGCAGTTGAATGAGCTGAATTTCATTTCTAATATCATTTTGAACCTTGTAATCTTCGAATTTGAGCCATGTAATCTGGAATTTGAACCTTGTAATATTTCGGGCTTTTGTGGTACAATCTTTGAAATGGCATCGTATGAGACTCATATATTGGTAGTACTATTTTGACCTTAATATGCAATAGACTTAGATTTTATTAACCATTCACGACCAGGGATCCAGCCGGAAGCAGAGCAATGGCAAACATTGTCGCAACAAGATGTAGATGATTAGATGCTCGTTTCTCCTAGTTTAGTATGCATGTAATTGCTTACTTTGGTGTGTGGAAATGTTATGTGTGTAGTCACTTATATAATTGTATGCTTAATTTGGTTATGCAATGTTGTTCTTATAAGTATATATGTTGATGTTCTGTAGATAGAGCATATCACATCGCACACGGACCACACTAGGGAACCCATCGGTCATGAATTCATCAATCGCAGACGGTTGTATACCAGCAAGCGTTTGCCCACAACACACATGGCTTATTCCTTCACACACAGCTCGGGTGGATCAACTGTATGCCATGTATCACACACGCAACTCTAATCTGATTCGTGCTTGATGTCTCCGACATCGCTCGCACAGTTCATCTTATTTTGCCACGTATCACTGTGCCGGCCTCTGCTCGCATCCCTCGGCGCGCTCTGCTCGCCGTTAGGCGCCGCGACATGCTCTGCTCATGTCCGTCGGTGCGCTCTGCTCACGTACCTCCACGCACTCGGCTTGTGGACAGCTTTTCCTTGCGTGTTCAACTGCTATATGCATATATATGGTTGCTCGCTGTTGAGGCGACCGCGGAGCGCTCTGCTCGCGTCCCTGCGCGCGCTGTGCCAGCGGTTGGGGCCTGCGCACGATCACGTTGGGGGCCCCATATGCATGCGGTTGCGCCGCGCGCGTCGCCATGATGCAGTTACGTGCAGCACGATGGAGTTATGCGCTGCAATTTAGAACTGCCATCCGGGGGTGCGGATATTCCAGGCCGTTCGGCTTCCCCATTAATTCCCGCGGCCATTATAACCTTAGTCTCTTCAACCTCTCGATCTCTCCCCACAACACAACAAGCACACCCACGACGGCACATACAGAGAGGATATCTAGCGGCGCTCCAATGGAGTTCGGCGAGCATAAAGTGGAGACCCACGCGAGGGAGACGAATCTCTCGGTGGTGTACACCAAAGACCCGGCCGTGGTGGATGACTACATCAACACCGTGGAGTAGTTGCTTGCTCGAGACAAGTACAAGGTGGTCGGCATCGACCTCTAGTACACCGACGGTCATCCCAGCAAAGATCAGAAGGTTGCCATTGCCTAGTTGTGCGTGCGCAATCATGTCCTCATCTTCCACTACACCATGGCCATAGAGCCTTGCGACCGTTTCGCCAGGTTTGTCAACAGCACCGACTAAAAGTTCGCTATGGTGTAAACCTACAACGATGTAAAGGCGCTCAAGGTTACGGGCTTGCCCTGCAAGAACCTTGTCGAAATCCGTGACCACTACAGGGTCTGGGGCAGCACGAAGAAGGACTCCCTGGTTGAACTCGCCTCGGCCATCATCGACCCCTACTACGAAAAGATGAAGCAGGATGCCAAGAGAACAAATCATGTATCCTGGCACAGGGCCTGGACGCGGCAACTGGATGAACCTCACCTCAGGTTCGCGGTGAAGAGCGTGTACACATGCTACGAGATGCACAGGCGGATCGTTGACATGAGGAACTGCTTCGTTACCGAAATCGATGAGGCCGGATCGAGCCACAAGCAGAGCAGTAGCGGCAGGCGTCCCAAGAAGGCCGGATCAAGCCACAAGGAGGCCGGATCGAGCCACAAGGAGGCCGGCCTTCTTTATCTAGCGGCGCTCCAATGGAGTTCGGCGAGCATAAAGTGGAGACCCACGCGAGGGAGACGAATCTCTCGGTGGTGTACACCAAAGACCCGGCCGTGGTGGATGATACATCAACACCGTGGAGTAGTGCTTGCTCGAGACAAGTACAGGTGGTCGGCATCGACCTCTAGTACACCGACGGTCATCCCAGCAAAGATCAGAAGGTTGCCATTGCCTAGTTGTGCGTGCGCAATCATTCCTCATCTTCCACTACACCATGGCCATAGAGCCTTGCGACCGTTTCGCCAGGTTTGTCAACAGCACCGACTAAAAGTTCGCTATGGGTGTAAACCTAAACAGATGTAAAGGCGCTCAAGGTTACGCTTGGCCCTGCAAGAACCTTGTCGAAATCCGTGACCACTACAGGGTCTGGGGCAGCACGAAGAAGGACTCCCTGGTTGAACTCGCCTCGGCCATCATCGACCCCTACTACGAAAAGATGAAGCAGGATGCCAAGAGAACAAATCATGTATCCTGGCACAGGGCCTGGACGCGGCAACTGGATGAACCTCACCTCAGGTTCGCTATCTAGCGGCGCTCCAATGGAGTTCGGCGAGCATAAGTGGAGACCCACGCGAGGGAGACGAATCTCTCGGTGGTGTACACCAAAGACCCGGCCGTGGTGGATGATACATCAACACCGTGGAGTAGTGCTTGCTCGAGACAAGTACAGGTGGTCGGCATCGACCTCTAGTACACCGACGGTCATCCCAGCAAAGATCAGAAGGTTGCCATTGCCTAGTTGTGCGTGCGCAATCATGTCCTCATCTTCCACTACACCATGGCCATAGAGCCTTGC
Source organism: Thinopyrum elongatum (assembly GCA_011799875.1). Classification (NCBI taxonomy): domain Eukaryota; kingdom Viridiplantae; phylum Streptophyta; class Magnoliopsida; order Poales; family Poaceae; genus Thinopyrum; species Thinopyrum elongatum. The sequence continues at coordinate 242,646,941 of CM022299.1, read as the reverse complement.
GACCGTTTCGCCAGGTTTGTCAACAGCACCGACTAAAAGTTCGCTATGGGTGTAAACCTACAACACGATGTAAAGGCGCTCAAGGTTACGCTTGGCCCTGCAAGAACCTTGTCGAAATCCGTGACCACTACAGGGTCTGGGGCAGCACGAAGAAGGACTCCCTGGTTGAACTCGCCTCGCCATCATCGACCCCTACTACGAAAAGATGAAGCAGGATGCCAAGAGAACAAATCATGTATCCTGGCACAGGGCCTGGACGCGGCAACTGGATGAACCTCACCTCAGGTTCGCGGTGAAGAGCGTGTACACATGCTACGAGATGCACAGGCGGATCGTTGACATGAGGAACTGCTTCGTTACCGAAATCGATGAGGCCGGATCGAGCCACACAGCAGACGTAAGCGGCAGGCGTCCAAAAGGCCGGATCAAGCCACAAGGAGGCCGGATCGAGCCACAAGGAGGCCGGCCTTCTTGGGACGCCTGCCGCTACTGCTCTGCTTGTGGCTCGATCCGGCCTCGTATATGTTGTTGTTCTGTATGCAATCACAATGCACAACACACACGTCTTATTAGCAGCAATCGTATGTGTTATTATCGGTCTTCGCACACATTTCTGATTACAGACCTGTTTGCCGCGTATCACACACATCTTGTTAAATTGAACCGTTTCTGTTATCTTGGCTCAACACACACAGTTCATCCAAGTGAACTATTTGCCCTCTATCGCATACACCTTGATCTGGCTGACCGTTTCTTTTGTTCTGCCTAATCACAAACAGTTCATCCGAGTGAACCGTATGCCGTATATCGCACATACCTTCATATGGCTACCCGTTTCTGTTCTTCTGCCTCATCGCAAACAGTTCACTGAACTGAACTATATGCCCTGCATCGCACACGCAACTAAATTCTGAACCATGTTTGATGTATCCGCCATCCCAAATGTTTTGCATCTTTTTTGATGGTTTTTTTACATCACCGTTTGCGATTAATGCATTGCACACAGTTTCGTCGAAGGGTCTCTGATCGTAGTGTCGCGTTAGCAGCATCCTGCAGTAGTGGCAGCGTGTTTGGGCCAGGCCCGGGGGCTCCTGTCGGTGCAACAAACCCTGGTGTATGTTGTCCTGACTGTACACAAGCTCAAGGGCAAGGTTCCAGCATGCAAGACAAGGCCAAGTAGGATGGATAGCTCTTTGAGGAATCAAAGGGCGGATCAAGAAGACCAAGACAAGCCAAAACAACAAGATATCACCAAGGGAAAAGCCTCCCTTGCCAGGCAGGCGAGCCTGGTCAGGTCGAGGCCACCCCAAGAGCAAGTCCCAAGACCTCCCCGGCAAGGGTTGCCGGGACGCTGGCAGCCTGCTACCCCACCAGGGCTCCACCGCCCCACCTCACAGCGACGCAAGTCACCTATTAGTGCGGTGTCGAGCCCCCAAGTGAATAAGTGGCAGTCATTCAGCACGTGGCAGCCATTTCTGATGAAGATCACCCCTAAATGACATCCGTCCAGATGTGTGTCACACAGGCAAGCGAGAAGGTGGTTGAATGGCACGGCAAGGCTTGCTGGGCTGCATCCACGACATGACACTAAGCGATGCATTTAATGCACCTTGTGTTGTTTGTAGAGTTAGGTATGATAGCACTGTGGCTATCTAATCACTGGATAATGACTGTTTTGCCACTGTGGTAACCCCTTGAACTATAAAAGGAGGGCCGAGGCAACCTTAGAAAGGATTCGGACCCTTGTACACTCATACGCGCGTAGCTGCTCTCCCCGAGGCGACCTTGCCGGGCTTGAGCACTGCGCGTTCGCCACGGTCCTCCACTCGATCCACCAAAGCAGGAGTAGGGATTTACGCCTCGCGGCGGCCCGAACCTGGGTAAAAACCACCCGCATCACCATTGTCGTGCTGTTCTATGACCTCCGCTCTTTGTGTAACGTGCCCTTCCCCCATGCCGAACCACAAAGGGGCCGATGGCCCCATAGGTGATCGTGTCGAACCATGACAAGGTTCCTCTGGAAGTGGATCCTCTAGAACATGTTCCTTTGTATCGTGCTTGAGAACAATTCTCAGATTTCTATACCAGGTGGTAAAGTTTGTTCCATTCAGTTTATCCTTTTCCAGAATTGATTTCAATGCAAAGTTGGGTTGAGCAGGTGGTGCCATTGATCTACAACAGAAAATATGCAATCACTAAGCAATGTGTTTATGTAGAGTAATTTAAGCCTTAAACAGACATACTCCCACTGAAGTCGGCATCCCTCCGCAAACTCTCAGTGATTCAGGATCCGACTAACACACGCGACTAGTGAGCTTTAGCATCACTGCTAGACAACATGACTATCCGGTAAGCAACTCCTTGCTAATCGTATCTCTATACGACTCCTATCGGTCGGGAAGGTATCTCATACCCGGCCCCCAACCTTCTTTGCCACAAGGCCCAAAACCATTTTGATAGCCTTGTCAAGTTAACCAGATGCAGTGCATGTCCGTGTCCGACATGAACCCTTCAGTTCAAGGACACCTAGTAGCACCCCAATTTTATGAGCCCACCACTAGACGTACTTGACGTGCGAAGGTGCAACATCGGGGATGGCAATTCGCTTGATATTAATGAGGGATCTTTCTACCATTTTAACATGCATAGAAATAAAGAAGCATAACAATCACAAATAAACATATATTGTGAAATAGTATGGCTCCTTCATGGATGTTCTTCCAGGTCGGCTCCGACTCCGATGACCATCTAGGAACTCCATCTTGTTTGTCGCGCCAGGATGCCAAGCCACCAACCTGATCTCTATTATCCAACTACTACAACTAGTAGTGAATTTTACATAGAGTCACAAGTCAACACGCAAGTCATTATACATTATAATGACAGCTCTTTGGCTCCTGCCAGCTGACAAACATGCCACACAGGCCATGTATACATTACACGCATGCATCACATACACATGAGCCATACTATTCACATCAAACCCTGCAAAATAAAGTTATGCATAGAATCGCATTCTACCGGTTTGAATGATCATGTACGAAATACAAGGCGCTACGCACACGGCGGTCTCGCTAATTTTCTGATTTGACTGATCTTATCGATCATCGCGAATCCGATTCTGATTTACGTTTCACTGTTAACCCCGATGGCGGATACCGATCGGTAGGGGTAGGTTGTGTCATGACCTCATCTATTCTAATCATCAGAAAATAGAGCCACATCAATCCCCATGTGTAGTTGATCTCATCAACCATGCGCACAGCCGATCTCATCAACGACAACAGATCTCATCTGCCGCCTCCACATATCTAATATGCATACGATCTGAATCCAAATCCTATAGTAGAGGCTCTGATACCACTGTTGGGAT